>OZ014520.1:127232007-127944464 GCA_963966055.1 Lathyrus aphaca | reverse complement strand
CTGTCATGGATAACCAATGCTTCTGACCACTTCTTCACATATCTGTTGAACATATTGCTAAACACATTCATAACTGTAAAATCACTCCTGACTTTTACAGATCCAACTCCTTGAGAATAACTCAAAGCTCCTTGAGATCTTCACACAACAAGGACATGACTGAAAAATGACTTTCATATCCATACAGTATAATGACCTTTTGGTTAGACAAGGTTTCATGCATACTTGGTTTGACATCACTCCAGTACCAAAATAGATAGTTTCCTTGATCCTTAGGAAACCACTCCTCCACACATACTTAGTTTGCTCAAAATCTTTACTGTGGTCCAGACTAACCCAATCTCAGGTAGGGTTACTTGCAGCAGAAGAAAATAACAGTTTGCCAAAATCTTCCTGATCATATCCTCATTGTCTGACACATTCTTCAGTTGTAAATCTACTAGTAATTGCACTAGTGGAGTCTTCAACATAGTAGCCACACATTCACTAAGCATACTATTGTAATTTGCATATTCTGATCCACAAAGTCAAAACTTCATTTTCTGACAACAACATTGATCCTCAATCCTCCATATCATAATCTCAGAACTCCTTCAAGGATTACACAAAGTGATGTTACAACATCATTTAGAACATCAGTTTTTCTTCATAGAAACCAATCAAATGGTTCTTGATATATCATTCAAAGAGCTCATTAAACTTGATAGTCCTTTAATACAAGAAGATCTTCAAAAGATCACACCTTCAACAACTAATTTAGGTCGTCACACACCAAAACACCATGAAGAGAAATGAATAGCCACATAGAGAAAAGTAAATTCTCTACACTTCTTGAATTATAATGTTCAGACTGTAGTCCTGCACTTTTACATCAGACATATACATAGTCTCCCATCAATGTATTTTGTCATCAGTTGAAAGCACAACATCTTTCATATAGACAGATAAACACTCAGCTCCCGTCAGAGTATTCACTATTGGTTAGATGCACATCCTTATCAAAAACAAACAAATACTTAACTCCTGTCAAGGTATTTATCATATGTGATAAGGTAACCTTCTCACACAAGGTATGACATTTGGTATGAAATTCTTTTCATGCACATTTGTGGCACTAGCTGTTTCCTCTTTTATTAAACCACATCATTGATCACTTCATATTAGGTAAGTGGCTTGACCTGATACTCCATCATGAGCACAACTAACTTCCTTGGCTGAAAACTCAACACCTTTGAGATATTGTTCCAACATCAGACCTGACACCAATCTCAAACACATGGATTTGATACTTACTAAGGTTTTGGAGGAACATCCGTAGTAATTCATGTACAACTCTTTGCAGGGGATACAAGAGTTCACTAGTAGCTGATCATCCTATCTTATCAGACCATACATGCAGTAACTTGCATGATACACACCATCAACACATCTGCATTTTCTATTCTTCATGTGGGGACATCACATAACTGGGCATAAGCTTGATGAAAACTTCCATTGATCATACTCCAATAACTATGGTTATTTGCAAGGCACTCCTACTTTCTGTAACACATAGCATAAATGTCTCCTCTTCCAGGTTAGAAGTAGGTTCCAAACATACGTGATCATCACACATTTTTCTAGTAGCCAAAGCATCCATCATGTTAGCAGGATAACGCACCAGTTTCCTTCTTCTGGAACATAAAAATGAGCTTGGTTCTGAAGTCATTACTGCTTTCAAGATTACTACCTTTTCTTCAACCAGCTACAACTGAAACGCAATGACATTATGAATGATACTTTGCATAAATACAACCGTCGGTAGCATCTCAAATAGTGTTCAACTTCACAGCTTCAGAGATCCTTCAAAACAACTATAATGTGATAGGTCTTTGACTCAACATTGACCATAAATTTCTGATGTGTAGCGCGATATCGAGACATTAGGATTAACATACCAAACTCAACTTCTATCTTGATGAAACTTCATCCAGATCATGATTTAGAAAATCAGAAACATGTATCTTCACAAGAGAAATCATCTTCAGATATACCAGAACTACATTGGACACTATAACCAGGAAGATTCTCCTAATTAGGTCACCACAAATAAGCTTAAAAGATAACTTATCAAGATCTTCACTTCTGCATGAAAGATTTGACAGTGATACTCTTTTGCTTTGGCTACAACCTCTTCTTTCATCAGGAATCTCTCATCAGGAAACACAACATTTTGAACTGAATGTTATCTAATTCTGTAATCACATGTTAGGACATCATACTTGACATCATGAACTGAAACTCTACTACAAAAGAAACAACATTCTCCCCCCTTGTCCAGCAGCAAAAAAATAGAACACAACATTAGAACAGACTAGAGACGCACACAACGGAAATAACAGAGCAATTCCTTTGAGAGAAATAAGCTCCCTACAACAAGATCCTCCAAAAGAGGCTTAAACACAGTGTCGAAACATCTTGTCTAACATCACAACAACACCATCAGAACAACCATAACACTTCCCAAACATAGTGAATCCAACCCAAGTTACACACAAACTTGGTATAACTTCAGAATATATCAAAGGCACATGCAGCAGTACAGAAGTAGAAACTATACCTCACAAAAAACAAAACATAAGCCTCCTTCAGATAAAGAGTTCTCTGAATCAAAATGTTAAGAGATTTTTTCAGACATCACATCAACACAAAAAACACACATAAATGTCAGGACAATTTGTCTAACATCACAGCCTGTCATGAATAGTTCATGCTCCACTTCAAGGGACCATTCAAAGACCAATATGAACCTATCAAGCTCAAACAACTTTTCAGTATATCATCCTTCTTCATTTACCAAGAACCAGAAAGTGTCCCCCTTGGATCTCATCCAGAAACAGACTAGGATGTCTGCTCTGATACCAATTGAAATTATGGTATGACAGATCCTAGATGTCCTACAGGATGTCAAGACATCTGGTCTAACAGAAACAACAAGGAAATGCATATAACAAAAACAGTACTGGAAATCATAAACAACACAAGGAGTGTTAACCTAGTTTGGTGCAAAATAACTTAATCCCTACCCAGTGCAACTTCTACCTAGAAATCATCATCTAGATATGAGAAATCACCATCTCCCTCCCTAAATCACCTCAGTGATAATTATAATTAACAAGATCAAACCAGAAGACATACTTCCATGACAATACCTAGCCAAGATTCTTGACCAAGAACACAACTTGGATTTGATTCAAAGCTTCATCCAAGAACAAAACTCAACTCATTACCTACGGGCTTCTGAGTGAGAACACAACCTTACAACTCAAGGAACAACAATCTAACTCACAACCCGAGTGGATTACACACACCAACTCTTCTAGAGAGTGGTTCACAAACAAAGCCATAATGTTTACATCTTTTCTATTCATGACTTATATATAAAACTTGGTTACAATGCTTCTATTTATAACCTATTTCCCAACTGGATTTTGGCCTTCAAAACAACAAATTTGCTGTTACAAATATGCAGAAGATCCTGCTACAAATTAGGTCTTCAATCAAATCTTCCAAAATCTCCTTATTTGGAAAGAATATATCTCTTTGTGAATTCTAATTGAACCTTCCAAATCTTTAAATCAACACCCCTTTAAATCAACGCCGCATATGATTGCATAATATCTCCAGAATATTTTGCATCTGTTAAAATATAACAGCACCAATCACACCAGCTCAACACATACACAATGACGTATGCGATGTCGTAAGACATCTTCTTCGAAATGTTCCAGAACATCAAAAGACACCTCCAAGATATTCTACTCAATGTTATGACTTCTATCATTAGCTCCAAAATTAGGACTTCTATCATTAGCTCCAGAATTAGGACTTCTATCATTAGCTCCAAAATATCTTCACAATTAGAACCTAAGGATTCTCCTTGAAAACACCTTGAAGAACAGCTCCACCTTGAATCTCTTAGTATTTTAAAACAACTCCATCTTTGATAGCATAATATTCTATAAAATATTCTGCATAATTTAACTAATACACCCATCACTCCATCTCAACAGACCAAGACGTCATCACATCTGTTTTTAACATCTGTCTGTAACACGTGACAGTAATGTTGTCATGACAATTGCATATGTTTCAACATCTTCTTTGACATCTGTCTATAACACATGACAATATTATTGTCATGACAGTTGTAGATGATTCAACATCCTGTTTGTCATGACAATTGCATATGTTTCAACATCTTCTTTGACATCTGTCTGTAACACATGACAATAATATTGTCATGACAGTCGTAGATGATTCAACATCCTGTTGCGTCAAAAGCCCTACTTGTTGTGATAGCAATTTATTATGAGCAAGGATCGCATTATTAGTTCCTAACTCAATTAACCCCACCTTCTTTGGCGTTGTTGCTTTATTATGTTGCCATTGCAAATCATTTAGAGCCATCTGGTTAATGTGTGTTGGTTGGAGTCCATTTCTAAAAATGTAGACTTGAGTCAATTCATCGAAACTATGGACCTTGCACTTCCGTATCATAAATTTGTATCGCTCCCAAGCCTCGTTGAGAGACTCATTAGAACCTTGTGAAAATACAGAGATGGGTGTTTTAGCGTCTGTCTCGGACTGGGGCTCCGGACTATATTGGGCTATTGCCCAATATGTCGATCAGAGGCCCATGTGCTCGGGAAGGTACATCTGGTAGACGGGCGGGGGTGCTTAACGGTCGGGCACATATCCTAGATGTCGGGCACGCATTTAGAATGGGCAAAGAACATGTCAGCATGTTCACTTGCCACATCACCCAACTTTCCCCCATTGTCTCCTGAAAGATAGGGGCAGTTGAACCAAGGACCTGACCACTTAGCTAGGTCTTCACGCTTCTCACGCGTTCCTTGGAAGTTCTTCCTTGGGCCTAACTGATCCATCCCAAGGAAGGACCTTGGCCCGATGTTAGGGGCTCTCTATAAATACCATTTTTCACTAAAGGGTCAGGTATTCTGATTCCACTCTTCTACTTACCTATTCACTGTACCTCTATTGACTTTGGCATCAGAGCGCCTTGCACGTACACCCCCTACATTCCATCCGCTTGCTGCATTCACCCAATTGCTGGAAGGCCCTCCTGATCAGGTAAGTTCAGTGGCGCCGTCTGTGGGAAACTAGCTTCCCCTTCTTCCACAGTAGAAGATCAAAGCTCAACTACTCCATCCTTTCAGCATGGTCGGAGAACAGCTCAACGACCGTAACCATCCCCTTGTTGACTACACGATGGGGGACAATTTGAACTATCATGAGTCTGATGCCCGAGATGGACGCCTTTCCACCCCATCCCCTGAACCCGAGGACAATGGGAACCAACCTCAAATTCAGGACCAGGAGACCACCACGTTCCAACCCATCCTTGTGCCCGTCGAAGGGGATGCCACCATGATTGCTATGGTGAACGCCCTCAATTAGGCCAGCTCCATGCTCTACCAGCAGCATGAAAGAATCATGGCCCTTGAGGCTGACCGGAAGGAGAGTCGGCCTCAGCAGGAGAGAAGGACGTAACAACGTCCGAAAGCGGCGAAGAAGCGGGGATGACGCTCCCCGGAACCTAACAAGAGCAAGTCACGAGCACGCCGTGATTCCAGACGATCAGGGACCTCGCCAAGGCACGACCAGAGCCCTGGTAATAATGAGCTCTACCTACCAAGGAGCGACAAAGAAGACCTGTATTGCCCCCTCTCGCGGGCGATAATGGAGGCTCCACTCCCCAAGGGCATGGAGAAACCCCCAAATTTGGCCATCTACGACGGGACCATTGACCCCGACGATCACGTCGACAACGTTAATACGATGCTCGACTACCGGAATGACATCACAGGGAACCTCAAATGCAGGTTGTTCTCGACGACTCTCAGGAAGATAGCCATGGCCTGGTACAAAAGCTTAGCCCCAGAATCCATCACATCCTGGAGAGTCATAAGATCCACGTTCACGAGGCATTTTACAGCCTCCCGACGCCATCCCAAGACCGAGGCGACCCTCGAAGCCATAGTGCAAAGGAAGAATGAAACACTGCGCTCATATATCGAGCGATTCAACCAAGAGGCTGTCGTGGTGGACACCACGGAACACATGAAGAAATACCTCCTCGAGAGGGGACTCTTTCCAGGAAGTGAACTTAGCAGGGCAATCAGGATAGAACCTCCCCGCAGC
Organism: Lathyrus aphaca; assembly: GCA_963966055.1. Lineage (NCBI taxonomy): Eukaryota > Viridiplantae > Streptophyta > Magnoliopsida > Fabales > Fabaceae > Lathyrus > Lathyrus aphaca. The sequence goes on along the minus strand of OZ014520.1, from coordinate 127,938,260 downwards.
ATGAATGACCTCCTGCATAAAGCCCAGACTTACATTAGATATGAAGAAAAACAGGTCGCCCACAATGCTTGCAGCAGTCGTAACGCCGGGGAAACCGACCATCCCAAGCGCAAGGACCCGAACGTTCCTCGTTGCAACAGGGACAGGCGAAGGGAGGAGAAACCTCACGAGCCTCGTGAAGGAAGAGGACCCGCGGGCCGATACAGCGAGTACACATTGCTAACAGCTCCCCGTGAGTGCATCCTCGCCGAATGCATCAACTCCGACTTCAAACAAGGCAGGGTGAGGTTCCCCAAACCTTCTGCACCCAGGCCCCACACTGACAAATCCAAGTACTGCAGGTTCCACAGAAGCCATGGGCACGTGACCGAAGACTGTGTCCACTTAAAGGACACAATAGAAATTTTGATCCAAGAATCTCAAACAGTACACCAGGAAGAACGAAGCTTTCAAGCACGAAGAGCAAGAAAAGAAGAGACCCCGCGAGGATACTCCCCCCGACGACTCTTCTTATCAAGTGGCCCTATGCATGTCACAACCAGAGGACTTCATCTTCCCCGATTTGCCACCAGAAGGGCGGATCACTGCTCTCAGCCCCTGGGAAGACTTCCCAACCGCCCTTGCCATATCGGGGGGAGGGATGAACGGCGAAAGCGCTGCCCTTTCAGTAAAGCGCAAGTTCGACAAACTCCTGCTGACTGCGCCCGAACAAAAGGCAACATTGACAAAATATCGAGGCAAGTCCAATCCGATATCCTTTTTCCTAAAGGAGCTTCCGGTCGATTCCCCCAACTCGAGCATCCCGCTGTTGATCAGAGCCAAGATGGCTCACTTCGACATCCGACATATCCTGGTCGACCAGGGAAGTTCGGTAGACATCATGTACGTCCACCTATTCAAAACCCTAAAGCTGGACAAGACCAACTTATCTCCCTACGTCAGATCCGATCTCCAAGGGTTCAACGGGGCCACAACAAAGTCGTGGTGTTACGTTGAGCTCCTCGTCATCTTCGGAGAGCAAGAGACGGCCAGAGAAATCAAGATCCAGTTCCTAGTCATAGAATGCCCCTCCCTTTACAACTGCATCCTCGGTCGCCCGACTCTAGCTGAGCTGACAGCGGTCCCATCCACCGTTCACCTGAAGATGAAGTACTAAACCAAACTGGGCCGCGTGGTCACAATCCACGGCGACATCGAGGCTGCCCGAAGGTGTTACGATGCCGTAGTAAAAGGACATGCCACAATCAACACAAAAAACAACAAGAAGCCCAGGGTCGAAGAGCCTCCCCCTAGGGAATCAACGCCATCGACCTCGATTGTTGCATCAGCAAGGACGAAGCTGAAGAACAGAGACCCGTTGAGGGGCAAGCTCCCAGTCACCCATTCCGCCCAGTCCCGGACGGAGAGTTCGAGCTCGTCCCGCTGGGCGATGACCTCGACAGAGCAGTGAAAATAGGCACGGGCCTGCCCGAGGAAACAAGGAAGCAACTCGCGATCTGCCTCATGGAGAACGCTGACCTCTTCGCATGGAACGCTGCAGAGATGCCTGGCCTAGACCCTGAAGTCGCTTGTCACCAATTAGCTTTAGATTGGGCAATCAAGCCCGTAGCACAGTGTAGGTGCAAGCAGTCCCCCGAGAAAGCGGAGGCTGCCGAGCGAGCTGTAAAAGACCTCCTAGAGGCAAATTTTATTTCTGAAGCCCAATACACAACCTGGCTCTCTAATGTAGTCCTCGTTAAGAAAAATAATGGAAAATGGCGTATGTGTGTTGATTATACCGATCTTAATAGGGCTTGCCCCAAATATGCTTTTCCTCTCCCTAACATAGATAAATTCGTCGACAATTCTGCAGGTTTCAAACTCTTGTCCATCAAGGACGCATACAGCGGATACAATCAAATCCCTATGTCGGATATGGACAAGAGACACACGGCATTCATGACCCCGACCGGCAATTACTATTACAACATAATGCCCTTCGGGCTAAAGAATGTCGGGGCCACGTACCAGCGCATGATGAACAAAGTCTTCCGAGGAGAAATCGGGGACATGCTCGAAGTATACATGGACGACATGATCGTAAAATCACACGAGGAGACCGACCACGCACGACACCTCCGCAAGGTTTTCGAGCAGGCGAGGCAATGCAAAATAAGGTTTAACCCTGAGAAATGCACGTTCGGTGTCCGAGCAGGAAAATTCCTAGGCTTCTACCTCACTGAACGGGGAATCGAGGCCAATCCTGACAAATGTCGGGTTTCTCGGAGTTCCCGACCCCAAAGTATAAAAAATCCATTTAATCCCTCAACGGGGTGCTCGCCTCACTCTCCCGTTTCATCACTAAATCCGCTCAACATGCTTTACCTTTCTTTAAACTCCTCCGAAAAGAGGCCACCTTCGAGTGGACCGACGAATGCGAACGGGCACTGCTCCATCTGAAGAAGGCACTCTCCGAACCCCCAGTCCTGTCCCGACCACTGGAAAGGGAGACCCTATACCTATATTTGTCTGTGGCAACCGAGTCCATCAGCGCCGCTCTCATCAGAGAAACTGACGAATGGCAAAAGCCTATATACTTCACGAGCAAAGCACTCCAAGGCCTCGAGCTCAGATACCAACAAATCGAAAAGGTCGTGCTATCCCTTATAAACGCCGCGAGAAGATTACGTCACTACTTCCTCGCCCGCACGGTCAAGGTGAGAACCGATCAACTAATAAAATAACTCTTTGGTCAACCAGACATGGCCGGCAGAATGTTGAAATGATTGCTGGAACTTTCTGGATTTGACATCCAATACGAGAACATGAAAGCTCTGAAGGCCCAGGCCCTGGCCGACTTCTTCGCAGAAATGACGCACAGCCCGAAGCCAGCGGACGGCGCCCATAAATGGACGATCTTTGTCGACGGTGCCTCTAGCTCGGCCGGAAGCGGTGCAGGAATCATCCTCGAAAACGAGGACGGAATCCTGATCGAGGTCTCACTTGCATTAGCCTTCCCAACCTCCAAAAACCAAGCCGAGTACAAAGCTTTCATCGTCGGTCTAAGATTAGCTGAAGATCTAGGAGCAAAGGAAGTAAAAATATCGATAGACTCCCAACTCGTGGCATCACAGGTATGGGGAGAATACTAAGCCAAGAACGACAACCTCATCGAATATTTGGCATTGGTCAAGGAAAGACTCGAAAAATTCGAGAAGTGGGAGGTCTAACACGTGCCCCGCGAACATAACACGCGGGCGGACGTCCTGTCGAAACTCGCCAGCATGAGGAAGAAATGCAGAAACAAATCAGTAATCCAGGAAATCCTTCATCGACCTAGCACCGAAAGGCCGCCACCCCCGCTCGAGGTAAACGTGATCGGGGACGCACATTGCTGGATGACACCCATCTACAACTATCTCACAAAGGATGAACTCCCCGCGGACCCCAAAGAGGCAGCCACAATCAAGCGGAGGGCGTGCTCATATGTCCTCCTCGAAGGGAAACTCTACCGTAGGGGGCTCTCCATCCCGTTGCTCAAATGCGTCGAGGAGGAGAAAGTCCCCGGCATATTAGGGGAAATGCACCGAGGAATCAAAGCCCAACATCCCGGCGGAAGGTTGCTGGCGCGCAAGGCTCTTCGAGCAGGCTACTATTGGCTGACTATGCAACACGACTCCAAAGAGCACGTCAAAAAATGCGACAAATGCCAACGAAATGCTGACATGCATCTCGCACCTCCCAACGAGCTAAAAACGCTCTCCTCCCCTTGGCCCTTCGCATGGTGGGGCATGGACATCCTCGGCCCATTTGTGACTGGTTCTTACCAAAACAAATACCTCATTGTAGGGGTAGACTACTTCACCAAGTGGATCGAAGCAGAAGCACTGGCCAAAATAATGGCGCAGAAAATTCTTTGATTTTTCAAATGAAACATCCTCACTCGGTTCGGCATACCCCAGGCCCTCATCACGGACAACGGAACGCAATTCACGGACGGAGGATTTCAGGACTTCGTGGCCAGCCTAGGCACTAAACAACACTTCACGTCCGTCGAGCACCCTCAAACCAACGGACAAGCGGAGGCGGCCAACAGGGTAATCCTGCGCAGACTAAAGCGCAGACTCGGCGAGGCAAAGAGGGCATGGGTCGAGGAACTACACAACGTCATGTGGGCATACCGCACAACACCACACTCCACAACCGTGGAGACCCTGTTCAGACTAACATACGACACCGAAGCAGTCATCCCGGTGGAGATACGAGAGCCGATGAGACGCGTGGAGGATCCCCTCGACGAAGAGTTGAACGACGAGGCACTTCGAGCCGAACTGGATCTCGTCGGCGAGATCCGCTCCGAAGCAGCCCTTAGGGAAACATCCCTCAAACAAAAAATAGCCTTACGCCACGACGCGAAGGTCATAAAAAGAGATTTCCAGGTGGGCAGCCTGGTCCTCAGAAGAAACCAAAAAAACCCAAGAGAGGGCAAACTGACCGCCAACTGGGAAGGCCCCTACCGCGTCCGCGACAAGATTAGCAATGAGGCCTATTATCTAGAAAACCTACAAGGTGAAGAACTCGCTCGACCATGTAACACAGAAAAACTTAGACAATATTATAGCTAAAAATAATCCGGGGAGACATGGGAGGTACGACCACGCTCTTCACCACCAAAACAAAAGGGAGGATTTGCGCCCCTCAGAGGCGAATACAACCCTCCCCGACGATGGGCACCTCAAACGAGCCTTAGTGTCCCAGTACCATGTTGGCAGGGCACCCAACTCGTGATAGGAAAGCCCAAGCCTCGAGGTCAGAGTTCTCTGATTGCAAACCCTACCTCAATTTAAGGCGAGCACAATGCTCGCCACCTTGTCGGTTCCCTAAACCAACGAGACCAACGTTGTCGAGCACAAATAGTTCAAAAATAAATAAATAGAACAAATTAAATAACATTCATTAAACGCGATCACAGCCAACCCAGGAAAATACAAAAGGAGCCCGAAGGCCAATATTCAAACGGGCACAAAAGGCCATTACAAACGGGCACAAAGGCCATTATAAACAGGCACGCAGGCCATACAAAAAGACAACAAAAAAGAAAAAAAAATCTAAAGACTCAGCCCGGAGTTACTCTTCACGACCATCGTTTTCCTCATCCTTCAGCTCCTCCTCAGCTTCGAAGGGGCACACGATCTCCCCGTCAACCACACAGTAGTTGTGGGCCGACCCCTCCGTCACTAGCCCGAGATTCAACACCTTCAGCTGCTCGGTGGCGTTGTCGAACTCATCCTTGAACATTACAACCAACTCTTTGTTGAGTTCGCGGATATGTCCGACCAACTCGCCCCGGGTACGAAGGGCAAGCTCTTCCTCAGTCTCATCATCCTGAGGGCGAACTGTACCCTCGAGCAGAGCTACCCGAGCACGAAGTTGCACATTTTCTTTAGCCACCTTCTTGTTCCCCATAGCTTGATCCTCCAGACTTTCCTTCTCGGCCTTCAGCGTGTCTCACTCGAGCTTCAGTTCCTCCAGCTCCTTCTTCATCCCCTCCTGCAACTGGTGCTCCTCCTTGTAGTCAGATAGATCCTTAGACAATCTATCCTTCTCAGTCCGGGCAGCCAGAAGAGCATCCTCTAAAGAAGCCATGGAAACAGCAGTCTCGGACAGGACCATGGCAGTCTCCATCACTCGGATAACGGCGGCCAGATGCCCATCTAGGTCTCTTTGCCGAGCATTTACATCTTGGTTCAAAATGGCCTTTGCCTCGGGCGCCGCCACCATGATGGAACCTCCGGCCTTAAAAAACTCCTGCTCTAGATAGCAAGGAGGCAGCAGATAACTCCCAGGGGCGTCAGAATCATTGCCCCCCACAGTAGCGGACCGTGAAAGAGTCTCGTCCAGACGCTTCCGCTTGAGCAAATGAGAGGTGGAAGGAGGGGGGCTGTCTCGTATCTGGATCGGAGAAGTTTGTTGAGCGGGCTGAGGGGAGTTGGACACCGGGCTAGCAGTACCCGAGGTACCTGCCCCGAGCTCAGTGGCCACCTCCTGGACACGGGGTGTCACTTTCTTTTTCTTTTTAGGGACCTGTTGCACCCCAAAATTTGCCCTCACCTAGATAATACATTGTGTATTAAGGTGTCCAAAGAGTTTCACAAGATTCACAAGGTATCTCAAGAAGTTCACAAGGTTCACAATTAGTCAGAAAGTTTGACAATCCCCTCAGACAATGCATCCTCCTAAGAAATGCATCTTAAACTAGGGTTTTGGATTTCATCAAGATAAATGGACTTTCAAGGCTTCAAGTGAGCTTCATAGCATCCTATATGTCTTTAAGAATCCCTATGTCAAGTTTCAAGGCTTTCCCAAAAAGTTTGCTCAGTCAGATGATCAGATAGGCTAAAATCAGTCAAAGCAGTTAAAAAGTCAAACTGAGGTCAACTATGGTCAAACCAAAGTCAAACTTCATGATTTTTTTCCAACATCAAGTATATGAAGTAAAATTCATCATTTGATCAAGGTTTGATCATGATTCATCAAGGAGATTTCAGATCATCAAGAATCAGGAGTTTCTAAATTAGGGTTTTCACAGGAAAAGTCAACTGAACTTTGACCAGCCATAACTTTTACATTCTTCATCAAAAATTTTCCATCCAAATCTCATTTTGAAGGAAATTGAATTATATACAACTTTGTGTCTCACAAGCCAAGCCCAAAAATGCTTCATTTGGAAGGTATGAGCTAAGACATTATAGGTCATTTTAAAAGTCAACAAAAAGTCAACATCTTCCAAAGAGCATAACTTGAGAATGGTAAAAGATATGGACATGAGACCAAATAGGTTGGTTAGAGGACTCTCAAAGCTTTCCAAAATGTCCAAGAACACCTTCATATCCTTAAAATTGAGGGATTGGTGCCTTTTCAATAGAAGTACGACGAACGAAGACGGGAGGTTATAAATATTATACTATCAAACAAAACGGGAACGAGGTCCTTATATTCTTCAGCAACGAATCGGGATTTATTTTCCCTAGCCAGCAGTTGTTATGCAGAGATACCCAGACACTTCAGGATGCATGATTCATGCATACATCACTTACATCATATCACAGCATACGCAATACATATAATATTTACTTAGATACATCATGCCATACATGCATACATATTGCATGAACTAACCTTTTCTTTTTAGGATAGTTATATGCAGATAAAACACTATCAACAATTCACAACAGTTCAGAGATAATCTATACGAAGATCTAGTACTGATACTTAATTCAGGGATAATCGCTACGAAGATTCATTTCTGATGATTAATACTCAAGTTATCCTTGGAGGGGTAAATGGTCTATACGAAGATCTATTACCTAATCCAGGATATTTCCAGAAGAGATAATCGTTACGAAGATTTATTTCTACTGGTCTATTCAAAAACTCAAAACATTTCAGAGACGATCTATATGAAGGTCTAGTGCTGATACTTAATTTAGAAAAAGATCGCCACGAAGATTTGGTTCTGATACTTAAATTAAAGTATGTTCTTAGATATGGTTCAGAGACGATCTACACGAAGATCTAAGCTCTGACACTTAATGAAGGATATTCTTTTTCCCCAGAGATAATGCAGAAACGATCTATACGAAGATCTAGTGCTGGCATTCAACTCAAACCATGTTGCATAAACGATTCAGATACGGCCTATACGAAGACCTAGTACTGATATCCAGTATCAACATAAAGATATTATTATCTCCTGATATTATGGATGGCATCTATAAGCCCATCTCCAGTTCCTCCAAGTGGCATCTTCAAGCCCAATTAAGCATATACAAATAATCATCAGTTTTAATTTACGCACCGGCGAGTGCAAATTTTTGGGCTTTTGTGTTCAATCCCCTTCAACCTTCCAGGTCACGAATGGCACATATGCCAATCTAACCCCTCAGGTTTCGGAAAATTGAACAGAGGCAGCTGTTGCACCCCAAAATTTGCCCTCACCTAGACAAGAAATTGTGTACTAAGGTGTCCAAAGAGGTTCACAAGATTCACAAGGTATCTCAAGAGGTTCACAAGGTTCACAATCAGTCAGAAAGTTTGACAATCCCCTCAGACAATGCATCCTCCTAAGCAATGCATCTTAAACTAGGGTTTTGGATTTCATCAGGCTAAATGGACCTTCAAGGCTTCAAGTGAGCTTCATAGCATCCTATATGTCTTTAAGAATCCCTATGTCAAGTTTCAAGGCTTTCCCAAAAAGTTTGCTCAGTCAGATGATCAGATAGGCTAAAATCAGTCAAAGCAGTTAAAAAGTCAAATTGAGGTCAACTGTGGTCAAACCAAAGTCAAACTTCATGATTTTTTGCCAACATCAAGTATATGAAGTAAAATTCATCATTTGATCAAGGGTTGATCATGATTCATCAAGGAGATTTCAGATCATCAAGAATCAGGAGTTTCTAAATTAGAGTTTTCATAGGAAAAGTCAACTGAACTTTGACCAGCCATAACTTTCACATGCTTCTTCAAAAAATTTCCATCCAAAGCTAATTTTGAAGGAAATTGAATTCTCTACAACTTTGTGTCTCACAAGCCAAGCCCAAAAATACTTCATTTGGAAGGTATGAGCTAAGACATTATAGGTCATTTTAAAAGTCAACAAAAAGTCAACATCTTCCAAAGAGCATAACTTGAGAATGGTAAAAGATATGGACATGAGACAAAAGAGGTTGGTTAGAGGACTCTCTAAGCTTTCCAAAATGTCCAAGAACATCTTCATATCCTTAAAATTGAGGGATTGGTTCCTTTTCAAAGTTGGGAAATTTTTGAGGGGTTTGTGAAGCAAATGAAGTCTTAAAACCAAGTTTTGCCAAATGGGCCTACCAAATTGCCACCCAATCTTCATAATATCATCAAGCACGATCCAATCCAAGCATTTTCTGATTTTCTGATTTTTTATTTAGTATTTATTTGAATTTTATTCATTAAAATGCAAATTAAATCAAAATAAAATATATAAATCAAATATTTGGATGAGATTTTGATTCTAGAAAGTCATAAACACCATTTAGAGATGATTGATCTGATCCAATTTCGTGCTAGCTTGATTTAGAAAGGTCAGATAAGATATTTTTCAATATTTGAAAGGAGGAAACTTCATGATCAAAAAATCAAGACAAAGCCCACAAATCCACAAAGTTTTGACCTAATTACACTCACTACATATACATGAATACATCACAATGCTAGGGGACGAAATTGGCAGCCTCTAAGACAAGAATCAAACTTCAAAAATTCACCAAAAAAACTCACATTCGGATTCTTGGATAGAGACAATTTCAAGGTGTTTCAAAGGTTGCAATACATTTATAGGTGATCATTGAAGGATTCTGGATCATTGGCAGCATCAAAAGCATTGCCATAAGCATAAACCGAATCAATGTTACCACACTTTTATGATTTTTTTCGTTTTCTATTGTTTATGCATCATAAATTATGTTTGATGATTGTTTTGTGTTTGTGATAAGCTCAGGAACGTTTCTGGACAATTTAATTAGAGTTTCATGGCCAAACCGTAAGAACACCATTGTTAGGGTTCCAAGCTTCGAATTAGGGTTTCACGTTTAACCAAATATAAATGGATTCAAAGAACATGGATAGATTGTATGAATCATGAGGAATTCATTGGCATAGTTAATTTGATGAAATTGTACTGTTTGGTTGATTTTTGATATTCGCAGGTCATGAACATGAAGGAATTCGTAGAAAAAATCACATCTGAATTCATGTGAATTTTCGCAGGAAAATTGGAGAAGATGAAGTAGTTTGGCGCTGAAAACCAAATTCAAATTTTGGTTTTAAAATAAAATGTTTTGTTGTTGATTATTTGTTGTACGCGCCCCATGTGGCTCAGCTGGTTTGTGTGTTTGCCTGTGTATTGAATGGTCCTGGGTTCGATTCCCCCCTCAGGCCATTTTGCTTTGCTTTATTTTTGATATTTTGCAGGATTATAACAAAAGGAATTGATGCTCCTATACTAACACCAGCGCGCGCCTGGTCTGGTGGTAATGCTGTTGGTCCAAGATGATTGAAGCCTAGGGCCTGGGTTCGAATCCCAGCCCCAGGTATGTTTATTTTCTCAATTTTTTTATTATTTTGTTTTATATTTGTTTAATTTAACTAATTTTTTAAATAATAATTTTTAAAATAAAATGTTCATATTATTGTTATATAAAAAACTTATATTTTCTAATTCACAAATTATTTTCTCAAAAAAATCAAACTATTCATATTTATTTCATTATATGTTTATATTATTAATATTATATATATTTTATAAATAAATGGATTATTTTGTAAATTAATAAGTAAAACCCTAATTCTCATAATTATAACTCTAACCCTAATTTTTTCTAACCCTAACCCTAACCATGATATTATCTTAATTTTAGAATTTAACTTAATATTTTTGTAAATCATAATTAATTATTTATTATTTATTAAATATGTATATAATTTATTTATTATTATTAAAATATTACTTTCTTTACTAAAATATTTAAAATCTTTTCTAATATTGAATTATTTTGCTGATTTCTTATTTTCTCCTATTTTTATTTTTCTAACCATTTATCTTCACTCTTATTATTATTATTATTATTTATTATTGTCTATTTATTATTATTTATCGTCATTATATTTCTCGATTATATTGTAACTATCCCAAAGCTTTGTAATAGTTTAGGTTTATATTTTTGCTTTATTTTTATTGTAAATATATTAATTGTGTGGTTAGTAACTATAGGGTGTGCATTACATGTTTGTGATTAAAATTGACTTAGAATAACTAATTTAAAAAGATAAATATTTGAACATGAACACTCACACACGTAAGTCGATCTTTGATCGCCATCTTACACTTTCTAGGGTTACCTCTCATGTTGCCTATTTCTAAGGTCAAGTAAGGTGTCTTAAGCAAAGTCCCTTCATAAATATCATCAAGTCCCTTCAGTTTATAAGATCAAGTCCCTTCGAGGTTGCCTACGATAAATGATCTTGTCCCTTCGAATAAAAGATGATAAGTCCCTACGTATTGCTAAAGACACCTTGCAGTTGCCTATATTCAGATGTCCCTATACATGTCCCTTATCACATCCAAGGTAATGACTACCTATTCCTTAATAATAGGGATAGTCTTACCATTGAAAGAACATAAGAACAGTAAAGACTTAATATAGGGTAGGTTCCTCTTAATTACTTGCTCACACATTTCAAAATACTTTTTACACTTCACATTTCAAACAAATTTTCAAAACAAGGCTTTGTATACATCCATACGAGGATCATTATAAAGTACTTAGAAATTTTTTAATCACACACTACACCTTTCTCAAAATAATTTAAAGTGAGCTAAGTAATTAAGAGCCCATGGATAACCATGGATATAAAGGGTGCTAACACCTTCCTTTTGTATAACCTACCCCCCGAACTCAAAATCTTTTTAAGGTCTTTCCTGTTCTTTTATGTCCTTTCCTTTTGGATAAAATAAAAGTCGGTGGGGACTCTTGCTATCCGCAACATGACTAAAAGTCAGTTCTCCCACCGTGTTACAGAACTGGCGACTCTGCTGGGGATTTAATAAAAGAGGGGTACCCTTAGGAATTAGATCACTTTAAATTTGTTTGCTTTACTTTACTTGTTGGGGCTCTTATGTGTGAAAGATCCTAACCCGGATCTAGTGTACCCTAGGTAAATGGCAATAGACCAAGGAAATTGTACGGCATATACCGATATGGTTGATCTGGTGGCCATAGTTAGTGTGACTTCTTAGTTGGTGCTTATGTTCCTTAAGCAAGTTGAGGATAATATGAGGCTGCCATATGTTGTCAATACACTAACTGACTTTTAGAACTCTAGTCATCCCATCTTGGCCTTTAGAAAAGTAATAAGATAACCGGCTTTGGTAAAGACTGAAGTTGGTTGATACTCGATACTACGCTCATTGAGATCCTAAACTTGGAGGGTTTTGGTTGGCAAGTAAGTTGCCTACTGAACAACCACCCTTGTGAAGGATCAATGATATTTAGATCCCTTAGAACCTGGTTACTTTTGTAGGACAGGATGAACCAACTAAATTTCAGGGGAGGGTACTTACCTTTAAACCTCATGCAAGCCTTCAAACCTAGGGCTATTTGTGACTTGTTTGTGTGTGCCACATGTTTGTGATTGAGCATAACATCATAATATCATCATGCATCATAAGCATAGCATTTTCACTAACCATTTCAAGGACCAAAGGATTTATCTTTGTTCTTTGTTGCAGGTCATGGCTTCTGCTCGTAGGAATACTATCCGGATCAACTTTGTAGGGATACCTCCTAAGCTTAAAGAATTGGTCTCTCAAGTTTCTGAAAACTCCCAATTCATCAAGAAGCATGGTCACCTACTGGATCTAGTCACTTCAGGGTTCAATAAAGACATGATGAGTGTCCTATTTCAGTTCTTTGATCCTAAACATCATTGCTTCACATTCCCCGACTATCAGTTGGTTCCTACAATGGAAGAGTTCTCCAAATTTTTGGGTGTAACTATCCTTGATCAGAGACCCTTTACAGGCTTGGGAAAAAAGCCTAAACCTAAAGTCATTGCTGCAGCCCTACATCTGAAGAAATCAGACATTGTCCTAGAAACGAGAAGCGGAGTTAAGGGTATTCTTGCTAAGGTATTGATGGACAAAGCTCAAGTGTTCCTGAAGGCTATGAGTTATGATGCTTTTGAGGAGATCTTGGCCTTATTAATCTATGGTTTAGTGTTGTTCCCTAATCCAGACTAGCTCGTAGACGTACACGCCATCAACATATTTCTGACTCATAATCCAGTGCCTACATTACTTGGAGACATCTTACACTCTCTTCATAACCGTACTACGAAGGCACGAGGAACTCTAATGTGCTGCGTACCTTTATTGTCCAGGTGGTTTATTTCTCACCTTCCTCGATCAGTGGTGAAGAATGAACAAGGGCTAAGGTGGTCCAAGAGGATTATGTCACTTTCTCATTCAGATATTCATTGGTGCTCTAGATCCATGGAGGATGTTACTATCATTGACCGTTGTGGGGAGTTTCCTAATGTGCCACTCCTTGGCATAAGAGGGGGCATTACCTACAATCCTTCTTTAGCTCTACATCAATTTGGTTACGCTCGGAGTGATGGTCCTCATGACATGCTTATTCAGGGTATTGTGTTCGACTATGACAACGATCTGCAAAGTTACCGTCAAAGGTTCATATGAGCATGGGGTAAAGTGAACAAGGTTGACAGCAAGACTCTGGAACCCAAGTACACTATTCCTATGGAACCTTATCTTAGATGGGTGCGATCTCGGGCTCAGACTCTTATGATGCCATATCCTGCCATCCTGCCAGTTACCATGGAGCTTGTTGCTGAAGGAGATACTTCATATATCATTCTTCATCCAGACATGCCCACTAACATGGAGGAGTTACAAAGGTCCTGGATCCAGTTGAAGGAGCAAAGAGATACTTTTGAGACTCATTTCAAAGCAAGTCAAGAAAGAATCATGGAGCTAACAAAACAACTTCACGAGGAGCGGAATCTCAACTCATACCTCAACACAAAGAGGAAACGTCCATGGGAGACTTAAAACCCCATCTTTGTATTCATTTCATTTTTGTTCTAAGCCCAAGAGGCAAACAAGTTTATTGATTATTAATAAAAGTTTACTTTCTGGTTGTTTAAACAAATTTAAATTCTACGGCCCTTGGAAACATTGCATATGCATTAACATACCATATCATTGCATCACAGGTTTCTTATGAACAGGTATCTTATCTTCTCGCTGTTTATTTCAGCAGAAATGCCTCTTGAACAGACTGTCAAAGATCTCCAGGCTCAGAATGCACAATTCCAAGAGTTGATTCTGAACTTGTCCAAAGGACAAGATGAGCTGAAGACACTACTGGCTAAGAAGAAGAAGAAGAAGACTAGAAGATCAGGAGGCCTTATCAATCTGAGAAGAAGATTCAGAGGTCCTATCAAGACAAAGGAACAGATTGAGGATTCTGAGTCTGAAAATTCTGAGAAAGAGGGAGGTAGTCTCCATGATACTGTGGGAGATTCTGATTCTGAAACGAATTATTATCATGATCCTGCTAGTGAAGATAAGTACAAGATGCTGGTAGATAGAATGAATGCTATGGAACTACAAAAACATTTTGGGCTTGATTTTGAAGATCTGAGTTTAGTTTCTGGAGTGGTTATACCTATTGGTTTCAAGGTTCCTGTTTTTGTGGTATATGATGGTGTTTCATGTCCTAAGCTGCATTTAAGATCTTATGTCTGGAGGATTCAACCATATACTACTGATAAGAAACTGTGGATTCATTTCTTCCAAGAGAGCTTGTTTGGAGCTCAATTGGAATGGTACTACCAACTGGAAAGTGTCAATATTCGTGATTGGAATGATCTTGCTGAGGCCTTCTACAGACAATACCAATATAATGCTGATTTAGCACCTACTCGCATTTAGCTCCAAAGCATGTCAATGGGTGCTAATGAGAGTTTCAAAGAGTATGCCCAGAAATGGAGAGACCTGGCTGGCAGAGTTCAACCTCCTCTGACTGACAGGGAGCTAGTGGATATGTTTATGAGTACATTGAGTGGCCCTTTCTATAGTCACCTCATTGGAAGTTCGTCATCTGGTTTCACCGAGCTGATAATGACTGGAGAACGTGTGGAAAGTGGTATAAGAAGTGGTAAGATACAGGTGGGTGTCTCTTCATCAAGCACTGCTAAGAAACCCCCCAGTGGAAAGAAGGAGGCTAATGTTGTGTATGGTCAACACAGTCGCAACAGGAGTCACCAATCTATGGGAGCAGTTCACATTTCCAATCCTACTCCTGCAGCACCAGAGCCACCACAAAACAATCAACAAACGCCTAGAAGACAATTCACTAAGATCAACATGTCACTGGCCCAAGCCTTGCAACACATGTTGAAAGGGGAGCTAATTACTTTAAGGGATCCTCCTCAGAATCCTAATACATCCTCTCCTCGGTACAATCCTAATACAAGATGTGCATATCATTCTAATAGTCCGGGACATGAGACCAACGACTGCTGGGTGTTGAAAAACAAGATTCAAGACATGATCGAAGCTGGGGAAATTGAATTTGACCCTCCTGGGACCCCAAATGTGATTACTGCTCCCATGCCCAATCATGAGAAGACTGTTAATGTTGTTGATGAAGTTTCATATGTTTCCTCAGTAGCAGATATGACTACTCCCTTATCCATTATCAAGAAGAAGTTGGTGCAGGCTGGTTTCTTTCCAGGTTGTAATGAAGACTGTTTTTATTGTGCCTACAAACCTGATAGTTGCTGGAAGTTGAAAGATGGTATTCAACGCCTCATGGACAATTACACTATATTGTTTGAGAGGACACCTTCTGTGGAAAGTATATGTGAACATCTAACTCGAAGTACGAAGCTGAAAGGTGTAGCTATGGTTGATAAAGTGCTAGTGAAGATTACCTCCAAAGGCCCTGTCAAGATCACCTCTAAGGGTCCTGTCAGGATTACTGCTGAAGGCCTTGTGAAGATTGTTGCTGAAGTTAGAATGGCTCCCATGATCATTACCACTCCCGGTCCTGTTCCTTATACTTCTGATAAAGCTATACCCTGGAATTACGGTTCTGATGTTTATATCCATGGTGTTAAACAAGAACCTGTGACTGATGCACCTGTTTCTGATACTAATCTTGATGTTGATAATATTGCTGGATCGAGTAAGATCACCAGAAGTGGAAGAATTTTCTCTTCTCAGAATACCTCCAAAGGTGCAGTTACTCCAACTACTACCTCCACTTCTGAGCCAAATACTGATGCTCGGGGCAAAGGTCTTGTGGTTGAACCTGTGCAAGCTGAGGCACCGACTGCTGAAAATCTCTCTAAACAGATGGAAGAAGTGCTGAAGATCATTCGCAAGAGTGATTATGATATTGTTGACCAATTGGGTCATACTCCCTCCAAAATCTCCATGTTATCTTTGCTATTGTGTTCTGAGGCTCATGCTAAAGCCTTAATCAAGTTCTTGAAGACTGCTCATGTGCCAAATGAGATTTCTGTGGATCAATTTGAGAATTGTGTTGCACATCTGACTTATGATAATGGGTTAGGCTTTTCTGATGCTGACTTGACTCCTGCCAAGAGAAACCATAACAGAGCCTTGCATATCTCCATTGAATGTAGGGGCACTACCTTGTCTCATGTACTGGTGGACAATGATGCTTCATTAAATGTGCTCCCCAAAGAGGTTCTGGACAAGCTCAGTCCTGAAGATGTTGTGTTAAGACCAAGTGATGTGGTGGTGAGGGCCTTTGATGGTTCAAGAAGAGTGGTACATGGAGAAGTAGACCTTCCGATCAAAGTAGGCTCTCAAGTCTTCAACTTTACTTTCTATGTAATGGATATTCGTCCTGCGTACTCCTGTTTTCTTGGGCGCCCCTGGATCCATGGGGTAGGTGCTGTGACTTCCACTTTACATCAGAAGTTGAAATATCCGGTGAAAGGAAAGATTGTCACTGTTTATAGTGAAGAAGAATACATGGTCAGTCATGTGAATACTTTTAAATATGTTGAGATGGAGGGTGAATTTGTTGAGACTCCTTGCCAGACATTTGAAATAGTTCCTTGGGTCGTTCCTACTACTGAAGCTCCCCCTATTGTTAAAAAAGTTCTTGTGGTTACCAGAGTACCTCCTACAATGGCCTCCCTCAAAGATTCTAGAGATGTGGTTGAAGAAGGTGGTTGTACTATTTGGGGTCAGCTTCCTGACATCCCTTACAAGTCTGACAAGTTTGGTTTGGGTTTCACTGCAGAATCCCAGAAGGTTGTTCGTCGCACTCGTGTTGTTCGCATCACCAATCAAGGGGTCATGAGAGATCAAATCAATGTTGTGGGTAACTGTCATGAAGACTACAACCTGGATGATTGGATTTTTCCTACTGTGGGTGATGGGCTCAACAACTGGAAGACCGAAGACGTTATTCCTATCTCCTTTAGTCAGGAGTAAATACTATTACTGTGTTTTTATTTTAAGTTTGTAATTTCGAACAATTAAACTTTTAAGCCTTGTGTCTTGCCCGGGGCACAATGGTATGCTTGTTTCGGGATGTCATTTCATTTGCATACTTCATTCAATAAAAATCAATGGACGTTTCGTTTTCGTAAATATTGTGCTCCTTGTCTTTCTTTTATTTTTATTTTTGTTTATCAGCTATGTGTTCTTACACACACCCACATCACTAAAATGCAGATCCTCATCCATTCTGGATCCTGTTGATAACAGTTCTACTATTGCCAATTATAATTTCGAGAATCCGATCTATCAAGCTGAAGATGGAAAGGAGGAAGATTGTGAAGTACCTGTAGAGCTTTCTAGGTTATTACAACAAGAAGAGAAAGCTATGCAGCCACATGAAGAGCCAATCGAAGTTGTGAATCTGGGAACTGAAGAAAACAGGAAAGAGGTCAAGATAGGGGCTGAACTAGAAGATGGTGTTAAGAACAGATTGATCCAGATGTTACGTGATTATGTGGAGATCTTTGCTTGGTCGTATGAAGATATGCCAGGGTTAGATACATACATTGTGGTTCACCGTTTACCAGTAAAAGAAGACTGTCGTCCAAAGAAACAGAAGGTTCGTCGCATGCGTCCTGAAATTTCAGAAAAGATTAAAGCAGAGGTGATGAAACAGTTTGATGCAAGGTTCTTAGCTGTGACTTCTTATCCCCAATGGGTTGCAAATGTGGTACCAGTACCTAAGAAGGATGGTAAGGTACGCATGTGTGTGGATTACAGAGATTTGAATAAGGCCAGCCCTAAAGATGACTTTCCACTTCCTCATATTGATGTTCTGGTAGACAACACTGCTCAACATAGGGTATTCTCTTTCATGGATGGTTTCTCTGGTTACAATCAAATCAAGATGGCACCTGAAGATATGGAGAAGACTACGTTTGTTACACAGTGGGGCACCTTTTTCTATAAAGTGATGCCATTTGGTTTGAAGAATGTCGGGGCAACATATCAGCGTGCTATGGTGGCTTTGTTTCACGATATGATTCATCATGAGATAGAGGTATATGTGAATGATATGATAGCCAGGTCCCGGAATGAAGAACAACACCTTGATCATCTGCATAAGTTGTTTGAAAGGTTGAAGAAATACAAGCTCAGATTGAACCCAAATAAGTGTACTTTTGGAGTTAGATCTGGTAAACTCCTGGGTTTCATCGTCAGTGGAAAAGGTATTGAAGTAGACCCTGTAAAAGTAAAAGCTATACAAGAGATGCCAGCTCCCCGTACTGAGAAGGAAGTTAGAGGTTTCTTGGGACGACTGAATTACATTGCAAGATTTATTTCCCAATTAACTGCTACCTGTGAGCCAATCTTCAAGTTATTGAAGAAAGATCAGGTGATGGAATGGAATGACGAGTGCCAGACAGCCTTTGATGAAATCAAGAGATATCTGTTGGAACCTCCAATTTTGATGCCACCAGTTGATGGAAGACCCTTGATTATGTACTTAACAGTATTAGACAAATCAATGGGGTGTGTGTTGGGGCAACATGACGAGTCTAGTCAAAAAGAGCAGGCAATCTACTACCTTAGCAAAAAGTTTACCGACTGTGAAACAAGATACTCACTGCTCGAGAAAACTTGTTGCGCTTTGGCATGGGCTGCTCGCTGACTAAAACAGTATATGTTGACTCATACTACCTTGTTGATTTCAAAGATGGATCCAATCAAGTACATATTCGAGAAACCTTCTCTCTCCGGACGAATAGCGAGATGGCAAATGATCTTAATAGAATATGATATACAGTACACTACTCAGAAGGCCATTAAAGGAAGTATTGTAGTTGATCATTTGGCTCATCAAGCAGTGGATGATTATCAATCAATGAGTTTTGAGTTCCCTGATGAAGACATTATGATTGTTACTAAAGAACCTAGACAATATGACGGACCTGAACAAGGATCCCGATGGACTATGGTTTTTGATGGAGCTTCTAATGCGCTTGGTAATGGTGTTGGTGTTGTGATCACTTCCCCTGAAGGTTGTCATACCCCAATTACTGCAAGACTTTGTTTCTATTGTACCAATAACATGGCTGAGTATGAGGCGTGTATCATGGGTATCAAAGCTGCCATTGAGATGAAGATTCAGTTCCTAGACGTATATGGGGATTCAGCCCTGGTAGTGAGTCAGATTAAAGGAGATTGGGATACCAAGCATGAAAATCTTATTCCTTACAGAGCGCATGTGTTGTCTTTGATCCCATATTTTGAAGAGATTACCTTTGGACATATTCCACGAGGAGAGAATCAGTTGGCAGATGCATTAGCCACCATGGCATCTATGTTTGAGATTAGCTGGGATGATGAAGCTCCCAAGATTACTATTGATAGATTTGAGAAGCATGCATACTGTAATGAGATTGATACTGAAGGAGGAGAGGAAAAGCCTTGGTTCTATGAGGTGAAAAGATATCTTGAAACTCAGGAGTACCCTGAAGGGGCATCTGTCAAAGATAAGAAATTTCTGAGGAGGTTTTCTGCTAAGTTCCTTTTGAGTAATGGAATTTTGTACAAGCGCAATCATGATTCAACTTTGCTTCGTTGTGTGGATAAGAAAGAAGCAGCAGAGATTATGGAAGACATGCATGATGGAATCTTTGGAACTCATTCTAGTGGTCATACCATGGCAAAGAAGATATTCAGAGCAGGTTACTATTGGTCTACTATGGAAGCTGGTTGCTATCAACATTCCAGAACATGTCACAAGTGTCAATTCTATGCTGATAAAGTGTATATACCTCCAGCTCTGTTGACTGCGTTGACTGCTCCTTGGCCTTTTTCCATGTGGGGCATAGATATGATTGGTGAGATCAAGCCTACTGCTTCTAATGGGCATCGTTTCATCCTAGTTGTTATTGATTACTTTACAAAGTGGGTGGAGGCAGCTTCATTTGCATCTGTTACTAAGAATGTGGTGGCTCGATTCATTAAGAATAATCTCATATGTAGGTATGGCATCCCTGAAAGGATTATCACAGACAATGGATCTAATCTGAATAACACCATGATTACTGATCTCTGCATGCAGTTCAAGATTAAGCATCACAACTCTTCTCCGTATCGCCCGAAAATGAATGGGGCAGTAGAAGTTGCTAATAAGAACATCAAAAAGATTCTACAGAAGATGACGGTTACTTATAAATATTGGCATGAGGTGTTACCATTTTCTCTTCATGGTTATCGTACTACAATACGTACTTCAACAGGGGCAACCCCATTCTCCTTAGTCTATGGTATGGAAGCAGTTCTGCCCATTGAAGTTCAGATCCCCTCCTTAAGAATCATGAAGGATGCAGGATTGGATGAAGATGAGTGGATTCAGACTCAACTTGACCAGATAAATTTGATTGATGAGAAAAGGCTGGCAGCTATTTGTCACGGTCAGATGTACCAGAAACGGATGATCAAAGCTTTTAATAAAAAGGTTAAGCAAAAGGTATATCAGGCTGGCGACTTGGTAATCAAGCGTATCATACTACCACAGGGTGATCCTAGGGGCAAATGGACTCCCACATACGAAGGACCATTTGTAGTCAAGAGAGTATTTTCAGGAGGTGCCATGATGCTTACTACTATGGACGATGAAGACTTCCCACAGCCCGTAAAACGCAGACATAGTTAAAAAATACTACGCATAAAAAGAGACCCGCTAGGTTGACTGGCCTAGGCAAAAATAAGGGCATCCCGGTGAACCAAAAGGGTTCGGGCAAAATTAGGGATATATATATATATATATATATATATATATATATATATATATATATATATATATATATATATATATATATATATATATAAAGTGTACACCCGGCAAGTCGAAAACCTGAAAGGGCGGCTTGGGCAAAAAAGGGTATCCCGGTGGATTGAAAACCTGAAAAGGCAATCCAGGCAAAAGTTAGGGATTAAAGCGTATGACTATGTCTCGTTGGATCACCCATATAACTCCAAATGTCAATACTACCTAACTCAAGTTCAAACAGATAAAGTTCAACCCAATCGTTTCCGTCTCAACAACAAAAGATGAGATACTTGAAGATAATGGCAATAGTAGAATTGAAACTCAATAGGATTATTTCTCACATAGCTGTTTTCTTTGTTTTGTAAAACTTTTACGACGAATTCCTCTTACTAGGATTTCTGTCTCCTTGTACAAACTTGCATGTGTATAGGTCACTTTATAATATAAATAAAATCTCGTCTTTGAATCCAGATTTACTTTTACCCTGTTTACCTAAACGAAAACGTCCATTGGTTGTGTTTGAATGCATGTATGCTTTTGAATATGATTGATGTTTACCAGAAATGCATAAAATGCAGTAATAGTATTTACTAAGGACGAACGAGGGTAGGAGTTCAACAAAGCTTCACCGGTTCATCCCCACAAGACAACTACAAATCCCCAGCAGAGCAAATCTATCTTTATAGATACTTCGAGTTACATCTCCCCTTGAATTTATGTCCATCTCTTTTATCCTCAGTCAGGATACTCGGGAACTTATTCCTTCAATAGAAGTACGACGAACAAAGACGGGAGGTTATAAATACTATACTATCAAACAAAACGGGAACGAGGTCCTCATATTCTTCAGCAACGAATCGGGATTTATTTTCCCTAGCCAGCAGTTGTTATGCAGAGATACCCAGACACTTCAGGATGCATGATTCATACATACATCACTTACATCATATCACAACATACGCAATACATATAATATTTACTTAGATACGGCATGCCATACATGCATACATATTGCATGAACTAACCTTTTCTTTTTAGGATAGTTATATGCAGATAAAACACTATCAACAATTCACAACAGTTCAGAGACGATCTATACGAAGATCTAGTGCTGATACTTAATTCAGGGATAATCGCTACGAAGATTCATTTCTGATGATTAATACTCAAGTTATCCTTGGAGGGGTAAATGGTCTATACAAAGATCTATTACCTAATCCAGGATATTTCCAGAAGAGATAATCGTTACGAAGATTTATTTCTACTGGTCTATTCAAAAACTCAAAACAATTCAGAGACGATCTATACGAAGGTCTAGTGCTGATACTTAATTCAGAAAAAGATCGCCACGAAGATTTGGTTCTGATACTTAAATTAAAGTATGTTCTTAGATATGGTTCAGAGACGATCTACACGAAGATCTAAGCCCTGACACTTAATGAAGGATATTCTTTTTCCCCAGAGATAATGCAGAGACGATCTATACGAAGATCTAGTGCTAGCATTCAACTCAAACCATATTGCATAAACGATTCAGATACGGCCTATACGAAGACCTAGTAATGATATCCAGTATCAACATAAAGATATTATTACCTCCTGATATTATGGATGGCATCTATAAGCCCATCTCCAGTTCTTCCAAGTGGCATCTTCAAGCCCAATTAAGCATATACAACTAATCATCAGTGTTAATTTACGCACCGGCGAGTGCAAATTTTTGGGCTTTTGTGTTCAATCCCCTTCAACCTTCCAGGTCAATGGCACATATGCCAATCTAACCCCTCAGGTTTCAGAAAATTGAACAGAGGCAGCTGTTGCACCCAAATATTTGCCCTCACCTAGACAAGACATTGTGTACTAAGGTGTCCAAAGAGGTTCACAAGATTCACAAGGTATCTCGAGAGGTTCACAAGGTTCACAATTAGTCAGAAAGTTTGACAATCCCCTCAGACAATGCATCCTCCTAAGCAATGCATCTTAAACTAGGGATTTGGATTTCATCAGGCTAAATGGACTTTCAAGGCTTCAAGTGAGCTTCATAGCATCCTATATGTCTTTAATAATCCCTATGTCAAGTTTCAAGGCTTTCCCAAAAAGTTTGCTCAATCAGATGATCAGATAGGCTAAAATCAGTCAAAGTAGTTAAAAAGTCAAACTGAGGTCAACTGTGGTCAAACCAAAGTCAAACTTCATGATTTTTTGCCAACATCAAGTATATGAAGTAAAATTCATCATTTGATCAAGGGTTGATCATTATTCATCAAGGAGATTTCAGATCATCAAGAATCAGGAGTTTCTAAATTAGGGTTTTCATAGGAAAAGTCAACTGAACTTTGACCAGCCATAACTTTCACATGCTTCATCAAAAATTTTCCACCCAAAGCTCATTTTGAAGGAAATTGAATTCTCTACAACTTTGTGTCTCACAAGCCAAACCCAAAAATGCTTCATTTGGAAGGTATGAGCTAAGACATTATAGGTCATTTTAAAAGTCAACAAAAAGTCAACATCTTCCAAAGAGCATAACTTGAGAATGGTAAAAGATATGGACATGAGACCAAAGAGGTTGGTTAGAGGACTCTCTAAGATTTCCAAAATGTCCAAGAACATCTTCATATCCTTAAAATTGAGGGATTGGTTCCTTTTCAAAGTTGGGAAATTTTTGAGGGGTTTGTGAAGCAAATGAAGTCTTAAAACCAAATTTTGCCAAATGGGCCTACCAAATTGCCACCCAATCTTCATAATATCATCAAGCACGATCCAATCCAAGCATTTTCTGATTTTCTGATTTTTTATTTAGTATTTATTTGAATTTTATTCATTAAAATGCAAATTAAATCAAAATAAAATATATGTAAATCAAATATTTGGATGAGATTTTGATTCTAGAAAGTCATAAACACCATTTAGAGATGATTGATTTGATCCAATTTCGTGCTAGCTTGATTTAGAAAGGTTAGATAAGATATTTTTCAATATTTTAAAGGAGGAAACTTCATGATCAAACAATCAAGACAAAGCCCATAAATCCACAAAGTTTTGACCTAATTACACTCACTACATATACATGAATACATCACAATGCTAGGGGACCAAATTGGCAGCCTCTAAGACAAGAATCAAACTTCAAAAATTCACCAAAAAAACTCACATTCGGATTCTTGGATAGAGACAATTTCAAGGCGTTTCAAAGGTTGCAATACGTTTATAGTTGATCATTGAAGGATTCTGGATCATTGGCAGCATCAAAAGCATTGCCATAAGCATAAACCGAATCAATGTTACCACACTTTTATGATTTTTTCGTTTTCTATTGTTTATGCATTATAAATTATGTTTGATGATTGTTTTGTGTTTGTGATAAGCTCAGGAACGTTTCTGGACAATTTAATTAGAGTTTCATGGCCAAACCGTAAGAACACCATCGTTAGGGTTCCAAGCTTCAAATTAGGGTTTCACGTTTAACCAAATATAAATGGATTCAAAGAACATGGATAGATTGTATGAATCATGAGGAATTCATTGGCATAGTTAATTTGATGAAATTGTATTGTTTGGTTGATGTTTGAAATTCGCAGGTCATGAACATGAAGGAATTCGTAGAAAAAATTGCATATGAATTCATGTGAATTTTCGCAGGAAAATTGGAGAAGATGAAGTAGTTTGGCGCTGAAAACCAAATTCAAATTTTGGTTTTAAAATAAAATGTTTTGTTGTTGATTATTTGTTGTACGCGCCCCATGTGGCTCAGCATGTTTGTGTGTTTGCCTGTGTATTGAATGGTCCTGGGTTCGATTCCCCCAGGCCATTTTGCTTTGCTTTATTTTTGATATTTTGCAGGATTATAACAAAAGGAATTGATGCTCCTATACTAACACCAGCGCGCGCCTGGCCTGGTGGTAATGCTGTTGGTCCAAGATGATTGAAGCCTAGGGCCTGGGTTCGAATCCCAACCCAGGTATGTTTATTTTCTCAGTTTTTTTTATTATTTTGTTTTATATTTGTTTAATTTAACTAATTTTTTAAATAATAATTTTTAAAATAAAATGTTCATATTATTGTTATATAAAAAACTTATATTTTCTAATTCACAAATTATTTTCTCAAAAAAATCAAACTATTCATATTTATTTCATTATATGTTTATATTATTAATATTATATATATTTTATAAATAAATGGATTATTTTGTAAATTAATAAGTAAAACCCTAATTCTCATAATTATAACTCTAACCCTAATTTTTTCTAACCCTAACCCTAACCCTAATATTATCTTAATTTTAGAATTTAACTTAATATTTTTGTAAATCATAATTAATTATTTATTATTTATTAAATATGTATATAATTTATTTATTATTATTAAAATATTACTTTCTTTACTAAAATATTTAAAATCTTTTCTAATATTGAATTATTTTGCTAATTTCTTATTTTCTCCTATTTTTATTTTTCTAACCATTTATCTTCACTCTTATTATTATTATTATTTATTATTGTCTATTTATTATTATTTATCGTCATTATATTTCTCGATTATATTGTAACTATCCCAAAGCTTTGTAATAGTTTAGGTTTATATTTTTGCTTTATTTTTATTGTAAATATATTAATTGTGTGGTTAGTAACTATAGGGTGTGCATTACATGTTTGTGATTAAAATTGACTTAGAATAACTAATTTAAAAAGATAAATATTTGAACACTCACACTCACACACGTAAGTCGATCTTTGATCGCCATCTTGCACTTTCTAGGGTTACCTCTCATGTTGCATATTTCTAAGGTCAAGTAAGGTGTCTTATGCAAAGTCCCTTCATAAATATCATCAAGTCCCTTCAGTTTATAAGATCAAGTCCCTTCGAGGTTTCCTACGATAAATGATCTTGTCCCTTCGAATAAAAGATGATAAGTCCCTACGTATTGCTAAAGACACCTTACAGTTGCCTATATTCAGATGTCCCTATACATGTCCCTTATCACATCCAAGGTAATGACTACCTATTCCTTAATAATAGGGATAGTCTTACCATTGAAAGAACATAAGAACAATAAAGACTTAATATAGGGTAGGTTCCTCTTAATTACTTGCTCACAGATTTCAAAATACTTTTTACACTTCACATTTCAAACAAATTTTCAAAACAAGGCTTTGTATACATCCATACGAGGATCATTATAAAGTACTTAGAAAATTCTTAATTACACACTACACCTTTCTCAAAATAATTTAAAGTGAGCTAAGTAACTAAGAGCCCATGGATAGCCATGGATATAAAGGGTGCTAACACCTTCCCTTTGTATAACCTACCCCCCGAACTCAAAATCTTTTTAAGGTCTTTCCTGTTCTTTTATGTCCTTTCCTTTTGGATAAAATAAAAGTCGGTGGCGACTCTTGCTATCCGCAACATGACTAAAAGTCAGTTCTCCCACCGTGTTACAGGACCCTGTCTGGGGCCCCAGCCTGGTTCGCCAATTTCAGAACTCGTTCACGATGAGCGGGCATAGTTCCTACAAAACAAAAACAAAGGTTAGTTGGACATACTCAAGACCGAGAAAAGAAAGTAAGTAAAGAAAACCTACGCAGTAACTCCAAGGCCTCCTCATCCGTATCACACTCGAGCAGAGCCCTCGTGTTTATAAGACGGGTTTCATAAATCGACATCCCAACCTCATCGACGTAGGGTGCACCTTTTAGGTCAACCCAAACCGCCAGGTTGAAACTTTGTACATACTCAACCAGCCTCTTGTAAGCCAGCCTATCCTCGACCCCCATGCTCGAGAATTTTACCCGGTAGTGACTAGTTGAGAGATTGAAGTGGCCGGGTTACCACCTCAAGGGGATCCTCAACATAAGTTTTTCCTCCCCAGCGGCATTCCGTTTGTAATAGTAAAGGGAGTTTAAGGCAGAACGAGTGATCGGCTTCACCGTATACATCCGCCCTTTAAAATGCCAGGCATAATCCACATAGGTCTTGAATAGCCTCAGTGGATGCTTTAGAGACACCCAGCTGTGACGTCCCCGGGCACCAGACCATTGTAGGTGGAAGATGTGGAAAAAGAGGGGCAAAGTGCACCCAACGCCTAGAAAACGGCAAACTAACTCGAACGTCCGGATAAAAGCGATGGCGTTCGGATGCAGTTGTGACGGTGCCAATCTGAGCCACCTGAAAACCCCTATCTGAAAAGAGTTGTAGGGCAGCCTGACCCTCGCTTCTCGGAAGGAAAATTCGTACATAGCAAACTGCTTCCCCGGGAAGCGGTGACATATCCGGTCTACCTCTTTAGGGGCAAGGCATTGCCAATTCGCAGGGTCCTCGGGGTTGATATCTTCCACCACAGCGTATGCAACGGTCGTCTCATCTGCGAAGTACGATTCTTCTTCCAGCGGTTCGTCTGCGACCCACGATAAGTCATTACACCTGGACGAGGAAACATGCTCGTTGTCCTCCTCGACATTCCTTTCCTCAGGGTTCCGATGCGCGACATCCTCTTCATCAGCTTGACGACGTTCGGCGTTCCCTTACTCGACCTGCCGATGCTCGGTCGTACCTGAAACACAGACAGAAAAAGTGAATTCGACATCGCATCAAATCCACTCTTCCACCGCAAGTCAAGTGAAAGGGAGAAAAGCTAAAATGCCCAAAATCCGACTAAACTAGCCTAGACCGACGAAGGGGCAACCCCCGCACGCATTTGGGCACATAAATATCCGACCTACAATTTCGTACAGACATGAACTCTACGCCCGTGGCATGCTGACCTTGCCCGGGATATTCATACGCATATGAATTCTACACCCGTGACATGATAAACTTGCCCGGGATATTCATACGCATATGAATTTCACGCCCATGACATGATAATTTTGCCCGGTTTATTCAAGTGCTTATGAAATTTTTGCCTGGGACATTCATACCTAAAACCTATAAAACTATCCCTAAACCAAGGTTTATCTACTCTATACTAAAGTTTGCTTATTCTACACTAACATATCAG
Source organism: Lathyrus aphaca (assembly GCA_963966055.1). Lineage (NCBI taxonomy): Eukaryota > Viridiplantae > Streptophyta > Magnoliopsida > Fabales > Fabaceae > Lathyrus > Lathyrus aphaca. The sequence goes on along the minus strand of OZ014520.1, from coordinate 127,910,378 downwards.
GCATTTTTCTATCTACCAAACAGAAAAGCATGCAAAACAGGGAATTTTAAGTGTTACCTGACATGTTGGAGACGAGGAGGAGACGGTGGCGCGCGGGCAGAAAATGGCGGTGCAGACGGCGGAGACGGGCGGAGAGAGGATTCTTCTCAGAGCTTCCGGTAAAACTTCAGAGCAAAAAAGTCCAAATGAAGTGGACCACCCCTTTATATAGCCACAGGCACGTGGACGGATGCGCCAGGTAATCATTACCTAGACCCTACGCCACCGTTTGCACAGGAAACGAGGCGACGCACCATTAATGTTGAGACACGTCAGTCCACAAGAATCATGAACGACGCCGAGCAATTGCAAATCTCCCCGACTATAAGGAGCATCCTCGACTCTGTGAAACACCACATGCCCGACAGACTCAACATCACGTGCAAGTACATGCCCGTCACCTTCTTCAGCACACCTATGTTCGTCTATAATCTAATTCATCGCTCCGACTCGAAGACTCGACTTGGGGGGCTCCTGTTCCGGACTGGGCCTCCGGATTGTATTGGGTTGCGGCCCAATATGTCAAGCAGAGGCCCATGTGCTCGGGCAGGTACATCTGGTAGACGGGCATGGGTGTTTAACGGTCGGGCACATATCCTAGATGTCGGGCACGCATTTAGAACGGACAAAGAACATATCAGCCAGTTCACTTTCCACATCACACAACTGTCCCCCATTGTCTCCTGAAAGATAGGGGTAGTTGAACCAAGGACCTGACCACTTAGCTAGGTCTTCACGCTTCTCACGCGTTCCTTGGCACTTCTTCCTTGGGCCTAGTTGATCCAGCCCAAGGAAGGACCTTGGCCCAGCTCTGGGGGCTCTCTATAAATACCCTTTTTCACTAAAGGGTCAAGTATTCTGATTCCACTCTTCTACTTACCTATTCACTGTACCTCTATTGACTTTGGCATCGGAGCGCGTTGCAGGTACACCCCCTCCATTCCATTTGCTTGCTGCATTCACCCAATTGCTGGAAGGCCCTCCTGATCAGGTAAAATCAGCGTCCATGTAATGATAATGTGGGAAAAATCTCTATAAGAAATTTTCTTCCAACACATCCCAATATGTCATCACGGTAGTGGCTTGATCGAGATACCATTCTTGTTTTTCCTATGAAAGAATGTGGAAACAATCTTTTGAATAGTTTCTCTTCTTGGTTCTCGTCCACTCCGGCCGCACCGACTATTTCATAGAACTTCGTAAGATACCCAAATGGATCTTCATGGTCCATCCCCCTGAAAGGATTATCATACAATAGGTGGAGAATCCTAGTCTTCATTTCAACTTGTCGTCCATTTGTCAAATTACGAGAAAATTATGCATTATGTCGCAGACTGTTGACACAAGGCGTTGAAGTAGGTAGAGGTGGTGGTGGGTGCTCTGCCATGATCGCGTGAAATGTGGTGGTGGTAGTGGTATAGAAGTAAAAAATTTTCCTTCTGCTCTTCGTTCTTTGGCAAATTGCCTCCTCCGTCTAGTCTTTCTATTTAACTTGCTTGCGGATCTTTCAATCTCAGGATAAAAAATAATTTGGTCCGCGGGAAGTTTTCCTCGAATAAACAGAGTCAGCACAAACTAACCAAACAAATTAACAAGTACAAGAAAAAATTATACAAGCTTAAAACTTCACAACTATTGCAATGCTTGCAAATTAATTAACAATCACCGACAACGGCGCCAATTTGGTGAAATACAAATAGAGTAAGGTTTTGTTATCGTTCAACAAAGATTGTTTGTAGATATCACCGCCTTTATAATTTGAATCGTTTTAAACTTAATTGTAACAAAGGGTTTGTTTGAGGGTAATATTTCGTTTTCATAAGTTCTAAAATGTAACGATAAAAGCATCGATTTTGAAAGGTTTAATAAAACATACCAAGATTAGGGTTCGATAAACAAATTGGCACGGATAGAATCGATAAAGCGAATGAACTCGTTTAAACGATAAATACAATCACATATCCTCTAAATAAGTTTATCTCTAGCACATATTGTGAGTTTTACCATTTTGATCCCTTGATGATCTCTCACTCAAACTATCAAAATGGTAACATTTATATTCAATAGTTCTGAACATCGAGTCTCATAACTATCTCTAGCCTATTTTCCTTGATGGATGAAAAACCTAGGTAAAGAGTTGGATTATATTTCTCAATCATGAACAACACAAAGAATATATCATAAAAACAAGGTTTTCCACCATATATTTATCATCCATAAGTTCAAGAGCTTACATCAATACCTATACATACAAAAGAAGGAATTTCTACCTTCTAATCTTGACACAAGATGGATTTATCTATCCATAGACATAGTAACTTCACAAACAAGAAATAAGAGAAGAGGACAAAACATCAATGACGATCTCCCGACTATTGATTCTCTGATTCTTTGAAAATGAGTTGCTACAGTGATTTAGAGTGTTTTTTAGGTAAAAAGTACAAAGGATACCCCACAAATTCTGATCTAAACTATTTATAGAGAAGTGAAAAATCACAAAGCGCATTATCATTTATTGCTAAACCGCCTTAGACCGCGTTTAGCGGGCTCCAAACCGCGCTAAGCAGGCAAGCTCATGTGTTTTGCTCCTTCCTTGGGCTTGGAACGCGCTTAGTGCGCTTGTAGCATGCTTCAAAAATGAGATTTTCTTCAAATCCTTGCTCCTTAAGAGTCTTCCATGCTCCAAGCTTCCCAATTCAAATGTTAAAACCTACAATTATGAACATAAAAGTTAAATAACTATAACTAATAATGCGATTAAACTATACTACGATTATTTACCGAAAACAACAGGAAAAAGCCTCGATTATCAAATAAAGTATTCGAAAGGTGTCAAAAACTAAAATATATATTAACATATTCTAGCACCTAACACAAGACCACCTCAATAGCAACCATAAATGTTAGAAATTTAACATGTAGAGAGCAAGAAGGCCTCATTTCATAAAGAAAGCAACCTTGAATAGAAGTAGAATTATCTCTGAAAATGTCACTTGTAGCAGCCTATTTTGGGCTCGTTTGTTTTGGCTTCTTTTTTTTAAATGATTTTTATAGTGTAACAAAAATTAGTGAAAAAAAAATCTACAAAGAAACTTTTCATAAAAGCTTCAAATGAAAATTTGGTTTGAATAGTTATTCTTAAAATGCTATTTTAAATATTTTATCATTTTATTGGAAAAAAAATAGATATCAAAATTTCAAAAAATCACTTAATTTTTAAGCTATTTCTAATAGATTTTCATAAAAATCATTTTTGAGATACAATTTTTTAAAAAATAATTATGATTTCGACTATATTTTGATCTTCAATAATGTATGTTTATGTTGTACAATATCAAAATTAGTCTTACAATTTATAAAAAATGAATATAAAAAAACTTATAATATTTTAAAAAAAGATTTAATAAAATTCATTTTTGAAAATATAAAAAAAAATATTCATTTTTTTAAAGCTAAAACAAACTGATCCTTTATATGTTGGAAAAACTAATTTTACATAATCATAATCAGTCATGTCCATCCATCCCACTATTTTGAAAATTCATCTAAGAAAATGGTTAAATACATAACTTCCTCTTGTAATATTAACGATTTTTTTTAAATTCTCCGTAAGATATTCTTTTAATTCCCCTAGTAGTATTTAGGGATGGAAATAGGCTAGGTTATGCTAGACTTTATAAGACCTGAGTTTGGCCTACGATAAATTTAAAAGGCTCGAATCTGACTTATGGCCTATCATAGACTCCATTTTTTGGCATGGTCTGGCCTTTTTAAAAGTATGGTCTGGTCTGTAAGCCTATTTACAAGTCTTTTTCTCATTAAGGTTCTCAATTATTATTACTTAAGAAACTTTATAGACTGACCTTTATATGCATATATAGGCCGACCTATTTAGCATTTGTTCTAATATACATGCATATATATAGGTCAACATATGTATCATTTTTTCTAATATATATGCTTATATAGGACAACCTATTTAGTATATATATACCGACCTATAAGGTTTTATAGGTTTTTTTAATAGCTTAAGTCTGACTTATTTAATTAAATAGGTTTTTAAAAAAGTCTAAGTCTGACCTTTTTATTAAAAAAGTCTGACATAACCTTAAGTAGGCTAAGTCATTCGTCCTTGTAGATCCGTCTGACCTATTCTCACCCCTAGTAGTATTTATATTTTAATTTTTTTATATATTATTTATTTATCTTTTAAAATTTTGTTTTAATTATTTTTAATTATTTTACTTGGACCCATTCAAATGAATACATACAAATGTGTTTTAGTATTAATTAGGAATACAAGTTCCTTCCTACTAGTTGTGCTCGAATGTATAGGTGCCGAGGATGTTCTTCGTCTTGTCGGGTTTTTTACTATTATTTTTCTTCATGTAGTATTTTATAAATGTATTTAGGCCTAAAAAGAAAAGTAGCAGTGAACCAAGAATTATTCTTGTTAAATAAACAACAATTATTGGATGGACAGCGAATGGTTGTTAGATATATGTATTACTCTATTTGGAGAAAGCCTTACATAGACACAACATTTGGATATAAAATTTGGGCACACACCCACAAAAAAGATAATTTTTTTAATATAAATGTTATATAATTTTTATGGGAATGTGCTTAAATGATTACTTGGGTTGATGAATTCAAAATTTAAGAGAATAAAAATATCATATCATTTACAAGAGATGGCAAAATAAATAGGTCCACCTTATTTAGTTCAGTGTTTAAATAACGAACTGAATTGATTGGTCGAATAGACTGAATTGAGAATAAGAGGAATTATTGATTTGATTCGATATGAATATTAAACTAAATGAGTTATTTAACTAATAAAAATCAATCAAAATTGATAACACGACAATTTTAAAAAATTAACAGATAAATGTTTTTTTTCCTTTCAAACTAAACGATATCGTTTTGATAATTCTTTTAACAAAATAAAATTAAAAGATTAATAGATTTTGTTCAAAACTTATTCAAAACAATTTTTTCTCTTTAACTAAATAGGTAAATCGTTCATTAGAGGTGTTCGCGGTTTGGTTTGGATCGGTTTTGAAGCAAAATATCATCCGATCCAAACATAAATTTATTTGCATTTTGATTCGATTTTGGATAATTGATTAAAAAAATCAAATCCGATCCGAACCAATTTCACTCAGTTTAATTTGGATCGATTTTTTGGATATCCAAATTATAAATTATAACTTTTATTAATATTCTAAAAATACTAATAAATAGTAAGTTTGATATAATATATATTATACTATATCAAAAATTAATATTTTAAGAAGAAAAAATAAAAATAAAATATTAAATCTAATTAATAAATAATATTTTAAAAGATAAGTATCATCTAATATTAAATTAACACAACATATATACTAATAAAATATAAATAAATAAAAATTATATATACATATGATTTGGTTTGGATCAGTTTTGAAAAATCAATCTGAACCGACCGGTTCTTACAAAATGACATCCGAATACATTCAAAAGAAATTAGTTTTTTCGGTTTTCGATTTTTTTAGATCGGTTTTTGGTTTTTTTGGATTGGTTTTCGGTTTTCGATTTTTTTGGATCGATTTTTTATTTTTTATTTGGATTGATTTAGATTTGAACATCCCTATCGTTCAGGTAAAATAGTGATTTTTGATTTTCTTCTTTCTATTTTTTTATTTAAATAATTTCATAATTTTAAAATTCATTTGATATCTATCTCAAAAGCTAAAATCTGAAGAAAAAAAATATTAGGAAATCTTTTAACTTCAAGGACAAATATCAAAATGATTTTAAAATTCAGGAATTATTTTTTAAAAAACTAAGATGCAAAAATAAAAAAATTCACTCATTTATAAGAATGATTTTACTATTTAAACTTAAAATTTATTACAATTAGACTTTATTTAAAATTTATTTAGATAAGGATTTTGTACTATTGTGTTGTGTGTGATAATTATGTTTAAAATTTGAATTTAAAGAATAAATATGTGAAATTATAATATTTTAAAATTTTAAAAGTATCGTAATTATTTTAGAGACAGATTCTGATCTGTTTAATGAATATATAATTTTATTATGGAGACTATATTATTTAATCGAGTTATTTAATTTATTCATATAGTTTGACCAATAATCCACTAACAATAAACCAATGATCATATTCGGTTGTTTTTAAAATGTGGTTTATAAAACGTTTAAATACGTTCTATTTAAATATATTAAAACATATTTAACTCCTTCGTGCTTTGTCTTGTCGGTTTTTTTATTATTATCTTTGTTCATGTAGTATTTTATAAATGTAGTATTTTTATTCTTTATTAAATAAACAACAATTATTGTATGGTTGTTAGCGAATGGTTGTTGGATTAGAACACATATTTGTGTACACACTCATAAAAAATGATAATTTTTAAATATAAAATGATAATAATTTGTATGTGTATGCTTAAGTGATTACTTGTTGGGTTGTGACCACTTAAGCATTCAAAATAGAAGAGAATAGAAGTACCATACAAGAGATAGAAATTCATCTCGTTTAGTTCAAGAGTTTTAAAAACTGCACCTAATTGATTAGTTAAACCGATTGAATTAAGAATTGGACGGATCATTAATCTAATCTAAATGTTATATTAGGTAAGTTATTAAATCAATGAGAATCGATCAAAATCGACCATTAGCGGTTTTAGAAAATCGACAAATTTAATATTTGTTTTTTTTGCCAACAAAACAACATTGTTTTAATAATTTTTTTTTAAAATTAAAATATAAATAGATTTTATTTAAAACTTATTCGTAACAACTTTTTTTTTCCATATAATTAAATGTAGGTATAAAAAGGTAAATCGTCTATATAGGTTGGTGAATTTTTTATTTTATTTTTTCTTAAAATAATCTCGGAATGTTAAAATAATTTTGGTATTCGTTCCTAAAATTAAAATCTATAATATTTTGAAATTTTGAAGATGTCGTGATTTTTTTAGAGACGAATTCATTCGATTCGGCCAATTTAATAGCTACATGGATGCGTTTGATTTGCAAAATAAAAAATATTGAATTGAATATTACAAGACAATACAAAACAGTATAAAATAACTTTTTATTTCATACTTTGTTTGATGATCGATGCACTGGACAAATTTTTGTTTATTTTGTTTGATATATCTATGCAGCAAATAAAATAATTTTTACTATAATTTTTTTTGTTGTTATATAAAATATTAATATTTACGAATCAAAATATTAAATAATGAGAAGGAGAAAAAAACGATGAAGATAGAAAAAAAAATTATCCTACTTTATTTGATAAGTCTATGTATCAAACAAAAATATTATTTTATTTAAAAATTATTATTAATAAATAAAATATTAATATTATATTTATAAATCAAAATATTAAATAGAGATATTAAAAATTATATTTTGATATTCTTTTGATAATTTGTGTTTGAGATAAAAAGTTATCTCATGATTTAGTGAGGGAATAATTCATGTTTTTGTCATATCCCTAAACATATATTTTATCTTGTTTCATGATAAATATCTATCTGAATATAACAAAATACAAAAATAGTTGTCAAGTTCAGTCCCTAATTTTTTAGCAAATCAAATACACTCTATATTTGTTATGGAGCCTATATTATTTATCAGAATTATTCAGTTTAATCCAACTTAATCATGTGATTTGACCAATAACGCAATGATTCAATTAATATATCAGTAATCCAGTATCTTCATTGGTTTAATGACTGATTCTATTTTTAAAACGTTTTAATATACCTATTTAAATATTTTATCTAATTAAATTTCAATTTCAATTTTATTTATTGTTTGATCTAACACTATATATATATATATATATATATATATATATATATATATATATATATATATATATATATATATATATATATATATATATATATTAGTTTTGTTATAACCTAATAACTGACTGACTCTATTAAAGAATTATTATCATAGAAAATGACACAGTTTTACTTCAGATATATATTCAAACTCTATTTTTGTGATTGACAAAATTATTACTATGTGTTGAATGGTAAAATCTCTCTCGACAGAACCCACTAAAAGTAATACATCTATGAAAGATTAACTTTGACCCTCTAGGCTCCACTTCCCCAACGAATAACCATTCCCTTATTATGGATAACAGTTCAAAACATAATTTACAACCTTAACATCAAGTTGAATAACCTTGATTTACACAATAGAAAAAGCTTTAAGGGTCTTCATAAGTGTTTGTAAGTTTATTCCTATAAATGAACATTTGTCGACCAGGTAAGATGATTTTGCATTAACCTTACCCCATAAGCTCAATGAAAACATTGTAGTTAAATACGTTTTTATTTCTTATATTATGCAAAACTCGTTAAATTTATTTGAAAAAACCTTCAGGCATCTACCATGTCTGACCTCATATCTCATAGATTATTTTTGTCATGGAAATCTTCAGTAGCTGATGATGAACGAAAAAAACATTGGAACTTTTCCAAAATAAATGGGTGTAACTTTACTTGCTCATGCATCTATACTAATCAAATTATGGGACCATAGCTTCACAACTTCTATTTATCTTTGTAATATATTACCTACAACAATTTTACCTCAATTTTGTTCAACTTTTTATGATCTCTATAATAAGACGCCAAATTAAAAGTCAATAAGAATCTTTGGTTGTGCCTGTTTTCCACTCTATAAACCATATAATCAACATAAATTATAATTTATTAGCTCTCAATGTGTATTCATGGATGTTTCTTCCAGAGATAAAGGATGTAAAATCTTTAATAATTAAATAATGATATTCATTTGTAAAGGTATTCTCTTCAATAAAATTAACTTTCCTTATATTGATCTATATCATTCACTACACAAAAGTGTGTCTACTAGTTCATCAAAAATTTACAGTAGTTTTACATCACCTTTAACTCTATACAATCTAGCTCAGTCTGCGGGTCTTAATCAGGTTACCTAATATAGTAATGTAAATTCAAGTGAAATTGAAATCAACATAAGTACTAGAGCACAACCACAAAGGTCAATTGCACAATTTAAGTATGTTGTTCAAAACTATATATTACCTATTGAACAAATAAATGAACTATCAAATATTCATAATGAGCCTCAACCCGATGCAAGTATATATTGTAGTACATCTAACCTTGCATTTTCTACTAACTGGCATGCTCTTAGGTCACCTCGAGTTGTTGACAACATACTCTATCTTTCTCATTTTAACATATAAACCTCATTTGACTATCAATCTTCCTCCTTTCATGGTTAATCTCTTTACACTTATTTTTATTGGTTAATGACCACCTAATGCTCACACAATAAAAGATTGGTAAATCCAAACCCAAAGTTTATATAGTTCAATTTGAACTTATTCTTACAAAACAAACTTTATCTCACCTTGAATGGTTTAAGGAAATGAAAGTTGAGTACAACCCACTTACACAAAATGGAACTTGGAGTTTTAAAAAAAATTCTCCTCATAGAAAATATATTGGTTACAAGTGGGTATTCAATATGTAACACCCCAAAATTTGCCCTCTAATTTATTGTTTTGACTGATTTTATGTTTCACCTTCGTCTGCGTTTCCCAATAGGTCATAATATTTATGATCACGCATTTCGTCGAGCTCCTAAGACATGAGATCAATATCATCTGGAGAATCAATACATGTTGTGGAAGCAGGGCTTTGAATTCTCAACATCATGTGTATATTCTTAACAAGGTTCATCAAGCATCATGTCCATACGCTTCAGGATTTCTCAAGAGGCATTAAACGATTAAGATTTCATACAATGTGATCCTTATCTCAAATCACAATCCTCTAATTTTCAAGGGTATGATTCATCGTGTTGATATGGTTGACTAAGAGGATTTACAAGAAAGTTCTAAAAGGTTAAGGGTGATAGCTTCTCAAGGACCAATGTAGGATGTAATTCATTTCAAAGGTGAATTTAAGAGGTTGAAATTTGGTACTAGGATTACCATGAGAAATTCAAAGTTTCAATTATCATAATCTTTTATATATATATATATATATATATATATATATATATATATATATATATATATATATATATATATATATATATATATATATATATATATATATATATATATATCAAGAAATTACAACTCATACAGCCAAGATTACAAGTATGTCGTAATTCGAAATTAAAAAAAAAAGGAAAGGATTCGAAGACCAAGTTCAGATTGTTCACAAAAGACTTCATTTACTGCAGTTGGATTCTCCACAAATTGGCGGGATTATTTTGAAATGAAGCAAATTCATAATCGGTTACAAGAAAAATTATTCATATACTAAATTTCGTATGGCAAGATTGAGTGTATCTTATGTGGAAAGTTGTTGGTCCTAAGGAGGAATATATATAAATTTGGGGGCAATTTGCCATGTGCAAGTTGTATTAGGCAAGTCTAATGTTCAAATACCGAAAAGGGCAAGTATAATGTTCAAATACCGAAAAGGGGACAATCTGGCCCTTCTACTGTTCATAACTTATTTTGTTTTCCTGATGATCGTTCATTTTCGGTTGCTATTATGGTTAATGCGTAGTAATCTACCTGTTTATGGAGGCTGAAGTTATCTGGATACCGACACCAGATTCGTTATCAATTACTTTCCTCATCAACATGTAAATAATTATAATATTGGCACACTACAATCTACTACGTAGCATACTGAGTCAAATGTAGAAAATTGAGAAAGAAAGTTAGGATCAAAATAATGCCTTGAAATGAAATTAATTCCATGGAAAATTGTCAAAAGACATCAAGATCAAAAAAGAAATTTGGTTTGAAGGTTGGACAATGTTTCTAAATGATTTTAAAGGTTTCATGAATTTTTTGGTGATTTTTAAATACTTAAAAGTATTTTTAATTAATTAATTCTCATTAATTAATTAAAAATAATCTTTTAAATGATTTAAAAATATTTTTTAATGCAAAAAATAAAAATAAAAATGTTTTTGGTTTCTGAAAATTAATAAAAGGTTGCATAAAAATTTTCAGAATTTTTGAACAATTTTTGCTATTTTAAATTAAATGTACAAAAGAAATACAAAACAAATGAATTAAAATTAATAAAAAGGAAAAGTAATCTCATCCTAAGGCTGACATTCAAATCTGGGAGAGGATGTTTGACTGCGCGCGCGAATTGATGGTCAGGATTGATTCTGGCTTAATTAATTTAATTATGATTTATTAAATTAATAAAAACAGGTTAGGGTTTAATGACTTAATCTGGACCACTCAACACTTAAACTAATCCGTATCCAATGGCCACGAACGCATCTGGCAAACTAATTAGGGTTAGGGCTTAATGATTTTCAGGTGACCGGAGGGAAGCTCCGGTCATCTTCTCCGGCGGGTTAGAAACCCTAAAACATGCTACAGGCCACCATTCATCAAATTGAACCCAGGGAAATGATCCTCTATCCAAACCCCATTCAAATCACCCTTCAAACAACATTTATAACCCAAGAACAGAGGGAATCGAAGCAAGCAAATTTCACGGGTGAAATTTCAGAGAGCAACCAAATGCTCATTTCTTCACCATTTTTGATTCTAAAGATACCATCATGATCAGCATGACATATACTTTCATTTTGTAACAAAAAATACAAGCTCTGAAAAGTTTGAGGTTTGAAGCTACCTGAAGTGGTGAACTGCGAATACAAGCTTTCCAGACCTTTCTTGGATGCAAAATGTCTTCTCTGAACCCCCTGAAGTTAATGGAATGCTCACAATCCTTTGTTGGTGGCTAATTTGAGGGTTTGAGTTCTGGTATAGCAGGTTTCACAGTTGAGATTTATGGGGTTTCAAGCTGTTTTAATGGTGGATTCTGGTTCCTTGAAAGATGTATGATTTATTGGTGAAGAGAAAATGAGTGTTTGATGGCTATGGAGGGAGATTCGAAGAGAGGAAAGTTTTGACAGTTTTTGGAGTGTGCTGCAATGTGTGTGTTCCAGGCTTGCTTCTCTCTTGTTTTATGACCCTTAGGCAATCCATAAACAATCCCAGCAATCTAGGAGGGCAGGTGTGCACTGTGGGATTGGTATGGGATGATTGGCCAAAAAGTCAAGTTGATTTGTACTTGCAGCATGGGCTATGGCAGAAGCAGTCTAGAGGCTTGTCCTGCCTTAGCTTGAGTCAAGGATGGCCCTTGGATGGCTCATGAAAGGCTGCTGCATCTGGATCATGAGCTAGAGGAGTTTTTGCAACTTGCCCACTTGTGACATTTCATGATTTTGGCTATGTGAATGTGAGAACCCTTGCTGGATTTCTGATGTGGGATGCCTCATTAGGTCATGACAATGCATTAAAACCAGCTAGTGATCATACAACTCCTTGGGGAATGATTTTGCCAAAAATCCCTCTTTGCATTTTCATGAAAAATGACTTATGGCTATGTGAAGATCAAGGCAAATGAATGAGAAATCCCTTGGGCCAATTCTGATTTTAGGTCATGCATTGCATTGGTATGATGATTAGAGGTCATGTTGAAGTCACATAAAGGCTTGCCATGAGAAATTGCAAGTTTTCCATTTTGTGCAAAAGTGGAATTTCAATGATTTTGCCCAACTTTGCAAGGCCATAACTTTTGATCCAAAATGAATTAGGTCATGTTCTTGTACTTTTTGAAAAGGGAATGATCCATTCTACAACTTTCATGACCAAATTTTTTTCATTTGAAGCATTTTTGAATCAAAAAGCAAGGGTTGAAAAAGTTTCCCAAAATGGCAATTTTCATTAAAAGTCAACTTTCCCAAAAAGTCAACTTTGCAAATGACTTGAAATTCTCCAATTTTGTGAACTTCTAACATCTTCTATGATCAGATAAAGATCATACACAATCAAAATTATGAAGAACACCCTTTGGTTGGGTCATTGGGGGCCTCAGATGCCCTGATTTTACACTGACTTGCCCAGAAAGTCAACTCTTGATCAGATGACTTCCCCATGGAATTTCTTCATGAAAATTGATATGCATGCTCCCTATACCATATAGAGACCAATAGAAACAATAATGACCAAAAAATTTGGAGTTATGGCCTCTGAAACCAAAACCCTAATTCTAGGTCATCTGTGCAGTCAAACCTGGCTCTGCTTCCATGCCATTCTCAGTTCTTGTGATTTTTTGACATTCTTGACTTTGAGAGATCATAATATGATGCTTGAACATACATGGGCCCCTTTGAAGTGATTGATGACCTTTGGAGTGGCTCAAGAAGCTCTTGGATTGCTCAGATCACAAACCCTAGATGCAGATGACTTTGAACCAAAGCAATGAATCAAAAATGTGGTATGAGATGCTATGATTGAGTTTATGCATATGAAGAAATCACAAGCCATGGTGTGAATGGGTGAGGGCAAATTTGGGGTGTTTACAGCATTGCAAAGGCATAGAGGCAGACTGAAGATTTCCTGCACAGATGACCTAAAATTAGGGTTTGGGGTTTGAGGCCCTTAACCTCAAATTTTTTGGTCATTCTTGATTCCATTGGTATTTATATAGGAGCATGTGTGTAATACCTCAAAATTTGACCTCATATTTATTTACCCTAACTGGCTTGCACTTCATGTTCATCCGCATTTCTCACAAGGTCATAAACTTGTATTCACTCATTTGCATGGAACTTCTGAAGCATGTGATCGAGGCATTTTATTATGATTTGAGTTTCCTATTCAGAGGTGATTTATATATCATTACACGCAAGGGCGAGATGAAGGTTGAATTCACCCCATCAGGAGAATATTACTATTCAGAGGATCCATAAAAAATGCGAGATCAAGATGTTGTCAATTTGAATTAAAGGTTTATTCCCTCTTATTATCTGTGGGCGCTCTTTTCCTCAGAGTACGATAGTAAAGTGTGGAATTGGTATTCTGACGTAGGAGTCTTCAATATCACTGGTCATCCATGTGAGTGACTCAGGGTTTCAGGTTGCAAAGAAAGTCAGTGATCTTCATAGTTGTTTTGCTGGTGATTTGGGTTGAGAATTAAGGTTGGAATATAATCAGAGATACAAGTTTGGTGCATCAAAATCCATTCATATCCATTATCCAAGTCATCCTCCTATTTACCGAATCCTTGCTTTTATCATGATCTATGTCCATGCTTTTATGCCAATCCGATGCTAAAACCAGTGTAACCCGGTGAACTGACTTTAAACAATGTTGCGGATAGCAAGAGTCGCCACCGACTTTTATTTTATCCATAAGGAAAGGTTATAAAAGAACAGGAAAGACCTTAGAGAATATTTTGGGTCCGGGGGGTAGGTTATGAAAAGGGAAGGTATTAGCACCCTTTTCATCCATGGTTATCCATGGGCTCTTAGGTACTTAAGCTCACTTTTGAATTGTTTTGAAAGTGTAGTGTGTGAATAGAAAATTTTCAGAATAGTTAATAGATAATCCATGTAAGGATGTGTTAAAAAACTTGTTTGAAAATTTGTTTGAAAATGTTAAGTGTTTGGAAAATTTTTGAATTGAGCAAGTACCTAAGAGTAACCTACCCTAATGTTTAAGGTCTTTCTTATTTTTTTTTATCCTTTCCTTAGTAAAACTATCCCTACTATAATGGAGTAGGTAGTCCTTACTTTGGATGTAAAGGGACATATGAGGGACAATTTGACTTTGAAGGCAATGGTGGGGTGTAATAAGCATATATAAGGGACTATCATCATTTTTTTTTTGAAAGGGACTCGATTCGTAAAGGCTACCATAAGGGACTATGATGATTTTCTTTCGAGGGACTTGCTTTATACACCCCACTTAACCATTATTCGTAGGCAACGTGAGGGATACCCTTAGAAAGTGAGACGGCGATTAAAATCGACTTACGTGTGTGACGTGTTTAATTTAATTATCTTATGTTAAAAATTATCTAAATTTATTTTTTAATAACAAACATATTTTTCACTCCCTAATTACTAACCATAATAATAATAATTAAAATAATTACAACATTACAACCGGGAACAATTACAAAATTATAATAGAAATAATAAGCAAAATAATTAAATAAAAATAAACCAAATATAAATAAGCAATAAAAAATAAAGGGGTTAGTAAATAATAATAATAAGAAAAAAAATGAGATTAGTAAAAATATAAAGTTAGTGAAAATAATAAGCAAAAAGAATTAGTAATAACAAAAATAAAAGAAGTTAGTGAATAATAATAATTAGTGAAATAATAAGTTAATAAGGCAAAATAAATAATTTGATTAGTAGTAATGATAATAATAAAATTAATTCACAACATTATAAAAAATTAATAAATTTTCATATGAACAATTGTATTTAAAGAAGAAATATGAACAAACCATTATTTTCATTTACAAGATTAAACTTCTAATAATATGTAATATATTTATATGAGAAAAATAATTTATAATTATCTTTACAATATGAGAATAAATAAATTTATATTATAATTATATTAACAATTAGAAAATAAAAATAAAAGAAAAATAAGATTAGGTTTTATTTTTTGAAAATAGTTTTAGGGTTAAAAAAAAAAGAAAATTAGGGTTTTATAATATACAAAACTAATTAATATATGTACATATTATAATTATATAAATAAGATAAAAAATTTTTTGAATAAAAGGAAACTTTAGAAATTTTTTTTAGAGGATATGAAACTATTTTGAATTTAGAATATATATACATATTTTCTATTAAGAATATAAAATAAATGGACTATTAAAAAAAAATAAAACAAACAAATGACCAAAAAAAAATGAGAACTTACCTTGGCTGGGTTTGAACCCAGGTTTCTAGGTTTAACAATACCAAAACATTCCACTGGACCAACCATACGTTGGTGATGATAACACAGGCCATGTTGGTTTTGTTCTTGACTCATAAAATATCCTGGAAAAAAAAATAAAACACGCAAAAAGGCCTGGGGAGGGATTCGATCCCAGGACCTTTAACAATTCATACGCAATACTTACCGCCCGGCTGGAAGAGCCCAACTGTTAATTGAATGAGAATAATACATAATATATAATATTCACTTAATCCCTGGAAAAAAAAGAAATAATATGATCAAAAGCCAGGGATCGAACCCCTGCCCTTTGGTTTCGCACGCCCAGGACCAAGCCCATAACCACTGGGACAACCACATGGTTGTGATAACAAACAGAAACATAAGATAATATTTTAAATCGTAAATTTGAATATGAACTTCGCGCCAACCAGGCTTCGTCTTCAACCTTGTGACATGCGCATTTTGCTGCGAAATCTCCTAGGGTTTTTCCTGCGAAAACAAAATTGTAACAAAACCTACAAAATTCAATCATGGACAAAACAGTGAAATTTCGTGAAATTGAGAGTATCATTGAGTTCCTTATGTCATTTGCAATCGTCCTGTGTTCTTGGAATTGATTTATATTTGCTAAACACCAAAACCCTAAATGGTGCTTGAAACCCTAACAATGGCCAAACCTGTATATGGTCACGAAAATACAATTAACTTGTCCAGAATCATTCCAAAGCTTCAACTAACATCAAATCAACACCCAAATTTCATTAACAATGATCAAATAATGGAAATCGAAAAATAAATTTGCAAGAGTAACAAAGTTTCGGATTGTTCATATATGCATGCTATGGATGCGTATGGGCATTGGTTTTGCTTCATGGATGATCAAAGAACATCTCCACGTTCTTAGTTTACCTTCTAATGTCCTGTAACTGCAAAACCGAATGTGAGTTTTGTTGGTGAATTTGAGAATTTGGAACTTACTCTAGAGGCAGCCAACTCGTGAATGAATGATAGGTTTATGATCAGCATATATAGGTGAGTCAATTAGGTTAAAAAAATTGATTGATTATGTGGAAGTTTTGATATTTTGAGATTGAGAAAGATCATGCCATGAAAGTCCAATATTTTTATACCAAAGCTTTCTATTTTGAGCCAATTCATATAATTCTTGTATCAATTTGCTCTATATTGACTTTATGACTTTCTAGAATCAACAAACCAATTAAATCTTCAACTTTAATATTTTATTTAAATTTAAAATGATTTTAAGAATAAAAAATCATAATAAATTAATTAAATAAAATAAAAAATATGAAAATATCATGGAAATTTCGTGCATGTTATTATTGTATGGGTTGGGTCACAATTTGGCCAGCCCATTTGGAGAAAATTGCTTTTAAGCCCCCTTTTTCAATATAAATCATCACAAAATTGTCCAACTTTGCAAGGACATATTTCCCTCAATTTTAAAGGTATGAGGGTATTCTTGGACTTTTTGGAAAGCTTGAAGATCCCTCTAAACAACCCCATTGGTTTCAGGTCCATATCATTTACCAATCTCAAGTTATGCCCTTTTGAAGTTGTTGACTTTTTGTTGACCTTTGAAATGACCTATAATGTCTTAGATCATATCTTTCAAATGAAGCATTTTTGGGCTTAACCTTCAACATAAAAGTTGTAGATAATTCAATTTCCTTCAAAATGAGCTTTGGATGGAGACTTGGTGATGAAGTATGTGAAAGTTATGCCTGGTCAAAGTTCAGTTGACTTTTACTAAAGAAACCCTAATTTAGAAACTCCTGATTATTGATGATCTGGAATCTCCTTGATGAATCATGATCAACCCTTGATCAAATGATGAATTTTACTTCATATACTTGATGTTGGCAAAAAATCATGAATTTTGACTTTGGTTTGACCACAGTTGACCTCAGTTTGACTTTTTAACTGCACTGACTGATTTTGACTTATCTGATCATCTGACTGAGCAAACTTTTGAGAAAAGCCTTGAAACTTGACATATAAGATGCTATGAAACTCAATTGAGGTATTGGAAGTCCATTTAGCCTGATTAAAGTCAAAACCCTAGTTTTGGATGCACTGCTTAGGAGATGCATTGTCTGAGGGAATTGTCAACTTCTTTGACCAATTGTGAACTATGTGAACCTTGTGAATCTTCATAAAATGTCTTGTGACACCTATAGGAGGTATTGTGAGGCTTGTGAACCTTGTGAACCTCATGAAGTGGCTTTGTAGACCTCATGATCCTCAGGG
This sequence comes from Lathyrus aphaca, assembly GCA_963966055.1. NCBI lineage: Eukaryota > Viridiplantae > Streptophyta > Magnoliopsida > Fabales > Fabaceae > Lathyrus > Lathyrus aphaca. The sequence goes on along the minus strand of OZ014520.1, from coordinate 127,892,227 downwards.
AAGCTTTGTAATCTTTGTGAAACTTGTGAACCTTGTGAACCTTCAAGAAGTAACTTGTGGACTTCATGAACCTCATGAAAGGTCTTGTAAATGTTGAGAAGCTTTGTGAACCTTGTGAACCTTCAAGAAGTGACTTGTAGACTTCCTGAGCCTCATGAAAGGTATTGAAAGCATTGTGGAACTTGTGAACCTTGTGAACCTTCATAAAGTAACTTGTAGACTTCATGAACCTCATGAAAGGTTATGCAAGTGTTGGAGAACTTGTGAACCTTGTGGACCTTCTTAGAACACAAAGTCTTGTATTGTGAGGGCAAATTTTGGGGTGCAACAGCTGCCCCTGTTCAATTTTCTGAAATCTGAGGGGTTAGATTGGTATATTTGCCAGTCATAACCTGGAAGGTTGAAGGGGATTGAACACAAAAGCCCAAAAATTTGCACTCACCAGTGCCTAGAGTGATATTGATGGTTGGTTGAACATGATTAAGTGGGCTTAAAGATGCCACTAGGGGAAAGTTCTTCAGTAGCATAATGAGAATTGTCAGGGGTCTGGAGTAATACTGATGTAACAACATGTCTTCATGAGGATAGGGCAATCAATAATGATAACCTTAAAGCAGTCTTGAAGAGATAATATGATTTCAGGAGGATAGAGAAATCAACAATGACAACTCCAAAGCAGTCTTGAAATAATAATGTGATAGGTCTTCAGGAGGATAGAGCAATGGATAGCTCTAAAGCAGTCTTGAAGTAATAATGTGACTCCAGGGGGATAGAGCAATGGGTAGCTCTAAAGCAGTCTTGAAGTAATGATATGGCCTCAGGAGGATAGAGCAATCGATAGCTCTAAAGCAGTCTTGAAGCAATGATTTCAGGAGGATAGAGTAATGAATAGCTCTAAAGCAGTCTTGAAGTAATGATATGACCTCAGGAGGATAGAGCAATCGATAGCTCTAAAGCAGTCTTGAAGCAATGATTTCAGGAGGATAGAGTAATGAATAGCTCTAAAGCAGTCTTGAAGTAATGATATGACCTCAGGAGGATAGAGCAATCGATAGCTCTAAAGCAGTCTTGAAGCAATGATTTCAGGAGGATAGAGCAATCAATAATGATAACTCTAAAGCAGTCTTGAAGTAATGATTTCAGGAGGATAGAGCCATCAATAATGATAACTCTAAAGCAGTCTTGAAATAATGATTTCAGGAGGATAGAGCCATCAATAATGATAACTCTAAAGCAGTCTTGAAATAATAATATGATTTCAGGAGGATAGAGCAATCAATAATGATAACTCTAAAGCAGTCTTGAAGTAATGATAGGATTTCAGGAGGATAGAGCCATCAATAATGATAACTCTAAAGCAGTCTTGAAGTAATGATTTCAGGAGGATAGAGCAATCAATAATGATAACTCTAAAGCAGTCTTGAAGTAATGATTTCAGGAGGATAGAGCCATCAATAATGATAACTCTAAAGCAGTCTTGAAATAATGATTTCAGGAGGATAGAGCCATCAATAATGATAACTCTAAAGCAGTCTTGAAATAATAATATGATTTCAGGAGGATAGAGCAATCAATAATGATAACTCTAAAGCAGTCTTGAAGTAATGATAGGATTTCAGGAGGATAGAGCCATCAATAATGATAACTCTAAAGCAGTCTTGAAGCAATGAGATGCTATTAGGAGGATAAAGTAACCTTGAGGTGACAATAAAGCAGTCCCAAAGAAGAAGAAGCTCATCAGGAGGATAAAGTAACCCTGAGGTTACAATAAAGCAGTCCCAAAGAAGAAGAAGCTTATCAGGAGGATAAAGTAACCCTGAGGTTACAATAAAGCAGTCCTGGAGATCATGAGTTTGTTTGTTGGATAGTTAACCTGAAACAAAGTAGCATTCTGTATAATAACATTAGTTCATGCTTTATGTATGCATGCATGACATGATGCACTTAGGTAATGTACTATATGTCTATGGATATATATGTTATGGTATGATGTAAATGATGTATGTATGATATGATACTGCCGGAAGCGTCTGGATATCTTGTAAAACAACTGCTGGCCAGGGAAAATAAATCCCGATTCGTTGTTGAAGAATATATAACCTTCTGTCTGCTGGGGATAACAAAGTATAGATAACCTCCCGGACGATGGGGATAGTAAGGGTACAGATATAACCTCCCGTTGTTGGGGATGGTAAGGTATACATAACCTCCCGTTGTTGGGGATAGCAGGGTATATATAACCTTCGTCTTCGTTTGATAGTAGGATAAGTATAACATCCCGTCTTCGTTCGTCGTACCCTTATTGGAAAGTAATTTCCCGTATATCCGTATGAGGATAAAAGAGATGGATATAAATTCCAGGGGAGATTAGACTTTATGAAGATGGATTAGTCCTACTGAAGGTTTTGTGACTGTTTTGTAAAGGTGAACCGGCGAAGCTTCGTTGGGATCCTTCCCTCGTTCGTCCTTAGTAAATACTATTACTGCATTTTCATGCATTTCTGGTAAACATCAATCATATTAAACATACATGTATTTCTGGTAAACATCAATCATATTCAAAAGCATACATACATTCAAATACAATCAATGGACGTTTCGCTTATGTAAATAGGGTAAAAGTAAATCTGGATTCAAAAGATGGAATTTATTTATATCAAGAAGTGACCCATACACGGGTAAGTTTGTACAAGGAGACATAAATCCTAGTAAGAGGATTTTGCCATAAAATTTTACAAAATAAAGAAAATCAGTTATGTGGGAAAACAATCCTATTGAGTTTCAATTCTACTATTGCCACTTAAGTATCTCATCTTCTTGCTGTTGAGACGGAAACGATTGGATTGAGCTTTATCTGTTCGAGCTTGAATAAGTAGTACAGCTGGTTGCAGTTTCATGAGTGATCCAAACAAGACATAGTCATACGCTTTAATCCCTAACTTTTGCCTGGATTGCCCTTTCAGGTTTTCAATCCACCGGGATACCCCTTTTTGCCCAAGCCGCCTTTTCAGGTTTTCGACTTGCCGGGTGTACATCTTTTTTATATATATATCCCTAATTTTTGCCCAAACCCTTTTGGTTTGCCGGGATGCCCTTATTTTTGCCTAGGCCTGTCAACCTAGCGGGTCTCTTTTTATGCGTAGTATTTTTTAACTATGTCTGCGTTTACAGGCTGTGGAAAGTCCTCCCCATCCATTGTAGTCAGTATCATGGCACCTCCTGAGAACACTGTCTTGACTACAAATGGGCCTTCATATGTTGGAGTCCACTTGCCCCTAGGATCTCCTTGTGGTAATATGATACGCTTGATTACCAAGTCACCAGCCTGATATACCTTTGGCTTAACCTTCTTGTTAAAAGCTCTGATCATTCGCTTTTGGTACATCTGGCCATGACAAACTGCTGCTAACCTCTTCTCATCAATCAAATTTATCTGGTCCAGTCGAGTCTGAATCCACTCATCTTCATCCAAACCTGCATCCTTCATAATTCTCAAGGAAGGAATCTGAACTTCAATGGGCAGAACTGCTTCCATACCATAAACTAAGGAGAATGGGGTTGCCCCTGTTGAAGTACGTATTGTAGTACGATAACCATGAAGAGCAAATGGTAACATCTCGTGCCAATCCTTGTAAGTAACAGTCATCTTCTGTACAATCTTCTTAATGTTCTTATTAGCAGCTTCAACTGCCCCATTCATCTTTGGACGATACGGAGAAGAGTTGTGATGCTTAATCTTGAATTGAGTGCAGAGATCAGTAATCATAGTGTTGTTCAGATTAGAGCCATTGTCAGTGATAATCCTCTCGGGGATGCCATACCTACATATGAGATTATTCTTAATGAACCGAGCCACAACATTCTTAGTCACAGATGCAAATGAAGCTGCCTCTACCCACTTTGTGAAATAATCAATAGCCACCAGGATGAAACGATGCCCATTGGAAGCAGTAGGTTTGATCTCACCAATCATATCAATGCCCCACATAGCAAAGGGCCAAGGAGCAGTCAACACATTCAATGGTGATGGAGGTACATGAACTTTATCAGCATAGATTTGACATTTGTGGCAAGTTCTGGAGTGTTGATAGCAATCAGCTTCCATGGTAGACCAATAGTAACCTGCTCTCAAAATCTTCTTTGCCATGGTATGACCACTAGAATGAGTGCCAAAGGTCCCATCATGCATCTCTTCCATAATCTCAGTTGCTTCCTTCTTATCCACACAACGAAGCATAGTTGAATCATGATTACGCTTGTACAGAATCCCATTACTCAAAAAGAACTTGGCAGAAAACCTCCTCAGAAACTTTCTATCTTTGACAGATGCCCCTTCAGGGAATTCCTGAGCTTCAAGATATCTTTTCACTTCATAGAACCAAGGCTTCTCCTCTGCCTCTTCAGTGTCAATCTCATTGCAGTATGCAGGCTTCTCAAATCTATCAATGGTAATCTTGGGAGCTTCATCATCCCAGCTGATCTCAAACATAGATGCCATGGTGGCCAACGCATCTGCCAACTGATTCTCTCTTCGTGGAATATGTCCAAAGGTAATCTCTTTGAAATGTGGGATCAAAGACAACACGTGTTCTCTGTAAGGAATGAGATTATCATGCTTGGTATCCCAATCTCCTTTAATTTGACTCACTACCAGGGCTGAATCTCCATACACATCAAGGAACTGAATCTTCATATCAATAGCAACTTTAATACCCATGATACATGCCTCATACTCAGCTATGTTATTGGTACAATAGAAACAAAGTCTGGCAGTAATCGGGGTATGACAACCTTCAGGGGAACTAATTACAACACCAACACCATTACCATGTGCATTAGAGGCACCATCAAAAACCATAGTCCATCGGGATCCTTGTTCAGGTCCGTCATATTGTCCAGGTTCTTTGGTAATAATCATAATGTCTTCATCAGGAAACTCAAAATTCATTGACTGATAATCATCCACTGCTTGATGAGCCAAATGATCAGCAACAACACTTCCTTTAATGGCCTTCTGAGTAGTATACTGTATGTCATATTCCGTCAAGATCATTTGCCATCTTGCAATTCTTCCGGAGAGAGCAGGTTTCTCAAATATGTACTTGATTGGATCCATCTTTGAAATCAATAAGGTAGTATGGGTCAACATATACTGTCTTAGTCGGCGAGCAGCCCATGCCAAAGCGCAGCAAGTTTTCTCGAGCAGTGAGTATCTTGTTTCACAGTCGGTAAACTTTTTGCTAAGGTAGTATATTGCCTGCTCTTTTCGACCAGACTCGTCATGTTGCCCCAACACACACCCCATTGAGTTGTCTAGCACTGTTAAGTACATAATCAAGGGTCTTCCGTCAACTGGTGGCATCAAAATTGGTGGTTCTAGCAAATATCTCTTGATTTCGTCAAAGGCAGTCTGGCACTCATCATTCCATTCCATCACCTGATCTTTCTTCAACAACTTGAAGATTGGCTCACAAATGGTAGTTAACTGGGAAATAAATCTTGCAATGTAATTCAGTCGTCCCAAGAAACCTCTAACCTCTTTCTCAGTACGGGGAGCTGGCATCTCTCGTATAGCTTTCACTTTTGCAGGATCTACTTCAATACCTTTGCCACTGACAATGAAACCCAGGAGCTTTCCAGATCTAACTCCAAAAGTACACTTGTTTGGATTCAATCTCAACTTGTATTTCTTCAACCTCTCAAACAACTTGTGCAGATGATCAAGATGTTGCTCTTCATTCTGAGATCTGGCTATCATATCATCCACATATACCTCTATCTCATGATGAATCATATCATGAAACAAAGCCACCATAGCACGCTGATATGTTGCCCCTGCATTCTTCAAACCAAATGGCATCACCTTATAACAAAAAGTGCCCCACTGTGTCACAAATGTTGTCTTCTCCATATCTTCAGGTGCCATCTTGATTTGATTGTAACCAGAGAAACCATCCATAAAAGAGAATACCTTATGCTGAGCAGTGTTGTCTACCAGAATATCAATATGAGGAAGTGGAAAATCATCTTTGGGGCTAGCCTTGTTCAAATCTCTGTAGTCTACACACATACGTACCTTACCATCTTTCTTGGGAACTGGTACCACGTTTGCAACCCACTGAGGATAAGAAGTTACTGCTAAGAACCCTGCATTGAACTGCTTCATTACCTCTGCCTTGATCTTTTCTGACATTTCAGGACGCATACGACGAACCTTCTGCTTCTTTGGACGACAGTCTTCTTTCACTGGCAACCGGTGAACCACAATGTCTGTATCCAACCCTGGCATATCTTCATAGGACCAAGCAAAGATCTCCACATAGTCACGTAACATCTGAATCAACCTGCTCTTGACACTGTCCTCTAAATCAGCCCCTACCTTGACCTCTTTTCTGTCTTCTTCAGTTCCCAGATTCACAACTTCGACTGGCTCTTCATGTGGCTGTATAGCTTTCTCTTCCTGTTGTAACAACCTAGCAAGCTCTACAGGTATTTCACAATCGTCCTCATTTCCATCTTCAGTTTGATAGATCGGATTCTCGAAATTGTAATTGGCAATAGTAGAACTGTTATCAACAGGATCCATAGTGGATGAGGATCTGCATTTTAGTGATGTGGGTGTGTGTAAGAACACATAGATGATAAAGCAAAATAAAGAAAAAGAAAGACAAGGAACATAATATTTACTAAAACGAAACGTCCACTGATTTTATTGAATAATGTATGCAAATGAAATGACAGCCCGTAACAAGCACACCATTGTGCCCCGGGTAAGGCACATGGCTTGAAAGTTTTATTGTTCAGAAATTACAAATGTAAAAAACACAACACAGTAATAGTATTTACTCCTGACTAAAGGAGATAGGGATAACATCTTCAGCTTTCCAATTATTGAGTCCAGCACCCACAGTAGGAAAAATCCATGCATCCAAGTTGTAGTCTTCATCTTGATCTCCCACAGCATTGATAACCCCTTGATTGGTGATACGAGCAGTACGAGCACGACGAACAGCCTTCTGGGACTCTGCAGTGAAACCCAAACCAAACTTGTCAGACTTGTACGGAATATTAGGAAGCTGACCCCAAATAGTACAACCACCTTCATCCACCACAGCTCTAGCATCATTGAGGGAGGCCATTGCCATTGTTGGAGATTTCCTGATGACCACAGGAATTTTCTTCACAGCAGGAGGAGCCCCACAATCATTACCAACCCAGGGAACCACTTCAAATGACTGACATGGAGTCTCAATGTATTCACCTTCTACTTCCAGATATTTGAAAGTGTTTACATGGCTGACAAAGTATTCTTCTTCTCCAAAGACAGTAACAACCTTTCCATTCACCGGATATCTCAACTTTTGGTGTAATGTAGAGGTCACAGCACCTGCCCCATGGATCCAGGGACGACCAAGCAGACAAGAGTACGAAGGACGAATATCCATCACATAAAATGTAGCAGCAAACACCTGAGAACCAACTTTGATAGGAAGATCAATCTCCCCATGCACTACTCTTCTAGAACCATCAAAAGCCTTTACCACAATATTACTGGGCTTCAGCACCGTATCTTCAGGACTCAGCTTATTCAGGACTTCTTTGGGCAACACATTCAGAGAGGAACCATTGTCTATCAGCACATGAGACAGGGTAGTGCCCCTGCATTCAATTGAAATATGCAAGGCCCTGTTATGATCCCTCTTGGCAGGGGTCAAGTCAGCATCAGAAAATCCTAACCCATTGTCATAGGTCAGGTGGGCAACACAGTTTTCAAATTGGTCCACAGAGATTGCACTGGGCACATGAGCAGACTTCAGAAACTTGATCAAGGACTTGGCATGAGCTTCAGAACACAGCAACAAGGACAGCATAGAAATCTTTGAGGGAGTATGCCCTAATTGATCAACAATGTCATAATCACTCTTGCGAATGATTTTCAATACTTCTTCCATCTGCTTAGAGAGATCATCAGCAGCTGGCACATCAGTAGATACAGGTTCAATAACAGGACCTTTGCCCCGAGCATCAGTGGTGGAAGTAGCAGCAGGAGTAACTGCATTCTTGGAAATATCTGGAGGAGAGAAGACTCTTCCACTACGAGTGATCTTGCTAGATCCAGCAATATTATCAATATCAGCAGGCATATCAGGTAAAGGCTCCTGCTTAACACCATGGATGTAAACATCAGACCCATAGTGCCAAGGCACAGCTTTGTCAGATGTATAAGGAATAGGGCCAGGAGTGGTAATGATCAGAGGAGCCACTCTGGCTTCAGCAACAACTTTCACAGGACCTTCAGCAGTAATCTTGATTGGGCCCTGACGAGTAATTTTAATAGGACCCTTTGAAGTGATTCTTACCGGTACTTTGTCAACCATATCAACCTCTTCAATCTTCTTACTCTGAGTCAGATGATCCACCATATCTTCTACAGATGCTGGTCTTCTTTCAAACACTATAGTATACTTATCCATGAGACGTTGAATACCATCTCTCAAAATGAAGCAACTATCCGGCTTATAGGTACAATACAAACAATCTTCACGACAACCTGGAAAGATCCCAGCTTGTACTAACCTCTTTTTGATAACAGACAATGGTGTGTTCAACTCCATGACTGAATAGACATGCAGGTCTTCATCAATGTCTTCATCAATGGCATTGACAGTCTTCTCATGATTTGGCAGTGGTGCTGTAATCACATTTGGTGGATCAAACTCAATTTCTCCAGCATCGATCATATCTTGAATTTTGTTCTTCAAGACCCAGCAGTTATTAGTATCATGTCCTGGACAGTTTGAATGATATGCACATCGTGCATTGGGATTGTACTTGGGAGAGGTAACATTGGGATTCTGAGGAGCCTCCCTCAGGGTAATAAGTTCAGCCTTCAACAAGTGTTGCAATGCCTGAGCCATTGACATGTTGATCTTCGTGAACTGTCTTCTAGCCCTCTGTTGGTTGCCCTGAGGCTGCTCTGTTGTTGCAGGAGTTGGATTTGAAATATGAACTGCACTAACAGACTGATGCCTTCTGTTACGATCAGGTTGACCATAAACAGCATTGGATTCTTTCTTCCCAGTGGGAGGCTTCTTTGCAGCACCTGATGAAGAAGTTCCCACTTGGATCTTACCATTCTTGATACCATTCTCTACCCGCTCTCCTGTCATGATCAACTCAGTGAAGCCAGATGATGAGCTTCCAATGAGATGACTGTAAAACGGACCATTCAGCGTACACATGAACATATCAACCAATTCCCTATCAGTCAAAGGGGGTTGAACTCTTCCAGCTAAGTCTCTCCATTTCTGAGCATACTCCTTAAAACTTTCTTTGGCACCCATGGACATGCTCTGAAGCTGCATGCGAGTGGGGGCTAAGTCAGCATTGTATTGGTACTGCTTATAAAAAGCTTCAGCAAGATCATTCCAGTCTCTGATGTTAACACTCTCCAACTGATAATACCACTCCAACTGAGCTCCCGATAAGCTCTCTTGAAAGAAATGGATCCACAACTTCTTGTCAGCAGTGTGAGGTTGAATTCTTCTGACATAAGACCTCAAGTGCAGCTTGGGACAAGAGACCCCATCATAAACAACAAAGGTAGGAACTTTGAAACCAATGGGTATCACAACCCCAGATATCAGACTCAAATCTTCAAAATCCAGCCCAGATGATTTCTGCAATTCCATAACATCCATCCTATCCACCAGCATCTTGAATTTGTCTTCATTAGGCTCATGGTAGTAATTAGCCTCAGAATCAGAGTCCCCTATAGTGTTGTGAAGACTGCCTCTCTCTTTCTCAGATTCCTCAGATTCATAGTCTTCAACCTGTTCCTTGGTCTTGACAGGACCCTTGAACCTTCTTCCCATGTTGAGCAACCCAGCAGACCTTCTAGTCTTCTTAGTCTTCTTGGCCAGCAGTGCTTTCAAATCATCTTGCCCCTTGGACAGGTTCAAGATCAGCTCTTGGAACTGTGCATTTTGTGCCTGAAGATCCTTAACTGATTGTTCAAGAGCCATTGCTGAAATAAACAGCGAGAAGATGAGAAACCTGTGCACAATAATAAACCTATGATGCAATGAAATGATATGGGAATGCATATGCAATGTTTTCAAGGACCGCGGAATTTAAATTTGCTTAAACAAACAAGAAAGTAACTTTTTATTAGTAATAACTTGTTTTGCCTTTTAGGCTTACAAAAAATGAAAGTGAAATAAGTACAAAAGATGGGGTTTTAAGTCTCCCATGGACGTTTCCTCTTTGTGTTGAGGTATGAGTTGAGGTTTCGTTCCTCGTGAAGTTGCTTTGTGAGCTCTAGAATTCTTGCTTGGCTTGCTTTGTAATGAGCCTCGAAAGTATCCCTTTGCTCCTTCAGTTGGATCCATGATCTCTGCAAGTCTTCCTTATCAGTAGGCATGTCTGGGTGAAGGATGGTATAAGATGTGTCTCCTTCAGCAACAGGTTCCATGGTAACTGGTAGGACGGCAGGATATGGCATCATGAGTGTCTGAGCACGAGAGCGTACCCATCTGAGATAAGCCTCCATAGGAATAGTGTACTTAGGCTCCAGTGTCTTGCTGTCAATCCTGTTTACCTTTCCCCAGGCTCGTATGAATCTCTGACGGTAACCCTGAAGATCGTTGTCGTAATCAAACACAATGCCCTGAATCAACATGTCATGTGGACCATTACTTCGGGCGTAACCAAACTGTCGTAAAGCTAGAGAGGGGTTGTAGGTGATGCCTCCTCTTATGCCTAGTAGTGGCACATTAGGAAACTCCCCACAACGGTCAATGATGGTGACATTCTCCATAGCTCTGGAGCACCAATGAATGTCTGAGTGAGAAAGTGACATAATCCTCTTAGACCATCTGAACCCTTGCTCATTCTTCATTACTGAGCGAGGAAGGTGAGAAATAAACCACCTAGATAGCAAAGGTATGCAACACATCAAGGTTCCTCTTGCCCTTGTAGTACGGGTGTGAAGAGAATGCAGGATGTCTCCAAGCAATGTAGGCACTAGATTGTGACTCAGGAAAATGTTGATGGCATGAACGTCTATGAACTGATCTGGATTGGGGAACAATACTAAGCCATATATCAGCAAGGCTAAGACCTCCTCAAAAGCATCATAGCTCATGGCCTTCAAGAACATCTGAGCTTTATCCATTAATACCTTAGCAAGAATACCCTTGACTCCACTTCTCGTTTCTAGAACAATGTCAGACTTCTTCAGATGTAGGGCTGCAGCAATAACCTCTGGTTTGGGCTCCTTCTCCAAACCTGTGAAGGGTCTTTGATCAAGAACAGGTATACCCAGAAGCTTAGAGAACTCTTCCATGGTTGGAACCAGCTGATAGTCAGGGAATGTAAAGCAATGGTGCTTAGGGTCAAAGAACTGAAACAGGACACTCATCATGTCTTCACTGAACCCTGAAGTGACTAGATCCAATAGGTGACCATGTCTCTTGATGAATCGGGAGTGATCAGACACTTGAGAAACCAACTCTTTAAGCTTGGGAGGTATCCCCACAAAGTTGATCCTAATGGTGTTTCTACGAGCAGAAGCCATGACCTGCAACAAAGAACAAAGATAAATCCTTTGGTCCTTGAAATGGTTAGGGAAAATGATATGCTCATGATGCATGATGATGTCATGATGTTATGCTCAATCACAAACATGTGGCACACACAAACAAGTCACACCATAGCCCTAGGTTTAAAGGCTTGCATGAGGTTCAAAGGTAAGTACCCTCCCCTGAAGTTAGATGGTTCATCCTGTCCTACAAAAGTAACCAGGTTCTAAGGGATCTCAATATCATTGATCCTTCACAAGGGTGGTTGATCAGAAGGCAACTTACTTGCCAACCAAAACCCTCCAAGTTTAAGATCTCAATGAGCGTAGCATCGAGTGTCAACCAACTTCAGTCTGCACCAAAGCCGGTTACCTCACTACTTTCTAAAGGCCAAGATGAGTTAACTAGGGTTCTAAAAGTTAGTTAGTGCATTGACAACATATGGCAGCCTCATATTATCCTCAACTTGACTTAAGGAACATAAGCACCAACCAAGAAGTCGCACTAACTATGGCTACCAGATCAACCGTATCGATATACGTCGTACAGTTTCCTTGGTCTATTGCCATTTACCTAAGGTACACTAGGTCCGGGTTAGGACCTTTCACACATAAGAGCACCCCAACAATAATAATAAAGCAAACAAGGCAAACAATTTAAAGTGATCTTAATTCCTAAGGGTACCCCTCTTAAATTTAGATCCCCAGCAGAGTCGCCAGTTCTGTAACCCGGTGAACTGACTTTAAACAATGTTGCGGATAGCAAGAGTCGCCACCGACTTTTATTTTATCCATAAGGAAAGGTTATAAAAGAACAGGAAAGACCTTAGAGAATATTTTGGGTCCGGGGGGTAGGTTATGAAAAGGGAAGGTATTAGCACCCTTTTCATCCATGGTTATCCATGGGCTCTTAGGTACTTAAGCTCACTTTTGAATTGTTTTGAAAGTGTAGTGTGTGAATAGAAAATTTTCAGAATAGTTAATAGATAATCCATGTAAGGATGTGTTAAAAAACTTGTTTGAAAATTTGTTTGAAAATGTTAAGTGTTTGGAAAATTTTTGAATTGAGCAAGTACCTAAGAGTAACCTACCCTAATGTTTAAGGTCTTTCTTATTTTTTTTTATCCTTTCCTTAGTAAAACTATCCCTACTATAATGGAGTAGGTAGTCCTTACTTTGGATGTAAAGGGACATATGAGGGACAATTTGACTTTGAAGGCAATGGTGGGGTGTAATAAGCATATATAAGGGACTATCATCATTTTTTTTTTGAAAGGGACTCGATTCGTAAAGGCTACCATAAGGGACTATGATGATTTTCTTTCGAGGGACTTGCTTTATACACCCCACTTAACCATTATTCGTAGGCAACGTGAGGGATACCCTTAGAAAGTGAGACGGCGATTAAAATCGACTTACGTGTGTGACGTGTTTAATTTAATTATCTTATGTTAAAAATTATCTAAATTTATTTTTTAATAACAAACATATTTTTCACTCCCTAATTACTAACCATAATAATAATAATTAAAATAATTACAACATTACAACCGGGAACAATTACAAAATTATAATAGAAATAATAAGCAAAATAATTAAATAAAAATAAACCAAATATAAATAAGCAATAAAAAATAAAGGGGTTAGTAAATAATAATAATAAGAAAAAAAATGAGATTAGTAAAAATATAAAGTTAGTGAAAATAATAAGCAAAAAGAATTAGTAATAACAAAAATAAAAGAAGTTAGTGAATAATAATAATTAGTGAAATAATAAGTTAATAAGGCAAAATAAATAATTTGATTAGTAGTAATGATAATAATAAAATTAATTCACAACATTATAAAAAATTAATAAATTTTCATATGAACAATTGTATTTAAAGAAGAAATATGAACAAACCATTATTTTCATTTACAAGATTAAACTTCTAATAATATGTAATATATTTATATGAGAAAAATAATTTATAATTATCTTTACAATATGAGAATAAATAAATTTATATTATAATTATATTAACAATTAGAAAATAAAAATAAAAGAAAAATAAGATTAGGTTTTATTTTTTGAAAATAGTTTTAGGGTTAAAAAAAAAAGAAAATTAGGGTTTTATAATATACAAAACTAATTAATATATGTACATATTATAATTATATAAATAAGATAAAAAAAATTTTGAATAAAAGGAAACTTTAGAAATTTTTTTTAGAGGATATGAAACTATTTTGAATTTAGAATATATATACATATTTTCTATTAAGAATATAAAATAAATGGACTATTAAAAAAAAATAAAACAAACAAATGACCAAAAAAAAATGAGAACTTACCTTGGCTGGGTTTGAACCCAGGTTTCTAGGTTTAACAATACCAAAACATTCCACTGGACCAACCATACGTTGGTGATGATAACACAGGCCATGTTGGTTTTGTTCTTGACTCATAAAATATCCTGGAAAAAAAAATAAAACACGCAAAAAGGCCTGGGGAGGGATTCGATCCCAGGACCTTTAACAATTCATACGCAATACTTACCGCCCGGCTGGAAGAGCCCAACTGTTAATTGAATGAGAATAATACATAATATATAATATTCACTTAATCCCTGGAAAAAAAAGAAATAATATGATCAAAAGCCAGGGATCGAACCCCTGCCCTTTGGTTTCGCACGCCCAGGACCAAGCCCATAACCACTGGGACAACCACATGGTTGTGATAACAAACAGAAACATAAGATAATATTTTAAATCGTAAATTTGAATATGAACTTCGCGCCAACCAGGCTTCGTCTTCAACCTTGTGACATGCGCATTTTGCTGCGAAATCTCCTAGGGTTTTTCCTGCGAAAACAAAATTGTAACAAAACCTACAAAATTCAATCATGGACAAAACAGTGAAATTTCGTGAAATTGAGAGTATCATTGAGTTCCTTATGTCATTTGCAATCGTCCTGTGTTCTTGGAATTGATTTATATTTGCTAAACACCAAAACCCTAAATGGTGCTTGAAACCCTAACAATGGCCAAACCTGTATATGGTCACGAAAATACAATTAACTTGTCCAGAATCATTCCAAAGCTTCAACTAACATCAAATCAACACCCAAATTTCATTAACAATGATCAAATAATGGAAATCGAAAAATAAATTTGCAAGAGTAACAAAGTTTCGGATTGTTCATATATGCATGCTATGGATGCGTATGGGCATTGGTTTTGCTTCATGGATGATCAAAGAACATCTCCACGTTCTTAGTTTACCTTCTAATGTCCTGTAACTGCAAAACCGAATGTGAGTTTTGTTGGTGAATTTGAGAATTTGGAACTTACTCTAGAGGCAGCCAACTCGTGAATGAATGATAGGTTTATGATCAGCATATATAGGTGAGTCAATTAGGTTAAAAAAATTGATTGATTATGTGGAAGTTTTGATATTTTGAGATTGAGAAAGATCATGCCATGAAAGTCCAATATTTTTATACCAAAGCTTTCTATTTTGAGCCAATTCATATAATTCTTGTATCAATTTGCTCTATATTGACTTTATGACTTTCTAGAATCAACAAACCAATTAAATCTTCAACTTTAATATTTTATTTAAATTTAAAATGATTTTAAGAATAAAAAATCATAATAAATTAATTAAATAAAATAAAAAATATGAAAATATCATGGAAATTTCGTGCATGTTATTATTGTATGGGTTGGGTCACAATTTGGCCAGCCCATTTGGAGAAAATTGCTTTTAAGCCCCCTTTTTCAATATAAATCATCACAAAATTGTCCAACTTTGCAAGGACATATTTCCCTCAATTTTAAAGGTATGAGGGTATTCTTGGACTTTTTGGAAAGCTTGAAGAGCCCTCTAAACAACCCCATTGGTTTCAGGTCCATATCATTTACCAATCTCAAGTTATGCCCTTTTGAAGTTGTTGACTTTTTGTTGACCTTTGAAATGACCTATAATGTCTTAGATCATATCTTTCAAATGAAGCATTTTTGGGCTTAACCTTCAACATAAAAGTTGTAGATAATTCAATTTCCTTCAAAATGAGCTTTGGATGGAGACTTGGTGATGAAGTATGTGAAAGTTATGCCTGGTCAAAGTTCAGTTGACTTTTACTGAAGAAACCCTAATTTAGAAACTCCTGATTATTGATGATCTGGAATCTCCTTGATGAATCATGATCAACCCTTGATCAAATGATGAATTTTACTTCATATACTTGATGTTGGCAAAAAATCATGAATTTTGACTTTGGTTTGACCACAGTTGACCTCAGTTTGACTTTTTAACTGCACTGACTGATTTTGACTTATCTGATCATCTGACTGAGCAAACTTTTGAGAAAAGCCTTGAAACTTGACATATAAGATGCTATGAAACTCACTTGAGGTATTGGAAGTCCATTTAGCCTGATTAAAGTCAAAACCCTAGTTTTGGATGCACTGCTTAGGAGATGCATTGTCTGAGGGAATTGTCAACTTCTTTGACCAATTGTGAACTATGTGAACCTTGTGAATCTTCATAAAATGTCTTGTGACACCTATAGGAGGTATTGTGAGGCTTGTGAACCTTGTGAACCTCATGAAGTGGCTTTGTAGACCTCATGATCCTCAGGGAAGCTTTGTAATCTTTGTGAAACTTGTGAACCTTGTGAACCTTCAAGAAGTAACTTGTGGACTTCATGAACCTCATGAAAGGTCTTGTAAATGTTGAGAAGCTTTGTGAACCTTGTGAACCTTCAAGAAGTGACTTGTAGACTTCCTGAGCCTCATGAAAGGTATTGAAAGCATTGTGGAACTTGTGAACCTTGTGAACCTTCATAAAGTAACTTGTAGACTTCATGAACCTCATGAAAGGTTATGCAAGTGTTGGAGAACTTGTGAACCTTGTGGACCTTCTTAGAACACAAAGTCTTGTATTGTGAGGGCAAATTTTGGGGTGCAACAACCAGTCACATGTTTTCGTCCATCAATATTTTTAAACCATGGCTACATATTCATTTTTCTATAAGCCTAATACTCGTCCTTAAAGTCCATGTCACAGAACCGTAAGAGTCTTTTATTTATGGTTACCATCTAGGCTCAATTTGATTTGTGAGAATTTATTTCAAGGATTTCTTGACAAGTTGTTGGAAGGTACTAATCCTAAGAGTCATTTGGCTCTGATCATTGGTTTCTTTCAGTAGTGATAATAAGGCATGCTTGGATTGGATCCCAGAAATGTTTATGCAAATAAAGACTTGGATCTTCAGGTTAATATCAGCAAAGATGCCTTGGGTATAATAAGCAAGGTAATATGATTCATTGGGTCAGTAAGTTGTTGTCATGGGTGCTCCATGGTATACCATTTGGTCACCGCCCATATTTAAATTGGGACAAAGTTTGCGTGTGGACTTTCGTTGAAGGATTTGGTTTAGTGATATTGGCCATGATTGAAGCTTATCCATGCTATGATACCATGAAGAAATCTAAAAGAAAGAGAAAGAAAAAAAATGATGGAGGCGAAAAATAACGGACCCAGCGAGAGAGCTTCGAATGGAGGCATAGATGGACCTACAAACCCTATGGTCACGCCTCTTCTCAATGATCTCTATTAATTCACAATGGCTTATGCTTATTGGAAAGCAGGCAAACATCAAGAATGTGTTGTGTTTGATTTGTATTTTCGGAAGAATCCGTTTGGTGGGGAGTATACTGTGTTTACTGGTTTGGAAGAATGCATAAGGTTCATAGCTAATTTCAAACTCACTGAGGATGATATTGATTTTGTTAGGAAAAGTTTGTCTACTTCTTGTGAGGATGAGTTCTTTGACTATCTGAGAGGACTGAATTGCTCCGATGTAGAGGTGTATGCTATTACCGAGGGATCAGTCGTTTTTCCTAAGATACCCTTGCTAAGAGTTGAAGGTCCAATTGCTGCCGTTCAATTATTGGAAACTCCTTTTGTGAATCTAATAAATTTTGCATCACTAGTTTCTACTAATGCTGCAAGGCATCGCAAAGTTGCAGGAAAATCCAAAACTTTACTTGAGTTTGGACTACGAAGGGCTCAGGGGCCTGATGATGGAGTAGGAGCGTCAAAGTACTATTATCTTGGTGGATTTGATGCTACAAGCAATGTTGCAGCGGGGAAGTTATTCGGAATACCGCTTCGTGGTACACATTCCCATGCCTTTGTTAGCTCATATATGAGCCTTGGTGAGATTACAGACAAATTACTTCGCAGAAAAGATGGTTCAAGTATATGTGAAGATTTTGTTAGTCTAGTTCAAACTTGGCTGAGCAAAATTAAGTTGTTAAAGGGTATTTTTGGTGAGACCAATCAAAGTGAGTCTGCAGTCTAATCCATTAATTGGAAAGGAAAAAATTTCAGTGGAATACACAACTTAAATCTCTTTATCAAACTATCAACAACAGAGTTGGTTAAATCACAATGCAGGTGTAGTTATGCATAACACCAGAAATAGAAGGAAAGAAAAGTTCTATTACATCAGAAAAGAAGAAAATACAAGCAGAACCAACAATGTCTCTACTCGGTGAAGACGGTCGCGGTTAAGAGCTAGCTCGAAGCCTTGAATCCAATGGAGTATGGCGAAAATGGCTTCACTATCCACACTAACACCAACTTCAACTTCTCCTTCTCTTTTTTCTTCTTCATTCTTCATCTCTAATTCTTCAAAAAAAGAACCTAATTCACTCCAAATTCAAATCCCTCCCAAATTCATATTCAAATTCACATTCGGCTTCTTTCCCAAACCTGCAAAAGAATTTCACATGAGCAGGACATTAGTTAATTCGATTGAAAAAAAAGAGAAAGGAGATTAGTGCTAACAGAATTATGACAGTGCTGACAGAATTTCAGCCCATAACAGAATTGCCTAACCGTCACAAAGGAATTGAAACAAGTTCATAACCACCCTAACCGATTTTTGATAACGGAAAAAAATATAGAAGTGAAAACTAACAGAAATCAACTGAATTCTAACAGAAAATTCTAGAAGTTTACCTGAGTTTCCTTCACCAAGTCATGATCTTCATTCGATATAAATCAGTAACCTCTTCTCTCAAGGATCTTCTTCCACCATTTTTTCCAAAATCCTTCCCCTCAATCATCCTATTCTTCTTCACCCTTCTTTTCAATCCTTTTCCAATCTTCATCTTCTACACACCTATTCTTCTTCACCCTTATTTTCAATCCTCTTCCAATCTTCATCTTCTACACACCTATTCTTCTTCACCATTTTTTCTATCCCTCTCAATTCCTCATTCTGCAACAACCTCCAGCAATTCCACCATTATTCTCCACTCCTCCATTCTTGAATCTCTCAACTTCTCATCCCGCAAAAATCGGAAACCCGCATCTTCATCAACAAACAGTCAGAAGAAGAAAGTATTGAAATTGGTGCAATACGCAGGAATACATCACATCAATCGCAACCGGAAAAAAGAGGAAGTGATTCAAATTCAAGAAAGAAAGCATACTTTAAGTGTTGTTGTTTCCGTTGCCGATGGAGCGAACAGGGTGATCCCGCACCAGACTTCATCCTGTTTCATCATCTTTTGGCAAATCTGCAACCACTCCAACAAAAATCCAGATTTCCTATCGTTCATAACCGTCATAACTATCCTCAAACCATTTCCAATCTCCCCTCAATCATCAACGATAAGCCCATTTCAGAACTCGTTTTCAGGGTCAATAACAACACTGCAGAATCAAGCATACAGAAATTGCAAAATCATCAACAAAAAGGAAGTGGAAATTGAAGGAAAAGATTGCGAGAATTTGTAGACGTACCTGAATGTGTTGCAACGACCATCGCCTTCTTCAACGGTTCGGCGTTGTCACCGTTGCGTCCTCATCGTTCATCCTTCGGAGTCGTCTTCAGCTTCGTGACAGCATCACAACCGCGGAAGCATCTTCGACGCACCCTCATTCGTTCGTCAGAATCATCATCAAGCTCGCGATATCGAAGCGTCTTCATCCTCGTTCATCAATCAACATCTTCACCGTTCGCAAGGTACGATCTGCGTATGTTGTTATTGCGTTAGGTTGTGATTTTTGTGGTCATCAAACATACCGATGTGAGAGGGTGAGGGTTTAATTTCAGATACGAGTGAGAATGAGAGGGAACAGGCGAGAGAGAGACTAGGTGAGGGGAGTGAAGGTCGCGACGGCCGAAAAGCAAGAAGGGGCCTAGGGTTTTCTTTTACGATTGCTTCACCCTCTTGTTTCTTCTTCTGTTTATTTTATAACTATAATGTTTAACTTAATTCATGAGAAGATTAAGGGAATCGTTATGAAGTTAATAGCAATAAAATGCAGTTAATCTCATTAAAAAGTATTAATAAGTATTAATGTCACCGTCATTTTCATGTTTAGAGATAAGATCCCTTTTGGTGGTCCATTCCGGTGGTGACAAGTGTCACCGTCCGGTAGGACCACCGGATGTTAACCACACGTGCGCTAGTGCACAATGCTATCATGTACCTTCATCCCCATAGTCGTCTGATGTAAAGACTTTAGTGACCTCTTGATCTAACGCACCAAGTCTAGTCAACAGCTTTGACTGAGACCCCCACCATATGCACCCTCAGGCCTAGCGCACATGGGCCTTTCCCTATCGCTGTTTGCACCCTCCATGTGCGGCCCAATCAGTTTTTCAACTTAAAAATATTTCTAAAACCACCCCCCCCTTCATATTTCTTTTAGGATTTAATTTTTTTAGTTTAGCATAATTAGAAAATAGTTCATTAAAAATAGTAAAATGATTAAACAAATTCTATAAAAAATTAGGTATATTTTTAATTCACTTTAGAAATAGTTGGCATTTTATTTTTCTGATTTTGCTTCATTTTTGATTTTATGTTGAATTTGTCATGTAAATAGTTCTTAATGAATTTTCTTCAATTGTACATAAATTTGTAGATTTTATTTTTAGGTCTTCCAGTAACCTTTTTCGCCCATTCTTTTTACCATAGTTAGAGGACTCATATTAGTACTTAGTATAATTTTAGTGGATTTTTTAAGGCATTTTATCTCAGGTTTTAGTGGCTTAATCTTTAGGAAATAGTAGCTAATTCTTAAGTGGAAACAATGATTTTTTAGGCATAGCAAAATTCTGATTTTTTAGGATTCCTTTTAACACAATGTTATAGGTAATTTTAGGACCCCATAGATTAAATTTCATAATTTTTCTAGAAGTTTTACTATTTTTTAGGATATTAATTCTTAGACTTTGTTACATGTAATTTCCATTAGTTTAGGCTATGATATTAAGTTTCATAAAAAAAAATAGTTTAGATTAGATTTAATCTTATGATTTAATATGGACTTAGGTTAGTTTAGATTCTGATTTTTTAGAATGGAAATATTAGGTAATGACTTTAGTTTAGAACTTAGGTTTGGGATTCATTTTAATTAGACTTAGAATAAAAATTAGGACTATTTTGGTTTATGCCTTAATTGAATTGTTTTGAATTTTATTTTGTCATTCAATTTTTAATGTTTTGTTATGTCGATTAATATCACTTGTATAGGTTCCCCTTGGCTTTAGAATCGACTTATCTTCCTTAGGAAGTAAGTTACATTCTATTAGTTCTAAATTCCTTTTTCCATTAGGTTTAGAAACCTCACAAACCATAGGATTTCCCATGTAAATAAATCAATAAAATTAGGGTTGTGTCTTAGTCCCCATTAGATTTTCCCTTTGGAAATTTGAGTCATTCTTTCTCACTTCATGAAGAAAAGTAACAAAACATTTAATGAAAACCGAACAATCTTGTACGACACGAGACTTTGTTGCGGAGTGTTTATACGCGTCCTGTTTCGGGGCGAGGTGTAAATACTTCCCGCGATGGATAGGTCTTAGTACAAGACCGTTCACAAACAAATTCAAAACATTTCTCATAAAAGATAAAACAAATAACAAGCGACTATCCTGCGGGAACTTCTTTTCTCATCTCATTCACTCACAACACAAACTCGCGACGACTTGTCTCGCATGCAAGACGGTAAATGCACTCGTACCAGACGAGCCTGCAACACCTGAGCATAGACATACGTAGTTCCAGCATAAAAAACACAAACAAATAGTTCCCGCCTTAGTTAGGCGAACTACGTCGACTCTGATCCTCATTATCCCGATGAGGTACGTAGGCAGCGGGGTAGGGTCCGTTCGAGCACATTCTTTATTTTCCCTACATTTCCCCCTTTCTTTCCATTCTCCTTTTCTAGTTCAATTTCTCATTCCCATTCCAGTAGCAGTTTTATTCAGCAGCACTTTATTCTTTTACCCTTTGA
This sequence comes from Lathyrus aphaca, assembly GCA_963966055.1. NCBI lineage: Eukaryota > Viridiplantae > Streptophyta > Magnoliopsida > Fabales > Fabaceae > Lathyrus > Lathyrus aphaca. Next base: position 127,870,337 of record OZ014520.1, on the reverse strand, counting down.
AACAGGCAAGCAAGCGTGGATCCCGTCGGGTACGGCGAACGATCTGGGGTGCTAATACCTTCCCAGGTCGTAACCGACTCCCGAACCCAGATCTTCGGTTCGCAGGACCTTGTCCTTTCCTTCTTCCTCAGGTTTGTGCAGCATTACCTTTCCCATTCATTCGGGATAAAAATGTCTGGCTGGCGACTCTACCTTTTCCGTGCCACTTTCGCGTTTCTACTAGGATGAAAATCCCGGGAGCAACAATGTGTACCAAATTTGATGAAGAATTTCATTATGGAAGTCATCTGATCACCTGTTAACTTATTGTGCAAAAAAAGTCAGAATCAGGGCATCTGAGGCCACCACCAATGGTACCAAAGGGTCATCTTCATCATTTTGAGGTTCTATGATCTTTATTTGATCTTATAAGTGGTTATAAGTTCACAAGATTGAAGAATTTCAAGCCATTTGCAAACTTTCCATTTTTGGACATGACTTGTAATGGAAACTTTCCATTTTGGGAAAGATTTTCAACCTCCTCTTTCTTGATTAAAAATGCTTCAAATGAAAAATCTTCAAACATGAAAGTTGTAGATTGGATCTTCCCATTTTCAAAAAGTACAAGAACTCCTCTTGATTCATCCTAGAACTCAAGATATGATGTTTCAAAGTTGGGAAAAATCTTATAATTTTCAAGTTCATGCCAAAGAGGGGTTTTTGCAAAATCAAGTTTTAAGACTTCTAATGACTTCTAATCCACTTCTAAGCATCATAACATGATTATGCAACATTGCAAGACCAAACTTGTGCCTTGAATCACAAGAATTCATGTCTCATTTTTCACAAATATCCAAAGAGGGGAAAATGCAAAAGTCTTGCAATCTCTTGATCCAAGTGTTACAGCTCATCATAAACAATCCAAAGGCCATCCTTGAATGAAGCTGAGGCAGGACAAGCCTTGTGATCTTCTCTGACCCGTGCCATACTCATAGTTGCCAAACATTGACTTTTTTGCAAAATGGTCCATACCAATCACACTATGCCACAACAACTCTCTGGCCAATCAGTACCTCTTATGCAAACCCTAAGGACCTCAAACATAACAAGACACAAGCCTGAAACCTCTCATACACTCAGAATCCCAAAAATCCTCAAAAACTTCATTCCTTTGAATCTCTCAACACAGCCAACAAAAACCACTGATTCTTTCACCATTCATCTCAAAAACAATCATAGAACACAAAGCACCCATTGCCATGGCTTGAAAGCTTCCCAAAGAAAAATACAATTTCTGCCACACCAGAACCAAACATCACAAACTAGCCATTCAAAGCTTGTTCTAGACATCTCATTAGCTTCAGGGAGTTCATTGGGGTTAATTTGCATCAAAGAAAGGGTCAGGAAGCTCAAGAGTGAAAAGCTTTAGTTCAGGTAGCTCTCTTGAAACATTTTTCCAGAACTCTTATTTTAAGTTCCAATGTGATTCTATATGCTTCCCTGGTCACCATGATGCTTTTACTTTTGAAAATGGTTGAGTTTTAAGCATTTCATAGCTTTCTGAAATTTTTCCCGTGAAATGTTCTTGCTTCGATTCTCTCTTTTGATGCATGATAAATGGTTTTCGTTGCTGGATTCTTGTTTAATTATGTTTAATGAGTGATTCTGGAGCTTTTGGGGTCTTGGGGTAGCTTATAGAGAGAGATAGGGAAGAAGAGTGGCCGAAGAAGACGACCGGAACAGTGTTTCGTTCGCCTGAAAGTAATTTTCCCTAATCCTGTTTAATTTGTCAGTTTGAATTTAGGCCCTTGGATCTTGTGTCCCCGCGTGCGTGAATGGCCAGGACTCGTTCATTAAACCCTAATCACCTTAATTAGTTTAATTAATAATTAATTAACCAGGATGAATCTCAGCCATAGGATAGCGCGCGCAGTCACCCAAAGTTCAAATCTGGACCTTAGATTTTGCATACTTTCTATTTTATTCTATTTTCTTTACATTTCTTTCATATAATTATTAAAAATAGCAAAAAGACTTTTAAAAATCTCATTTTCTGCATTTTCACTTCAAATTTTTTTCTAAACTCAAAAACATTTTTATTTTTAATTTTTGCATTACAAATGTATTTTTAAATCATTTAAATGTTTTATTTAATTAATTAATTGGTTTTAATTAATTAAAAATACATTTAGGTATTTAAAAATCACAAAAAAAAATCATGAAGCATTCTTAGGTATTTAGAATAATTTACAAACTCACCATCCAAATTTCCTTTTAGGTTTGATCATGTTTTCACAATTTCCTTTGAATTAGGGTTCATAAATTTCACATTTTTTAACCCTAACTTTAAAAAAATCACTTCTGATCAACCATGATGAGTTTAAACTTGGTTCTTTTTGCATCCTTTTACACTTTGCATCTAGTATCTAGGTTATTTAACTCATAATTTTTCATTTCATTTTCAAATTGATTTGCATTTTTCCTTTAGAATCACCCAAAAACCCTAGTTAACTTAGAAAAACCATAACTTCCTCTAGGTTTAGCTTCTGACCTCCACCTTTAGGGAGTGATCTTATATATGTTTAGGGTTTGTTTGATTTCATTTTAAATTTTTTATCATGATGTATGCTTCTGTTTTTGGTCATGTGTGTCGCGGTGAGAATCGGATACCAAGCTATTAAGTGAGCTTGAATCGCAAAACATTTATGTTCACCACCGACTTTAATTTAATCCAAAGGGAAAAGGGAAAAAGATCGTAAAAACCCTAAATGAGGAGAAACTAGGTTCGGGGGTTGATTATACCTAGGGAAGGTGTTAGCATCCTAAGCATCCGCAGTATCCTACGGGAACCTCTTGTTAATATTTGTATTATTGTTGTTTATTGCTTGCTAAAACTAAGGGAACCTAAGGTTTTTATTTCTAATGGTGCTCGCACAACATCGCATCGATGCCTACGTATCGGGTATAGAATCAGAGCACACGTAGTTCTCCTAAGGATTAACGAACACTTGGTTACGCTCAAGGTTCGCGAGGGAAGGTAAGTGTTATGGCAAACACTCACGTGACTTTAAGAAAGTCACAAAAAGTTGTAAAAATAAAAGCTAAGGACCTAATGGCTAAGGACCTAAGGATAGGAGACCTAATTGCTAAGGTCAAAGAAAAAGAGAGGGACCTAATTGCTAAGGTCAAAATGGAACTAGGGATTGCTAAACTTCCTATGACATTGAGTCAACTGCAGGAGTCTTTCCCTTTTGGATTGAAAAGCATAAACAACAGAATGGAAAATAAATAAATGGTGCAAGCTCCTAAGACTAGGCAAAGGCTGCTACTTGCAAAAATAACTGAATGAAGTAAAAAAAGATATAAGACAAAGGCTTAGTAACTGGCTATGGCTCGATATATGGATCGAGAATGCAGGGGTGGAAAACAAACGCAGCGCGACAATTTTCTTTAAGTTAGAAAGGCTGTGCAGTGTAAGGAACTGTGCAGATGGCGATCGTAAACGACCGACTTACGTGTGTGAGTGAAGTGTAGTGAATTTCACTTGGCGTTGGACCAAGGAATTATTATTTTTGAAAATTAAATTAAATGGTGTAAACTTGCGAGAAATAAATAATAAATAAAAAATAAAGTGAAATGTAGAATGAAATGAATTAAATAAATTAAGTAGAATAAATAATGAATTAAATGGAATAAGAAATAAATAAATGTATGAAATAGAAATAAATAAAATGCATGGCCTCATATGGGTCACGATTAATCGGAAATGATTTATCGTGACCTTTGTCATATCATCGGCCCGAAAAATAAAACCAAGAAATTATATTTATACTTTAAGACACTTTTCTAAAAAAGAAAATTACTAACCAAGAAAATTAGAATAAAAGAAATAGATTATAAAATAAAAACATATTTCTAACATTATTAAATCATAACAAAAATAATGAAAATTTTAAAAATATATAAAAAACAGAGGAGAATTTGGCGTAGAGATGATTGGTGCGATTAGCAAGAACAAAAGATTATGACACGGGCCTGTGCTAAGCCCAACAACATTTAAAAGAAAAACCTAAGTGAAAAAATAAATGAAACTGATTATATTAGAACAAATAAAAAGGGTTTTATATGATAATAAAAAAAAAGTACTGACTCATTGCTTCAATAAAAGAAATTGCGTTAAAAAAAGTAAAATCACGTTTCAAAAACCAAACGCGTTTCAGAAAGCCTACCCAAACTCTCTCTACACCGCCGGCGGCCTCTATCACTCGCGACGCGACTCTCTCAAAACGAAGGCCTAAGCTCTCTCACCCTTGCTCGTGATTACCCTCTCTCGGTTTCGGATTTGATGGTTTTCACTCAGCGATTTGGTTCATGTTCGTTTGGGTGTTTCGCGGTGAAGGTTAGGTCGACGGTGGTTGAACGATGGAAGAAGGTTGAAGCACATGGTGGTGAAGGTGATGGTTCGAAGGGGAAGATGATGGTGCGGCTTGCGGTTCAAAGTGTTGGGTCTGTCTCAGGTCCATGATACTCTCGGTCATGTTCGTTACGGTTTCGATTTGGAGAGGTTGTTGTCATTCATGGTTTTGTGTTCCTGAACCTTTTTTAGGGGTTAGTGTTTTGTGCTTTTCTGGATTCGTGTTCGTCTCTCCTCAACTCTCGATATCTCAGGCTCGGTTTCGCGGACCTTTCTCAGTCAATCGCACTCTCACCTCAACTTCAGTCAATTTAGATTTCGTGGCGGCTCAAGATGAGATTTATGGTGGTTTCGGTGAAGGGCTCATGGTAAAGCTTGCGGCTATGGAGGTGGTTGGCGTGAGCTGCGGTACGTTTGAGGTTATGGGGTTTGATAATGGTTTGATGGAGGGTAATGAGTGGTGAGCGGTGATGGCTTGGCGGAGTTGGGTGCGATTTGTGAGTTCAATTTTGAGGTGAGTAAGCTTCGGTTTCTTTCATTCACGGTGGTTTGATTTCATTCTTTTTTGTTCTGTTTTATGTGTGTTTGAGGTTGATGAAGGATGCGGTTCGAAAAGGAGGTTGGCTGATGGCTTGCGGATTCGAGATTTTTCTAGTGAGTTTCAGAATCAGTTTGGGATTCGGCCGTTGGTTTGAGGTTAGTGATGAAAACAATGGGGGTTTGTTGAAGGTTAATTTGTCGAGTTCTGAATTGAGAAAAAGAGTTTTGTGTTGTGATAAGAGGTGAGTTCTGTAAGTGTTTTGCTGTTAGGTTTTTGGCGATGGACGGTTTCTTCTCTGGTTGTTTTAAACAGTTTTTGCTTTGCTGATTTTTCAGGTGGTTCTATGGTGAGGGCATCAGTGGTGAAGGCGATTGGAGAAGATGGTGGTTCGGTTTGGAGAATGTTGCTGGCTGGGTCTGGTCTGCGGTTTGAAGCTGGATGAGTTGAAGGGAGCTGGCCGTGAGTTGGTTGGCGAAGGTGAAATGGTGAGTAATTTGATTAAGATTTCTCTCTATCCCTTTTTGATTTTGGTTTCTCGGTTTCAGGTTTAAGTTGAGTTGGTGGAAGAGTTGAAGGTTCGCCGGCGGAGGGAGTATGAGCGGAAGTGGAAGATATTGATGAAACAAGGTTGTTTTGGCTTGGTGTTATGGATGATTGAAGGTGGTGGATATTGATTGTTCTGGTTACGGATTCGCGGTGGGTTTGTCTCAGTTTCCAGATCCATTTCGGTTTTGCAGGTTTTGGTGGTGTCCTCAACCAGTTCTGTTTTCACCGCCACCTCATCTTTTCTGGTTTTATTTTTATTTTCTGTGTTCTTGTGTTTGAGGCTAAGATTTTGAAACTGTGAACGAAAGGTCATGCGGGGAAGGATTCGTAGCTGAATTTGGTTGGAGGTTTGTGACTGGTTTTTTGGTTTGTATGGTTTTTTAATGTATTTTTTCCGAATCTGTCAGCCTCTGGTTTCTTGGTTATGCAGGTTAAACTTTTTGGATGGCGGCTGAGTTTGTTATAGTGAAACAGAGTTAGTGAGTCGAGGGTTTGCACGGTAAGAGTTGCTTTCGTTTTTGAAGAAAGATGTTGGTGATGGAGAGGATTGAATGAAGATACATGGTTCACAAGTAAGGATATTTAGCAGAGAAAACAAGGTTTGAGTGAAAGTGAAAAAATGAGTAACTTTGAGACACTGGTTTGAAAAAAAAATGGCCTGGATTTGGTAATGGTTTGGTTCAGCAAGGAGTTGATTTTTTGGTGAGTTTGTTTGGATCTTTTTTCGTATCGTTCTTTTGAGTTTGGTTTTTGTTTATTGTTGTCATGGCTGTGAATGGTTTTTTGCAGGTGAGTGTTGAGGGAATATGGAAGAAAGGAGATTGGTTTGAATGGTTTGCTGAGTTTTTGTACTGTAAGCAAGGTTTGTGTTATGCAAGTTAAAAGTGAGTTTATGGATTTGCTATTTGATGCAATTTTTTGAATGATTTCTGGTTTAATGGGCTTGCAGGTGGTTGGTTCGGAGCTGACAGTTTTGTTATGCAGTATGAGGAGCAATAAAAAAGGATACTAGCTAGCCTAACACAAACATGGCCATGAGAGGGATCAAACAAGACGAACAAAGCTGAAAAAAAAGATGAAGGAGAAAGAGATATTACCGACCCGAAAGTTATCGGGGTGAAGAATCCACGACGGTAAGCTCCACTTGTATACTTCCTCCTTCTTCTATTCTTCTTCTTCTCTTTTCCTTTGCTGTTGTGTTTTTGGATTATTTTTTTGGGTGTTCTGTATGTTGTTTTATGAACTTTTGGGGCTGTTTTTGTGATGGTTTTTGTAGCTGAATTTTTTTGGTTATTTTTGGGCTGGCTTTGTAGTGATTTTTGTGGCTGAATTTTTGTGGTGTTTGAGTTGTTCTTTGGGACTGTTTTGTATGGATGTAACAGGATTTTGATGGCTGAAATTTGTGTGATTTGTGGGCTGTTTTTCTAATGTAACAGTGTGTGTTTTTGGCTGTGCTTTGGTGTGTTTTTTGGAGCTGTTCTGATAGTGTTTTGTACCATAAAACTTGTAGGTGAAGAGTGCCTTGAGGGAGGAGACACATGCTGAATTTTGCAGCAGTGGGTGGAGAAGTGGAGCAGGAAATGGTTGGTGGCTGCATGCTGATTTTTTTTTGTCTTGTGGTCCTGAATTGTGCAGTAACATTTTGGCTCTTGTGCAGAATTTTTTATACAAATTTCTTTCTTTCTTTCTATGTAATTGTAACAAAATTATGGAATAAAAAAAAAAGTGGATTATTTACATTAAAGTTATGATTTGAAATTGAACACTAATGTTGAGAATGAGAACTTTAAATTAAAATCTAAACATAAACTTAAATTAGAAATGAATTAAAAAAAAATTAAACTTAAAATTAAAAATAACTTATAAACTTAAATAAATAAACTTGTAACTAAAATGAGTAATAAAAAAGAAATTGGAAATAAATTGAAAATGAAATCTTAAACTAAAAAAAATAAAAATTAGAAATTGAAATTAAATTAGAAATATAAACTTGAAAAATGGGCTAAAAGAAATAAACAATTAGAGATTATAATTAAATTAGAAATGGAACTAAACTAACTAAAAAAATGATGAATTAAAAATAAAAGTTAAAAAATAAAAATCACATTAAGAAATAAAAACTTTGAAAATAGAAATGAAATTACATTTTTTTTTAAAATCTTGAAATTGGAAATAAAATTACATTCTTATTTAGCGAAACTTTGAGAATAAATAGATAGAAATTAAAATTAAACATAAAAATTAAAACACGAAAATAAATTAAAAGGTTTAAAAATGAGAAGTAGAAATTAAATTAAAATGGAAGCTTATAAGTGAAAAGAAATTAAGAATTATAAACAGCTAGAAAAATGAGAAGAAAGCAACAGAAAATAAATCGGGAAAAATCCCTGCTAAATGCGACGAATGTATGATTATGATGTGAGCAATTAGGGGTAAAAATTTGGGGTGTGACAGTTGCCCCTATTTAAATAACTTTACCAGATGGCGTGAATGACGGAGGACACTCAGGCGATCATGGTGAAAGGTATTTAAATACAGAAATAACCGGAAATTTTGCCCCTAAATGCAATGTTATGCTGGACTACAAAACTATCTAACTCCGCAACCCTTATGCAATGAGATGATGATTATGGTATGAATGATTAGAATGAGAATGAATCGACGACCACAAGCCAAGACTCACTGGGGATGACAAACACTGGGGATAAAGAAACGAAAACGGGAAATATTCAAAATGATAAATCAACAGGTTCAAGTGTAACTGTTGACACTAAGAATGACAAAAGACGGGAACAAAAGGAAATCCAAAGCGTTGGATCAACGAACACAGACAAAACAAAATAAAATTCAAAGTGACTGCACAGTGGCACGATGCGACCAAATGACGCCAAGAATACAAACAAGACAAGGAAATAAATCGAAGTGGTTGACCAATGGCTCTATGCGACCAAATGACTTTGAGAAATAAAAGCAACAACATATTCAAAGTGAACGCGCAGCGGCTCGATGCGACCAACTGACACTAAGAATACAAACAAGGCAAGGAAATAAATCGAAATGGTAGATCAATGGCTCTATGCGACCAAATGACTGTGAGCAGTAAAAGCAACAACATATTCAAAGTGAATGCGCAGCGGCACGATGCGACCAACTGACACTAAGAATACAACAAAATAAACAGTCAAAGGGAAAGTGGAGCGGCTCGATGCGACCAACTAATCACTGGAAATGATAAACAAAATATTCAAAGTGAATGCGCAGCGGCTCGATGCGACCAAACGACACTAAGAATACAACAAAAATATTCAAAATGAATACGCAGTGGCTCGATGCGACCAGCTAGCATTGGGAATGACAAACAGCTTATTCAAAGGCGAATGCGCAGCGGCTCGATGCGACCAACTGACACCAAGAATAACAAAATAAATATTCAAAAAGAAAGTGCAGTGGCTCAATGCGACCAACTGTCACTGAAAATGATAATCAAAATATTCGAAGCGAATGCGCAGCGGCTCGATGCGACCAACCGACACTAAGAATAATCAACAAAAATATTCATTCAAAGTGAATGCACAGTGGCTCGATGCGACCAGCTGTCACTGAGAATGACAACAACCTATTCAAGGTGAATGCGCAGCGGCTCAATGCGACCAACTGACACCATGAATACAAACAAGATAAACATTCAAAAATAAAATGCAGCGGCTCTATGCGACCAGCTAGCATCGGAAATGATAAACATAATATTCAAAGTGAATGCGCAGTGGCACGATGCGACCAACTGACACTATGAATAATCAACAAAAATCTTCAGAGAGAAATGTGCAGTGGCTCAATGCGACCAACTGTCACTGAAAATGACAACAAGCTCATTCAAGGTGTATGCGCAGCGGCTCGATGCGACCAACTGACACCATGAATAGCAACAAAATAATCGAAATGGAAGCGCCATAGGTTCGAAACCTATTGACACTACAAAAGAAAGCCAAAATACACTCAAAGTGAATGCGCAACAAGTTAAAAAACCGGTTGACACTAAGAATGATAAAGGCAAAGTAGTCAAATCATTTAAAATGGTAAATTAGCAGGTTCAAATGTAACTGCCGACACCAAGGACAAGGAAGGAAATCACAATGATTTAGTAGCGGCTCTATGCGACCAGCTAACATTGGGGATAGAATAGAGATCACCCAAAGATGGATCAACGGCTCTAAGCGACCGGCTACCACAAAGAAGTAACAACAAAATATGTTGGAGTTTACAAATAAGATGAGACATCAAACCTCTGGACATTCCTTCAGGAACCATCAGGAGAAAGGGTACAAGTACGTACAAAATCAAATTGACTTGGATTTAAAACAAAGGTTTCAGGACCTGCTTAAAAGATTTGTGCCAATGACAATTGGACTTCAAGGAGACATTGGTGGTCATAAAGACAAATACCAACCACAAATAGCATTCCACGGGGAACACCAGCAATTACTGGGGACAATAACAAATGGTAAACCACCTCGAGTACCAACAACGATGAATTCTCACTAACGATATCTGGACTGGGAGTTAGACAGACGACAACTGGGTAAAGACCAATGCTAATGTCAAATGCGCATGATTGAGCATGATGCGAATGATCATGATATGCAAATGTTGACTCAAAAGAGACAAAGAGTTTTGACAAGACTCAAAGAGGAGTAGGCTCTCAACACCAATACTCAGATGAGCAATATGAAAAAAACACTGGGGGGATGTCTTCGAACTTGGAAATCATGCTTGGTCCAAGGATCCATCCAAGAGTGCTATCAGTTTTGAACTTCTATGGAGATTTCTGTAATAACAGTACGAAAGTGTTGTTGCAAACCAGGACTTCTTGGGGAAACAGAAGGTTCTTTTTTTTTTCAAATTTTCCAAAGTCAAAGAAACTTAAAAGTTCTCAGTATGTTTTCAAAAAACATTTTCTAAAAAAAAACTTGTCATTTTCAGAGTTAAATTGTAATCAAGTGATGGCATTTTGCATAACAAAAGAAAATAAGAAGCTGAACAAAATTCATAGGCAAAGTTTGTATTTTATTCAAGAATGGTAGCTTGCCAATGGCAAAAACTCCATGGGAAATTACAGTTTGAAAATGGCAATGGGGAAAGGTCTACATTGAATCCAACGACCACTACAATCCCTAATAACTAAGACTGCCCGACGCCTTGCTTCCGACGAGAGCAATTGGATCGATCTTCCAGTATGATGCTTCAGTAATGGTAAACACCATCTGACACAGTCAAATGCCTTTGTCCCTAACTTTTGCCTGGACCGCCCTTTCGGGTTTTCAATCCACCGGGACGCTCTTTTTTGCCTAAGCCGCCCTTTCGGGTTTTCAACTTAGCGAGCTCTTATTTTTTTATTTTTATCCCTAACTTTTGCCTGGATCTCCTTCATAGGTTTTGATCCACCGGGATACCCATTTTTGCCTAGGTCGCCATTTCTGGTTTTCGACCTATCGGGTTTTATTTAGGCATAATATTTTTTGACTGCATCAGAATTCACCGGGTGCTTCAGTTGTTCACCATCCATAGTCGTAAGGATTAAGGAACCTCCGGAGAATGCCATCTTCACAACATATGGGCCTTCATAGTTAGGACTCCATTTTCCACGCATGTCTTTGTGGACTGGCAAGATTTTCTTGAGTACAAGATCTCCTTCTTTGAATTCTCGAATGCGGACTTTCTTGTCAAATGCTCTCTTGATGCGCTTCTGGTACATCTGGCCATGACACATGGCGGTCATTCTCTTCTCATCAATGAGGTTCAGTTGGTCATACCTGTTCTGGACCCACTCAGCCTCCTCCAGTTTGGTTTCCATCAAGATTCTCAAAGATGGTATCTCGACTTCAATAGGGAGAACTGCATCCATCCCATACACCAGAGAGAAAGGGGTTGCCCCTGTTGAAGTGCGGACTGATGTTCTGTATCCGTGTAAAGCATACGGTAACATCTCGTGCCAATCTTTGTAAGTTTTTACCATTTTCTGCAGAATCTTTTTGATGTTCTTGTTTGCAGCTTCAACAGCTCCATTCATCTTCGGACGGTACGGAGAAGAGTTATGATGTTCAATCTTGAATGTCTCACACAGCTCTTTCATCGTTTTGTTGTTCAAATTGGTCCCATTATCTGTGATGATTCGGCTTGGGATTCCATATCGGCAGATAATTTGATTCTTGATGAAACGGGCAACCACTTGCTTTGTCACATTGGCGTAGGAAGCTGCTTCTACCCATTTGGTGAAATAATCAATTGCAACCAAGATAAACCGATGACCATTGGAAGCTTTAGGCTCAATTGCCCCTATCATGTCAATGCCCCACATTGAGAAAGGCCAAGGCGATGACAGAACATTCAAAAGTGTTGGAGGTACGTGCACCTTGTCAGCATAAATCTGGCATTTATGACACTTTCTGGCATACTTGAAACAATCTGATTCCATGGTCAACCAGAAGTATCCAGCTCTCAAAATCTTCCTGGACATGGCATGTCCATTGGCATGTGTTCCAAACGATCCTTCATGGATTTCCCTGATCAATATGTCTGCTTCGCGTTTGTCCACACATCTGAGCAGAACCATATCATGATTTCTCTTGTAAAGCACATTGTTGCTGAGGAAGAACTTGGATGCCAATCTTCTTAAAGTCTTCTTGTCTAAGTTTGTTGCATCAGCTGGGTACTCCTGATTCTGCAAATAGTTCTTGATGTCATAGAACCACGGTTTCTCATCAGTTTCTTCTTCGACCAGTAGACAGTAGGCTGGTGCAGTTCTTCGCTCGATTGTAATGAGTGGAGCTTCATTAAGAAATCTGACTTGAAACATAGAGGCCAGCATAGCCAAGGCGTCTGCTATTTGATTCTCTGCCCTTGGAACGTGATGGAAAGTGACTTCATCAAAGTATTTGATCAATTCCACAATGTGGGCACGGTATGGGATCAGCTTCTCATCACGAGTCTCCCATTCACCTTTGACTTGATATATTACCAAAGCTGAGTCTCCATATACATCAAGGATCTTGATTCTAGTATCGATTGCAGCTTCGATACCCAAAATACATGCTTCGTACTCTGCGATGTTGTTTGTACATTCAAAGCACAATCTAGCCGTGAAGGGAGTATAACCACCATCAGGATTCATCAAGACCACTCCTACACCATGCCCCATGTAGTTGGAGGAACCATCAAACATCATCTTCCAACGAGAACCTGGCTCGGGACCTTCATCTGGATCTGGAACTTTGCAGTCCTTTATCAACATAATGTCTTCGTCCGGGAAATCGAATTTCAAAGGTTCATAGTCTTCGACAGGATGATCAGCAAGGTATTCAGATAAAACACTGCCTTTGATAGACTTCTGGGTTACATATTGGATGTCGTATTCGGATAACAACATGTGCCAACGGGCGAGTCTTCCAGTCAAAGCAGGCTTCTCAAAGATGTACTTTATTGGATCCATTTTCGAGATCAACAAAGTAGTGTGACAAATCATGTACTGCCTGAGGCGTCTGGCCGCCCATGCCAAAGCACAACAAGTCTTCTCTAAAAGTGAATATCTGCTTTCACAATCTGTGAACTTCTTGCTTAAGTAATAAATGGCGTGCTCCTTACGACCGGTTTCGTCCTGTTGGCCTAATACGCAACCCATAGATCCCTCGAGTACAGTCAGGTACATGAAAAGAGGCTTCCCTGGAGTAGGTGGGATCAAGATAGGAGGTTCCTGTAGATAAACCTTAATCTTCTCAAAAGCCAGTTGACAATCAGGACTCCACTCAATTGCTTGATTCTTCCGGAGTAACTTGAATAAAGGCTCACATGTAGCAGTCATGTTGGAGATGAATCTGGAGATGTAGTTCAGTCTTCCGAGGAAACCTCTGACTTGCTTTTCTGTTTTGGGAGCTGGCATTTCTTGAATTGCTCTGACCTTGTCCGGGTCTACTTCAATACCTTGCTGACTAACAATAAAACCAAGTAACTTTCCTGATCGGACACCAAAAGTACACTTAGCTGGATTCAGGCGCAATTGGAACTTTCTGAGACGCTCAAATAACTTCAAAAGATGATTCAAATGATCCTCCTCACTCTGTGATTTGGCAATCATATCATCCACATAGACTTCTATCTCTTTATGCATCATATCATGGAAAAGGGTGACCATTGCCCTCTGATAAGTGGCTCCTGCATTTCTGAGACCAAATGGCATAACCTTGTAACAATAAGTGCCCCATGGTGTGATGAATGTAGTCTTTTCCATATCGTCAGGATCCATCTTGATCTGGTTGTATCCTGAAAACCCATCCATGAAGGAGAAAACAGCAAATTTAGCAGTGTTGTCGACCAAAGTATCAATATGCGGAAGAGGGAAATCGTCCTTCGGACTGGCTCTGTTCAAATCCCTATAGTCCACACACATCCTGACTTTGCCATCCTTTTTAGGGACTGGCACGATATTAGCTACCCACTCAGGGTACTTTGCAACTGCGAGGAATCCAGCATCAAACTGTCTTTTGACCTCTTCTCGAATCTTCAGAGCCATGTCTGGTCTTGTTCTTCGAAGCTTTTGCTTTACAGGAGGACAATCTGGTCGAAGAGGTAACTTGTGGACCACTATGTCTGTGTCTAAGCCGGGCATATCCTGATATGACCATGCAAACACATCTACATATTCTTTGAGAAGCTTGACCAATCTTTCCCTGATGTCTGCCCCAAGTGTTGTACCAATCTTGACTTCCTTCTGGTCTTCATCAGTGCCAAGATTGATGGTCTCTACCTGCTCCTTGTGTGGCTGAAGATCTGTGTGCTCATTCTCAACCAATCTTGCCAGTTCTTCGGGAATGTGACAATATTCCTCGCTTTCATCTTCCGCTTGGTATATGGGCGAATCAAAGTTAGGAGAGAATGTAGAGTCATTGGATTCAACAGGGTTTTCGTTTATTCTGCATATGATAATGATTTGCTTTTATTAAAAGTGGAAAATAGAGAAATGCAAGAGAAAAAACTTTTTTATTGGTTTTGAAAGATTGCCATTTTCTTTTAAAAGTGAAAAGAGAGAAAAACAGTAAATGATCAAAATAAGAGTTTAACAAAATGCCTTCATTGATAATAACTTTAAAAATGAGAAGGGGCCCTACAAAATACTCCCATAGCCTCGGGCAGAGCTAGGGAACTTTGAAAACATTGAAAAAACAACAAATTACTTTGACAATGGAAAAATTTCTGGGATCTCGACTGCCTCCCAATTGTCCAAGGCTTCTTCACACTGATACACCAGATGATTCACATCTTCATCTTCAGAAACTCCATCAATTGCATTGACCTGATAACCAGCACTGGAAAACACTTCTTGAATGGTCTTCAGACGTCCCTTAGCGGAGGTTGATGCTCCTTCCTTCACATGAGTTGGTTTGTAACCCAACCCGCAACGATCTAGCTTCTGCTTGACTTCGATGACATCACCCCAACCTTCATAGCTTCTTTCTTCAATGGTGGAAATGGTACTCTTCAGCGATGCAAAAGATGGGATACCCTTCCCTTTCGGTTCCTCTACTTCCAGAAGGACAGCATTGGCTATCTCAAGAGCTTGGAAAGAAGTTTCCAAAGCATCTTCATCAGCCTCAATATAGCTAAAAGATGAAAGGTTACTGACCATGAGGTCTTCTTCCCCAGACACGGTTACCAGCTTGTTATCAACTACAAACTTCATCTTTTGATGCAGGGTAGAAGTGACTGCCCCAGCCGCATGGATCCAAGGTCTTCCCAGCAAGCAACTGTAGTTAGGATTGATGTCCATAACCTGGAAAGTGATTTTGAAGACCTGTGGCCCGATCAGGATTGGTAGGTCTACTTCTCCAATGACAGTCCTTCTTGACCCATCAAAGGCTTTTACAATCAGTGCACTGGGCCTCATCTCTGCCCCTTGATAAGATAACTTAGCCAGTGTTCTTTTCGGCAAAACATTCAAAGAAGATCCTGTATCCACCAGAACTCTTGCTAAAGTATCCTCTTGGCATTTCACTGATATGTGGAGCGCACGGTTGTGGTCCAAGCCCTCCTTCGGAAGATCCTCCGTGCTGAAACTGAGGTTGTTACACGCAGTGATATTGGCAATGACTCCGTCAAACTGGTTCACTGTTATATCATGCGTAACATGTGCTTGAGCTAGCAACTTTTGAAGCGCACTTCGATGAGCCGGAGAATGCATAAGCAGTGATAGGATAGATATTTTGGAAGGCGTTTGATGCAGCTGATCAATCACCTTATAATCACTCTTCTTTATGATTCTGAGGAACTCTGCATCCTCTTCCCCCAAGACTACCTCTTTATCTTTGTTGGCGACAACTGGAATGACTTCTTTAGGCGGAGCCGTATTGGCCTGCTGGGTATATACACGACCACTGCGAGTCAAACGACCTGCACCCGCTATATCAGCACTTGCAACTTTTGAACCTTCCTTCTGACTAGCTTTATCAGTCTTCTGATGAACTTTCCCTGTATCGTACCTCCATGGAACTGCTTTAGTGTCTTCATAGCGGGAAGAGTTACTCCTTTGTTCAAATCTTGGCTCAGGTATGTTGAAAATTGGCACCACAGATTCTGGAGTATTGAAGACAGGTTGAACTCCTGAAGATTCAGGCAGGTTGAACACTGGCACCCAAGTAGAATTAGATTCCGGCAAGTTGAAAATTGGTTCAATTACTGCCACTTCATTCTTCTTCATATGACTGCTCACTTGTAAGACACCTTCATCAATCAAATCTTGAACATCTTTCAAGATCAGTTCACATCCCCTTGGGCTATCAGCACAACCTTCACAATTTTGATGACAGCTCTTCAGTATACCCGCCTCTACTAACTTCGCATGGAAGTCTCTGAGCGGGGTCTTGATCTCGGTGGCATTGAAAATCAAACCTTCTTCGGACTCATCGACAATAGCATTTATAGACCCGTGCTTGGGTAAAGGATTATCTTTGACATTCGGACCAGTATTCCCAAATGACAGAATATTCTTCTCCATCAAATCTTTCACTATGTACTTCAAAGCATAACAACCCTCCAAATCGTGCCCTGGGGCACCTTCGTGGAATAAACAGTGAGCATTTGGGTTGTAATTTGGTGGGAGCGGACTTGGTGGAGGACCCAAAGGCCTGGGAGTAACCAAACCCTTCTTCAGCAGTGAAGGATATAACTCAGTATAAGTTATAGGGATTCGAGGATTAGGAGGCCTTCCACCTGGTCTTCTGTTCTGAAGATTGGGATTTGAATGAGGAGCTGGAGTCCTCTGCTGGTAGGCTGAAGCATTGGGTGCTTGTTGATAGCCCGGATTGTTGATCATTTGTTGATAAGGTTGAATCATTGGAGCCGCTTGTTGGTACATCGGCACTGCTTGAGTTGGCCGATACATGGGGACTTGTGGGTTAAATGCTGGTTGAACTGCCGCTACATAAGGATGTTGGGCATACTGTTGTTGATGAGCATACTGCTGTTGACGAGCATATTGCTGTTGAGCTATGGGTGAAGGTCTCTGCCAAAGTGGATTTCTTCTTTGACCTGTCATTATGGCGTTTGTCTCACCTTCCTTCTTCTTGTGGAAGTTATTGGTAAATTTCTTGCCAATATTTCCACTACTAGTGCTAGAACTGCCAGATGCACTACTCATCTTTCCACTTTTCAAACCGAGTTCTACCTTGATTCCCACAGCCACTAAATCAGAGAAACTAGCAGTTATGCTCCCCACCATTCTCTCATAGAATTCTGGTCGCACAGTGTCAACAAACCAGTCAGCTAATTCTTTTTCAGTCAATGGGGGCTCCACTTGAGAAGCAGTTCCTCTCCACCTTTGAGCATACTCTTTAAAGGATTCAGACTCTTTCTGGGACATGCTTAGCAATTGCCTCCTATCGGGAGCGAGGTCCATGTTGTATTTATATTGCTGGATGAAAGCATCAGCCAAGTCTTGGAAACTACGAATCTTCGACTGGTCAAGCGTCAGATACCATTTAGAGGAGATTCCCTTCAGACTGTCTTGAAAACAGTGGATCATTAACTTATCATTGTCTACCTGAGCAGCCATTCTTCGATAGTACATCAGGAGATGGTTTTTGGGACAAGTTGCACCCTCATACATATCAAACGTGGGTATCTTGAACTTCGGAGGTATAGCCAATCCAGACACCAGGCACATTTCTCTGGCAGCAGCACCAAAGATCTGGTCACCTTCAATCGCTCTTAATCTTTTTTCAAGGGTATCAAAATTCTCCTGCATCTTCACGTGCTTCTCATCTCCGTTTTCAGACATATCTGGCGCTTCATACCCCTGATGGTCATTAAAATACGGTTGGGCACGGGTGTGCACAATGTCCTGTGTAAAATTAGCAACTGCATGATTTTCTTCATTAGTCACAGGAACAGTTTGTTGAGCAGCAAACCCTTGAGGAGGAGGCACAAAACCTTGAAACGGAAATGCCATGCCCTGAGAGGGAGGTGCGAAACTTTGAGAAGCTAAACCTTGGGACGAAGGAAAGAAACCCTGAGCAGCAAATCCTTGGGAAGGAGGAATAAAACTTTGAGTAGCAAACCCTTGTGAAGGAGGTATAAAACTCTGAGTAGCAAATACATGAGGAGGAGGCACAAAGCCTTGAGCAGCAAATCCTTGGGAGGAAGGAATAAAACCCTGAGTAGCAAATCCTTGGGAAGAAGGAATAATACTCTGAGAAGCAAAACCTTGAGAAGGAGGGAAGAAACCCTGAGCAGCAAATCCTGAAGAAGAGGGAATAGCACTCTGAGCAGCAAAACCTTGAGAAGGAGGAAAAAAACCAGGAGGGAACCCAAAAGGAGACCAGGTCACAGGGGTAGGCTCGGTCGTTGCAGTGACAACTTCAGTCGTTGCAGTAACAATTTCTGACACCACAGTCCGTTGGGTATCCATCTTCGCTCGAATGACTTGCAACATTTCCATCATCTGACCCATATCTCCACGAATATCAGAAAGCTCTTCGTTAACTCTGTCCATCTCTACGTCTCTTTCAGCCATCCTCTTTCTGGCTTGAGCTCGAGTGTAGTATTTGCGTGAGAGCCTCAGTGTGAAAGCTGAATTGAGAGCAGATGACGGGAATGAGTTTCATGAAAAAAATGCAAATGCAATGCCAAATGTATGAGTGCAATGCAAAGATGAAATTTTATTCAAGGAACTTAAGAAAAAATTTGCAAATACCAAGGAACACATAATAATCAAGGGATATGATTTCATTAAATTCAAAAAGTGATACAAAGTCTTGAGTACACTTTCAAAAATCCCAGACAAAGCTTAATAAAGACAAAGACAAAGGCCTAAGGAGATTCTCCTAAAAGCCTCAAGTTGAGCTTCTCGATTTGCGCCTTCATCTGAGCCCTTTCAATCATAAGTTGATCCACGATCGACTTCCAAGAAGCGTCCTCTTGAGTGCTGGAGGAAAATAAATCCTCTTGTGATTTCCTTTTCTTGCTGGAGAGCTCTTCTTCTTCCTTCATCTTCAGTTGTCTTCTAAGTTCCTCATTCTCACTGCTGATGATCTGATGTCGATTCTTCCATGCATTCTTCTCTCGAATCTCTTTCTCCAAATCAATCTTCAGTTTCTCCGCATCATCCATAAAGACCAGAATGGGTTTCTTGAAGGTCATAGGATCCTGGCGAGGGTAAGGCATCTTCAGAATGATTGCCCTATCTCGTACCCATTGGAGATAGGGTTCCATAGAAACACAATTCGGCTTTCCCAAGCTACTCCTCCCCTTCCTATGGATGTACTTCCAAGCTTGCACAATCTGTTTCTTGAGCTCTGGTTCTTCATCATCCTTGAAGAAAATTCCTTCCACTTCAACACTCTTAGGTTTGTCCTTCAACGGGTACCCGAGTTGGCGGCGAGCCAAAACTGGATTATAGCTGATTCCTCCTTTAGTGCCAAGAAGAGGCACATTAGCAAAATCACCACAGCTATCAATAATCAATATTCCATCATAAGCACGATTGTACCAGCTAATGTCAGAGTGGGTAAGAGACATGATCCTTTGTGACCACCACAAACCATCTTTAAGGTTCCAAAATGAAGATGACTTAGGCAAGTGCGAAATAAACCACTCGTACAACAATGATGCACAACAAGTAATCATCCCTCCCTTATGGTGATTCCTCAGATGGATGGAATGGTAGGTGTCTCCGAGCAAAGTAGGGACCGGGTTCTTCTTCAGAAATATCTTGATGGCGTTCAGGTCGACGAAGTCTTCAAAGTTTGGGAAAAGCAGCACTCCATATACCAGCAGAATGAAAGTCGCCTCAAAAGCTTTCATATCCTTCACATCAACAAAATTCTTGGCCTTTTCTATCAGAAACTTTGTAGGGAATCCAAAAATCTTTCCTTTATAGGTCATATTTGCCTTGACCTCAGGAACACTCAAATATGTCGCCTTTGCAATCTCCGCTTCTTCAGGGTCCTTCTCTAGAACAGGGAATGGAAACTCATCCTTAACACGTGATCCCACCAAAACTGAATACTCCTCCAAAGTAGGTGCCAATTGGTAATCAGGGAACGTAAAACAGTGGTAGAGAGGATCATAAAACTGGAGCATCACAGAGAGCAACCTTCCATCCCAATCAGTCTTAAGCAAAGCTAAAAGTCTCCTATGCTTCTCCATGAAGGCTTCTTGATCCAAAACCAAATCTCTTAATTTCCTTAGGTCTTCAAGTTTGGGAGTTTTGAATGTGTACTTGACAGTCTTTCTTCTTCCAAAATCCATGATGATACCTATGATATTTGCAAAAATAGAGTTTCTGAGTTCCTTGAATAAATGGTAAAAATGATGCTTCATGATGCGTGAATGCAACAAACACAAACAAGGCTTAGGTTCAAAGCTTGCATGAGGTCAAAGGTTCAACCCTCCCAAAAGGTATGTACTATGAGTTTATTTGTACCTGTACAACGGGTTCTAAAAGTTCCCAGAATCACTGTCCCATCTTTCGGATATTACCGACTTCCCAACTCGACTTGGTAATCAGTAATATTCTCAAGAGAGTCTCATCCGAGTGCAGTATCGCGTATCAACTATTTTGGATTTGCACCCTCATAGTCACCGCACTACATCCCTAAAAAGGCCAAGTGGGGGTAAATGTTCTACGGTCCTCAGCATTAATGGCTCTCAAGTCGAATATAGTAATGTTTTCACGACTGAACTCGATCAACAAAACTACATCCGAGGAGGCCTCCGCTGAGTGGTGGTGTCTCAAGTCAACTTCGTCGGGACTCAACTCCCTACAAGCCTTCTTGAATATACCACCGTCCTAACTTATTTGCACTCAAGTCCGGGTTAGGACTTATCTCACCACACATGGAACACCCAACAAAAATCCCAAATAATAACAAGCAATACAACAACAAATATACAAATATACAAGGTGGGCTTAACCCTCAAAAATAGTGTCCCCAGTGAAGTCGCCATTTCTGTCGCGGTGAGAATCGGATACCAAGCTATTAAGTGAGCTTGAATCGCAAAACATTTATGTTCACCACCGACTTTAATTTAATCCAAAGGGAAAAGGGAAAAAGATCGTAAAAACCCTAAATGAGGAGAAACTAGGTTCGGGGGTTGATTATACCTAGGGAAGGTGTTAGCATCCTAAGCATCCGCAGTATCCTACGGGAACCTCTTGTTAATATTTGTATTATTGTTGTTTATTGCTTGCTAAAACTAAGGGAACCTAAGGTTTTTATTTCTAATGGTGCTCGCACAACATCGCATCGATGCCTACGTATCGGGTATAGAATCAGAGCACACGTAGTTCTCCTAAGGATTAACGAACACTTGGTTACGCTCAAGGTTCGCGAGGGAAGGTAAGTGTTATGGCAAACACTCACGTGACTTTAAGAAAGTCACAAAAAGTTGTAAAAATAAAAGCTAAGGACCTAATGGCTAAGGACCTAAGGATAGGAGACCTAATTGCTAAGGTCAAAGAAAAAGAGAGGGACCTAATTGCTAAGGTCAAAATGGAACTAGGGATTGCTAAACTTCCTATGACATTGAGTCAACTGCAGGAGTCTTTCCCTTTTGGATTGAAAAGCATAAACAACAGAATGGAAAATAAATAAATGGTGCAAGCTCCTAAGACTAGGCAAAGGCTGCTACTTGCAAAAATAACTGAATGAAGTAAAAAAAGATATAAGACAAAGGCTTAGTAACTGGCTATGGCTCGATATATGGATCGAGAATGCAGGGGTGGAAAACAAACGCAGCGCGACAATTTTCTTTAAGTTAGAAAGGCTGTGCAGTGTAAGGAACTGTGCAGATGGCGATCGTAAACGACCGACTTACGTGTGTGAGTGAAGTGTAGTGAATTTCACTTGGCGTTGGACCAAGGAATTATTATTTTTGAAAATTAAATTAAATGGTGTAAACTTGCGAGAAATAAATAATAAATAAAAAATAAAGTGAAATGTAGAATGAAATGAATTAAATAAATTAAGTAGAATAAATAATGAATTAAATGGAATAAGAAATAAATAAATGTATGAAATAGAAATAAATAAAATGCATGGCCTCATATGGGTCACGATTAATCGGAAATGATTTATCGTGACCTTTGTCATATCATCGGCCCGAAAAATAAAACCAAGAAATTATATTTATACTTTAAGACACTTTTCTAAAAAAGAAAATTACTAACCAAGAAAATTAGAATAAAAGAAATAGATTATAAAATAAAAACATATTTCTAACATTATTAAATCATAACAAAAATAATGAAAATTTTAAAAATATATAAAAAACAGAGGAGAATTTGGCGTAGAGATGATTGGTGCGATTAGCAAGAACAAAAGATTATGACACGGGCCTGTGCTAAGCCCAACAACATTTAAAAGAAAAACCTAAGTGAAAAAATAAATGAAACTGATTATATTAGAACAAATAAAAAGGGTTTTATATGATAATAAAAAAAAGTACTGACTCATTGCTTCAATAAAAGAAATTGCGTTAAAAAAAAGTAAAATCACGTTTCAAAAACCAAACGCGTTTCAGAAAGCCTACCCAAACTCTCTCTACACCGCCGGCGGCCTCTATCACTCGCGACGCGACTCTCTCAAAACGAAGGCCTAAGCTCTCTCACCCTTGCTCGTGATTACCCTCTCTCGGTTTCGGATTTGATGGTTTTCACTCAGCGATTTGGTTCATGTTCGTTTGGGTGTTTCGCGGTGAAGGTTAGGTCGACGGTGGTTGAACGATGGAAGAAGGTTGAAGCACATGGTGGTGAAGGTGATGGTTCGAAGGGGAAGATGATGGTGCGGCTTGCGGTTCAAAGTGTTGGGTCTGTCTCAGGTCCATGATACTCTCGGTCATGTTCGTTACGGTTTCGATTTGGAGAGGTTGTTGTCATTCATGGTTTTGTGTTCCTGAACCTTTTTTAGGGGTTAGTGTTTTGTGCTTTTCTGGATTCGTGTTCGTCTCTCCTCAACTCTCGATATCTCAGGCTCGGTTTCGCGGACCTTTCTCAGTCAATCGCACTCTCACCTCAACTTCAGTCAATTTAGATTTCGTGGCGGCTCAAGATGAGATTTATGGTGGTTTCGGTGAAGGGCTCATGGTAAAGCTTGCGGCTATGGAGGTGGTTGGCGTGAGCTGCGGTACGTTTGAGGTTATGGGGTTTGATAATGGTTTGATGGAGGGTAATGAGTGGTGAGCGGTGATGGCTTGGCGGAGTTGGGTGCGATTTGTGAGTTCAATTTTGAGGTGAGTAAGCTTCGGTTTCTTTCATTCACGGTGGTTTGATTTCATTTTTTTTTGTTCTGTTTTATGTGTGTTTGAGGTTGATGAAGGATGCGGTTCGAAAAGGAGGTTGGCTGATGGCTTGCGGATTCGAGATTTTTCTAGTGAGTTTCAGAATCAGTTTGGGATTCGGCCGTTGGTTTGAGGTTAGTGATGAAAACAATGGGGGTTTGTTGAAGGTTAATTTGTCGAGTTCTGAATTGAGAAAAAGAGTTTTGTGTTGTGATAAGAGGTGAGTTCTGTAAGTGTTTTGCTGTTAGGTTTTTGGCGATGGACGGTTTCTTCTCTGGTTGTTTTAAACAGTTTTTGCTTTGCTGATTTTTCAGGTGGTTCTATGGTGAGGGCATCAGTGGTGAAGGCGATTGGAGAAGATGGTGGTTCGGTTTGGAGAATGTTGCTGGCTGGGTCTGGTCTGCGGTTTGAAGCTGGATGAGTTGAAGGGAGCTGGCCGTGAGTTGGTTGGCGAAGGTGAAATGGTGAGTAATTTGATTAAGATTTCTCTCTATCCCTTTTTGATTTTGGTTTCTCGGTTTCAGGTTTAAGTTGAGTTGGTGGAAGAGTTGAAGGTTCGCCGGCGGAGGGAGTATGAGCGGAAGTGGAAGATATTGATGAAACAAGGTTGTTTTGGCTTGGTGTTATGGATGATTGAAGGTGGTGGATATTGATTGTTCTGGTTACGGATTCGCGGTGGGTTTGTCTCAGTTTCCAGATCCATTTCGGTTTTGCAGGTTTTGGTGGTGTCCTCAACCAGTTCTGTTTTCACCGCCACCTCATCTTTTCTGGTTTTATTTTTATTTTCTGTGTTCTTGTGTTTGAGGCTAAGATTTTGAAACTGTGAACGAAAGGTCATGCGGGGAAGGATTCGTAGCTGAATTTGGTTGGAGGTTTGTGACTGGTTTTTTGGTTTGTATGGTTTTTTAATGTATTTTTTCCGAATCTGTCAGCCTCTGGTTTCTTGGTTATGCAGGTTAAACTTTTTGGATGGCGGCTGAGTTTGTTATAGTGAAACAGAGTTAGTGAGTCGAGGGTTTGCACGGTAAGAGTTGCTTTCGTTTTTGAAGAAAGATGTTGGTGATGGAGAGGATTGAATGAAGATACATGGTTCACAAGTAAGGATATTTAGCAGAGAAAACAAGGTTTGAGTGAAAGTGAAAAAATGAGTAACTTTGAGACACTGGTTTGAAAAAAAAATGGCCTGGATTTGGTAATGGTTCGGTTCAGCAAGGAGTTGATTTTTTGGTGAGTTTGTTTGGATCTTTTTTCGTATCGTTCTTTTGAGTTTGGTTTTTGTTTATTGTTGTCATGGCTGTGAATGGTTTTTTGCAGGTGAGTGTTGAGGGAATATGGAAGAAAGGAGATTGGTTTGAATGGTTTGCTGAGTTTTTGTACTGTAAGCAAGGTTTGTGTTATGCAAGTTAAAAGTGAGTTTATGGATTTGCTATTTGATGCAATTTTTTGAATGATTTCTGGTTTAATGGGCTTGCAGGTGGTTGGTTCGGAGCTGACAGTTTTGTTATGCAGTATGAGGAGCAATAAAAAAGGATACTAGCTAGCCTAACACAAACATGGCCATGAGAGGGATCAAACAAGACGAACAAAGCTGAAAAAAAAGATGAAGGAGAAAGAGATATTACCGACCCGAAAGTTATCGGGGTGAAGAATCCACGACGGTAAGCTCCACTTGTATACTTCCTCCTTCTTCTATTCTTCTTCTTCTCTTTTCCTTTGCTGTTGTGTTTTTGGATTATTTTTTTGGGTGTTCTGTATGTTGTTTTATGAACTTTTGGGGCTGTTTTTGTGATGGTTTTTGTAGCTGAATTTTTTTGGTTATTTTTGGGCTGGCTTTGTAGTGATTTTTGTGGCTGAATTTTTGTGGTGTTTGAGTTGTTCTTTGGGACTGTTTTGTATGGATGTAACAGGATTTTGATGGCTGAAATTTGTGTGATTTGTGGGCTGTTTTTCTAATGTAACAGTGTGTGTTTTTGGCTGTGCTTTGGTGTGTTTTTTGGAGCTGTTCTGATAGTGTTTTGTACCATAAAACTTGTAGGTGAAGAGTGCCTTGAGGGAGGAGACACATGCTGAATTTTGCAGCAGTGGGTGGAGAAGTGGAGCAGGAAATGGTTGGTGGCTGCATGCTGATTTTTTTTTGTCTTGTGGTCCTGAATTGTGCAGTAACATTTTGGCTCTTGTGCAGAATTTTTTATACAAATTTCTTTCTTTCTTTCTATGTAATTGTAACAAAATTATGGAATAAAAAAAAAAGTGGATTATTTACATTAAAGTTATGATTTGAAATTGAACACTAATGTTGAGAATGAGAACTTTAAATTAAAATCTAAACATAAACTTAAATTAGAAATGAATTAAAAAAAAATTAAACTTAAAATTAAAAATAACTTATAAACTTAAATAAATAAACTTGTAACTAAAATGAGTAATAAAAAAGAAATTGGAAATAAATTGAAAATGAAATCTTAAACTAAAAAAAATAAAAATTAGAAATTGAAATTAAATTAGAAATATAAACTTGAAAAATGGGCTAAAAGAAATAAACAATTAGAGATTATAATTAAATTAGAAATGGAACTAAACTAACTAAAAAAATGATGAATTAAAAATAAAAGTTAAAAAATAAAAATCACATTAAGAAATAAAAACTTTGAAAATAGAAATGAAATTACATTTTTTTTTAAAATCTTGAAATTGGAAATAAAATTACATTCTTATTTAGCGAAACTTTGAGAATAAATAGATAGAAATTAAAATTAAACATAAAAATTAAAACACGAAAATAAATTAAAAGGTTTAAAAATGAGAAGTAGAAATTAAATTAAAATGGAAGCTTATAAGTGAAAAGAAATTAAGAATTATAAACAGCTAGAAAAATGAGAAGAAAGCAACAGAAAATAAATCGGGAAAAATCCCTGCTAAATGCGACGAATGTATGATTATGATGTGAGCAATTAGGGGTAAAAATTTGGGGTGTGACAATGTGCATCTTATACATTCATAAAACCCTAATTTCTCATGTTCATTTGCATTCATCTTTGCATATCTCAATCATATGAACTTGCCATGACATTTCATGCTCTTGTATGCCATCTTAGACATCTTAAGACATGTTAGAACATTGGTTGATCATTTCATAATTCATTTGGTATGCTTTGCATTCATTACATTTCATGTCTATCCATGTGTTTTCAAGCTTCTAACATGTTTCCTTGCATCCCATCCTTTGTATGATCATTCATAAGCATCTCACATAACTTTGCATCATTCCATAACACATTTGCATAGCATGTTTACACTTCTGGTTTTGGTCATTTCACCTTCATTTTTCTTTATTTCTTTTTGCTTTGCATCTTAAGCATTCACACTAACATTTCAGGGGCTTGTGGTAAGTTGTTTGGGATGTGGATTTGCCTTCACATCCCACCTCTTCTTATCTCTTAATTTGCATATTCTACTTGTCTTTGAAGTAAACTTGCTTCACTTGTGCTCTCTTGCTTCTATCTCTTTCTTTTAGGTTACTTAACTTCTCCAGGAAGTAAGTAACCTATTCTCCTCTCTCTTCTCTTTTCATCTGTTTCTTCTTCCTTGGTGGCCTTCTGAAGATCTTTCTCTTAAGCCTCACAAACCATAGGAACATCCAAGCATGATAATTTTAGGGTTGTATATAGTCTCCCCTAGTATTTTACCTTTGAGTCTCCTTGAGTCTCTCTTCTCATCTCATAATCAGAGGCTAAACACTTAAAGCTTTAGGACTTTGAATTAGGGTTATGCCTGCATCCTTATCTTAGGATGGTGTGTATAACTTTAATCCTTAGTGTTAAACCTTTAATTTGTTTACACCTCTTAATCAAAACACCTAATAACTATTAAGACTTAAGCTTGTAACTTGGGTCTTATGTTAGGGTTCCATCTCTTCCTTTTGGTTAAGAGGGACTAACCCTGGTGTTTAATGGACAAGTCCCCCTCAAGTTGTCTTACAAACTTAAAACTCACTTCTTAATCTCACCCTTTGATTAAAATCTATCTTTAATAAAGGCTTGTTATATAATTAATTTAGTCCCTAACCATGGATTAAGTCGAGGTATCTTCCTCAGCTTAAGTGTTCTCATCTATTATCCTTCTATTAGGATGATGTAATGAGTTCACTAATCCCTGATTAGAGATTAAACTCATTACTTAACACTAAACAAAAAAACCAAAAACATCTTAATAATCACAAGTAGGTTAATGATCTTAATCCTACATCATCATGCTAATTAAGTTGAGATCTTCATCTCACACTTAAGTAGGCTCATTATCCCTAATCAGGGAGGATATAATGAGTTTACTAACCTTTGATTTAGGCATAAGCTCATTAACCTATGCAAAACACCAAAAACAATAAAAAGCTGAAAACACAAAAACAAACAATAAACGTCTCCTCCGGGATTCTTTTCTCATCACACTCACTCTGAAAACGAGAACTCGCTTCTTCCGTCTAATGCAAGACAGTTAGCACTCGAGCCAGACGAGTCACACACTTGAGCATAGACAAGTAAGTAGTTCACAACCAAATCATCCAGTCTCTTTGAGTCGAACTACGGTGTTCTGACTTCCTCATTGCACGAGAGGATACGTAGGCATAACTTAACAGTTATCGAACAAAATTCTATGTGTCTTCCCCCTCTTTCAGCTTTCTTTTCTAAGCCTCAGTCTTGAGCATTTCGCCCTTTCTTTTGCACTGACACTTTGTACATCTTTTTCTCCCTAGCTTTTTATACACAGTCAGCACATACACTACCCCTTTTAAACACAATCTTGTAAGCGTGGATCCTGTAGAGTACGACGGACGATCTGGGTGCTAATACCTTCCCAGGTCGTAACCAACCCCTTTTCTCAGTTTCTCTGATTCGCAACCGTCTTATCCATACCCTTCCAGGTTTATGCAGCATTACCTTTCCTTTGGGATAAAAATGTCTAGCTGGCGACTCTATTCGACCTCAACCTCCAACATCGCCGACAGTCCGCGTCTGCAACGGGACGAGAGTCTGGGGGATCGACACCCCAAATATGCAAATTTGTCATATTTTAGATTTATTGAGCATATTTAGGTGTTTGATCACGAGAAGTTTCAGATTCCCATGTTTGGTTGCAAATGGGTAAATAGTAGTGGCATACGAATGGATAAGTCTGGATTTTTGCAAGTGGATCTTAATAGGGTGGGGTACAAAGATGAGCCTTTTATTCTAGCATCTCAAGCTAAAAAAGTGTTCTATGTCAATGACCCGACGAGTACAAAATGGCCTATAGTGCTTTTATCTAACAAAGTGGTTGATGATAGCGGTGTAGATCAATGTGATATTGATGTTGAGATTGAGTCATGCATTAGACGAAATAAGTTGAATAGAAATGATCAAGATGAGGATCTTATAGCAGATGAGTCATATATCAAAAATGATCATAACGAGGGAATTTGGATCAATTAATCGGTTTGTATTGCTAAGAAAAAAGTAATTCATATTCCAACCAAGAAAAGAAAGAGATGTTAGTGAAAGAGGTAATATAATAAAATGTTATATATTATGTCATTTTCAATAAATTTATATGCTTTTCTTTATTTTTCATAATTCATATTTGATATCCTTGGTTTCTTTATTTTTCATTTTCAATAAATTTTATTTGGTATCATAATTTATAGCTTAGACAATTACTTTCATTATAATTTATATTTGATACCCGTGGTTTCTTTATTACAGGTTAGATATGGCTACTAACGAGGATCATCCACATGATGATGATTTTATGCATGAAGGAGGTAATAAAAAGGTAGCAATGGAAGAGGACATTAAAAGAGGCATAATAGTGATGAAGAAAGTGATCCATGCTAGAGATTGATGCATCATTTTAGATGTGCATTGGAGCCTACAATGTCAGCTTATTGAACCTAACGGTTATACCTTGACTAGTTTCATGGGTGCACTAGTAAGGAATGAGATTCCAATTACTTGTGATGATTGGAGAAATAAACAGTTGAAAGAAGCCAAAGGAAAAATTTGGACTGAGATAAAGGTACAATAATTATGTCTTTTAAATTACTTGTACTAATGCATAATGGGTATGTTTTTATTAGAAGTGTTTAAACATCGAAGATGATAGAAAAGATTTTTGTCAAATTGGCCGGAAAGATACTAAGAGGGTTTAGAACTTTTTTATCATCCAAGTTTCTTAGGGGTGCAGATGGTAATTTTGTTGATGCAGAACTTCCATCTAAATATGAAAGTTTGATTTCACAAAAAGAATGGGACACGTTTAAATCCAAACGAAAAACCCCATAATTTAAAAGCATAAGTGAAACAAATCGGGAAAGAGCATCAATTCTCGCGTATCTATACAGAAAAGGACGTGTAGGATATGGACGCTTAGAATAATCTATGGTAAGTATCTATAAATTGAAATAATATACTTGTTCATCATGAGTCATATTTGATCATATTATTTGGCTTAATGTGTAGTTGCAAAAGGAGAATAGTTCTGAAACATCTCTTCCTGCACATGTTTTGTGGAAGGAAGCCTGTGTGGGCAAGCCTGGAGTTACTAAAGAAGATGTTCAACAAGTATATGAGAAATGTGTAAATATAACATTATTTATTTAATTAAATCAAAATTTTATTAACAAATATTTGACAAATATTCGATATTCATCTGATTTTCAGGAGGCACTATCTCAGTCTTTATCTCTAGATGATACTAAGAGCATACTTAGTTGGGCATTAGATGTCCCTGAGTATTAGGGTCGGGTGAGGGGTAAGGGATTTGGGATCACTCCGACCTCCTTGAATATTAAAAAAGGAAAGGCTCCTAGTAACAAAGAACTTAAGCAAACATCGGAAGCACTGCAAGCTGAAGTTCATGAAATAAGAAAAGAAAAAGAAAGAGATAGCACTTCAGCATGTTTTAAAGATGCTTCGGACAAAGATAATATCAACTGTAACTTTCAACCGAATATTCCATTGGTAATTATATATATTTTTATGAAATTAAATTGTTAGCTTAAATTATTTAATTGACATATATACACATTAACAATGTCATATTTATTATTGGTTTTAGGGCATTTCCCTTTGTCAGCACTACTTATCGTCACCAACTTATCGGATGGTTTGCAAGGGAAAAGTGTATAACATTGTGGATCAATCACTTCACACTAACCCGCTCCCTATTGGATGTTTGAAAGTATCGATTGAAATTGTTGTAGAGCCGAATGCATTATTACCATATCCTGACGATGTTTCGGATGCAACAACGGTGGAAGAAGCAATAGGTTTGTTTGTTGCATGGCCAACAAGCCTAATTAGCGTCGGACATGAGGTATGCTTAAAACCATTATGAACCTTTATTAACCTTAATGTGTAGATTCAAAGTTTTTACGCACATTTTACGAACATTTTTTACATGGTAATGTTAATTAGACTCCAACAAGATCCAAAGAAAAAGATAAGGGGATTCCACGGCATACCGAGTCTATTGTTTCAAAAAAAGAGGTACATCACAATTATATGATATTTATGCATGGAAAATGTTAAATTTGTGATCTTATACTTCATCTAACTAATTATATGATATGTAGCTTCATGGTAAGGAGATTAACAACGTCTCCACACACACACACAAAAGTTGGTGCTAAGAAGACCGTGACTAGAAATAAACCTACCTCCAAGTATAGGTCATGCCTTCAAACTTTTCTAGAATTGACAGATATTCTGAACGGATGTATTCGTCTTA
Organism: Lathyrus aphaca; assembly: GCA_963966055.1. Taxonomy (NCBI): domain Eukaryota; kingdom Viridiplantae; phylum Streptophyta; class Magnoliopsida; order Fabales; family Fabaceae; genus Lathyrus; species Lathyrus aphaca. The sequence continues at coordinate 127,839,273 of OZ014520.1, read as the reverse complement.
TACATATGGAGGAAGGTATTTTTGGCTTTGAATATGAACAATCAATTTTAATGACAAATTTGTGTAAGTTTTTCGTAATGAAGAATTAGGCGTCAGTGTTGTCAATACATACGTGAGGTATATCCGATATACTTTGTTATATTAATTGAACAACTTATTTACTTTATGTTTCAAATGAATAGTCTAATGTTAATGATATTTTTATTTAAGGTTTTTGTATGACAAAGTGATGTGCCCAAGTGGATTGGACGAAAGATTTGCATTCTTAAGCCCCGCGTCTATCAACTTAACTTTAATCTTAAGTAAACCATATGAGGTCATGGTGTATGTACCCAACCTCTTTATGGCCAACAAAGATACTGAAAAGTTGTTCTTTTTACCGTTTAATATCGGGTTAGATTTTCATTCTAAATTCATTTATTATATTTTTTTGTATTTTGACGTCGTGTAGAAAGTTTCCATATAACACTTGTTTAATCTTACAGAGGACATTGGTTGTTGGTCGCAATTAATCCTATCAGAAAATTTGTTTATTATCTGGACTCGTTAGGAAATGATTGGACAATATACTCGAATATGAAGAACATGGTTGACACATAAGTGAGATTGTTCTAAATATTCATGTGTATATTTATTTATTTATGTGAATTTTTCTAAATATTCATTTATACTTTATTAGTGTTATACAAGCTTTTCGAGCCCAACGAGATATCCAAGTATCAAAGAGGAGGGCCAACAACATTATATGGATAAAAGTGGCGGTATATTAATTATCACATTTTTTATTATATTAGTGATGATATTTGATAAAACTTAGGATTTATCCATATTTTCTTTTCATGTGTAGTGTCCTCGGTAACATAACAGTATAGATTGCAGATATTTCATGTTGAGGTTTATGAGAGAAACTCTTTTTTTTGGATCGATTAAAGATTCCATCCGATGTATGTATTTCTAACTTATGAGCTATTTAATATTTAACACATATTTCTCATATAATTAAATAGTTGAAACTAAATCAAACTATGTTATATTGTTATGTAGTACTTTGATGAATCCAAGTGTGCATATTATTCAAGAGATCATTTGGAAGAAATTAAAGAGGATTGGTGTCAATTCATTATGGAGCTCGGAGTTTTATAAGGTACATTGTACTCTTACTTTAATTGATGAGAACTTTGAGTATGTGTAACTTTGTAACTATAGACATGTTGTTTATGTCTTGTTTTAATTGAATTACAATCTTTTTGTGTTGTTTCAGGTTATATGTGCAAAGTAGGAGATAGATTGTTTCAGGGTATATCATGTGCAAAGTATAAGTAATATGTAGATTTAATTTGAAGCAAAATGTATAGTTGGATGAAATGATTTGTAAAAAAATTTTTGTATATATAAATTGGTGTGTAAATTGGTACTTTTGTATAAATTGTTTCGTATATATTGGTTTGAAAATCTGATTGTTTTGTATATATAAATCGGTGCCTAAATTGGTACGTTTAAATAGGCAAATTTGGTGATATTTTTCTGCAAAATGTGGTTGAAAAACAGGTACAAATTTTGGTTGAAAACCTGGTGAAAATGTGGTTTAAAACAGGTGCCTATAAATTGTAAAATCCAGACAACGCTTTTTAAAGTAAATTATTTTAAAAATTTTGTATACCTTAGACAACTCTTTACACTAAAAGCGTTGTCTAAGGTGGGGTTTAGAAAGCGCTTTCACTAAAAGCGTTGTCTAAGATGGGGTTTAGAAAGCGCTTTTAGTAAAAGCGTTGTCTAAGGTATACCATAAAAATGCCAAAAGTGTTGTCTAAGGTATATTAAAATAGGAAAAAAGCATTGTCTAAGGTGGGGTTTAGAAAGCGCTTTTGACAATAAAAGCGTTGTATAAAGCACCTTTAGACAACGCTTTTGACATTAACCAGAGCGTTGTCTAAACCTTTAGCATCGCAGGTTTATACAACGCTTTAAAGCGTTTTCTAATGTCAAAAAAAATGGTGTCTAATGTCTTTTATGGCATAGTGAATATTCAAAGGTTCTAGATTATCCTGGTATTAAAATCTCACATGTTATTAGTCAACACATATAAAATAAAGGGTTAAGATTCACTAGCTCAAGTTGTGTAAGAGCTTGTCAGGTTTAGGAACGTGTGAATACTAACTGCTCTAAGTTCCTCGTTTATGGATAGAAGACTAATCACTTCAATCTACTGTGTAGAGAAAGGACTACCTGCCTCGATTCACCATTTGGAAGAGAATAATCAAATTTTTATTTACTGAAGTCTTGAATTATTTGGTCGGAGACCAACCATCATTTTTTATAAGGGGGTTCATGATTATTTCCTACTAAAAGCTCTCAACATTTATTGGATACTCTGAAGATCAATTATTGGTGAGAGGAGTAGTTTGTTTTCTTGTTTGACCAAACCTCTATATATCGTGGTGTTCATCTCTTTCCTTTAACTCTTTGTTTTTCCACAATTTATATTCCATGTTTTTTTAACCACGCAATTCAACCTCCTCTTGTGTGTGAAGTTTGAAGTCTAACAAGTGGCATCAAAGCCTAACTCGTGTTTAAGGACTAATCGTCTTAGGAGGAAGATGACTTTCGATAAGAGATCTTTTCTAAACACAATACCAATTTTAAATGATAGTAAATTAAATAAGATAGGTTTATAATTTTTCTTCAAAGCATAAATCATGTATTATGGGAAACAATAGTCAATGGTCTAGTTTATCCTACTTATCAAGTAAATGATGAAGTAGTAGATAAACTGTATTCCCTTTGGATCAAAGAGGAAAAGAGAAATATAGATGTAACTCTTAAAATAAAGAACTTTATAATAATTTGTCTAGATGATAGTAAACTTTATGATGTTCATCATTGTAAAAATGCCAAGGAAATGTGGGAGACTCTTTAAATGATATATGGAGTTTCTCCAAGTATCGAACAAGAGAAGAAGACCACACGAGGTGAAGTAGATGAAGATACAAATCTTGGATGTTTTTATAAATTTAGAAATACTAGAAATTTTGTTGGGAACTGTATTATTGACAAATATCTAAGAATTAAGAATTGGAAATTTAATTCAATTCTTAAATCAAAATATGGGAGCCTTCATGAATTTTAGGAAAAATCAAGAAAGAAGGGAAATTTAGAAAATTTAAACGATTTAGTTCAACTACTTAAAAAGGAAGAATTCTAAACTGAAGAATCAACATCCTCATCATACTCTTATCATACAACTCATGTGCAATCCTTCGAAAGACTATACTCAATGGTTAAACAATCCTTGGAAGATTCAAGATCAAATGAAGGACTCTCTTGTTCAAGGAATGACAAAGAAGTTAAAGATGTTTCTTCAATACTCGAATGAAGAAGAGGAGGAGGAACATCAACCTCGAGGAGAAATGTGAAAGGATCCTCTTCCAACAAAGAAGATGAAATTTGCTTAAATTAATCCTACAAGGGAGATAATATTCCAGGTATCAAACCATCTTATGCTCAACTATTTAGAATGATTAATCAATTAGAGAAAGAAAATGATAAACTTAGAGAGTGTATCTTAGGTCTTAAGGAATTCGTAAGATACCTTATGGAAATAAACAATTATTTAAAAATAGGTATGACTAAGCTTAGAAATTTGAAAGGAGAATGCAAGTGGTGCGACTCCCTCATAAAATAAGTACTTGACCTCTGTGAAACCCTAGGAAAATTTACCCAACGAAATATGAAGTTTGGCCTAATTTCATCTAGTCAAAAGCCCTACATAAATAGAAATGGAATAGGAAATAAAAAGGATGGAAAACCCAAGAACGGTGAAGATCAAAAGGATAATAAGCGTCAAGTTTATAAATGCACATATTGTAAGAGAATATGACACTTAGAACCTTTTTGAAAGGATCTAAATGTAACCACCTTAGATATTTTGTGACTAATGCACATGGACCTAAGAAGATATGGGAACCAAAGGTGAAACCTTAGTGTTTTGCATGTATGATTGCAACTTGGAGTTTTGACGATTATTAATGAAGTTGTGCAAAGCATGGTATACTTCCAAAGTATACAATATTTATGAAATCTCTGATCCGAGGATCAACAATGATGGAAAATATCAACCATTGTGATAAAAATAAATTATGTGAGAAATGTCTCAAGGTTTATGATCCTTAGTGATAAATTTGAATGGATATGTCTATAAAGGGCATATTCGTTTTCTGGTTCTACCAACTCTCGTATCCAACGATGTATATAGAGGATACACCATAGTATATTTATTGTTTTCCCTTTTGGAAAATATTTATCATAAATTCTTAATAAAAGAGGTACATATTATTTTAAGATTGACAAAATCAAGAAAATTTGATTAACACCTTAAAATAATGATTTTAATTTTTGCTCATCTAAATAACTTATTTTCTAACACATAAGATGAGTATTTTAGTATTTTTCCAGTAAAAGGAGTGTGAAAAATGACAAATGGGGGTGCTGAAAAGAAAAAAAATCTAACATAATGCCCAACATGCACCAAGGAGTATAAATTATGAAAGCCCAATCAATTGGAACTTAATGAGAACCGATTGGAAAAGCTTGACACGAAGATTTTCATATCAAATCCAAGCTTATCTTGTGCCTCAAGCAAATCAAATCCAAGTTTACCTTGTGCCTCAAGCAAATCAAATCTCTGCATTTATGAAGATTGCACAAAACCCTAAGAAAACTGAAGATATAACCGATTGGATCCCTTAGCCAATCGATTGCGAGACTCAAAAAAGAAAGATTTTGATTTGATTTTCGATCAACACAATATACATTGAATGCTTGCCAAGAATACATGCTCAAATCCTCATATGACACACTATAAATAGGTATTCTCTTCTCACTCTTTTACATTGCATATTTTCTATTCAAACCTTGTATGTGAGATTGTTCTTACAAAATCATCATGAATCCAAAAAGATTGAGTTTCACCTCCAACCCTCTTACTAATGATTTCCCTCTTACTAATGATTTCACCACCAGACAACAAGAATCAAGATTCTTTCAACACTTTTCAACCGAACTCTTCTAAGAATCCATACACAAGCTCCAGAAGATTTCAAAAAATGTAAATTCTTTGAAACACACATTTGAAGAACTCAATATCTCCACCTTTCTTTGTATGTCTTCAAAAAGAATCTACACTTCCCTTGTAAAGATGTTATGGATGTGGGTATGTGCATTTTAATACTCATTCCATCTCATACCCATAATATATTTATTTATATATTTTAACTTATTTTATTATGTAAAAATAAATATGTATCAATTTTTAAAAAATACATCAATGTTAAACTATTACATATTCAATATAAGTGTTTGTTTATTTCATAATTCAACAATAACTTTTTTAAAAAACTTTAAATGATTGTAAATACATAAAATGATACGATATTTTATATTTGATTTTTTATTTATTAAAAATGTGGTTAACAGTAGGGGTGTTCGCGGTTCGTTTTGGATCGATTTTGAAGCAAAATATCATCTGATCCAAAAATAAATTTACTTGCGATTTAATTCGGTTTTGGATGATTGATTTAAAAAGTTCGATCCAATCCGATCCAATTTTATACGATATAATTTGGATCGGTTTTTTGTACATCCAAATTACAAATTATAGTTTTTTTTTAATATTCTAAAAGTACTAATAAATAGTAAGTTTGATATAATATATAATACTATATTATATCAAAAGTTAATATTATAAGATTAAAAAAAATAGACTAAATCAAACTAATAAATAGTATTTAAAAAAGTAAGTATCATCTAATATTAAATTTACATATGTATATATGTATATTAATGAAAAATAAATAAGTAAAAAATATACATACATATGATTTGATTTGGATCGGTTTTGAAAAATCAATCCGAAATTCAATTCAAACCGTTGATTTTTACAAATGACATCTAAATACATCTATAAAAAAATTAGTTCTTTACACTTTTTGATATTTTTTATCGATTTACGGTTTTTATTTGGACTGGTTTGAATTTGAACACCCTAATTAAAGGTATGAATATTTATTTATCCCGAGGGTTTGAGTATGGGTGCTAACTTGGTATGTATGAATTCAGATATAAAAATGGCACTGCAGTAAATATCCAAATCCATAATTACCTCAAGATTAATAAAAACAAATCACAAAATGTAAATATTAATCAAAATAATAATAAAAACAAGACACTTTAAAGTAAACACATAATAAAAAATATTTAATACCACTTTAATTTATACACCAACCTAGAATCCCATTTAATAAAAAGCAACAAACATCATTTCCTCACTGATAAACCACACAACTTGATGAACAGTTAGTAGAAAGAATATTTACAGAGGCAAACGCACATTTGAAAGAACAAGAGGAATGAATTACCATAACAAAGTTCTACTTTTGTTTATTTTATGAATGAAAGCGACACGCACTTTCCTCCCTCTACTATTATTTCGGTATATTTCTTTATTTATATACTTTTTTTTCTTTCTAAATCTAATCGGAATCTTCACCAGTTAATTTGCTTTGAGTAGATAAGACTCAACAACGGTGTGTTCTGTCATCGTCTTTTTCTTCCTCCCGTTTTCTGGTAAGGAAAATCTTTCTTCTCTCTCTCTCTTTAATTTCAGGGTTTTTCGTTTTTGTTAGTTATTTATTATCACTTATCAGATAAAACTTGCTTAATCTTGATTATGCTCTGTAATATTTCTAGGTAATATTCTTTATTCTTTCATTGTTTGGTTGATTGATTATCATAGAGAATTATAGTATTTCTTTGTTATCAATTAGTATTGACTTTGGTTTCTCATCAATCAGTATTGAAACCTTTAAATTTGGATGATTTTGGCAAGACCTGATTCTGCTTTCATCTTATACTGTTATTGGTAAGAATCGCAGTCAACTATGGCCGATAAGGCCTCGATCAACAACTGTGATCGTGTTGCGATTGCATAGACATGAAAGAATCTTGATGCGGCGATATTAGCGACTGAAATAACAATTCTGTTAAGTCAGTGTTTGATGAATGACTTTCTGGCATGCTGTGTGTTTTGAACTGATGATATAGTTGTTTTGTGTAAGATACATCACGTATGAAGAAGGTTTGACTTTTTTGCGCTGTTAACCGTGTTTCTTGTAATTTATTGTCAGGTACTTTGAAGTATACTTTCTGGTTGAAGCTTTGAATATTAATAAATCATCATCTGCAGATGGGATCTGAAGGTCCTTCAGCGGCTGTAACAACAGTTCATATAACAGGTTTTAAGAAATTCCATGGAGTTTCAGAAAATCCAACGGAGACAGTTGTGAATAATTTGGTGGAGTATGTGAAAACGAAGGGTTTGCCGAAAGGTTTGGTTATCGGGAGCTGCAGCATTCTTGATACTGCTGGACAAGGAGGCCTTATTCCTCTGTACCAGACATTGCAATCTGCCATTACTGCCGAGGACTCTGAATCCTCAAGTTCCAATAAAATTATCTGGGTGAGTTGCCAATATGCTTTGGGAGTATGTTCATATGTTCGTTATTTTCATAATACTTCTTAAGTTCTGGCTATTTGTTGTTATGTTTGTTCAGCTGCATTTTGGGGTTAACAGCGGTGCAACAAGGTTCGCTATTGAGCGTCAAGCTGTTAATGAGGCTACCTTTCGTTGCCCTGATGAACTAGGATGGAAGCCACAGGTAGTGGATGCATTTTTAACTTGCTTTCATCAAACCTTTTAGACCTGATCTTAAAGTACTCTACAATCATTCAGTGACATTTCCAAAAACTTTGTGTTGCAGAAAGTTCCCATTGTTCCTTCAGATGGCACTGTTTCACATACACGGGAGGTAAATTGGATCACTGGTTTTTCTTTTGCATCGTAAATTAATGTTCTTGTGAGCTTGATGTTTAGTCCAAATATAAATATGTTAGAGGTTCATTATTGGATCCTAACAAGTATTTTGAAGTATCATTTACTGCATCAAAATTTTGCCATAATGATTGGTCTTCTGTTCTAACTTTATGCAGTGTACCCTTCCTGTGGAGGAGATCACCAAGGCCTTGGCAAATAAAGGTTATGATGTAATGACATCTGATGATGCAGGGAGGTTTGTGTGCAATTATGTTTACTATCATTCCCTTCGTTTCGCGGAGCAGAACGGAATCAAATCCCTTTTCGTGCACACGCCGCTTTTCTTTACAATAAATGAAGAAACTCAAATGCAATTTGCTGCTTCCTTATTAGAAGTACTTGCTACAATATGTTAGCAATACCCAAACTCATGTACTTGTTCTATGTTCCCAAGCATGATGCTTCTGAAAATGTGAGTGTATCACCTTGAGTGAAATGTTACAAGTTATTGTGATTGTCATAATAATAAGATATTTGTTATGAAATGGAAATAAAAAATGGCGACATATTTGTTGTAGCCCTTGAAATGTTGACATCTTAAGTGTGAGTGTGTGACCTAATGAATAAAAATGTTCATTTTTCTTTTTAACATTGCTCTTATTATTTATTTTAATTGCTTATGAATGAACTGTGTAACAGTTAAAGTGCGTCTCAGTAAAACTAAAAGCTATTAATAGTTTGCAAACTCAATAAATTATTAAGTTTGTGCCAGAATATTGATTTCCTAAAGATTTTCCAAACTAAGAATATAAGCTGATTTTGATTGAGAAAGAATTATTTCAAATCTTTATTTCTCTGTTTAACTTTTCTTAAGGGAGAAAGAAGGGATTGGCCGAATTTTGATTCCTCCAAAATGGGAGAATTATGGAATATACATATACAATGATTAATAATATTTTAAATAAATTATTATTTATAATTATCAATAACTTATTTAAATAAATATATTATGATAAAAATACATAGAACAACTTTATATCGATACATTATGATTATAAAAGAGTACAAGAAAATATTGTCACAAGTTAAATTATGGTTAACAACTCGTACTCATTTAACCCAAAACCCAACTAACATTTTCATATTTAATAAATTTTTATTAGATATATAAATATTTACAAAATGCAATTGAAAAATATAAAATTATGTTGAAAAATGTAAATTTGATGATAATAACACTCTTAGTGGCAACCCAATGAGATACAAAGTTACTAGTAACATTAAACTTGTTACCCAAGCAAATCAATCTTAGCTTACTTGGCCATTTAAAAATCAACTTCATTACAGGAAAAAAAAAATTGTTCATATTTAACTTTGTAATAACAATTAATGATACAGATATATCAAATCACAATAATAAAGCTACTCTCATAAGTTGTTAGACCTAATTTTAGGTTTCCATACAAAAATTGTAACACATAAAAGGAATGTGATATGAGAGTGGCTGGTAAATTTACAAATCTACCCCCAGTCGACAAAGGGGGTGTAGGGGTATCCACCTTCAGGCGGAGGTTGCAACGACGGAGGTAAATTGCCGAACGACACTCCTACATTCCCTGGCGGCAGCGTGGTTGTGATTGGGTGCTGTTGCTGTGTATTGGGATGAAAATATTTGCAAGAATCTCCGTAACGACAAAATCCCTAATTAGAGAGAGAGTAAATCAAATTGCATAATTGATTGAGAGTTAATTATGATTGATTGAGGATAGAAGTACCTTGTTGACGAAATGAAAGCAGAAGGGTTGATTAGGTTGCTGTGGAATAGAGTTGTGGTGTTGGGGTTTGAAGGAATCGTACCAACGTGCTTTCGCTTGTTTGTGTTGAATGCCGGCGGCGTGGCGTTTCCGATCCGACGGTGTGTCTTGAAATTGCTTCTCGCAATATTCGCAGAAATACTTCTTTATCGCCATTTTTCCTTCTCTACCCCACGCCTCAACTCTTCAAAAACCTTAAGCTTTTTCTCTTCATAATAATAATAATAATAATAATAATAATAATAATAATATACAGATAGTTGTTTTGTGGCAATTAAATATACTTGGTGATGCGTAAATTAGGAAAATTATGAATGATGAAAATCAATTCATTCTAATAGAAAACAGTAAATTAAATTAAATTGAAATTTTAAAAAATTGTATTTGGTCCGAATGTATTTAGGTTATTTTTTAATAAAACTGTGTGATTTGATTAGGATTGTGATTTATATTTTAATAAAATCAAATCATACTTTATTATCTTACATTATTTTACGACTTAAATTCACTTATCTCACTTTCAACTTAAAATTCAAATCTATTACTCTCTTTGTATAACAATAAGTGTCATTTTTTAGATTTTCACACTTTTTAAGATAACGATTAATTGTGTTGATTTCAATAATAAAACAAGTATTATTTCATTTACTAAAATAGTCTTATTAATAATAAATAGTAAAGTAGTTATATGAATTAAAATACAATAAATAATGATAAGTTAGTGGGAAAAAATAATAAATATCACATTGATAATCTAAATGGACAAATAATTTGAGACAGATAAAAATAGGAAAGATGACACATATTGTGAGACGGATGGATTATACATTAATCATAAATATGAACGATTTTCTCTTACTCATACTTAGTGTTCAATTTCAATCTTCTCAAATCTCTCCTAGTAGGATCGTGCATTCATATACTCATTTCAACAAAGTTCTTGGATTCTTCCATCGACATTATAATGTAACTAAAATTTTCAGTTAAAGATCTCAACACTTTTTCGATCTTTTGCAAATCATTGATTGATTCACCACACGTCTTCATCTGGATGATGAGTAACACTAATCTTGAAAAAAAATCAGCGACAAATTCATCTTCTTTCATTTGTATTATCTCAAACTGCTTTCTCAGTGTCTGCAATTTCACCATCTTCAGTTTCTCATCTCAAGCATACAAGTTCTTCAATTTTTTTTCAATAATCTTCTCGAACACATTAGGATCCACACAATGATGTATCAAGAAAAGAGTTTTTCTATCTTTCTTTCTTTGTTCATTGTGTGTAGTCTTCTGACATCACTTGTATTCTCTTTCAATAGAGGTATTCAATCACTCGCGATTTCAATCACATTTTGAATTATAAAGATGACCTTCATTTGAAAACCAATAGATTTCCAGAAAATTACATTGATGTTGTGTTACCGTTTGTTATTGCTAATTGAATCGCAATCGAGATCGTTTATATCAATTTGTTTGATCGAAAGGTTGTTCAAGAATAAAGAGAGAATGAGAAAAACGATTATATTATAAAAAGAGGAAGTTGTTAGGTATTAGTTTCTAAACAATGAGCTACTACTTCTAACATATTGTAATTAAATAATAATAAAAAATTATAAATATAGTGAGAATTCAATTCATATTATATCAACAACTTTACATTTTTAACATACATTTAATCATATTTCATTATTACTCTTAGAAATACTTTTTAATAATATGCACACATTTATCCTACTGGAGTATAATTACATGCTGTATAAGTAGCTGTCTAATAGAGTAGAAATACAACTTGTTCTTTCAAAGTTAAATTCTCTAATTTGATTGTTGTAAATTATTAATTTAGTCCACGGGGAATTGTTAAGAAAAATGTACACCGAAAATCCAACCACTTAAACCACCCAATTTGACCGTAGACCAGAGACCAAAACTTGTGGTAATTAAACTTTGATTATTGGTCGGATTCAACTCCCAAGCCAACATCATGTGGAATTTCTCCAAAATGAAAGTGTGCCTTTGAATATTACTTGGAACTTGGAAAAGTAGTCTACTCTGAATCTCAAATGCTAAAAATATTCTTAGTAATGAGAGAGCGGAAAGAGAAAGTAAAGAACGGTTTGGCCATCCAATGTCAATACAGAGTGTCACTGGCCATTCTGTTCTGTTTTCGTCACTGCCAGGAGACTAAAGCAAATATTTCTGTTCTGTTTTCGTACTGCCAGGAGACTAAAGCAAATATTTCTGTTCTGTTTTCGTCACTGCCAGGAAATTAAACCAAATGCAAGGGGAATTATCTGACAAGCAATGTCCATCATTCTCTGCTATTTTCATTTGGTAGATGAGTCCCACTATCCGATCAAGAGCGCAGGTATAACTTGTAAAGTAATATCAGCAGAAGGATTTCAATATTCTCAACGAGACTTGGTTGGGTCAAAATGAGTAAACAGAAAGTAACACAAAAGAAGAAAACAAAAAAGGAAACATACTCGCAGATAAGGCCATCGCCACAACTTCCAAATTGCAATAACCATGCTAAGCATAACTAAATTAAGCAACATCTTGTCATTATCTCCACAAATACAAATACTGATACAACATTTAGATAATTGCAAGCACTTGTCTTCTATTGCATGTTACAATCTGCCGTGATACACGAAACAGGGTATTCTGAATAGTGAATACCCATCAAGGTTGGGTAATATGGGGTACCATATCTCTCTAAATTTTCTTTCACAGGGCAACCAATTACAACAAAGATACTAATAAATATCATATCATCAAATAGAATGAATGCATAGCATAGCATTCCTATCAAAACGACACTTGCAGCATTGTTACATTTCACAACATATTACAAGCCAAGAAACGGGCATTGCTTCCTCGCATGCTCCGGAACCAATTTCACCAAGGTCTCGAGTGGAACTCCTTTCAGTTCTGGAACAAAGGCACCAATAACAAATTCAGTTACAAGCCCAGAACCATAGATGAAAATTAAAGATCATAAAAGCACAAACACACTAGCCAATTCAAAAATCACCATACCGTGAGGTTTGAAGTTGAATAGTGGTGGAAGGAAACGACCAGTTGGCAAGCGAGCATTAGGTTCACGAAGCTCATCAAAGAAAGGATGGATTAAGGCATCTAACTGCAGCACATAAAGCAACAATATACAAGTTATATTACATACACCCTCAGAATAGGAGAAACACCTTAGACTAACTAGATTAGAAACCATAAAACTGCCTTTACAAACATAAACCAACGAGGGAAGCATTATTTTACAAGTTTGAAAGGTCTGCAAGGAAATCATATACTCACAGCTTGGCACCGTAGATTTGGGGAGTATTGTAATAATCTTGATACCAAATCAACAGCTTCTGGCGGCATGCGTTTATGGAAGATCTAGTAAAAGAAAATCATCAAATATATATTAGTATAGTAAGATGAGCTTAAGAATAAAGCATGTGATGCTATAAGATTTATTTTATTACCTTGTGCCATGGATGTGCTTTGATTTGAGGGAATTTAAATTCTGTATAATTAGGATTCATGCATTTAATCTCTTCTCTAGTCGGAGTTCCCAGAACCTAGCCAAACAAACAATATACGGATCATTTACATGTCAGATACTGGCATTGTGCTAAAAAAAGCAAGGCCGCCTATCCGCTGATCAACTCATCAATTAAGCCAAATCACTTTTAAAAGGATTTTGTTGCAAGTTAAGTGAATTATCAACCATTCAAATGCATTCAATAATGTTGCAAGTTAAGTGAATTATTAACCAAATAAATCAAGCTCAAAAAAGTAATGCAATGCAAATAAAGAAAATATTACTGCAATAATGGGGAGTTAAAAAGTATTGCAAGAAATACCTTGATGATCTCAACAAGCTGATCAACTCCACTCTCACCGGGAAACAACGGCTGGAAAAAGAAAATAAATATTTCAATTGAACGTTCTAAGTTACAAAGTTATCGGACTTCACATCAACAGAGACCAACCTGACCAAGCAGCAGTTCGGCCAAAACACAACCAACAGACCAGACATCAATAGCTGTAGTGTATTCAGTTGCTCCAAAAATAAGCTCAGGTGCTCTATAATATCTTGAACATATATACGATATATTTGGTTCGCCTTTAACCTATTAAAAGTTGGACCAAAACAAGGTCAAAAAGTAAACTACAATCTAACTCAAGACAACAGAAGATTGAATAGAAACTAATGAAGTATATGCAGTAGACATGTAACATACCAAAACTTTTGCACTTCCAAAGTCACATAATTTAACCTGGTGGGTGTGTGGATTGACCTACGTAGAAATGCATTCAGTTAGTATTTTCCACCCAGCAGTCTTAATGAAAAAAATAATTTGAAGTATGGTATATGCACAATAAAAAAAAAGAAAAAGTCATACCAATAGATTTTGAGGTTTGATATCTCGATGGCAGACTCCAATACAACGATGAATATAAGATAATGCCCTAAAGATCTGCAAGATAACAACAAAATCATTACAACCACAACAAGGTTAAAGCTGAATAAAGAAAGGGTGACTGGCATACCTGATATGTATAGAGCTTCACATAAATCATCGGCATCCTTTGGTTCAACTTGTTGTAATGCTTAATGACACGATGAACTGTTTCAGGAACATACTCAAGTACCAAATTAAGGTATAGTTCATCCTTTTCAGTAGTTGAAAAGAAACAATGCTTTAACGAGACAACATTTGGGTGATCAAGAAGGCGCATTGTTTGCAATTCCCGGTTCTTATACCTCTTGTCTTGAAGAACCTTTTTGATAGCCACAGTTTCACCTGTTTCCAAGCACTTAGCCTGCAATTATACACAATATCAGAACTAAAGCCATGATATGCTACTATGTTGAAACGGCAAAAGTAACGCATATTATGATCGAGTCAACGGGATCCATGTTGATACCTGGAAGACAACTCCAAATGATCCATGTCCTACAACACGCTCTGCCATATAGCTTATAGTCTGAAACATTAAGAAATATACAAAACTATTCAATGTAAAAAATCTACTAAATTGAGAAAGAATATAGATAATTAAAGATAAAATGATATAACCACACCATAGTATGAAATGCAACTCTTAGTATAGTTCAAAACCACAATTACTACTTTGAGGACACATTTGCACACAAACAATGACATAAAGCAGTTGAGACGGTGCAAGATTTGAACTTCGAACCACACAAACTATCGATAGCTTCCAAATTAAGGGGGTATACCTGCTTTGGCTGACCATTTCTACCACCAATAGTAGTCACAATGATATGTCCAGTCTCCGTTCCATTGCCACTATCAACAACGGTAGCTTCCATTTCCTACAACAGAATAAAGCTGTAAGCAACACTGCCTGAAATTTAACATCAAACCAACACAAAAATAAAACCAAGTGCAAAGAACGATCAGAAGATGCACCATACCCTATCATCCCTAATTTTCATATCATTCATTTCCTCTGGCAATACATCAACACCAATTTCACCATGACCACTGGTTTCTCTAAAACCCGAAGTTGGTGCCACGCCAACCGACGCCATCTCCACTGAAACCCTTTCGGTTGTAACCACTCAAACACTAATCAACTACCTGCCAGAATGAACAATTCCATCACACTCAAAAACGTTTATTTATTAGAAAAATCAGCAACAAAAAAAACCAACATGAATTAAAAACAATAAAAAAAATACAAAACCAATCTTAGCCTATAATAAACAAATAACCATTTCCATGTAAGAACATCACAAAATCCAACGGTAAACGCATCGTCGAAATGAAAAGTGAGAAAAAACAAAAAACCCTAAACTGAAGATCGTTATAATCGAACTCGAAAATACTCGATCTAAATTTACAAAAACAAAATTAACGAACAGAGAGAGTTAACACATACGAAAAACAACCAAACAAACATCAGTTACATCAGAGAGAAAATTAGGGGGAAAAAGGAAAAAAGGAAGAAAAAAAAAATAATAATAATAATTAAGAAATAGAAGGAAGAAAATATACAGTTTTTTTTCTGGTATAAGAAAGAAGGTTGAAATTAGGAGGAAGTTAGATCGACGTAATTAAACTGGTAGATACATACCAACGAAACCAGACCATGTGTAATGGTTATGATGTGTGAGCGACAGTTCTTCTGCTTTTTTGTGTGGTGTGCTATAATGCGCTGGTGACAGTCAAGGAAGAAAACCCACTTCAATTATTTTTATTTTATTTATTTGTCAGGTGAATTATAAAAGAAAAAATTGAAAAATGTAATGTGAACGTGAATGGAGTCTGGCTTTGGTAACCTATACTTTTGACCGTTCAAACTTCAATGTTCAAAACGCTCTGTGCAATCAAATTATAGTCACCAGTTAGTAAACGAGTATTTAATTCACCATTAGACTAGAACTCTAGAAGTATTCACTTTTTGTTTTTTTCGCGCCTTTGTTTATGGATGATCTTATTTTTTATGATTAAAAATTATAAGTTTATTTATTTACTAACCACATTACCATATTTATGTGAACAAAATTCCAAGTGGTGATAATGGACTTTAATATTAAATGAAATTTATGTTTCTAAATATATGTCATGCATCAAAATTAATTTTAGTAGAATAAAATGTCACCTATGAAGATTAATACATATCACTTTCAAACATGGCATCATATGCATCAATCCATTAATTTTGTTAACAAAAGTGTTTATAATTATTTTTTATAATATTACTTGTAAAGAGTACTTTTAGTGTAATAATTTTCTTTTTATATATAACTAACGTTTATGGATACTTGCGTGTCGTATGTCCGTTTTTTTAATGCATATAAATTAAAATATAAATATATAATTTTTATTTAAATATAATTTTTTTTAAGTATTTTATGTGAAAATTAATAATAAGAAATTATGTGGAAGTTAATAATAAAAGTTATATGTACTAATAAAAAGTTATTAAAAAGTTATTAAAAAGTAATAAAAAGTTATTAAAAAGTTATTAAGTAAATTACAAAATAAAGTAAGGGCAAAAATGGTAGGAAAAAGAGCTACACCAAAATAAAATATTGTATAGAGAAAGAGTTTAATGAAAATGTATTGATAGTATTAGTGACTAAGTTTGTTTAGGGGTATTTTAGTACTTTATCTTATTATCTTTTAAACTTGTAGGTTAAGTTTAGTTTGCTTATAAATATAATAGATAAACACTTTTGTAATCTCTCTCTCTCTCTCTCTCTCTCTCTCTCTCTCTCTCTCTCTCTCTCTCTCTCCTTTAATACATTCCTTTTGTTCATCATTTAATTTCACCTTGTGCACCAACAATTAGTATCTAGAGTTCCAGTTCAGATTCAGTGGGAGAAACACCAGGAAACACGAGTGAAAAAGTGAGGCTTGTGTGATTGATTTTTGGTTCTTGGATTCGTGTTGAACTTTGAACAAAAATCTGATCAGAATCACATTGATTATGTGGATTGGAAAACACTGTGTGGTGAGATCTGAGTGTATTGCACAAGGTAGAAGACGATGAACGGAAACAACGACATGAACACAAAGCTTCTAGTATTTGATGGCAAAAACGGAATCGTTGGATGATTCAGATGCGTGTTATATTCGGTGCTCAAGATGTTCTATATCTTGTCACTAAAGGTTATGTTCCGGTAGCAGCAGATGCAACGGAGGAACAAAAGAATGCACAGAAGGATACGAGGAAGAAAGATCAGAAAGATATGTTCTACATCCATCAGTGTGTGGATGCAAATGTGTTTGAGAAGATTGCAGATTCAACGACAGCAAAGGTTGCGTGGGACACACTGGTCAGATGTTACGGTGGTGATGCATTAGTGAAGAAGGTAAAGCTTTAGTCCTTGAGAAAGCAATGTGAGAATCTCAACATGAAGAACAATGAGAATGTTTCTGAGTACGTCTCCAGAGTGATTCTGATCACTAATGAGATGAAGGCTTGTGGAGAAACTCTTTCTGAACAAGTAATCATTGAGAAGGTATTGAGATCGCTTATCCCTCGGTTTGATTACATTGTGGTAGCAATAGAACATTCTAAAGATCTGAGCACCATGAGGATTGAAGAGTTGTAAAGCAGTTTAGAAACGCAGAAGTTGCATCTAACTGAAAGAACTTCTGAAGGGAAGTAGACCAACAGGCTCTGAAAGCAGTTTCTGATAAGAGGCATCAGAAGCTAGGAGAAGATCTGAAGGTGGCCAGAAGTCAGAAACCTCAACCTCTGATAGGCAAAAGAATGCTCAGAAAAAGGAAAAGAGAAGTATGACAAGAAGAAGATTTATTGTTACTGTTGCAAGAAGTTTGGTCACTTTGCTAAAGGTTGTTGGTCAAATAGAGAAAGGAAATCAGAAGAAGCGAACATAGCCAAAAGTTATGATAACGAATCTATGTTGCTGATGGCTTCTGAATCCGATGGTACGAATTTAACAAACTGGTGGTATATGGACATTGGCTGCTCAAATAATCTTACTGAAAATAAGAAATGGCTGGTTGATTTTGACTCTAAAAAAGGATAAAGATCAGATGTGTTGATGACAAATATCTTAACGTTGAAGGTATGGGAAATGTCAGAGTTATTCTGAACAACGGGAAAACAACATTGATTCAGAAAGTGTGGTATATACCTGGCATAATAAGCAATCTGATGAGCGTGGGGCAACTAATTTAGAAAGGTTTTTCAGTTACCATGAAGGAAAATCTTCTGAAGTTGTATGATTGTAATCAGAAGTTGATTATGGAGTCAGAACAGGGAAGAAACAGAACATTAAAGGTGAATGTCAGAACTGCGGACTCATAATGTTTTAGTGCAACAAGTGTTGTGGAGGAAAGTGAGTTGTGGCACAGAAGATTTGGTCATATGAATTTCAGAAGTTTAGGGCATCTGAATTCAAAGAAGCTGGTATATGGAATTCCTACAATCAAGAAGCCAGAAATGTCATGCAGAGTGTGCATGGAAGGAAAGCAACTAATATTGCCATTTGCGTCAGAAGCAGCTCCAAGAGCCAAACATGCCTTGGAAGTAGTACATTCTGATGTGTTTGGTCCAATTCTAGTAGCATCGATTGGAGGGACAAATATTTTGTGTCATTTGTTGATGAGTTCACCAGAATGACGTGGATATCCCTTTTTAAGTTTAAACACTGGGTGTTTGCTGAATTCAAGAAGTTCAGACTGAAGGTTCAGAATCAGAGTGGTCAGACTCTGAAGATTCTCATAACCGATGGTGGAGGTGAGTACAACTCCAAAGAGTTCCAGAAGTTATGTGAGGAGAATGGAATTGAGCATGAGGTTACTGCTCCATATACTCCTCAACACAGTGGTCTTGCTGAAAGAAGAAATTGTACTTTGCTTGATATGACGAGAAGCATGTTGAAGGAAAAGAAGCTTCCTCGGAACTTGTGGGGAGAAGTTGTTGGCTCTATATGTTACAAACATGTTCCATAAGCTAGAAGATAGAAACTGGATGATAGAAGCAAAGTGATGTTACTAGTGGGGTACCACAGTACATGTGCATACAAGTTTTATTGTCTAGAAACTAATAAAGTTGAATTCAGCAGAGACGTGATTGTGAAGGAATCAGAAGTTTGGAATTGGGATAAGTCTTAATCGAACTCTAATGTGAGAACTTTTGAAGAAAGCTCAGAACTAAGAATTTCTGAAGCTGAAATGAATTCTGATAATGATTCTTACTCCGATGGTTGATCAGTAAAATAGAAAGTATATTATTTTATCGATGTAGTAATAATAGGGGTTATCCCCAGAGTCAGTCTCTTGAGGACTGCACAAGTAATATAGGTTTGTATGACACGTTTGAACAAAAAATTTATGGTTTGTTGTATGTTAACTCTTGCAATTATAAGGTAAAATAAAAGTGCTTAATAAGATAGTGTTATGACAAATATGAGAATTAAACTAGGGAAGGTGTATGAAGACCTTGTAATGACATAAAACTTGATTATTAACAATCTTTCCCATAATGGTAAATCGTTACCGCCTTTTAAGGTTGGTTTTCAAAAATTCCTTTAAAGAAAACCCTTTGGTATTCCCCCTATACCCCAATTCCTTGATCGTATAGAAAGAATACCGAGCTTTTTAAAATATCAAAAGTCTACGGTTAAATTATGACATCCCAATTTCTTGGTGATGTCTAATAAAATAATGTTGCAAGAAAAGGCGTTAACAATGGTATTCCTACCTATCACTAACCTTAGATCAAAAACCGTATTTTCCAAATAAGGTTTTGCATTAAGAATAGTCAAACAACATAACGATAATAATCAAACAAAGGAAATTATAATAATCAAACTCAATTGTCATTACAAAGGAAATCAGGGACACCCCTAGCATTGAGGGGTTTAGCCTCTCAAATTCATACTAACGATAACAAAAACAAAATCAAGAAAAAGAGACATTACAATAAGGTTTGGATCGGTTGAATCGCCAATTGCTTCCGCTCTTGATCGATCATTTTTCTCCCTTTGTTCTCTCCCTTTTTCTCTCAAGCGTCCAAATAGTAAAATTAAAACGTGCCCTTTTTCCAAACACACAGTGCCTAAAGTATCAGATCTCCAACAACACCGCGAAATGCCCAAACTGCCCTCCTAAATAACTTTAATCGGCAAGAGCGAAATACTTAAAATTTTACTTCCAGGGGCCCTAACACGGGTGGCCATGTCAGGCCACTGATCACATAATTCACACGTCCAGCTTCAGGGGCCCTGACACGGGCCGTGTCATGTGACATGGGCACCCGTGTCAAGCTTCTGGCTTGCTTCCCCACTTCTTTAAGAGCTCCTTGTCATGGGCCTTCTGACATGGGCCGTGTCAGGTGACATGGGCCGTGTCAGGTGACACGGGCACCCGTGTCAGGCTTCTGGTATCTCTTTTATCAACATTTTTCTGCACTCGGAAGTCTTCGCAATGGTGTTTGATTACCAGATTGTCGTGAGCATGAAATCACACTAACAAAATAACCAAAATACACGCACCAACGGTAAGAATGATTAAAATATCGACACATGACCTGTTTGACAAAATATGAAAACTAAGATGAAAATATAATCAAAAGACTCAAAAACAAACGCAAACATATGAAACGAACGAAATAAATTGTTTGAAATATACTGCTAAAGACCGTTGATCAAACTCCCCCGAACTTGAACTTTTGCTTGACCTCAAGCAAAAATCTTGCATAAACTCATTAATTAACCATCCACAGGCTCAAAACTTGTGAGATGAAATGATGATACTCGTACGTAAGTTTTCGTTCCAAGACACCGGACGGGTACTTCCAGGTACTTCTCTCTCAATAAAGATATCGCACAAACACTGAACCGCGGTAACACCATGGACCTCAATCTTCTTTTCGGTAACCTCTCCGACTATGCTTTGGGCTTAGGTATTATCTTTCGATTTTCCACCCTTTTCATTCACATAATCACTTTAAGGCTTTATTGATTTTTCATTGCATGCACAAGATTGATCAACATATATATATATATATATATATATATATATATATATATATATATATATATATATATATATATATTGGGCACCGTTATTTCCTTATCCCTAAGGGACGACTTTTAGTTCAACCGTCGTTAGGTTGAATAACCGGGCAAGGGTTACCCAACTTAGAAGGATCGATTGTATACTTGAGTCTCCTCTTTTTTTTGTGCCTTTTCTCGGAAAAAAATTCCGATCAACCTTGCACAAACAATTAGTTTAGATTAAGCCTGACTGTCAGAATAAACTACTTAGGGAGTACTTCTCAGATCAAAGTACCATGGCACAAATCTACATGTCAGACTCGTTCCTTACTCAGAAGACTCGGTGTGTTTGTGTTATACCTCAACTTCAAGATTTCTCTAATTTCCTCAACCGATTTCTTTTCACTCGACTCTATATAATTTCACCTCACTTCACTCGCAAAAACCAAACGCTTCATACTACCAGCAATAATTTTCTCAGCTCAACTCAGGGGTGTTTTCACAAACGACTACGATCGTAATTTTAAACAATTAACCACAAACACTACGAACTTCAAATAAACTTAACATAAATGAAAGAAAAACAAAACAAATACACCTAAATAAATACCCCCACACCTGAACTCAACAGTGTCCTCACTGTTGAAGAACTAGTGCAGAAGGGGACTCACAATGCCTCACTAAGGAGGAGGAGAAGGGTGAGGATCTTGCAACCTCATCAGTTTCAACCATTTATGCATTTCACCAATGAGTTTCCCTTGGCGGATCTGCTCGTTCCCTTGTCGGGTCTGCTCATCTCCTTGCTTTTCTGCTCACTCCGGAGGTAGCACATTTCATTCTGCATCCAATCTCATTCCTCTTTAGTCATGCTCCACAAACCAGTATCCTGAGTCGGCAATTCACCAGTAGGCGGTATAGGAACCTCTTCAGCTTGATACCTGTAACATGGTGGGAGAACTGACTTTCTATAAATGTTGCAGATAGCAAGAGTCGCCACCGACTTTTATTTTATCCATAAGGAAGAGACATATAAGAACAGGAAAGACCATTTTAAAAGACTTGGGTTCGGGGGGTAGGTTATATAAAGGGAAGGTGTTAGCATCCTTTATATCCATGGTTATCCATGGGATCTTAGTTACTTAGCTCACTTAATTGTTTTTGAAAAGTGAAGTGTGTGATTAGAAAATTTTCTTGGTACTTTGTAATGATCATCGTATGGATGTATACAAAGCCTTATTTTGAAAGTATTTGAAAATAGTGAGGTGTGAAAAGTATTTTGAAGTGTGAGCAAGTAACTATGAGGTACCTACCCTAGACTAAGTCATTCATGTTACTGTATGTTCTTTCAAGGGTAAGACTATCCCTATTATTAAGGAATAGGTAATCATTACCTTGGATTTTATTAAGGGACGGGCGTAGGGTCATCGTACAGTCAACGAAGGCAACTATAGGGTGTCTTTAGCAATTGAGATGGACTATCATCTTTAATCGAAGGGACAAGATCATTATCGAAGGCAACATCGTAAGGACTTGATCTTTTAAACTGGGGAGGGACTAGATGATTTATTTCATGGAGGGACTTTGCTTAAGACAACCTACTTTCGAGGGACTTGACCGTTTAAAAGGCAACTTAAGAGGAATACCCTAGGAGGTGCAGACAGCGATCATAGATCGACTTACGTGTGTGAGTGTTTATTTTCAAGTATTTATTCTTTTTATTTAATGATCTAAGTCCTTTTAATTCAAATTATGTTTTTGCACTCCCTATTTACTAACCATAAAATAAATAAAATGCAGAAATATAAAAAAACCTACGCTATTACATTGCTTCGGGGCAATTACATAATAATAAGCGGAAAAGAAAATAAAGTACAGTATAAACAGCCTATACATTTTTCTAAAAAATTTAAATAAGATAAATAAATAAGCAAAGAAGATTATCCTAAGTAAATAATTAAATAAAATAACAATAAACAATTAAATTCTTTTTTTTAAATTAGGGTTATCTTAGAATTAATGAGAAAAAGTTTTTTAAAGAACGATTTAAAATTAATTACTAATTATTGATTTATTTATAAATTAATCAAAATATAGAAAAATTATTTACATAAAATTAAATATTTGTATATATATAAAAAATTAATGTTGCGTTTAAGAAAAAGGTTTTAGAATTAGTTTAAATTAGTGATGATTATTTTAATTGAATTAATTATCATTAGTTCCTTAATTAACCTAACAATTAAAATAGAAAATAACAAAAAATAATAAAAGAAGAAAAAGAAAACAGACGCCCAAAATAAATGGGGGAGGTCTGGTTTTGATCCCAGGACCTCCCCATTACCAAACTGAGGCATGACCACTGGGTTGCGCTTGCTGGTTGATCTTTTCATGGGCAAAAAACCAAAAAATATTAGACCTGAAAAAATGAAAAAAAAAGTTAGTAAAAAGAAAGAACCTGGGAATCGAACCCAAGTTCTGAAGCCTTCAAGCATCAACACTCAACCAACTGAGCCAGCGCGCGCATGTGATAATGATCTGAACTCCAATCGCACGCGTCCACATACCCTTCTTCAACCTCCAGACTTGCCAATTTTCATGTGAATCTTGCTATGCTTTTTCCTGCGAATTTTTTTGTAGCAAACCTGCGCTTTTTTGTTCATATCAATTTAGGCATAATCAACACACAATAATAATACCAATCAGCTCCCCAAAAGTCATAGAGTTCAAATATGAGGTCTAAAGCTTGTGAAATTGCTTTAATTAGAAAGCCCTATTTTCAAACCAAGAACCCTAAAAATGGTATAACTCAATTCCAGCCATGAAACTTCATACGATTAGCCCAAAAAGCTTCTATATCATCACACGAACAATGTTAGTTAAACAAAAACACTTAAAACACCGAGAACAATCGAAATTAAACAATAAAAAAATCGGTATAAATATGCATTTGGTTTGATCCTTATGGCATGATTTTGATGAAGATAATGATTGAAGTAGTGTCAAGAATGTCCAAGGATCAAGTATAAGCCCTTAAAATACCTTAATTCAACCTGCAAATAAGAAAACGAAAATTGAATTATTTTTTGGAAAAGTTTGAGTTTGAACAATACCTTGCCTCTCTGAATTTTTGTGTCCCCTGAATGGCTGCACACTTGTGTTTATATAATGAATGTAATTAGGTCAGACAAGTTGGGCTTTTTGTCATGGATTTTAGTTGTTTCATTGTGAAGAAAGAATCAACCATGATTGTGAAAAAATCAAATATTCTTTTGCCAATCTGGTCTAGCACGAATTTGGAGAGTATAAAATCATCTTAAATGATGTTTATGAGCTTCTAGAATAAGAATCTGATCCCAATATTGGCTTTTTAGATTTCAAACAGAAGCTGCTAGCGAAAAACAGAGTTATGCATCGATGCAAGACTAGTATGAGTCGATGCATGTTAGTTTTTTAACATGTATGAATCGATACAAAGGTGTATGCATCGATGCATACTGTAGTTTTAACAATTTCCAAAAAGTTAATTCAATTATGCATCGATGCATGTCACGAATGAGTCGATACATAGTTTGTTTTCAGAAACATAAAGGAACATGCATCGATGCATAACTCGTATAAATCGATACATAGCATAGAGGAAACATGCATCGATGCAAAAATCGTATGTGTCGATTCATACAGAAGCAACTTCCCTTTCTTGTGATAATCACAAACTTGTATCGATACAAAACAAGGATGAATCGATGCATACATAAGCAAAAGTCATTTTTTCATCATTTCTTTACCAAAATTGATCTGTAGGACTCTTGTACACCTTGAGAAATATTGATACACATTGCTTTGATTATGGGAGGGAAAATTTTGGGGTACAACAGCTGCCCCTGTTCAATTTTCTGAAACCTGAGGAGTTAGATTGGCATGCACGCCATTCGCGACTTGAAGGTTGAATGGGATTGAACACAAAAGCCCAAAAATTTGCACTCGCCGATGCGTAGAATGATACTGTTGGTTGGTTATATTGCTTGAATGGGCTTAAAGATGCCATTCGGAGAAAAGTTCTTCAAATATACTTCTTGGAGAATAAAGTAGTCCAAAGTATGATGATATAGCTTTTGGGAAGATAAAACAACCCAAAGTATGATGATATAGCTTTTGGGAAGATAAAACAACCCAAGGTATGATGATATAGCTTTTGGGAAGATAAAACTACCCAAGGTTTGATGGTATAGCTTTTGGGAAGATAAAACAACCCAAGGTATGATGATATAGCTTCTGGGAAGATAAAACAACCCAAGGTTTGATGATATAGCTTTTGGGAAGATAAAACAACCCAAGGTTTGATGATATATTCCTGGAGGATAAAGCAATCCCAAATTTTGTTTGAAGTAACCCTTGGGGGGATATAGCAACCCGAGAATAATTTATTGATGACATTCGTCTGCTGGAGGAATTAACCTGAAAAACAAGGTTAGTTCTATGCAAATATCATGATGTATATAACACTTTTCAAGATAATATCTCATGAGAATGTTGTATGCGTATGATATGATATGATGATGTATGTATGAATTATGTAGTTGAAGCGCATGAGTAGCTTCATAGAATAACTGATGGCTGGGGAAAATAAATCATGATTCGTTGCTTTGGTAATTCAGATAGATGAGGAGACCTGCTCTTTAGTTGAGGATGAATTGTCCGATAATGGAAGTATCTGAAAAGAGCTACCTCAAGAGAAATAAGCAGAATACCCCACAATAATATGCCCCTAGCATCATGAACTTGGTAATGTTTCCTTTGGTGCTTCAGATAGATGAGACTTTCCCCAAATGAATTAGACAGTATCATGTCATGCCCCCTTGATTGGGAGATAGTGACTTGGCCCCTTTGCATACATTGGCTTTGATCTAGGAAACAACTTTGTCTATCGAGAAGACTTTGATTCATTGACTGTTCATCATGTAAGTTTCTCTGTTGTCAGACACTTAGTTATATGCAAACAATGATATTCAAAATGCAATGCTTATGTCTGTCTTACAGTTTTGGAAAAGAATTATTTTAGTAAAACAATGTTTGTAAAAACTGTGATATTAACTCAAGATTTATAATAAGCCCTAAAGGAGTCAGGATGCCCTTTTGTAGCAGTACGCTTTCGAACTAACCATGCTTCAGTTAGGACTTTTAAAGGATTGTAACGTGGTCTGGTTTAAGGTTTAAGAAAAAAAGGATAAAAGGCTCAAATTTATTTGTACCCAACCCATTCTTCGTGATGTTCTTCAGTCCTAGGTTCGGTTAACATATGCATTGAGGCTCCGAAAGAGTTTGGAATTGTAACACTAACAAAATTTTATTTGAAGAACCAGTCATCTTTTCTTTGTTTGAGGATTTGTAGTGACCTCTTTTTTCTTTAGACTTTATTATTCCTTCCTTTTGCCTGAGCTGTTCGTTTCAAGATTACAGTCAGTGGGATTGTAACACGGTGGGAGAACTGACTTTCAGTAAATGTTGTGGATAGCAAGAGTCGCCACCGACTTTTATTTTATCCAAAAGGAAAGGACATAAAAGAACAGGAAAGACCTTAAAAAGATTTTGAGTTCGGGGGGTAGGTTATACAAAGGGAAGGTGTTAGCACCCTTTATATCCATGGTTATCCATGGGCTCTTAGTTACTTAGCTCACTTTGAATTGTTTTGAGAAAGGTGTAGTGTGTGATTAGAAACTTTCTAAGTACTTTGTAATGACCCTCGTATGGATGTATACAAAGACTTGTTTTTGAAAATTTGTTTGAAAAGTGAGGTGTAAAAAGTATTTTGAAATGTGTGAGCAAGTAATTAAGAGGAACCTACCCTATATTAAGTCTTTATTGTTCTTATGTTCTTTCAATGGTAAGACCATCCCTATTATTAAGGAATAGGTAGTCATTACCTTGGATGTTATAAGGGACATGTGTACAGACATCTGAATATAGGCAACTGCAAGGTGTCTTTAGCAATTCGTAGGGACTTATCATCTTTTATTCGAAGGGACAAGATCATTTATCGTAGGCAACCTCGAAGGGACTTGATCTTATAAACTGAAGGGACTTGATGATATTTGTGAAGGGACTTTGCTTAAGACACCTTACTTGACCTTTTGAAATAGGCAACATGAGAGGTAACCTTAGAAAGTGCAAGATAGCGATCAAAGATCGACTTACGTGTGTGCGTGTTCATATTCAAATACTTATCTTATTTACGTTAATTATTCTAAGTTAATTTTAATTACAAGTATGTTATTCACACCCTAGAATTACTAACCACACAATGAATATATTCATAATAGGAATAAGGCCAAAAAATATAAATCTAAACTATTACAAAGCTTCGGGACAATTACAATATAATCGAGAAATATAATAAATATAAACAATAATAAATAAGCAATAATTAGTAATAATAAGAATTAAGATAAAAGGTTAGAAAAATAAAAATAAGAGAAAATAAGAAATTAGCAAAACAAATTAATATTAGAAAAGATTTTAAATATTTAATAAAGAAAATAGGTTTTAATAATAATAATAAATAAATACTAAATTATTCACATATTTAACCAAATGATTAATGATTACTTATAATTTATAAAAATATTAGGTTAAATTTTAAAGTTAAGAAAAAATTAGGGCTAGGGTTATAAAAATTAGGGTTATGGTTAAGGTTATGGTTATAAGAATTAGGGTTTTTTATCATTAATTTAAATATAATTTATTTATTTACAAAATATATACAATATTAATAAATATAAAATAAAATAAATATAACAATTTGATTTTTGGAAAATAAAGTTTGAATTTTTAAAATATGAGTTTTTTGTATAAGAAAATAATATAAAACATTTGTTTTAGAAATTATTATTTAAGAAATTAATTTGATTAAATAAATATGAAATAAACAAAAAATAATAAAAACAATTGAGAAAAGTAACATACCCGGGGCTTGGATTCAAACCCAGGTCCTAGGCTCTCCATACGCTGGACCAACAACATCACCACCAGGCCAAGCACGCCTTGGTGTTAACAATGTGAGCAGCAATCCTTTTGTTATAATCCTGTAAAAATTAAAAAAATACAACAAAACAACAAAATGGCTGGGGGAAATCGAACCCAGGACCATCACATTCACAAGCAAACACACAAACCAGATGAGCCACATGGGCGCGTTCAATATAGATTCAGCAATAAAACATTTTATTTTAAAACAAATTTTTGAATCTAATTTTGGCGCCACTGGCCTTCATCTTCTACCTCCAGCCTGCAAATTTTCCTGCGAAATTTACTTGGCTTTTTCCTGCGAATCTTCTTGCGTAATACACCCTGCGATTTTCAAATACCACATAACCAGTACAATCAAATCAAATTAAAAACACCATTGGACTCCTTGTGACCTGTACAATTCAATTATGTCATCAAAAATCATTTATATTATGTGAATCGAAGAACCCTAATTTGAAGCTTGAAACCCTAAGTATGGTGTCTTGCGTTTTCGGCCATGAAACTTCAATCTAAAAATCCAGAATCCATCTATGAGTCTTCACAAACAACAAAACATAAACAAAATTCATTATAATCGCATGAATAATTAGAATCGAAAAATTAAAATTCAAGCTAAAACAAGATTCGGTTTATGCATTTTATGATGCTATGGATGAAAGTGGTGATGGGGATACGATCAGGGAGTCTCAAGGAAGCTAAAGCAACCTTTACTTTGCTTTGAAAGTGGCTCTAAATCCAAAACCGAATGTCACTTTTTTGTATGAAAATTGGAACTTTGTTCTTACTCTTGGAGGCTGCAAATTCGTCCCCTTGTACTTGTGGTCAGTTTGTGTATATGTATGGAGTTGAATTAGGTCAAAAGTTTTTGGATTTGTGGGCTTTGTGGAGATTACTTGATCATGAAGATTCACTTCCTTCAAATATTGAAAATATCTTATAAAACCTTTCTAAATTGGGTCAATCTGATTTTACATGATCCCAATCATCTTTAATTGATTTTTAAGAATTTCTAGAATGAAAATCATATCAAATATTGAGCCTTTCATATTTTATTTTGATTTAAAATGATTTTTAATGTATAAAATCAAAATAAATAAAATAAAATAAATAAAAATCTGAATAAATGATATTTGGTTCGTGCATGATGTCATGGTAGTGATTGGGTCATAAAAATGCAAGCCCATGTGGAAAGAATTGGTTCTAAGACCTCATTTGCTCAATAAACCTCTCAAAAATTTCCCAACTTTGCAAAGACACAAGTCCCTCAAGTTTAAGGCTATGAAGGTGTTATTGGACATTTTGGAAAGCTTAGAGAGTCCTCTAACCAACCTCTTTGGTCTCATGTCCATATCCTTTACCATTTTCAAGTTATGCCCTTTGGAAGATGTTGACTTTTTGTTGACTTTTGAAATGACCTATAATGTCTTAGCTCATACCTTCCAAATGAAGCATTTTTGGGCTTGGATTATGAGACACAAAGTTGTAGAGAATTCAATTTCCTTCAAAATGAGCTTTGGATGGAAAATTCTTGATGAAGCATGTGAAAGTTATGGCTGGTCAAAGTTCAGTTGACTTTTCCTATGAAAACCCTAATTTAGAAACTCCTGATTCTTGATGATCTGAAATCTCCTTGATGAATCATGATCAACCCCTTATCAAATGATGAATTTTACTTCATAAAATTGATTTTGGAAAAAAATCATGAAGTTTGACTTTGGTTTGATCATAGTTGACCTCAGTTTGACTTTTTAACCACTTTGACTGATTTTTGCATATCTGATCATCTGACTGAGCAAACCTTTTGGGAAAGCCTTGAAACTTAACATAGGGATTCTTTAAGACACGTGGGATGTTATGAAGTTAACTTGAGGCCTTGGAAATCCATTTAGCCTGATGAAACTCAAAACTCTAGTTTAGGATGCATTGCTTAGGATGATGCTTTGTCTGAGGGAATTGTCAAACTTTCTGACTAATTGTGAACCTTGTGAACCTCTTGGGATACCTTGTGAACCTCTTGGGACACGTTTTGAACCTTGTGAACCTTGTGAACCTCTTGGGACACCTTAGTACACAATGTCTTGTCTAGGTGAGGGCAAATTTTGGGGTGCAACAGCTGCCCCTGTTCAATTTTCTGAAACCTGTGGGGTTAGATTGGCTTGTGTGCCATTTGTGACTTGGAAGGTTGAAGAGGATTGAACACAAAAGCCCAAAAATTTGAACTCGCCGTTGCGTATAGTAACACTGCTGATTGGTTGTATATGCTTGAGTGGGCTTGAAGATGCCACTTGGAGGAACTGGAGATGGGCATATAGATGCCATCCATAATGTTAGAAGGTGATAATATCTTTATGTTGTCACTGGATATCAGTACTAGGTCTTCGTATAGGCCGTCTCTGAATCACTCCTGTAACATGATTTGAGTTGAATGTCAGCACTAGATCTTCGTATAGATCGTCTCTGCATTATCTCTGGGGAAAAAGAATATCCTTCATTATGTGTCAGTATTTAAATCTTTGTATAGATCGGCTCTGAACCATCTTTAGGAACATACTTTAATTTAAGCATCAGAATCAAATCTTCGTGGCGATCTTTTCTGAATTGCTTTTGGTAATATCTTTGGCTAAGTACAAGATCTTCGTATTTATGTACCATCCCACAGATAAACTGTTGCATAGACCATTAGAAATAAATCTTCGTAGCGATTATCTCTTCTGGAAATATCCCGGATTAGGTAATAGATCTTCGTATATACCATTTATATACCATCCCAAGGATAGAAAGAATATCAGGATTAAATCTTCGTGACGATTACTCCTGAACTTCTTCTGAAAGACTCTCTAGGATTAAGTGCTAGATCTTCGTATAGATCATTTGCACATTTCCCAAAGATAGTTGACCATTGGAAATAAATCTTCGTAATGATTATCTCCTCTAGAAATATCCTGGATTAAGCACTAGATCTTCGTATAGATCATTTACGTACTCTTCTAAGGACGACTTGAGTATTGATCATCAGAAATGAATCTTCGTAGCGATTATCTCTGAATTAAGTATCAGTACTAGATCTTCGTTTAGATCGTCTCTGAACTGTCTCAAGGAGTTGATAGTGTTTATCTGCCTGCAACTATCCTGAAAAGAAAAAGATTAGTTTATGCAACATGTATGCATGTATGGCATGATGTACTTAAGTAAATGTTTTATGCATTTATGGATGCGTATGCTTATGATATGATGTAAATTATGTATGTATGAATCATGCAGCATGAAACGTCTGGATATCTCTGTATAACAACTGTTGGCTAGGGAAAATAAAGCCCGGTTCGTTGCTGAAGAATATGAGGACTATGTTCCCGTCTTGTTTGATAGTATAGTACTTATAACCTCCCGTCTTCGTTCGTCGTACTCCTTATTGAAGGAATAAATTCCTGAGTATTCTGACTGAGGATAAAAGAGATGGACATAAATCCGATGGGAGATGTTACTTGAAAAGATTATTCTGTGGGGATGGACCGGCGAAGCTTCGTTGAATTCCTACCTTCGTTCGTCCTTAGTAAATACTATTACTACATTTTATGCATTTCTGGTAAACATCAATCATATTCAAAAACATACATACATTCAAACATAACCAATGGATGTTTTCGCTTAAGTAAACAGGGTAAAAGTAAATCTGGATTCAAAGACGAGATTTTGTTTATTTTTAGAAAGTAGCCTATACACAGGTAGGTTTGTACAAGGAGACAGAAATCCTAGTAATGAGAAAAAGTTTTTTAAAGAACGATTTACAATTAATTATTAATTATTGATTTATTTATAAATTAATCAAAGTATAGAAAAATTATTTACATAAAAATTAAATATTTGTATATATAAAAAAATTAATGTTGTTTTTAAGAAAAAGGTTTTAGAATTAGTTTAAATTAGTGATGATTATTTTAATTGAATTAATTATCATTAGTTCCTTAATTAACCTAACAATTAAAATAGAAATAACAAAAAATAATAAAAGAAGAAAAAGAAAACAGGCGCCCAAAATAAATGGGGGAGGCCTGGTTTTGATCCCAGGACCTCCCCATTACCAAACTGAGGCATGACCACTGGGTTGCGCTTGCTGGTTGATCTTTTCATGGACAAAAAACCAAAAAATATTAGACCTCAAAAAATGAAAATAAAAGTTAGTAAAAAGAAAGAACTTAGGAATCGAACCCAGGTTCTGAAGCCTTCAAGCATCAACACTCAACAACCTGAGCCAGCGCGTGCGTGTGATAAAGATCTGAACTTCAATCGCACGCGTCCACGTACCCTTCTTTAACCTCCAGACCTGCCAATTTTCCTATGAATCTTGCTATGCTTTTTCCTGCGAATTTTTTTGTAGCAAACCTGCGTTTTTTTGTTCATATCAATTTAGGCATAATCAACACACAATAATAATACCAATCAGCTCCCCAAAAGTCATAGAGTTCAAATATAAGGTCTAAAGCTTGTGAAATTGCTTTAATTAGAAAGCCCTATTTTCAAACCAAGAACCCTAAAAAGGGTATAACTCAATTCCAGCCATGAAACTTCATACGATTAGCCCAGAAAGCTTCTATATCATCACACGAACAATGTTAGTTAAACAAAAACACTTAAAACACCGAGAATAGTCGAAATTAACCAATAAAAAAAATTGGTATAAATATGCATTCGGTTTGATCCTTATGGCATGATTTTGATGAAGATATTGATTGAAGTAGTGTCAAGAATGTCCAAGGATCAAGTATAAGCCCTTAAAATACCTTAATTCAACCTGCAAATAAGAAAACGAAAATTGAATTGTTTTTTAGAAAAGTTTGAGTTTGAACAATGCCTTGCCTCTCTGAATTTTTTTGTCCCCTGAATGGCTGCACACTTGTGTTTATATAATGAATGTAATTAGGTCAAACAAGTTGGGCTTTTTGTCAAGGATTTTAGTTGCTTCATTGTGAAGAAAGAATCAACCATGATTGTGAAAAAATCAAATATTCTTTTGCCAATCTGGTCTAGCACGAATTTGGAGAGTATCAAATCATCTTAAATGATGTTTATGAGCTTCTAGAATAAGAATCTGATCCCAATATTGGCTTTTTAGATTTCAAACAGAAGCTGCTAGCGAAAAAACAGAGTTATGCATCGATGCAAGACTAGTATGAGTCGATGCATGTCAGTTTTTTTAACATATATGAATCGATACAAAGGTGTATGCATCGATGCATATTGTAGTTTTAACAATTTCCAGAAAGTTAATTCAACTATGCATCGATGCATGTCACGAATGAGTCGATACATAGTCCGTTTTCAGAAACATAAAGGAACATGCATCGATGCATAACTCGTATGAATCGATACATAGCATAGAGGAAACATGCATCAATGCAAAAATCGTATGTGTCGATTCATATAGAAGTAACTTCCCTTTCTTGTGATAATCACAAACTTGTATCGATACAAAACAAGGATGCATCGATACATACATAAGCAAAAGTCATTTTTTCATCATTTCTTGACCAAACTTGATCTGTAGGACTCTTGTACACCTTGAGAAATATTGATACACATTGCTTTGATTATGGGAGGGCAAATTTTGGGGTACAATAATACCTTTCTTCACCATTCGTACCTGCAAAATTGTCAAACTGCTCTTTCTTGTCTTGCATAGGACTCTCATACAACCACTTAGCCTTTTTTTCAACGCTAATAAAATCTGGAGCAGGTAAAGCTAACGAATGACGATTTCTACTTACCAAAGAATAATAATCATTATAAATAGTAATCATACCTTGGGTTGTAAGGGTTGCTAAGTCGATCTTTGTTTTACCTGAAATTGTAGGTTCCCCCATTAACAGTGGACCGTACCCGAGGTGATCAGCAATCTGTGTTATTATTCCTCCTACATAAATTTCACCAGAAGAGGCGTTCACAACGCGCTTTAGGTGATCAACTGCGAATGCAGCTACATTAATGAGCTCTTTGTGTGCCATGCCATAGAGGAAGAATAGCTCCTTCTGTGTGGCCACCCCAGTACTGTTTCCTCTGCCAAAAAGGGTGTAAGCCAAACCCTTTTGGGCGTACCTAAAGCAAGGGTTGTGAATCCCCGACGCCTTTGCCGCCTTTGCGACATAGTCGGGTCTTCCCATGATAGCTTTCCAAAAGTCTCCCGCACTAAAATTTGTTGGGGGAGCTCCGGGTCCGAAAATAGGAACTTTTAGAACCGCTCCCAACTCAGCAACTGACAGTGAATGGTCTATGTTAAACATGCAGAATTTCATCGTACCAAAATACTCTTCATCAGACCCTGTCCACCTGTGTTTCAGCTAAAATTCTAGAGTACTTAAAAACTCAAGTGTTAAACCCTCATATGTTGGCGCTTTAAATTGCATAAATTCCAACATACCCAGGACATGAAACATTCTATGAACTTCAATTATTAATCCCAAGTTATCCAATGTTTCATTGCAAATGTACCTGATGGGGCTTATCTTACACTTTAGCAACATTGAGTACTTTCTTTGGTGGGCATCGTCCTCGAACAAAATGTCATGAGCGTTAGCCATTCGATGAGCTCGTTTTCGAGGACGGGATGCCTCTGCAGCAACTTTTCCTGTGTCTCTCCTTGGAGGCATGATGTACCTGCACTAACAACAAAGAGCAAAAAAACGAAAATGGGGTTAGAAGAAAATGTCACCGTAGAAGTGACCGGAATGGTGAAAGGAGCACTTTTTGTGAAGCGGGTGAAGCGTTTTGGTGAATGGATGATAAAGAGAATGAAGCATTTGTGAAGAGAGGCAATGGAGGTTAAAGGTTTGGAGAGATGAATAGATGAAATGGTTATGGGAAATAATAGAATAATATGGGGTAAATAAGGGTTTAAGAGTTGTTAAGGTAATTAAATGCGTGGGCCCCATCTCATAAAAGCTCCTAAAATTTGAAAAAAATCAAAAACCAAAGGTCAGAACACGCGCTCCCTGACACGGGCCGTGTCGTGTGACACGGGCACCCGTGTCAGGCCCCTAATTATAGCCCTAAAGAACAAATATCAGTTGAAATCTTCAACACCCACAACACGGGTCGTGTCCCATGACACGGGCACCCGTGTCGTACCTCTGACTTTTGCCTAAAACCCAACCATCTCCGCATAGCCACCTTCCCCTGACACGGGTGGCTGTGTCAGGGCTCTGATACTGCTCAAATTTAGCATTCTTGCTTGAGTTTTAACCCGTCTTTCCTACTCTTCCTTCTTCCAGCTCGATCTATGAGAAACACAAACAACATACCTACAAAATAAACAAACTAAGGTTAGCAAAAACACTGTGGGTTGCCTCCCACGCAGTGTTGCGTTTAACATCGCATGGCTTGACGGCCCTTCATCCTATTGAGTAAGACGAATGACATCAACTTGTCCAGCTGGTTGACCTTGGAAATAGGGCTTTAATCTCTGCCATTTAACTTTTAATGTGTCTCAATTAGCTTGATTCTTAATCTCAACCGCTCCGTGTGGAAACACCTTATGAACCACAAATGGTCCCGACCATTTGTACCGTAATTTTCCCGAAAATAACTTCAAGCGGGAATTGTACAGAAGAACCAGTTATCCTTCCCAAAACTTTTTTCCATGGATCCTCTTATCATGCCACTTCTTGGTTTGTTCCTTGTATACTTTGGCATTTTCGTACGCACTATTCCAAAATTCTTCTAGTTCATGTAACTGAAGGACTCTTGAATTTCCTGCTAGGGACAAATCCATATTTAAGAATTTCGTTACCCATAATGCCTTGTGTTCCAACTCTAAAGGCAGATGGCACGCTTTTCCATAGACCAGCTGGTATGGTGACATCCCGATGGGTGTTTTGAATGTCGTTCAATAAGCCCATAATGCATCATCTAACTTTGTTGCCCAGTCCTTCCGAGACGAATTCACCGTCTTCTCCAAGATCTGTTTGAGTTGTCTATTTGATACCTCTACTTGACCACTCATTTGAGGATGGTAAGGATTGGCTACCCGATGTTTCACATTGTACTTCTAAAGAAGCCTCTCTAAGAGGTGATTCAGGAAGTGAGTCCCTTCATCACTTATCAGTGCTCTCGGTACTCCAAACCTTGCAAATATATTTTCCCTCAAGAACTTTACTACTACCTTAGCATCGTTGGTTAGTAAAGCTACCGCTTCAACCCATTTCGAGACATAATCCATAATAACTAAGATGTAATTCTTCCCAAATGACAGTGGAAACGGACCCATGAAATCAATTCCCCACACATCAAACAGCTCGACCTCCAACATGAAGTTCTAGGGCATCTAATTTCTCTTTGATATGTTCCCCATTCTTTGACACTTATCACATTTTTCACCATCTCCTGGGAATCTTTGAACAATGATGGCCAGTACAATCCTGACTGCAGGACTTTGGATGCAGTACGATCGCCACTGAAATGTCCCCCATATTCAGAATCATGACATGCTCTCAACACATCCTTTTGTTCTTCCACAGGCATACATCGTCGTATCAAACCATCTACTCCTCTCTTATACAGGTATGGGTCGTCCCATAGATAGAACTTGCAATCATGAACAAACTTTTTCTTACAGTTAGAATCAAAATCCTTCGATATTATACCGCCAACAAGGTAGTTTGCATAATCTGCGAACCAAGACACTCCAATAACAGCTAGGATGTGTTCATCAACAAACTCATCCTTTATTGGACACCGATCTTCGGTCTCCTCAATTGGTGACATCCGAGATAGGTGATCAACAACAATGTTCTCGCATCCTTTCTTGTCATGGATCTCGACATCGAACTCCTGGGGAAGTAGGATCCACCTCAGGAGTCTGGGCTTAGAATCCTTCTTAGCAAAAAGATATTTCAAGGCAGTATGGTCAGTATAAACAATCACTTTTGAACCCAACAGATAATGCCTGAATTTATCAAAGGCGTAGACCACAACTAACAACTCCTTTTCGGTAGTTGCATAGTTCATCTGTGCAGGGTTCAAAACATGACTGGCATAATAAATAACATGAAGCAATTTTTCTCTTTGTTGTCCAAGAACAACCCCTACTGCAATGTTGCTCGCATCGCACATGATCTCAAAGGGTAGAGACCAATCGGGGGCAATCATTATGGGTGCCGACATTAGTTTATTTTTCAGTGTCTCAAAAGCATCGACGCAATCTTTATCAAACACAAAAGCCTTATCTTTAACTAATAGAGTAGTTAAAGGCTTGTCTATCTTGGAGAAATCTCTTATGAACCTGTGGTAGAAACCCGTATGTCCCAAGAAACTTCTTATACCTTTTTCATTCACGGGAGGTGGTAGCTTAGAAATTACTTCCACTTTAGCCTTGTCCACTTCGATCCCGTTGTGGAGATCTTGTGGCCTAGAACTCTCGTACCATAAAATGGCATTTTTCCCAGTTTAGGATCAAATTGCTTTCCTGACATCTCTGCGAAACAAGTGAAAGGTTAGTTAACCATTATCAAACGAAGAACCAAAAACAGAGAAGTCATCCATGAAGACTTTCATATGCTTCTCGAGCATATCAGCGAAAATGGAAGTCATTCATCTTTGAAATGTTGCTGGGGCATTACATAACCCGAATGGCATTCTTCTGTACACAAAGAAACCGTATGGGCATGTAAATGTCGTCTTCTCTTGATCTTTCGGTGCAACCGCAATTTGGTTGTACCCGGAGTACCGATCCAAAAAACAATAATAGTCATGCCCCGCCAATCTTTCTAACATCTGGTCAATGAATGGCAACGGAAAATGATATTTTCTTGTGGATAAATTTAGCCTCCTGTAATCAATACACACCCGCCAACCAGTGACCGTTCTGGTAGGAATCAACTCATTCTTTTCCTTAGCTATCACCTTTGTACCTCTTTTCTTGGGTATCACATGAACTGTCTGATATAGGATAAATAAGCCATGTATCTAACATCTTCACCACTTCCTTTCTCACTACCTCTTTCATAGCAGGGTTCAATCTCCTTTGGGGCTGCACAATCGGTTTGTGATCTTCTTCCATGAGAATTTTTTGCATGCAAACCGTAGGACTTATACCCTTGAGATATTCAATTTTCCAACCAATGTCACTTTTGAACTTTTTTAGAACTTCAATCAACTTGTCTTCTTGCACACTTTTCAAGCTCGAACTAATAATAGCGGGACATTTTTCTTCAGTGTCGAGGAAAACATATTTGAGATTTTCAGGTAGTTGCTTCAACTCTTAACTTTTCGGTTTGTCTTTCTTACTGTCCACAACTATAGGTTGCCTTAGATCTTCCCACCGATGTGTTCGGGATCCTTTTAGGACAGGTTGAGTTTCCAAAATTGCTACCACTTCCATATCACTACCATCAACTTCCTTATCATCCTCAAAAATTGACATGCTTAAAACTCTCTCTAAAGTCAATTAGGATACACTCTCCAAATGTTCACTTTCTACCATTTGTTCTAGCACTTGTATGTTGCTACTCGTGCACACATCATCTTTATGCTTCATGGTATCCCTAACATCAATTTTTAACTCCTCATCATAAACCTTCAAATTAAGTGTGCCCCCTCCATATCTATCATGACTCTCCTAGTTTCCAAGAATGGTTGGCCCAAAATTAATGGAATTTCTTCATCTTCCAGCATTTCAAGGATCATAAAATCTACCGGAAACACAAACTTATCCACTTTCACAAGAACATCGTGGACTACTCTGTAAGGTCGCTTAACCAAATGATCTGCAAATTGAATAGTCATCTGAGTGTCTTGAAATGCACCAATACCCAACTTTTTGTATATGGATAAAGGAATGAGACTAATACTTGCTCCCAAATCGATCAGAGCTCTCTTGAATGATCTATCACCAATAGTACATGGAATGGTGACAACTCCTCTATCTTTTTTCTTCACCGGAATCTTCAGATCCTGCAAAATAGCACTACAAGTTTCGGTTAGAATAATAGGTTCAGCCTCAATGGTTCGCTTCTTAGCGATGATATCCTTCATGAACTTAGCATAGGTGGCCATTTGCTCAAGTTCCTCTAATAACAAAATATTTAGCTCTAGCTTTTTGTACAACTCAAGGAACTTCTCAAAATTCTTCTCTTGTTGTCCTTTCTTTTTATTCCTCGAAGGGTAAGGAAGTTTGATCACTAGTTTTGATTCCACCACTTTTTCTTTAGTTACCGGTGTTGGCGTTACCACTTCTTCTTCAACAACGTCATTCTCTTTTATTTCCAGTTCCACTTCAAGCATTACTCTCAGAACTATCCTTCACCTCTTCACTTGATTTCCCTCTTCGCGTAGTGACTGAATTAACTTTATGGTTGTCCTTGGGATTAGTTACATTTGCGCTTGGGAGGTCTCCTGGTGTTTGAGGAATTGCATCATGTTGGGAAATTTGACTCATTTGCACTTCAAGATTCTTGATTGAGGCTCCAGTATTCCTTAAGTTACTTCTTGTTTCTTCTTGGAATTGGGAACTTTGTGCGGCCATCTTTTCAATGGCAATGTCCCAATCCGCATTTCTTGGACCCTGTGGTTGGTATTGTTGTTGAGGTTGCTGGTATGGTTGTAGTTGTTGTGGCTGGTACTGTTGGATCTGAGGTTGATATGGTTTTTGGCCTTGAACCGGTTTTTGAATGTTTCCTTGCTGATCTTTCCATGAGAAATCCAGGTGATTTTTCCAACCCGAATTATATATGTTGGCATAAGGATTGTTTCAGCCTCAACATATTAATTTGTTCAACTTGTTCTTGAGTTGCCAAACAATTTATAGCAAAGTGCGGTCCACTACATATTTCACACAGTACCGCTTGAACTGGTTCCACCTGTGCCATTGTCTGAGTTCCAATATTCATCATCTTTAACCTTCTCTCTACCTCTGCATCAATTTGATCCTCCATTTTAACAACCTACTCTGTCAGCTTCAAATCAATCTTGCCATCCGATTGGCTCACGATGCAATCATACAACTCAAGATGCTTATTAGCGGCAATTGCTTCTATGATTCTTTTGATACCAGTGGCTATTGCGAAATTTGTTGAGCCACCAACA
The DNA here is from genome assembly GCA_963966055.1 of Lathyrus aphaca. Taxonomy (NCBI): domain Eukaryota; kingdom Viridiplantae; phylum Streptophyta; class Magnoliopsida; order Fabales; family Fabaceae; genus Lathyrus; species Lathyrus aphaca. Next base: position 127,798,979 of record OZ014520.1, on the reverse strand, counting down.
ACAATGTATATAAGCTGTTTTGTCTTTAGTCGTAAACCATTCACGAAGTTTTGCATCTGCTCGATAGCGTCCATGTTATGAGTAGGACAAGCAGTCAGACACCTTTTGAACCTCTTGTATTCATCCCCAAGTGATTCCCCCTTTTTTGTTTGAAATTGACAATGTCGTATCTTTTTCGGATGAACACTGAAGTAGGGAAATACTCGTTGAGGAATGATGTTTCCATAAATGGAAACATAACAAGTCTCTTTGCCTCCTCTGAATGACCTTATATCTTCAAAGACATCATGGTAGTAAGGAATCTCTGAAGATGCTTGTTCGCATCCTCGTTGATTCTTCCGGAGAAGGGCTTGCTCTCCAACTGGCGAATGATGGATGGATGTAGCTGGAAGTGTGCCACATTCACTGGTTGATTAACAATGGTCATCCGGTTGGGTTGAGTATCTTCCCCTCCATAGTCCCCTAACAATCTCTCTGTAGGAGGTTGATTTCCTGCCATGTTACCAAATTCTTGATTTGTCTCCCTATCAGAGTCAAAGTCACTGTGCTCAGAATGCACAGATAATTTGTCTTCCGTTTCCTGATTCAAGACACTAGGACCTGCACTAGCAGCTTCCAATCTTTCAATTCTTTCCTGTGGCGTCTTTCGTGCAATGCTCTTTCTGGTTCTGTGTCAAAGGAAAATTTAGCTGAGGTCTGACCTCGTATAAACAATTAGACAAACGTTAGAATAGGTAACAAAGTGGCAATAATAATACAATAAGAAGTAAAATAAAATTTTAGTTGCAGAGCAACAAAATTTCAAACGAATTACACAAACATAAAATTTGGCAGTCCCCGACAACAACGCCAAAAACTTGATCGATAAAATAGCAAGTGTAATATTTTATCGATGTAGTAATAATAGGGGTTATCCCCATAGTCGGTCTCTTGAGGACTGCACAGGTAATATAGGTTTGTATGACACGTTTGAACAAAAATTCTATAGTTTGTTGTATGTTAGCTCTTGCAATTATATGGTAAAATAAAAGTGCTTAATAAGATAGTGTTATGACAAATATGAGAATTAAACTAGGGAAGGTGTATTAAGACCTTGTAACGACATAAAACTTGATTATTAACAATCTTTCTCACAATTGTAAATCGTTACTGCCTTTTAAGGTTGGTTTTCAAAAATTCTTGTAAAGAAAACCCTTTGGTATTCCCCCTATACCCCAATTCCTTGATCGTATAGAAAGAATACCAAGCTTTTTAAAATATCAAAAGTCTACGGTTAAATTATGACATCCCAATTCCTTGGTGATGTCTAATAAAATAATGTTGCAAGAAAAGGCGTTAACAATGGTATTCATACCTATCGCTAACCTTAGATCAAAAACCATATTTTCCAATTAAGGTTTTGCATTAAGAACAGTCAAACAACATAACGATAATAATCAAACAAAGGAAATTATAATAATCAAACTCAATTGTCATTACAAAGGAAATCAGGACACCCCTTAGCACTGGGGGGTTTAGCCTCTCAAATTCATACTAACGATAATGTAACACTCCAAAATTTGCCCTCTTATTTATTATCAACCTCGAGCGATTTGCGCTTCATTCTTGCATCATTCCGCATATCATTGCATCGCATTTGAAAAATAAATAAATAAATAAATCATCATCCTTTGCATACTCATGAGGTGTGTGGTCGATCGAGGCTTGCCAAACATTGGAGTTCAAGAGAAAAATAATGTACCAAAAATAATCCAAACCACTTCAAAGCTAACCAACCAAAAAAGGGAAAAATTCACTTTTCCCTCCCTTTTCTTTCCACTTTACCTTCCACATTTCCTTTCATTCTTTCCCCTTTTATTTTTCCACTTCAACTCCACTCCATTTCCCTTGGATGCTTCTACCATGTTCTACAACATTCTAGAGTATTCCATGGAATATTCCAAGGAATATTCCCTCTCTAACCCTAACCCTAACTAACTACCAAACCATAATTTTCGATCCCAAGCCTAATTTTTGGGCCCCAAACCTAACTCACTCCCAAACCTAGCTCCAAGCCTAGCCTCTATATATTCATTAATCACTTCAATGCAAAGGGTTCCCACAAGTTTCCAAATTTTTTCACTTTCTCACAATCTCTCACAATCACTTTTTTCTCTTTCACTTTTCCTCCATTTTCCCTTTTCACCAAAGCTTTTTGAAGAAGCTCTTCAAGTTTCACATTGAAACTTGAAGATCTTGAAGCTTAGCCTCCAACCTTCATTGATTTGTGGATTTTAGAAGAAGAAGCTAGTGATTTTTGTGAGGATTTCGGCTTATCGGAAATGCACGAAGGTTCAAGCATCAAGAGCGCATTTATTTTGCGGACTCGCGGTTTTCTTGGTTTTCTCTTTGATCAAGCTCCGATTCTTGCAACATCCACCGAAGCACTTCTCCGCTTCGTAGGTTGGTGATCTAAATCACTTCTCCTTTAAGTTATTCTCTTCATCTCTCCATTTCGGCATTCTTTAATTGCTTTTCGTTTTGCTTGCGATCGATTACGTTTTCGTTATGTGTTGCTTGCGATTTGTGATTTTTAATGGATTAGAAGTTAATATGTAGATAGTTATAGGATCTAACATGTGTAAATAAGCCCCAATTAAGTAGAAATTAGTGTTAATATGTTCCTAGGTGTGTTAGAGATCATTAGAAGTGAGTTTGTGGCCAAAAGCACTTATTTCTAAACTTTTTTCACATTTTGGATCAGTGTTAACCGGTTAACCTTTTGGTTTACCGGTTAACGCGTGCGTTTTAGCCACAAATTATTGCTGTTTTAGGTCCGTTAACCGGTTAACCATTTGGTTGACCGGTTAACGCTGTTAGATTTTGGAAATTTTGCTTATTTGATAGCTTAGTCCTTGTTTCTAGTGCCTCCAATGTTCATATATGTTTAGGTACTGATTTTAGGGAATTTCCTAGGTTGGTTTCGACATCTCATTCCTCCATTTCGAGTCGTTTCGACGCGTTCCCGTTCATATTGCATATTATGTGTTTATGTTTTCATTTGTGTATAATTTGATTCATTGCATTTTGTGGCTATGTCTATGCATCATTAGGCATGTAATAATCATGTTGCATTCTGTTTTTACATCTTTTGCATTGCATTAAATCATTTTGTATTTCATTGTATCAATGTATGTTGCATTTCACATAATCATGTATGTATGTACATTTGGTTGCATTTGATCGCATGCTTGATCATATTATTCACACCAATTCGATTCTGAATATTGCATTGAGTTTGACATTATTGTTAATCTATCATGTTGCATGTTCATGATCAATGCTCATTATGTTCATATGCCATATTCATGTGCCATGTTTTGCATACTTGTTGCACAATCCATCATGTGGTGCATTCTTGCATAATCCTCCCAAAAATGTTCATGTTCTTTCATTTGTGTATGTTGACCTATGTTCAAATGCATGTTCATGATGAATTTAGTGCATTTTTCATTGAGTTTGTGTATAAAAAATGATAATAATCAAATCTGCAATTTACATTTTATAGCTGACTTTGCATATAGGTGCTGTAAAATACATGTTGTTTGTTTGTTTGCATGTTGTATTTGACCTTTTACACCTACCTTTTCATGCTGCATGCTGGCTGTAAAAAGTTGTCTTGTGTTATGCATTGTTTTCATAGCTGATTGTGTGTTTGAGTGATGTAAATAGTTGCTGAATTTTAGTTTAGCATAGTGTAGGCACGCTTAAACTTAAGATTGAGTCTAGTTTAGGTCCAAGTGGCCTTAGGAATTGTTTGGTATGTGTTTGCCTTATTATTTTTAATAAAATGCAACACTAATCTTTGTTTTGTAGGGAGGGAAATGTATGTTTCCTTACACCTTATCCTTTTATTTTTATGCATTTCTTTATGCATTATATTTCCCTTTTTTCCTTCCATATTTGTGATTGGTAGGAGCCCCCTTTGTTAGGATCAACTTATCTTCCTTAGGAAGTAAGTTGCATCCTTTTCCTTTTTCTTTTCCTTTTCTTCCTTAGGATTAGAAAACCTCATAAACCATTAGGATCTCCCTTTTGTGCATAATAAATAACTTAGGGTTGGTCTTAGTCCCCCTTAGTTTTGCCCTTTTCCGATTTGAGTCTTCTTCTCTCATCTTCAAACAAAATCTAAAAGACATTTAAATAAAAGATCGAAATAGTCTCTTGCGCATAGCCTTATTCCATGGGGCACTCATATTCATTCCATCTTGGAATAGTGTGGGCTTGTCTAGTATGATGTACAAGTCTAATCATGAGACTATTTTCACAAACAATAAACTCCAAAACACTTCTCATAAAAGACAATCAACAAAGACACCACGTATTATCTTCTCATCTCCTAATCTCTGCGGATGAATGCGACTTGCCTCGACAGTTCAAATAGCAATACGGTAAGCACCCTCGAGTCAGAGCCGGTAACACCTAAGCTAGAGCTATGGCAACGTCATCCTAAAACACAAAAAGTTCCCGCCTTAGTTAGGCGAACTACGCCGACTCTGATCCTTATTATCCCGATGAGGTACGTAGGCAGCGGGGTAGGGCTCGTTTGAGCACATACTTTATTTCCCCTACATTTCCCCCATTCTTTCTTTTTGTTCTCTTTTTCCCAGTTCCCTCTCTCATTTCAATTCTATTCTAATCAGCAGTTTTATTCAGCAACATTCTTATTTTCTCACCCTTTGAAGCAAACAAGCAAGCGTGGATCCCGTCGGGTACGACGGACGATCTGGGGTGCTAATACCTTCCCAGGTCGTAACCAACTCCCGAACTCAGATCTTTGGTTCGCAGGACCTTATCCTCTCCTTCTTCCTCAGGTTTGTGCAGCATTACCTTTCCCGTTCCTTCGGGATAAAAATGCCTGGCTGGCGACTCTACCTTTTCCGCGCCACTTTCGCGTTTGTACTAGGATGAAAATCCAGGGAGCGACAGATAACAAAAATAGAATCAAGAAAAAGAGACATTACAATAAGGTTTGGATCGGTTGAGTCGTCAATTGCTTCCGCTCTTGATCGATCCTTCTTCTCCCTTTGTTCTCTCTTATTTTTCTCTCAAGCATCCAAATAATAAAATTAAAACGTGCCTTTTTTCCAAACACACAGTGCCTAAAGTATCAGATCTCCAACAACACCGCGAAATGCCCAAACTGCCCTCCTAAATAATTTTAATCTGCAAGAGCGAAATACTTAAAATTTGACTTCCAGGGGCCCTGACACGGGGTGGCCGTGTCAAGCCACTGACACATAATTCACACGTCCTACTTCAGGGGCCCTGACACGGGTCGTGTCATGTGACACAGGCACCCGTGTCAGGCTTCTGGCTTGCTTCCCCACTTCTTTAAAAGCTCCTTGTCATGGGCCTTCTGACACGGGTCGTGTCAGGTGACACATGCACCCGTGTCAGGCTTCTGGTATCTCTTTTATCAAAAAAATTCTTCACTCGGAAGTCTTCGCAACAATGTTTGATTACCAGCTTGTCACGAGCCTGAAAACACACTGACAAAACAACCAAATTACACGCACCAACCGTAAAAATGATCAAAATATCGACACATGACCTGCTTGAAAAAATATGAAAACCAAGATGAAAATACAATCAAAAGACTCAAAAACAAATGCAAACATATGAAGCGAACAAAATAAATTGTTTGAATTATACTGCTAAAGACTGATGGTCAATGGTGATTCTGATTCTGAAGAAGACTAAGAAGATGAAGGTGATTCTAATGACCCAGATTCTGGAGGTAATTCAGACTTTAGGAATATGCCAGACTCTAAAGATGGTCAAGGCTCTGGAGGAAGTCAACCTTCTAAAAGAGAAACCTATGAGGTTCAAACATCCGAAGGAGATTCTGAACAAGGTCATAGGCCACAAAGAATGAGAAGAATTCCGAGAAGGTTGGCAGATTTTGACATGCTATACGACACTGAAGTTGATTCTGAAGGAGAAGTTATTCAGTGTGCCATGTTAGTAGACTCTGAACCCATGAGTACAAAAGAGGCTCTTAAGCAGAAATTCTGGTTGAAGGCCATGAAAGAAGAACTTGATGCTATAGAGAGAAACAAGACCTGGAAGCTGGCAGAACTTCCAAAGGACAAGAAGACCATCAACGTCGGATGGGTTTTAAGCAGAAGTTAAAGCCAGATGGATCAATTGGCAAACACAAAGCGAGGTTAGTAGAAATAGGATTTCTGCAGAAACCTGAGCTTGATTATTCTGAAGTGTTTTCACCTGTAGCAAGACATGAAACAATCAGATTGGTGATTGCAATAGCTGCTAACAAGAATTGGCCTCTGATGCATTTAGATGTGAAATCCTCATTTCTGAATGGTCCATTACATGAAGAGGTGTACGTGTTACAACCTCCTGGATTTGTTAAAAAGAATCTAGAAGGGATGGTGTACAGATTACACAAAGCTCTGTATGGATTGAAGCAAGCGCCCAGAGCTTGGAATCAGAAGATTGATTCATTTTTCAAGGAACAGGGTTTTCAGAAATGTGATATGGAGTACGATGTTTATGTTCAACATACTTCTGGAGGCGATATGATTCTGGTGTGTTTGTATGTTGATGACGTATTGCTGACAAGAAGTTCTAAACAAGAGATAGCCAAGTTCAAGAATGTGTTGATGAATGAGTTTGAGATTACTGATCTCAGCAAAATGACATACTTTCTAGGGATAAAGTTCACATACTCTGAGAAAGGTATCATTTTGCATCAGCTGAAGTATGAACTTGAACTTCTGAAGAGATTTAAGCTGCAGAATTATAAGACTGCTATCACACCTGCTGACACAAATCAAAAACTAGATTCTGATTCTGATGGTGAGGATGTGGAGGCTACAACCTTCAAACAATTGGTTGGTTCTCTGAGGTATTTGTGTAATACCAGACCTGACATTTTCTATGTAGTTGGAATGGTTAGCAGATTCATGAGTAAACCCCAAGTGGTCTCATTACCAAGTTGATGTCAGGATTCTGAGGTATAACAAGAGAACTCTAAAGTATGGAGTGTTATTCCCTTCTGGAAGAAAGATAGAATCAAAACTTCTTTGTTACTCAGATTCTGATTGGTGTGGAGAAAGAGTTGACAAAAGAAGTACTTTTGGGTACTTGTTCAAATTTCCGGGAAGTCCTATTTCTTGGTGTTCCAAGAAACAACATGTTGTTGCTCTATTAACCTGTGAGGCAGAATATATTGCAGGCGCTGTCACTACATGTCAAGCTGTGTGGATTCAAAATTTGCTGCAAGATCTAAAGATCAAAGTTAACAAGCCTCTGAAGCTGTTGATTGATAACAAGTCTGCAATTAATCTTTCCAGAAACCCAATGTTGTATGGGAGAAGCAAGCATATTGAGACAAAGTATCATTTTCTGAGAAGCCAAGTTCATAATGGAATGCTGGAAGTCGTGCACTTTATCACATAGAAGCAGCCGACATATGTTCAGATGAAGGCCATCAAGACTGGTCAATTTCTCCGCTTAAGGGATGGAATTGGTGTTGTTAGCTTTGAAGAAAATATACATTAAGGGATGGTATTAGAAATAATAATTTATATTTTGACAAACTTGGTGACTAAGTTTGTTTAGGGGTATTTTAGTACTTTATCTTATTATCTTTTAGAGTAGTATGTTAAGTTAAGTTTGCTTATAAATAGAGTAGAAAAACACTTTTGTAATCTCTCTCTCTCTCTCTCTCTCTCTCTCTCTCTCTCTCTCTCTCTCTCTCTCTCTCTCTCTCTCCTTTAATACATTCCGTTTGTTCATCATTTAATTTCACCTTGTGCACCAACAGATAGTGTAAAAAAAATTATATTATCATTTAATGAGAATATATTATTCTACATCAAAATTTATATTATCATATTATATGATAGAGAGTTTAATTGATAAATACTTAGTTAAAATATTTAGTTATAATTTTAATATATAAGTTTAGATTAATTATTAATATATTCTATAAGTTTCTTATGTCTCTGTGACTGTATCACTTGGATGGCTAAAATATGTTTAAAGTAGTATTTAAAGTGTAGTGTTCTATTGCCATGGAAATCAAGAAAAATCAATGAAAATTATTTTTATTAGTTTAATTTTATTTGTCTTTTAATTTTATAGCTTTCTCTAAACATGTTAGGGTTTCTAATTTGCTCCTTATCAATTGGTGTTTTTATTATTATACTCAATCTCCCTTCCATGGCATATTCTTACTACAATATCATCCATTTTACTCAACTTTCACTCACTCATATTATTCCTCTACAACAACCATTTATGCTCCACCATCCATAAATCCATATCTTGCGAGTACCTATTCACAACCTGAAACACATAAATCTCAAGATTTCTATTCACAACTAGAAACACTCAAACAATATTTGATTGAAACTCATGAGATTTAAACTAAATATAGATAAGAGATAAAAGAACATATTTAAAATTTGAGTCTTTCTCTCAAAACTTCATCACAAGAGTTTTCTACTGCCCACAAAAAATGCACAGAAAAGTTTAAAAAATTTATTGTTAAAAAAACTAGAATAACAACAACAGGAAGAAGAAGAAGAAGAAGAAAAACATCTTGATTCACTAAAACCGTCTCCGACGACATCTCTAGTGTCTTCTCCGGCGAAGTTTCTGATTCTGACGTCAACTCCAGCTACATTTCCGGCATCATTTATGTTTTCTTCTACCTTGGCAAAACAACCAGATCTACAACTGAAACCACCATTTTTGTAACGAGAACCACCAAATTCATTACCGGAATCATCAAATCTACCACCAAAACCACCACCTAAGTTGTCTGATCTGCCATGGAAATAACCATTCAAGTATTCATCTCCACTTTCACTGCCGCCGAAACTATTGTATGAAGTTTTTCTCGAAATTCTATCAAAACTACTGTTTGAAGATTTTTGTTCCATTTTGTTAAAACCACAGTATAATTTTTGTATGGTCTTTCAGTCACCCTTGGTTATGTTGAAATTTTTTAATAATTTGCACGTTTGGGTTGTCCTAGTTTTTAGGAGTGTCATTAACTTTGTTTCAGTTTACCTAGTAAGTTTGTTTTAGTTTACCTAGTCAATAGGAGTTTATTTTGAATGTGCTAGATAATGCTTACTTTCATGGTACCTTCAGTTATGTATTTGCCTATTTATAGGCTGTTATTTTATTAATGAAATAAGCCATAAAATCATATTTTGTATCTTACTGTAATAAGTGGTGTCCAGAGCTAGGTTATGTGAGAGGGACTACACAGAGAGAAAAAATACTGTCAGGGAGAGAACCAAAAGAAGCTGTAATTTTTTCTCACACATGGCTTCAGAAAATGGCTTTGTGCAAGCAGCTATTCCATGCTTTGATGGTCAATATGACCATTGGAGCATGCTCATGGAGAACTTCTTGAGATCCTAAGAATATTAGACGGTTGTTGTTTCTGGCATAACAGAACCTACAACAGATACTGAGTTGTCAGACAGACAAAAGACGGAGCAGGAAGGACTAAAGCTGAAGGATCTCAAAGCAAAGAATTATCTTTTCCAAGCAATTGACCGATCAATTTTGGAAACAATTCTTTCCAAGGACACTGCAAAGCATATTTGGGATTCCATGAAGAAGAAATACCAAGGTACAACGAGAACAAAGATGTATCAGCTTAAATCACTTCGTTCGGAGTTTGAATTACTTTGAATGAAATCAGGAGAGTCGGTTACAAACTACTTTTCAAGAATGATGGATATCATTAACAAGATGCGAATTCATGGTGAAAAGACAACAAATGTCACCATTGTTGAGAAGATTATTTGATCCTTGACACCAAAATTTAATTTTGTCGTCTGTTTGATAGAAAAAGCAAATGATGTGGATGAACTTTCAATTGATGAATTGCAAAGTTCCTTGTTAGTTCATGAACAAAAAACCAACAAGAAAAAGAAGAACATGCATTAAAGACCTTATCAGAAAATCACTTCATACCTAATTGAGCCGATAGATGACGAGGAAGAGGTAGAGGTCAAAATAGAGGAGTCAGAAACAACAATGATCGTGGGAATCAACGGCAAAATCAACATAAAGAGAGTCAATTTCAAGGAAGAGGAAGAGGACACGGAGGCTACCACTCAATAACTTATCGATCAACATCAGCGGACAAGTCCAATGTTGAATGTTTCAGATGTCATAGGTATGGTCATTATACATCAAAATGTCAAACTGATTTGAATAAACATAGTGGAGATCAAACTAACTTTGCAGAAAAGGAAGAAGAGGTGTCTCTTTTGATGGTGTGTCATGTGAAGGGAGAAACTCAATAAAACATGTGGTATTTAGACATTGGCTGCAGCAACCACATGTGTGGAGAAAAGGAGGCATTTTGTGACTTAAATGAATCCTTTCGAACCTCTGTTAAGTTTGGTGACAACACCAAAATTTCTATTATGTGAAAAGGAAAGGTATCAATCCAAACCAAAGGAAATTCTACCCACACTATCACTAATGTTCTTTTTGTTCCTGATTTAAAAATGAACTTGCTTAGTGTAGGTCAGTTACAAGAAAAAAGATACGAGATTTTTTTATCAAAGATGGAGTATGTCAGATTCAAGATGCAAAGTTAGGCTTAATTGCTCAAGTTAACATGACGACGAATCATATATTCCCACTTTATCTCCACAACACAGCTCATTCGTGTTTCTCGACAAAATTAGAAGATGAGGCATGGCTATGGAACTTTCACTATGGGCATCTGAATTTTGGTGGATTGAAAACACTGCATCTAAAAGGCATGGTGACAGGGCTTCCTTAAATTACAGCTTATTCTCAAGTTTGTGAAAAATGTGTTGTTAGCAAACAACACCGTAATAAATTCCCACAAGGAAAATCTTGGAGAGCGAAGAAAACATTGGAGCTTGTTCATTCCGACATTTGTGTTCCAATAACACCACATTTAAATGGAGGTAAAAGATATATAATTACCCCCATTGATGATTATAGTCGTAAAATTTGGGTTTATTTTTTGCAAGAAAAATCTGAAGCCTTTGTAGCTTTTAAATGCTATAAAGCGCTTGTTGAGAAAGAAGTTGGCAACCCGATAAATGTTCTTTGCACGGATCGTGCTAGAGAATATAACTCACATGAATTTGCAAATTTTGGTGAGAACCATGGAATCAAGAGACAACTTACAGTAGCTTATACACCGCAACAAAATGGTGTATGCGAGAGGAAGAACCACAATACTATTTATATGGTGCGTAGCCTCTTGATAATAAGTGGAATTCTAAAAAATTTATGGCCTGAAGCGGTTAACTGGAGCACTCATTTATTGAACATAAGTCCTACACTTCCTGTTAAAAATCTAACACCAGAGGAAGCATGGAGCGGAAGGAAACTTACTGTAGATCATTTCCGAATTTTTGGGTGTATTGCATATTCCTATATTCCAGATGAGAAGAGGAGGAAGCTAGACAACAAAGGAGAAAATGTATTTTTCTTGGTGTTAATGATAAGTCAAAAGCTTACAAACTATACAATCCTAGCATCATGAAAATTGTCATCAACCATGATGTGGTATTTGATGAAAAATGCACCTGGTCATGGAATCAATATCGTGTTAAAGAAAGTATTCCAGTTGATTTTGATGATGATGAGAAATGACAACAATCTATGGAAAAAGAGCAAGAAGATGAAGTCACTCAAATAGTCCCAACCGATCAAAGCCCACTTACAGCTGAATCAGAAAGACCTCAACGTGTTTGAAGGAGACCAACATGGATGACTAATTATGAGGTAACTGGAGTTGACCAAGGTGACGATCCACTTACTCACTTTACTCTATTTTCATATTATGATCCTACCATCTTTAAAATGGCTGTCAAAGAACCAAAATGGAGAAAGGCTATGGATGCTGAAATTACAGCCATTGAAAAAATGACACATGGGAGCTATGTGATCTTCCAAAAGGGCAGAAGACAATTGGTGTAAAGTGAGTTTACAAGACAAAACTGAAGGAGAATAGTGAGATTGACAAACACAAGGCACGTTTGGTAGCTAAGGGCTACAAGCAGGAGTTTGGTGTTGATTATAAAGAAGTATTTGCTATGGTTGCAAGACATGATACAATTAGATTGGTGATTGTTATGGCAGCTCAAAACTCAAGGCTAATCTTCCAGTTGGACGTGAAATCAACATTCCTCCATGGAGATATGCGAGAAGTGGTATTTATCAATCAACCTCCTAGTTATGTAAAGCTTGGCAATGAGCACAAAGTGTATAAGTTAAAAAAAACTCTATATGGGTTAAAACAAGGGCCATGGGCTTGGTATAACTGTATAGAAACTTATTTTTTGAAGGAAGGATTTAAAAAATGTCCTTATGAACATACACTTTTTACAAAGACTGGATATGTAGGAAAAATTCTCATTGTTTGCTTATATGTAGATGATTTGATCTACACTTGAAATAATACAACCATGTTTGGAAGTTTTAAGAAATCCATGATGACTGAATTTGAGATGTCTGATATTGGCATGATGCACTAATTTCTTGGCATTGAAGTGGTGCAATCTTCTACTGGAAATTTTATTTCTCAAAAGAAGTATGAGCAAGAGATCTTGAACAAGTTTCAAATGAAGGATTGCAATCCTGTAAATACTTCATCTGAGTTTGGTATGAGGTTAAACAAAGATGATGGCGGAAAGAAGGTTGATGCCACTATTTACAAACAAATAGTGGGAAGTTTAATGTATTTGACAGCAACAAGACCTGATATAACGCATGTTGTAAGTGTGATTAGCAGGTACATGGAATGTCCCACATAGATTCATCTCTTGGCTGCAAAAAGAATTTTTCGTTACTTGCAAGGTACTAAGGACAATGGGTTGTTCTACAAGAGTGGAGAAAAGTCAGATATGCTTGGGTTTAGGGATAATGATTATGCAGGAGATTTAGATGATCGAAAAAGCACATATGGGTATGTTTTCATGATGGGGACAAAAGATGTTTCATGGTCGTCAAAGAAGCAACCAATTGTCAAATTATCATCCACTAGAGCTGAATTTATTGCTGCAAAAGCTTGTGCTTATCAAGCTATATGGCTAAAGAAAATTCTTAAAGAGCTACATTTTAAGGAGGATGAACCTATTCAGATCTACTGTGACAATAGTTCAGCAATAAAGCTTTCAAAAAATCCAGTTTTACATGGTCGAAGCAAATATATAGATGTGAAGTATCATTTTTTGAGGGATCTCATAAATGATGGAGTCATTAATCTCACTTACTGTAGAAGTGAAAACTAGATAGCCTATATTCTAACCAAGCCTCTCAAGTTTCCTGCATTTCAGAAGCTCAAGAGGCTACTTGGTGTTTGTACTTCAAAGTTTTCAATTTGAGGAATGGAGTTTCAAAGCTTAACTCTTTCTAAACTGAATGTGTGTCTGTAACATCAGTTTAACTGAGGGATTGTTGAATTTTTTTTAATAATTTGCATGTTTGGGTTGTCCTAGTTTTTAGGAGTGTTAGTAACTTTGTTTCAGTTTACCTAGTAAGTTTGTTTTAGTTTACCTAGTCAATAAGAGTTTATTTTTAACTTGCTAGATAATGCCTACTTTCATGGTACCTTCAGTTATGTATTTTATATTTATAGGTTGTTATTTTATCAATGAATTAAGCCATAAAATCATATTCTGTCTCTTACTGTAATAGGTTATTCTCTTAAAAAAGATGACTTATTTCTCACCCTCAGATCAACATTTCTTTTTCGAAAATAAATCTCAACCTTTTGATAAAAGCATAATCAGTCCACCTCACAAAGGTCAGTACAATTAAAACAAATTGACTACCTGTTGTACCCCAAAATTTTCCTTTCCATATTAGAGATAATTTATTTCAAGAGGTCGCCTAATGGTCACAAGATTCACAATTGCTCAAAAGGATTCAAAGTTTCATCAGACAAAGTCTTCTCCTAAGCAATGGATCTGAAATTAGGGTTTTGAATTTCTCAAGGAAAATTGAACTTATAAAGCCTCAAGTGGACTTCATGACATCCCACATACTCCAAATATTCCTCATGTCAAATTTCAAGACCTTCCATACAAGTTTGGTCAGTCAGATGTTCAGATACTTAAAAATCAGTTACTTGGTCAACAGGTCAACTGTGGTCAACATAAAATAAAATTTCAAGATTTTTGGTCAACATAAATATTATGAGGTGAAATTCATCTTTTGATCAAGGGTTGATCATGATTCATCAAGGAAACCTCAGAATCATCAAGAATCAAGAGTTACTGAATTAAGGTTTTGTGTAGGAAAAGTCAATTGAACTTTGACCAGCCATAACTTTCATATACTTCATCAAAAATTTCCCATAAAAATCTCATTTTTAAGGAAATTAAATTCTCTACAACTTGGTGTCTCACAAGCCAAGTCCAAAAATGCTTCATTTGAGAGATATGAGCCAGGACATTACAGGTCCTTTTGAAAGTCATCAAAAAGTCAACTTTTTCAAAAGCTCATAACTTAGAAATGGAAATTTATATGGACATGGGAACAAATAGAGAAGTTAGAGAACACTCTAAGCTTTCTAAAAAGTCCTAGAACACCTTCATGGGATAAAAATTGAGGGAGTTATGCCTTGTTGAAGTTGGGCAATTTTGAGGAGGTGTATGAAGCAAAAAGGGCCAAAACTCAAGTTTTCTTCAAATGGGCCCATATTATTTCAACCCAAACTTAAAGATAAGACTATTCACGACCCAATGATCAATTTTTCTGATTTTTATTATTTATTTTATATTATATTGAATTTTAATCATTTAAATTCAATTTAAATTGAAATAAATCATAAAAAATCAAATATTTGATTCCAAAATTATTTTGGGATCAAATATTTGATGATTAAGACGATTGATCATGGTCAAATTCGTGCAAAACTCAAATGGCATGATTTTATATGATTTTTTGACAAATTTGGAAACCACATTCCTTCACATTCAAGCAACCACAAATCCATCATAACAAAGCCCAAAATCTGACCTAATTCACTCTATTATAAGTACATTACAATATTACAATGAGAGGGGACGAAAATTCAGAGCAAAAAAACCACTTTCAAACTTCAATTTATTCAAGAAAAGTGCAAAATCTTTTTCATAATTCAGTTGGTTTTAAAGGTTTTTGAAGGTTGCAATAGCTTCCTTGAAGTATTTTGAGCATGATTCGATCATCACCATCATCCAAAACATCACATAACTCATAAACCGAATTTGTTTTCATGTTATTCTTGTTTTTTTTCGATTCACATACTTGATGCATAATTAATTGATTTTGGTTGCATAATATTGTTTGTTTGATTGTGTAGATGGTTTCTGGATAGATCAATTGAAGTTTTAATGCAGGTTCAAAGATTCACCATTGTTAGGGTTCTTGAGCTTAAAATTGGGAATCCTATAAAGAAGCCATTTAAGGACCAATTAACGATTCAATGAGACTCACAAGACATACTTTGATTGATTTACATTATTAAAATTGATTTATATTGTGTGTATAACATTTTGCAAAACACAAGTCTTCTAGTGACGGACGAAAACCGTCACTAAAACCTTAAGTTACGAATGGAGTGTAACTATAGCCTAATCGGACGGCCAGACGAAGAAGACGACCTGGCGCGCGTTTTTCAAATTCAAAAAGCTTATTTATTTTATAATAATTTCTTGATGGTTAATTGCAGCGTGGAAGCAAGTGTCCCAGTGGATAGAGGCGTGCGCGTGTGAGGTAAAGAGCATGAGTTCGAATCTGGTCTCCACCATATTTTTGCAACCTGGTTTCTTTTCCTTATTTAGCTTTCCTATTGTTTTATTTTTATTTTTATTAATTAACCACATTTAACCATAAATTAATTTAACTTAATTACTTTAATTTAAAAAAAAAACAATTTCACTAATAAATTTCTAATTATTTTCAAATAATATTTTTCATGTAAATAAAATTAGTTTTCTTATGTTTTTTTTAATTAATTTTGTAAATTAATTTAGTAATTAGGCTTAGATTAATTTTAATCAACCCTAATTTTAATTAACCCTAATCTTAATTAACCCTAATTTTATCTAAAAACCTAATTTTTTTCTAAACCCTGATTTTTCGTAACCCTAATTTTTCTTATACAACAATTAATTATTTTTCTTAACCTAATTTAGTTTAATTTCTTTAATAATCCTCTTTATTTATTTTCTTAGAAAATTTGTATAGGACGTACGATTATGTAATTTTATTTTCTCACATCCTTTTCCCGATTATGTAATTGCTCCTAATATGTAATAGTTAAATAGGTTTAATTTTCCGCATTTTAATTTTCTACAATCCCACTAAAAGACAAATGTACCCCCTCCTCTAATGTAATAACGTAGGATCTTTTTTTCCGCCTTTAAATTTTTGCAAATAAATGTGTGGTTAGTAATTTAGGGAGTGCAAAGACTGTATGCTTAACAAATTGAACCTATCCCACTAAATTCAAGATAAATAATTAAAAATAATATTCACACATTGTCGTACCTCGGAAAATACGATCCTCGCGAATGCGGTTGCGGTTGGGCTGACTTGAGAGTCACCACCTAATTTTGATTTATTCCCAAAGAGGGAAAGGGAAAATATAGATAAAACCCGAGAAGAAAGGATAAAGACAAGGTCGTTGGAACCATTGCCTGGGTTCGGAAGTCGGTTATGCAGGGGGGAGGTATTAGCACCCCCTACATCCATCATACTCGATGGGAACCTTCTAAATTGTCACGCGCGAAAGGATGTCTATGCCTAATGAATTACTTGCTAAAAGGAGAAAAGGGTTTAAATTTTATTATCTTTCTTTAACAAAGGATTTTGGAGTCGAATTGCACTAAAAACTATGGGTAGTTTATTTCGAACCAACAAGCCAAGCGTCTTGCGACGGAATAATCGGAGCGAATAACGAGAGCTCGTAATCCTCCTTTCTACCACTTAAGGCTCATGACGTACACTTTTTCTCATATTATTAAAGTATTTTATTACCTAAGACCACTTGATGTTGGATCAAGGGTTTGGATTTAAAAGAACCATCTTGGTAGGTCGATTGCGAGGCATAAAGAGACCGCGAAGGGTGAATGCAAAATGGAGGTTAAGGGTTAATTAGTTACGTGGGATCTAGTCCTAGTCCTAAGCTAACGCGGAGCCGTTGAAGCTCGAGATTAAACCGAAAGCGTCGAAATGTAGCTCTTTAACTATCTTAAAATCGATTCAAAGTTAGAATCATTCTATGAGAAGCCGAGCGTCACTTTATAGTTAAACGATTATTCAAATAGAAGAAATGTGATAAAAATAGAATTGGTCTCATATTGATCTAAATGATGTCGATTTGTCGAAATCGAACATTTAAATCGTTTGTTATATCATCGACCGTAAAAATAAAATAAAGTATAAAAATAATAGTAAATAAAAGAATTGGCCTCATATTTAATTTAAATAACGTCGATTTATTTGAAATCGAATATTTAAATATTTATTCATCGGTCAAAATAATAAATTGGGAAAATAGGAAATAACGAGGAAAATAAAGGTGTGGCCTCAAATTAGGGGATAACGTCGATTTATTAGAAATCGAATATCACCATTTATCATAGGCCGATTAAATAATAAAGTCGATAAATAATGGATCTAAATTAATTAGAAACCATAGAAACTAATAGAAAAACGGTCTCATATCGATTCGGACAACGTCGATAAATTGAATGTCACAAATCGGATAATAATATCATGGACCATAAAATAAATATAAATAAACCAATAAATCGATAAAATAATAAATGAAGAAAAAGTCGGCCTCAAATTGATTTAGACAACGTCGCTAAGTGGAATGTCAATAAACCATATTTTTATCATAGGCCCATAATAAAATAAAATAATGAGAAAATAATGAAATCGGTACCAATTTAATGGATAACGTCGATTAAATAATCGAATATCTCATTTTATCATTAACCGAATAATAAAATAAAATAACGGATAAAAATAATGAAATCGGTCTCAATTTAATGGATAACGTCGATTAAATAATTGAATATCTCATTTTATCATTAACCGAATAATAAAATACAATAGTGAATAAAATGATAAAATCGGTCTCAATTTAATGGATAATGTCGATTAAATAATCGAATATCTCATTTTATCATTAACCGAATAATAAAATACAATAGTGAATAAAATAATAAAATCGGTCTCAATTTAACGGATAATGTCGATTAAATAATCGAATATCTCATTTTATCATTAACCGAATAAATCGAATAATCGATTAGATAATAGCGAAAAATAAAAGTGGCCTCATATCAGTATAGATAACGTCGGATCGAAATGATCGAATATCAATACCTTGTATTATATCATTGGCCATAAATAAATAATAAAAAATAATAGATCTAAACAAATTAATTAGAAGCTATTAGAAATATAAAGAAATAAAAGTTGGTCTCATAACAATTTCGATAACGTTGTTTCGATACCGAATATCAAGAAATCACATTCATATCATAGACCCTAAAAATAGGTGATAACTCGATTCATATCCAAATACCAAAACTAATAACAGGGAGGGGACACCGATTGAATATATGATCTGTTTAGTAAAACACGGATGGGCTTGGCCCATCTCCTAATACCTCCCTTACAACAAAAAAAGAACCATCAAATAATAAAAAATCAATAAACAAAAAATAAAATTAATGCATCAATCATACAATTAATGGTCATTTAAAAAGAAAAAAAAGAAGAAAGATAAAAATAAATGAGATTGCATCAACATCTCCTCCTCGTGAAACAGGGCAAAAGCCAAAGAAACCTACCCATGCGCTTCACGGCAAAGGCGAACACAAATGTCGTCAGAAATTCTCCTACTCGTCTCTCAAAAAGCAATTACGACAAAACAGGGGAAACCTACCCTCAAATAGCTACCAACGACGGCGACAAAAAGGATCAACAACGGCGGTTCTGATTCTCTATTTGTGATTCTTCATTTTTCACGGTGGTCTCTCCGCGTCTCCCCTGGATTGTCCACGTGGCTACGAAAGTTCAGATTCCGTGATGGTTGCTCTCAGTCACGGTTATCTCTCCGGATCTGTTTCGGATATGGTTATGTGTTTTCGTTTCTCATGGTGATTTCGGTGAAGGGTGTTGTGGTTTTGAAAGAGGAATGGTGACGATGGTGTCACGACATGGTGGTTTTCATGATCTGTTTGTGTATTGTTGTTCTGTTTTTTCTTTTTGTTTGGATTTATATTGATTTCGTAGTGTTTATGGTTTGCAAATGGTGAAGAGTTTGTTCTATGAAGGAGGTTTAATAGTTGAGTTTTGCAGAGAAGTTTTGGTTTCTTATTGAAGAAGAGTTAGAAAAGTGGTGTTTGTATATAGTGATTGATTTGAGGGGTATAAGAGGAAGAGCTCTGATGAATTGGATAAGATTGGAATGAATTTTTTAAGCTGGAAATCTTTGTTGTTGTTGCGTTTTCATTGTTAGTGGAATTAGAGGATTCGTATGACAGGTCGCTGTAATGCGTTTCTCTGTGTAAAAGGTGCGTACGAAACTTGTTTCACGTGATGAAGGATATAGCTAGTGCCTTGTGTGATTTTTTTGTTTTTGCTGTGAGTAACAAGAGGGAATTGTAATAACAGATGTGTTATGTTGTGGGAAAGAATTTAGAAGGTGGTCCATGCTGGATAGTATTATTTGTGACATTGGAATTGGCTGACTGATGAAAAGTGGATATTAACTTAATTATAAAAACAAATAATAATAAATATAATAATAATATTAAGAATTATAATAATAATAAAGAAAACAAAATAATAATAAGAAATATAATAATAATATTAAGAATTATAATAATAATAAAGAAAACAAAATAATAATAAAAAATGTAATAATAATAATAATAAAGATAATAATAATAGACATAATAAAAATAAAAATAAAAATGGAATAATGATTTAATCTATAATGAGATAATAGAAAATAATGATAAAAGGAAAAATTTAGTTTATATAATAAAGAAATGAATATAAATGAATTTTTGCCTGAATAATGATCGTGAATTGGACCTCCGCCACACACATGACCTGAAATTAGACCAATAGCGCACCCAAACTTCATCTGATGAAACTCACATTTTTTTCGGATTTTTCTGAATAATGGTTAGTGATCAAAACGAATAAAAGTGAATATGCAGATAGGACAAATTTAGGGTATGGCAGATGCCCCTATCTAATTGTCTTGAACCCGAAGGAATGAACCGTTGCAAGGCATTCGATTCTAGGGTAAAAGTCAATTAGATATAAGAAAATCCTAAAATTTGTCCGATGCAAAATGCCATGCGATGATGAGATGTGAGGTGCATGTATGGGTGCAATTGCTGGGGATTAAGTATATGAATGTGATGAGGAACAATCTCCGCGGGGATGATGAAATGACTGGACGAGAGAGTACAATTGGTAAAGTAAGAAAAAAGGTTGGGGATAACAAGGTATTTACGAAAATCTGTCTGGACAACATGGAATAGTCAGAAATACTTGGAATGAAGAGAGGTAAACCATGGAAGAAGAATTAATGACATCTAGCAATGTCTTAGATGCATAAGTACCAAATTTGGAAATCAACGCCCGAAACATCTAAAAAATACTAGATGTGGAATGAGACCAAATTATGAAGGTATACCAAGGGAAACATCAAACTTTTCAACGAGGAATTCAAAGAGATGCTACTTGAAATAAAGATTTGTGTCAAACTTCTCAATGGGATGAACCGAAGAGAGATAGTTTAAATAAATGCATTGAATTTTTCAATGAGATTAACCGGAGAAAGAAATCTTGAAGAAATGGTATTGGAGTCCTCAATGGGATTAACCAGAGAGAGACAAATGAAGGAAATAAGTACTTCTCAATGGGAACAACCAGAATGAGAAATTTGAAGGCAGGGGTCTACGTCAAACTTCACAAAGTTTGAAGGAAATAAAATATCCACGTCAAATTTCTCAATGGAAATTATCCAAAGAGAGACCTTTGAAGGAAGGGGCCCACGTCAAACCTAACAAAGTTTGAAGGAAAATAAAATATCCACGTCAAATTTCTTAACAAGATATGTTTGAAGGAAAAGGAGATATCCACGTCAAATTTCTCAATGGGAATTATCTGAAGAGATGCCTTTGAAGGAAAGGGGTCACATCAAACTTGACAAAGTTTGAAGGAAAAGAAAATATCCACGTCAAATTTCTTAACAAGATAAATTTGAAGGAAAAGGAGATATCCACGTCAAATTTCTCAATGGGAATTATCCGAAGAGAGGCCTTTGAAGGAAAGGGGTCACGTCAAAATTGACAAAGTTTGAAGGAAAAGAAAATATCCACGTCAAATTTCTTAACAAGATAAATTTGAAGGAAAAGGAGATATCCACGTCAAATTTCTCAATGGGAATTATCCGAAGAGAGACCTTTGAAGGAAAGGGTCCACGTCAAACTTAACAAAGTTTGAAGGAAAAGAAAATATCCACGTCAAATTTCTTAACAAGATAAATTTGAAGGAAAAGGAGATATCCACGTCAAATTTCTCAATGGGAATTATCCGAAGAGAGGCCTTTGAAGGAAAGGGGTCACATCAAACTTGACAAAGTTTGAAGGAAAGGAAAATATCCACGTCAAATTTCTTAATAAGATAAATTTGAAGAAAAAAGAGATATCCACGTCAAATTTCTCAATGGGAATTATCCGAAGAGAGACCTTTGAAGGAAAGGGTCCATGTCAAACTTGACAAAGTTTGAAGGAAAAGAAGATAAACATACGAAAGATAGGGTGACAGACACGACTGCTTTGATAAGTGCCAAGTGAGTTGGACTTTGACTCCTGGTGGTTGCCAATGGGAATTGGACTTAAAGGGTACCAAACAAAATTGGACTTTGACCACAAGGTAAGATGACAAGACCTTGGGAAATGAAAATGAGTACGAAGTAAACTTTGAACTATGCTTGATATGAAATTTTGTATGATGCAAATGGTTGATGCCTGCAATGCAAATGCTAAGACCATTAGGTGATACTCTTTTGGAGAGGTGCGTCTGAAACAGCTGATTCCACAACACAGTGAACATTTGCCAATCTATGCCTTTGAAAGATGTTTTGAACACAACTTCCATCACACATGTTAGAAGTATCAAGATGTTGACCCTGTTAGGAAGGAGTGATGAGTTTTGCTTGGGAATTACTTGAAATGGACTGCCTCATGTTGACTGTTTCTGGAATGACTACTTGACTGGTCACTTGAAATGTTTGCCCCAACATGTGTCTTGAAAAGAATTTATCTGAATAACAAGATCTTTGACTGCAAGGTGCCCCTGATAGGACCACTGATCAAGTTTCTCAATTGTTTAAAAAATCCTTGATGACGAGTGCTTACTTGCAAATAAAATATTCATTCAAAAATGTTAATTTTAATGCAATGCTCAAGCAAAAAATTGAAATCAAAATCATTATTAGAATGATATTGGTGTATAGAAAATGAATCACTGGTAAGAATTTAATGTTTATTTAGACACACAAAGTGAAAGATAATGCATAAGGTATGATACCAAAGCAAATGATTGGAAAATTTCTTGGGAGTCATTTTACGCAACCTTGATGCGATATGCTTTCGAAAAAAACCTAACTTCAATTAGGTCTTTAAAGGGTTATAACATGGTTTGGTTCACGGTTTATGAAACAAAGGATATAAGGCTCAAAAGTATTTTTGTTTTGTTTTTACCCAACCCAATCTTCATGATGATCTCCAGTCCTACGCTCAATTAACTCAACCTATGCATTCAGATTACTTGAAGTTGCACTGATGATGATGGCTCAGAAGCCAAAGGATTATTGGATAGCATTTGTTGCCTCAACGTAACATTTTGTTGGTTTTGTTGAGGATTTTGGGTCAAATCATTTTTTGTCTTTGTTGAGGAGTTTTAGTGACCTCTTTTGATTTGAATTGTATATTATCCCTAACTTTTGCCTGGACTATATCTTTGATGTTTTCAGTCCACCGGGATGCTTTTATTTTCGCTTAAGTCGCCTTTTGGGTTTTGACTTAACCTTTTTCCATCAGTTTTTGATTTGGACAATGACTGCCATTAACTTCTTCGACAATTGTGCGAAGGAAAACTTGGGCTTGAAAGCCTTATTGAATGGTGTAAGGAATGATTCTCCTGAAATTGAATGCATATTTGAATTAATTGAGAACTACCCTGCCCCGAGTTAAGATTACGGTTTTTTCGTGTAGAAAGAAACTCCAACTTCTAGGCTCAAAGGGGTTGACAATGGATTAACTTCTTTATTTCTCCAGTATTTGGGAGTTGAAACAATGCCTATATATCATCAGCAAGGTTTTATTTTGAAAGCATACCATTCAATAGTTTGGGTATTTCTTTTTCGTCATCCTCCCTCCAATCATTGCTTATACAACAGATGAATAAGAGAAACAATGGTATATATATTTTTTGGAATTTTTGAAAATGAAAAGCATGAATACGCACAAATATGAAGGTGAATGAATTGATTCAAAAACATGCGATGCTCATTTCATTAACATTAACATCAGAGAACAAAACAAAGTCTTTAAACAAGTACACATAATACAAACAAGGAAATTAAAACTGAAAAGAAACAAGGCCTAGTGTCTAATTAGTAGCAAGGATGAGCTTTCCCATCTGACCCACTGACTTTAGGTAGTAACTTGTGATTCTTTTACCAAATCTTCAGCCACTTTGTTTTGGCATGGGATCTATTTCAACCTTGGGAGCCCCTCTCTGTGTGAAGGTGAGCAAGTCTCCTCTGACCAAGTCCTGAACTCGAGCTTGGAAAGCATAACAGTTCTCAATATCATGACCTGTAGCTCCTTCATGGAATGGGCAATGAAGATCGGTCCTAAATCTAGGTGGAAGATGATTTGGAGGGTTGAGAGGTCTAGTAGTGACAAGACCTTTTTTTGCACAAGGCAGGGAAAATCTCAGCATACTTCATGGGAACAGGATCAATAGGAGCCCTGGGCCTGGGATTGCGAGTCTGATTCTGACCAACATTCCTTTGTGGATGAGCTTGAGCTGGTGGAGCATTAACCATAGGAGTAACTGCAGCTACTTGGGCTTCACCATAATGTTGCTGCTTGTAGTAGGGTATTCTTTCAGCGTTGACAGCATGAGTATCACCTTCCTTCTTCTTTTGAAAGTTCCCAAAGGACTTTCTCGCATCATTAGAAGCTTCAGTATT
This sequence comes from Lathyrus aphaca, assembly GCA_963966055.1. Taxonomy (NCBI): domain Eukaryota; kingdom Viridiplantae; phylum Streptophyta; class Magnoliopsida; order Fabales; family Fabaceae; genus Lathyrus; species Lathyrus aphaca. The sequence goes on along the minus strand of OZ014520.1, from coordinate 127,774,660 downwards.
ACCAAATTTTCCTTTTCTGATTCCTTCCTCTAGCCTTTCTCCGATAGTGACTAGGTCAGCAAAACTAGATGATACACTGTCAATCATCCTTTCCCAGTAAAGAGGTTGAAGGGTGTCCATGAATAAACCAGTCAGCTCTTTCTCTGCTAAGGGAGGCTCAACCTGAGCAGCTAGCTCTCTCCAGCGCTGAGCATACTCTTTGAATGATTCCTTTTCTTTCTGAGACATGTTTTGAAGTTGACGGCGGTCAGGCGCCATGTACAGATTGTATTTGTATTGTCTCAAGAATGCATCAAGTAAGTCCTACCAACATTGGATACGACCTTTCTCGAGTTCCATATACCATTTCAAAGATGCCCCACTCAAGCTATCTTGGAAGCAATGGATGAGCAATTTGTCTTTGTCAGCATGAGTAGCCATTTTGCGGCAGTACATGACCATATGGCTTTTTGGGCAAGTGTCTCCCTTGTATTTTTCAAATACTGGCATTTTGAACTTGTCCGACATAACCAAGTTAGAAACCAAGCACATGTCTGATGCGGCAGCGTTGAAGACATCAAATCCTTCCACGACTCTTATCCTTTTCTCCAGAGTCATGCATTGTTCCCTAACATCCTCAAAATTTTCCAGCCTCTCCTTGTACCGAAGATGGTGAATTGTGCACGAATGGAGGATTCACATAAGCAGTCTGGGCAACAGTATGCACATTAGGTTGAGATTCAGTGAATACTCCAGGTTCGAAAAAAGTGGATGTACCAGCCATCTGAGTAGTTGTAAATGGCGGAGTGTAACATGGCGGCAAACCAAATTCTGGCCAAGTAGTAGCGGGCCTTGAAGACTCTGCATTAATGACGAAACTACTGACTTCAGAGGTAACGGTCCTCTGAGGTTGAGTGTCCTTAGTAGCCAAGACTTGGAGCATTTCCATGATCTTGCTCACACTGCTCTTCAGGTCATCAATGTCTTCCCTGACTCGCTTGTTGTGTTCTTCTTGTTCAGCCATTCTTCTTCTTTCGTGGGCCCTTGTTCTGTATCTGCATGGAGGAATCAGCTTGACGGGTACTCAACAACTCTGAAGACGAGAACGAATGAACATGAGCGACAATGAATGCAAAACAAATGCAAATATGAATGCAATAATATGCGAATAAAATGCAAAAAGATGTTAAACATAAAGTCATGGTATCACAAGTCCAAGGTACGGATAGAGGATACTCAGATTACTTTCCTCACAAGGATTTTTCCGGGTAGGCCATAAAGTTTAAAGGAACCCCAAAGTTAAAAACCCCTATGGTTGTTCATCACACACGCCAGAAGCATGACGGTTGATTGACTCCACCATATGAATCTCTTTTGGGTGAGATCTTCGTATCGAGCCACGCGAGAGGGAAGTCTCTCGGTGCCCCATACTACGCGATCACCGACACGGGGTTTAAAACAAAGTCTCAGAGTTATGGACCTTCCTAAATTGTTTGATGCACATGTCAATTTATATATATATATATATATATATATATATATATATATCCTTTGACAGTCAATCAACTCCATTGAGAAAGTCTATTCTGAGTGAGGTCTTCATATCGAGCCACGCGAGGGCGAACCCCGGTGCCCCATACTACGCGACCATCAACCTATGTTATAGGCCACATGGTTTAAGGTTCTAAAGGTCCCCAGAGTCGACGACCCTAATGAAAATAACTGAGCACACACGTCAAGAGCTTGATGGTCGTAATGTTTTCATTAGAATCTACTCCAAGCGAGGTTTTTGTATCGACAACCCACGAGAGCGGTTCCCTCGGGAGCCCATACTACGCAACCTCTCCTAGCTTATACACATAGACCCGGGTATAGAGCCTTTCACTCAAGTTTCTTTTGCAATCAAAGTATCGATCCAAGAACCACAAGGTATAATATGGAAAGCGATAAAGCTGTAAAAATAAACAAGTAAGACATAAGTCAAACATACAAACAAGCATGAAACAACCTAGATTAGGCTTGACTTGCATAGGGGTGAACCAGTCCCCAGAAGAGTCGCCAGCTGTCGTACCTCGGAAAATACGATCCTCGCGAGTGCGGTCGCGGCTGGGCTGACTTGAGAGTCGCCACCTAATTTTGATTTATTCCCAAAGAGGGAAAGGGAAAATATAGATAAAACCCGGGAAGAAAGGATAAAGACAAGGTCGTTGGAACCATTGCCTGGGTTCGGAAGTCGGTTATGCAGGGGGAAGATATTAGCACCCCCTACATCCATCGTACTTGATGGGAACCTTCTAAGTTGTCACGCTCGAAAGGATGTCTATGCCTAATGAATTACTTGCTAAAAGGGGAAAATGGTTTAAATTTTATTATCTTTCTTTAACGAAAGGATTTTGGAGTCGAATTGCACTAAAGACTATGGGTAGTTTATTCCAAACCAACAAGCCAAGCGTCTTGCGACGGAATAATCGGAGCGAATAACGAGAGCTCGTAATCCTCCTTTCTACCACTTAAGGCTCATGACGTACAATTTTTTTTCATATTATTAAAGTATTTTATTACCTAAGACCACTTGACGTTGGATCAAGGGTTTGGATTTAAAAGAACTATCTTGGTAGGTCGATTGCGAGGCATAAAGCGATCGTGAAGGGTGAATGCAAAATGGAGGTTAAGGGTTAATTAGTTACGCGGGGTCTAGTCCTAGTCCTAAGCTAACGCGGAGCCGTTGAAGCTCGAGATTAAAGCGAAAGCGTCGAAATGTAGCTCTTTAACTATCTTAAAATCGATTCAAAGTTAGAATCATTCTATGAGAAGTCGAGCGTCACTTAAATCGAACATTTAAATCGTTTGTTATATCATCGACCGTAAAAATAAAATAAAGTATAAAAATAATAGTAAATAAAAGAATTGGCCTCATATTTAATTTAAATAACGTCGATTTATTCGAAATCGAATATTTAAATATTTATTCATCGGTCAAAATAATAAATTGGGAAAATAGGAAATAACGAGGAAAATAAAGGTGTGGCCTCAAATTAGGGGATAACGTCGATTTATTAGAAATCGAATATCACCATTTATCATAGGCCGATTAAATAATAAAGTCGATAAATAATGGATCTAAATTAATTAGAAACCATAGAAACTAATAGAAAAACGGTCTCATATCGATTCGGACAACGTCGATAAATTGAATGTCACAAATCGGATAATAATATCATGGACCATAAAATAAATATAAATAAACCAATAAATCGATAAAATAATAAATGAAGAAAAAGTCGGCCTCAAATTGATTTAGACAACGTCGCTAAGTGGAATGTCAATAAACCATATTTTTATCATAGGCCCATAATAAAATAAAATAATGAGAAAATAATGAAATCGGTACCAATTTAATGGATAACGTCGATTAAATAATCGAATATCTCATTTTATCATTAACCGAATAATAAAATAAAATAACGGATAAAAATAATGAAATCGGTCTCAATTTAATGGATAACGTCGATTAAATAATTGAATATCTCATTTTATCATTAACCGAATAATAAAATACAATAGTGAATAAAATGATAAAATCGGTCTCAATTTAATGGATAACGTCGATTAAATAATCGAATATCTCATTTTATCATTAACCGAATAATAAAATACAATAGTGAATAAAATAATAAAATCGGTCTCAATTTAATGGATAACGTCGATTAAATAATCGAATATCTCATTTTATCATTAACCGAATAAATCGAATAATCGATTAAATAATAGCGAAAAATAAAAGTGGCCTCATATCGGTATAGATAACGTCGGATCGAAATGATCGAATATCAATACCTTGTATTATATCATTGGCCATAAATAAATAATCGAAAATAATAGATCTAAACAAATTAATTAGAAGCTATTAGAAATATAAAGAAATAAAAATTGGTCTCATAACAATTTCGATAACGTCGGTTCGATACCAAATATCAAAAAATCACATTCATATCATAGACCCTAAAAATAGGTGATAACTCGATTCATATCCAAATACCAAAACTAATAACAGGGAGGGGACACCGATTGAATATATGGTCTGTTTAGTAAAACACGGGTGGGCTTGGCCCATCTCCTAAGACCTCCCTTACAACAAAAAAGAACCATCAAATAATAAAAAATAAATAAACAAAAAAATAAAATTAATGCATCAATCATACAATTAATGGTCATTTAAAAAGAAAAAAAAAGAAGAAAGATAAAAACAAATGAGATTGCATCAACATCTCCTCCTCGTGAAACAGGGCAAAAGCCAAAGAAACCTACCCCTGCGCTTCACGGCAGCGACGAACACAGATGTCGTCGGAAATTCTCCTACTCGTCTCTCAAAACGCGATTACGATAAAACAGGGGAAACATACCCTCAAATAGCTACCAACGGCGGCAACAAAAAGGATCAATAGCGGCGGTTCTGATTCTCTATTTGTGATTCTTCATTTTTCACGGTGGTCTCTCCGCGTCTCCCCTAGATTGTCCACGCGGCTACGACAGTTCAGATTCCGCGATGGTCGCTCTCACTCACGGTTATCTCTCCGGATATGTTTCGGATATGGTTGTGTTTCCGTTTCTCATGGTGATTTCGGTGAAGGGAGTTGTGGTTTTGAAAGAGGAATGGTGACGATGGTGTCACGACATAGTGGTTTTCATGATCTGTTTGTGTATTGTTGTTCTGTTTTTTCTTTTTGTTTGGATTTATACTGATTTCGTAGTGTTTATGGTTTGCAAATAGTGAAGAGTTTGTTCTGTGAAGGAGGTTTAATACTTGAGTTTTGCAGAGAAGTTTTGGTTTCTTATTGAAGAAGAGGAAGAAAAGTGGTGTTTATATATAGTGATTGATTTGAGGGGTATAAGAGGAAGAGCTCTGATGAATTGGATATGATTGGAATGAAGTTTTTAAGTTGGAAATCTTTGTTGTTGTTGCGTTTTCATTGTTAGTGGAATTAGAGGATTCGTATGACAGGTTGTTGTAATGCGTTTCTCTGTGTAAAAGGTGCGTACGGAACTTGTTTCACGTGATGAAGGATATAGCTAGTGCCTTGTGTGATTTTTTTGTTTTTGCTGTGAGTAACAAGAGAGAATTGTAATAGCAGACGTGTTATGTTGTGGGAAAGAATTTAGAAGGTGGGCCATGCTGGATAGTATTCATTGTGACATTGGAATTGGCTGACTGATGAAAAGTGGATATTAACTTAATTATAAAAACAAATAATAATAAATATAATAATAATATTAAGAATTATAATAATAATAAAGAAAACAAAATAATAATAAGAAATATAATAATAATATTAAGAATTATAATAATAATAAAGAAAACAAAATAATAATAAAAAATGTAATAATAATAATAATAAAGATAATAATAATAGACATAATAAAAATAAAAATAAAAATGGAATAATGATTTAATCTATAATGAGATAATAGAAAATAATGATAAAAGGAAAAATTTAGTTTATATAATAAAGAAATGAATATAAATGAATTTTTGCATGAATAATGATCGTGAATTGGACCTCCGCCACACACATGACCTGAAATTCGACCAATAGCGCACCCAAACTTCGTCTGATGAAACTCACATTTTTTTCGGATTTTTCTGAATAATGGTTAGTGATCAAAAAGAATAAAAGTGAATATACAGATAGGACAAATTTAGGGTATGACACACATGTAAGTCGATCATTCTACGATCGCCATCTGCACCTCCTAGGGTTTTCCCTATTGGTTGCCTTAATAAATGGTCAAGTCCCTTGAAAATGGGGGTGTCTTAAGAAAATGTCCCTACAGATAAATCATCAAGTCCCTTCAAAATTAAAAAGATCATAGTCCCTCGATGAACCTACGAAATAAATGATCACGTCCCTCGATGACCCTACGGAAAAAATGATGATAGTCCCTATGAATTGCTAAAGATACCCCTACAAGTTGCTTTCTATGACCATACGATGACTCTACGCCCGTCCCTTTAAAATCCAAGGTAATGACTACTTACTCCTTAATAGTAAGGACAGTCATACCCTTGAAAGGAAATAAAGAAATATGAAAGACTAACTTAAGGTAGGTAACACTTAATTACTTGCTCACAAATATTCTTTTCAAACCCCACTTTTAAAACATTTTCAAACTCAAAGCTTTGTATACATCCATACAATGATCATTACAAAGACTTATGAAAATTCTCTAAACACACACTACATATTTTTCAAACAAGTTAAAGTGAGCTAAGTAACTAAGAGCCCATGGATAACCATGGATATAAAGGATGTTAACACCTTCCCTTTGTATAACCTACCCCCCGAGCTCAAAATCTTTTTAAGGTCTTTCATGTTCTTTTATACCCTTTCCTAAATTGGATAAAATAAAAGTCGATGGCGACTCTTGCCATCCGCAACATAGTTTTTGGAAACAAAAACGCCCAAGTCAGTTCTCCCACCGTGTTACAGAACTGGCGACTCTGCTGGGGACTACCAAGTAAAATAGGGGTTACCTTAGGAATTAGATCACTTACTTATTTGATTTGCTTGCTTTATCTTTAAGGGATTGTTGCGGGTTACTGTGAGAAAGATCCTAACCCGAATCTAGTGTACCCTAGGTAAGTGGCAATAGACCAAGGAAACTGTACGGCGTATACCGATATGGTTGATCTGGTGGCTACAGTTAATGTGACTTCTTGGTTGGTGCTTATGTTCCTTAAGTAAGTTGAGGATAATATGAGGCAGCCATATGTTGTCATTAACACTAACTACCCTTTAGAACCCTAGTTGACCCATCTTGGCCATTAGAAAGTAGTGAGATAACCGACTTTGGTGAAGTCTAAAGTTGGTTGATACTCGATGCTATGCTCATTGAGATTCTAATATTGGGGAGTTTTGGTTGGCAAGTCAGTTGCTTACTGAACAATAACCCTTGAGAAGGATTAGTGATATTGAGATCCCTTAGAACCCGATTACTTTTACTAGGACATGATGAACCAACTACACTTTAGTGGGGAGGGTACTTACCTATGAACTTCATGCAGGCCTTTTAAACTTAGGGCTATTGTGTGACTTGCTTGTGTGTGCCACTTGTTTGTTATTGAACATAACATCATAACAGCATGACATCATAAGCATAAAATTCTCACTAACCATTTCAAGGACCAAAGGATTTATCTTTATTCTTTGTTGCAGGTTATGGCTTCCACTCGTAGGAACACTATCCAAATCAACTTTGTAGGGATACCTTCCAAGCTTAAGGATTTGGTCTCAAAACTTCCTGAAAGCTCCCAATTCATCAAAAAGCATGGTTATCTGCTTGAATTGGTTACCTCAGGATTTGATGAAGATATGATGAGTGTCTTGTTCCAATTATTTGATCCTAAACATCATTGCTTCACATTTCCCGATTATCAGCTGATGCCCACAATGGAAGAATTCTCCAAACTACTTGGTGTGCCTATCCTTGATCAGAAACCTTTCAGAGGCTTAGAGAAAGAGCCTAAACCTGAAGTCATTGTTGCAGTCTTACATTTGAAGAAATCAGACATTGTCCTAGAAACAAGAAGTGGAGTTAAGGGTATTCTGGCCAAAGTATTGATAGAGAAAGCTCAAGTGTTCTTGGATGCTATGAGTTACGATGCTTTTGAGGAGATCTTAGCCTTGCTGATTTATGGTTTGGTATTGTTCCCTAATCCAGACCAATTCATAGATGTACACGCCATCAACATATTTCTGACTCATAATCATGTGCCTACATTGTTGGGAGATATCTTACACTCTCTTCACACTCGTACTACAAAGGTGCGAGGAACTCTGATGTGTTGCATACCTCTAATATCTAGGTGGTTTATTTCTCACCTTCCTCGGTCTGTGATGAAGAATTAACAAGGTTTGAGGGGGTCTACAAGGATAATTTCATTCTCTCATTCAGATATTCACTGGTGTTCCTGGTCTATGGAAAATGTCACTATCATTGACCGTTGTGGAGAGTTCCCTAATGTGCCACTCCTTGGCATAAGAGGGGGCATTACTTATAATCCTTTTTTAGCACTATGTCAGTTTGGTTATGCTCGAATTAATGGTCCTCATGACATGCTTATTCAAGGTATTGTGTTTGATTATGACAATGATCTTCAAGGTTACCGTCAAAGGTTTATACGAGCTTGGAGTAAGGTGAACAAGGTTGATAGCAAGACTTTGGAACCAAAATATTCCATTCCTATGGAACCTTACCTCAGATGGGTGCAGTCTCGTGCTCAGATTCTTATGATGCCATATCATGTTGTTCTACCGGTGACTGTTGAGCCTATTGTTGAAAGAGATGTTCCTTATACCATTCTTCATCCTGATGTGCCTACTGATTTGGAAGAGCTAAAGAAGTCCTGGATCCAACTAAAGGAGCAAAGAGATACTTTTAAAGCTCAATTCAGGGTTAGCCAAGAAAGAGTGTTGGAGCTAACAAAGCAATTTCACGAGGAGCGAAATCTCAACACATATCTCAACACCAAGAGGAAGCGTCCATGGGAGACTTAAATTTCAGATGTTTTATTTTCTTTATAAGTTTTGTTTTCTTTAATTTGTAAGCCCAAAGGGCAATATTATTTCAAGCCTACTAATAAGAGTTTTTATTTTTGTTTGTTTTAACAAATTTAAATCCCGCGGTCCTTGAAAACATTGCATATGCATCTACATACCATATCATTGCATGCCAAGTTTTCACACTAGGTTTCTCATCTTCTCGCTGTTTATTTCAGCAGAAATGGCTCTCGAACAATACGTCAAAGATCTTCAAGCTCAGAATGCCCAATTCCAAGAGATGATCCTGAACTTGTCCAAGGGACAAGAAGAGTTGAAGGCACTCCTGGCCAAGAAAAAGAAGAAGACCAGAAAACCAGTTGGCTTCATCAATCTGGGTAGAAGGTTCAGAGCTACGATCAAGACAAATGATGAAGTTGAAAACCCTGGAGATGAAAATTCTATGATAGAAGAAGAAAGTCTACATGGTACTACTTTGAATTCTGATTATGAGGAGAATTATTACCATGATTCAACTGGTGATGGGAAATATAAGTTACTGGAAGACCGTGTGAATGCCATGGAATTGTAGAAGACTTCTGGATTAGATTTTGAAGATCTGAGTTTGATTTCTGGAGTTGTCATCCCTATTGGTTTCAAGATTCCTACTTTTGTGGTATATGATGGTGTTTCATGTCCAAAGCTGCATTTGAGATCTTATGTCCGAAGGATCCAACCATATACTGCTGCAGGAAATTGTGGATTCATTTCTTTCAAGAGAGTTTATCTGGAGCTCAATTGGAATGCTACTATCAACTTGAGAGTACCAATATTCGTACTTGGAATGATCTTACTGAGGCCTTCTATAGGCAATACCAATATAACTCTGATTTAGCGCCGACTCGCATGCAACTCCAAAACATGTCTATGGGTTCCAAAGAAAGTTTCAAGGAGTATGCCCAGAAGTGGAGAGATCTTGAAAGCAAAGTTCAACCTCATTTAATTGATAGGGATTTGGTTGACATGTTTATGAGTACACTAACTGGTCATTTTTACGGTCATCTCATTAGAAGTTCATCATCTGGTTTCACTGAGCTGATAATGATTGGAGAACGCGTGGAGAGTGGAATACGAAGTGGTAAGATACAAATGGCTGCCTCTTCAAGTACCACTAAGAAGCCCTCTAATGGAAAGAAAGAATCTAATGCTATGTATGGCCAACAGGGTCGTAATAGGAATAACCAATCTGTGGGAGCAGTCCTAATCTCTAATCCTACACCTGCACAACAAGATCAACAACAAAACATTCAGCCTAAGCAAGGTACGCCTAAGAGACAATTCACCAAGATCAATATGTCGTTGGCTCAAGCTCTGCAACACATGTTGAAGGGAGAGTTGATTACTTTGAGGGACCCTCCTCAGAATCCCAATACTACATCTCATCATTATAATCCCAATGCAAGATATGCATATCACTCCAACTGCCCGGGTCATGATACTAATAACTGTTGGGCGTTAAAAAATAAAATTCAGGATATGATTGATGCTGGATAAATTGAGTTTGATCCTCCTATGACTCCTAATGTGATTACTGCTCCTATGCCCAAACATGAGAAGACTGTTAATGCTGTTGATGATGGTTCTTATGTTTCTTTGGTGATTGATTTGACTATTCCTCTGGCAATTGTTAAGAAGAAGCTGTTGCAAGCCGGTTTATTTTTGGGTTGCAATGAAGACTGCTTTTACCGTGCCTCTCAACCCAATGATTGTTGGAAGCTGAAAGAAGGTATTCAACATTTAATGAACAACCGTACTATATTGTTTAAGAAGACCCCTTATGTGGAAAGTTTATGTGAAGGCTTGTCCCAAGATCTGAAGCTAGAAGATGTGTCTCTAGTTACTAATACTCATGTGAAGATTACTTCTAAGGGTCCTGTGAGGATTACTTCTAAAGGTCCTGTGAAGGTTACTACTGAGCCAAAGGTGGCTCCCCTGATTATTACTACTCCTGGTCCAATTCCGTATTCTTCTGACAAAGCTATTCCTTGGAATTATGGCTCCGATATTTATATCCATGGTGTCAAGAAAGAGCCTCTAACTGATATACCTGTTGCAGATACTAATCCTGATATTGATAATATTGTCGGGACTAGTAAGGTTACTAGGAGTGGAAGAATTTTCTCTCCAGAAGATACTTCAAAGACTACTGCTGCTCCAGTTCATATCTCCAACCCTGGGCAAAGTACTGAAGCTCGGGGGCAAAAAACCATTGATTGAGCCTATTTAGAATGAAACACCAACTACTGAAGACCTCTCTAAGTAGATGGATGAAGTACCGAAGATCATCTGCGAGAGTGATTACAATATTGTTGAACAATTGAGGCATACTCCCTCCAATATCTCTATGATATATCTGTTGTTGTGCTCTGAAGCACATGATAAGGCTTTGGTGAAATTCCTAAAGCCTGCTCATGTACCCCATGAAATCTCTGTGGACCAGCTCGAAAATTGTGTTGCTAACTTGACAACTGATAATGGCTTAGGCTTTTCTGATGTTAATTTAACTCCTGCTAAAAGGAACCACAACAGAGCTCTACACATCTCCATTGAGTGTAGGGGCATTACTCTGTCTCATGTTTTGGTGGATAATGTTTCTTCATTAAATGTGTTACCGAAGGAGGTTTTGGACAAACTTAACTTTGAAGATGTTGTGCTAAAGCCTAGTAATGTGATGGATATTCGTCCTGGACAAACTTACCGAAGGAGAGCCTTTGATGGTTCAAGAAGAATGGTGCACAGAGAGGTTGATCTTCCAATCAAAGTAGGTTCCCAAGTATTTGATTCTACCTTCTATGTGACGGATATTCGTCCTTCTTATTACTGCTTACTTGGGCGCCCTTGGATACATGGGGCAGGCGCTATGACTTCCACTTTACACCAGAAGCTGAAGTATCTTGTGAAAAGTAAGATTGTCACTGTCTAAGGTGAAGAAGAGTATATGGTCAGTCATGTGAACACTTTCAAGTATGTTGAAATGGAGGATGAATTTGTTGAGACTCCTTGCCAAAAATTTGAAGTGGTTCCTCAGATTGTTCCTGCTGCTGAGTCCGCCCCTACTGCTAAACTAGTTCTTGTTACTACTAGAGTACCTCCTACAATGGCCTCTCTGAAGGATGCCAAAGTTGTAGTTGAAGAAAGTGGTTGTACTATTTGAGGTCAGCTTCCTGACATTCCTTACAAGTCTGAAAAGTTTGGTTTGGGTTTTACTGCAGAACCTCAGAAGGATGTTCGTCGTGCTCGTGCTATTCGTATCACTAACAAGGGAGTTCAGAATGATCAAGTCAATGTTGTGGAAGATTCTGATGAAGACTACAACCCGGACAGCTGGATCTTTCCTACCATTGGCAGTGGACTCAATAATTGGAAGGCTGAAGACGTTATTCCTATCTCCTTTAGACAGGAGTAAAGGCTATATTTGTTTTTCTTTTTTTGACTTTGTAATTTTGAACAATTAAAAACTTTTAAGCCTTGTGCCTTACCCGGGGCACAATGGTATGCTTGTCAAGGATGTCATTTCATTTGCATATTTTCATTCAATAAAATCAATGGACATTTTTGCTTTCGTAAATATTGCGCTCTTTGTCTTTCTTTTATTTTTCCTTTATCAAAAGTTATGTGTTCTTACACACACCCACGTCACTAAAATGCAGATCCTCATCCACTCTGGATCCTGTTGATAACAATTCTGCTATTGTCAATTATAACTTCGAGAATCCGATCTACCAAGCCGAGGATGGAAATGAGGAAGATTGTGAAGTGCCTATAGAGATTGCTAGGTTGCTACAACAAGAAGATAAAGTTATACAGTCGCATGAAGAACCAATCGAAGTTGTGAATTTGGGAATTGAGAAAGACAGGAAAGAAGTCAAGATAGGTGCTGAATTATAAGACATTGTTAAGAATAAATTGATTCAGATGTTACATGACTATGTGGAGATCTTTTCTTGGTCTTATGAGGATATGTCAGGACTTGATATTAATATTGTGGTTCACTGTCTACCAATGAAGGAAGGTTGTCGTCCAATAAAGCAGAAAGTTCGTCGTATGCGTCCTAAAATGTCAGAAAATATTAAAGCATAAGTGATGAAACAATTTGATGCAGGGTTCCTAGCTATCACTTCGTATCCTCAATGGGTTGCAAATGTGGTACCGGTGCCTAAGAAAGATGGTAAAGTACGCATGTGTGTAGATTACAAGGATTTGAACAGAGCCAGCCCCAAAGATGATTTTCCGCTCCTACATATTGATGTTCTGGTAGACAACACTGCTCAGCACAAGGTATTTCCTTTTATGGATGGTTTCTATGGTTACAATCAGATTAAGATGGCACCTGAAGATATGGAGAAGACTATGTTTATCACACAGTGGGGCACCTTCTGTTATAAGGTAATGCCATTTGGTTTGAAGAACACTGGGGAAACATATCAGCATGCTATGGTAGCTTTTTTCCATTATATGATTCACCATGAGATAGAGGTATATATTGATGATATGATAGCCAGATCCCAGACTGAAGAAGAACATCTTAATCATCTGCACAAGTTGTTTGAGAGGTTGAAGAAATACAAGCTGAGATTAAATCCAAACAAATGTACCTTTGGAGTTAGATCTGGTAAACTTTTGGGTTTCGTTGTTAGTGGTAAATGTATTGAAGTTGACCCCTGCAAAGGTAAAAGCTATACAAGATATGCCCGCTCCCCGTACTGAGAAGGAAGTTAGAGGTTTCTTGGGACGCCTGAACTATATTACAAGATTTATTTTTTAGTTAACCGCTACTTGTGAACCAATATTCAAATTGTTGAAGAAAGATCAAGTAATGGAATGGAATGACAAATGCCAGGTAGCTTTTGATGAGATCATGAAATACCTCTAGGAACCTCCAATATTGATGCCACCAGTTGATGGAAAACCCTTGATTATGTACTTAACAGTGTTGGATAATTCAATGGGGTGTTTGTTGGGGAAACATGACGAGTTTGGTCGAAAAGAGCAAGCAATATACTACCTTAGCAAAAAGTTTACCGACTGTGAAACAAGATACTCACTGCTCGAAAAAACTTGTTGCGCTTTGGCTTGGGCTACTCGCTGACTAAGACAGTATATGTTGACTCATACCACTTTATTGATTTCAAAAATGGATCCGATCAAGTACATATTTGAGAAACCTGCTCTCTCCAGACGAATAGCAAGATGGCAAATGATCTTGACGAAATATGACATACAATATACTACTCAGAAAGCAATTAAAGGAAGTGTGGTAGCTGATCATTTGGCTCATCAAGCAGTGGAGGGCTATCAGTCTATGAACTTTGAGTTTCCAGATGAAGATATTATGCTTGTTACTAAAGAACCTAGACAATATGAAGGACCTGAACAAGGATCCCGATGGACTATGGTTTTTGATGGAGCTTCTAATGCGCTTGGTAATGGTGTTGGTGTTGTGATTATCTCTCCGAGGGTTGTTATACACCATTTAATGCTAGACTTTGTTTCGATTGTACCAACAATATGGCTGAATATGAAGCGTGCATCATGGGTATCAAGGCTACCATTGAGATGAGAATTCAATTCTTAAATGTATATGGAGATTCAGCTTTAGTAGTTAGTCAAGTTAAAGGTGAATGGGACACAAAACATCCAAATCTCATTCTTTACGGAGAGCATGTGTTGTCTTTAATTCCATACTTTGAAGAGATCACTTTTGAACATATTCCACGAGAAGAGAATTAGTTGGCATATGCATTAGCCACTATGTCATCTATGTTTGAAATCAGTTGGGATGATGAAGCTCCCAGAATTACTATTGATCGATTCGATGAGCCAACATACTGTTATGAGGTTGATACCGAGGGAGTAAAAGAAAAACCTTGGTTCCATGAAGTAAACATATATCTCGAAGCTCAGGAATACCCTGAAGGGGCATCTATCAACGATAAGAAGTTCCTGAGGAGATTTTCTGCCAAGTTTTTCCTGAGTAATGGAATTTTGTATAAGCGCAATCATGATTCAACTTTGCTTCGCTGTGTGGATAAGAAGGAAATAAGAGATATTATGGAAGACATGCATGATGGGATCTTTGGTACTCATTCTAGTGGGCATACAATGGCTAAGAAGATTTTGAGAGCAGGTTACTACTTGTCTACTATGGAAGCTGATTGCTATCAACACTCCAAAACTTGTCATAAGTGCCAGATCTATGCTGATAAAGTACATGTGCCTCCAGTTCCATTGAATGTTCCGACCGCTCCTTGGCCTTTTGCCATGTGGGGCATTGATACCGCTTCCAATGGACATTTTTTCATTCTTGTTGCTATTGATTAATTTACAAAGTGGGTAGAGGCAGTCTCGTTTGCTTCTGTTACCAAGAATGTTGTGGCTCGGTTCATCAAGCATAACCTTATATGTAGGTATGACATCCCTTAAAGGATCATCACATACAATGACACTAATCTAAACAATACTATGATTACTGAACTCTGCATGCAGTTCAAAATTAAGCATTACAATTCTTCTCCATATCGACCGAAGATGAATGGCACAGTGGAAGCCGCCAATAAGAATATTAAGAAGATCTTGCAGAAGATGATAATTACATACAAAGATTGGCATGGAATGTTACCATTTGTTCTTCATGGTTATCGTACCATAGTACGTACTTCAACCGGGGTAACCCCATTCTCTCATGTCTATAGTATGAAAGCAGTTTTACCTATTAAAGTTCAGATCCCTTCCTTGAGAATTATGAAGGATGTAGGCTTAGATAAAGATGAATGGATTCAAACTCGACTCCACCAGATAAACTTGATTGATGAAAAGAGGCTTGCGGCTGTTTGTCATGGTCAGATGTATCAGAAGCATATGATCAAAGCCTTTAATAAGAAGGTCAAGCAACAAGTATATCAGGCTGGAGACTTGGTAATCAAGCGTATCATATTACCATAGGATGATCCTAGGGGCAAATGGACTCCCACCTATGAAGGGACATTTGTAGTCAAAAGGGTATTTTTTGGAGGCGATATGATGCTTACTACTATGGATATTGAAGATTTCTCGCAACCTGTGAATGCAGACATAGTCAAAAAATACTAGCATAAAAAGAGACCCGCTAGGTTCACTGGTGTCGCTCCCGCCAAATGACACCTGGTCAGAAGGGGTACAGACGCGAACGATCGGCGAAGGAGAGAGAACATAAAGATGAACTAAAAAAAGTCGCCAGCTAGGAATTTTTATCCCGAAAGAAAGGTAATGCTGCATAAACCTAGAAGGAAATGGATAAGACGGTCGGGAACCAGAGAAGCTGAGAAAGGGGGTTGGTTACAACCTAGGAAGGTATTAGCACCCAGATTGTCCGCCGTACTCGACGGGATCCACGCTTGAAAGATTTGTGTTTAAAAGGGGTAGTGTCAGTGCTATTTTGTGTGAAAATGCTGGAAAAGAATGTACAGGTGTCAGTGCAAAAGAGATGTGAAATGAATTGCTCAGAAATGAGGCCTACAGAATAATGCTGGAAGAGAGGGGATATACAGAGACTTTTGTTCGATAACTGTTAAGTTATGCCTACGTATCCTCTCGTGCAATGAGGAAGTCAGAACACCGTAGTTCGACTCAAAGAGACTGAAAGATAAATTGACTGATGAACTGCCTACTTGTCTATGCTCAAGTGTATGACCTGTCTGGCTCAGGTGCAAACTGTCTTGCATTAGACGGAAGAAGCAAGTTCTCGATTATGAGTGAATGAGGTGAGAAAAGAATCCCAAAGGAGACGATTATTGTTTGTTTTTAGGTTTTCAATCTTTTATTGCTTTTGGAGTTTGTCATAAGAAAATGAGCTTAAGCCTAAACCAAGGGTTAGTAAACTCATCACATCTTCCCTTTGATTAGGGGTAATGAGAATACCTTAAGTATGAAGTAAACACCTCACACTTAATCACCATGATGTAGGATTAAGATCATTAACCTACTTGCCATTATTTAGATGTTTTTGGTATTTTTGTTTAGTGTTAAGTAATGAGTTTAAGCCATAATCAAGGATTTAATGGACCCATTACACCATCCTAATAGAAGGATGATAAATGAGAACATTTAAGCTGAGAAAGGCTCCTTAACTTAATCCATGATTAGGGATTAACCTCATGACAAAACAAAGCCTTTATTAAAATGGATTTTAATTAATGGTGAGATTAAGAAGTGGATTTTATGGTTTGTAAGACAACTTGAGGGGGACTTGTCCATTAACACTAGGGTTAGTCCTTCTTAACCAATTAAGGAAGAATTAGAACCCTAATGCAAGGCCCAAGTTACAAGCTTATTGTCTTAGTGATTATTAGATGGATTGATTAAAGGATTTAAACACATTAAGGGTTTAACACTTGGGATTAAAGTTATACACTCCATCCTAAGAGAAGGATGCAGGCATAACCTTACTCACAAAGCCTTAAAACCTTAAAGGTTTAGTCCCTGATTATGAGATGAGAAGAGAAGACAAAAAAGATGAGACAAAGGTAAAACTAATGGGGGACTAATCAAACACTAATTGTTATCATGCTTGGGTATTCCTAGGGTTTTTTAGGCTTGCAAGATATCTTCAGAGAAGAGCCACCAAGAAAGAAGCAGATGAAAGGAAGAGAAGCAGAAGAAACAAGTCAACTTACTTCACTTAAGAAGATAAGTTGCTTGAAGAAATAAAGTGAGGAAGGAACATGAATGAGCAAGCTCACTCTAATACAAATACAAAATGCAGCAATGAATGCATAAGATATGAGAAGAGATTGTGGGAAGTGAAAGCAAAGTCACTTCTCAAAGTAACTTACCACCTGAAAAGTTAGCAAAAGGAAATGAAATGAAATGAAAATGAAATGAATGCAAGGATGCAAACCAAAACCAGAAGCATGTTTATGATGTAAATGATGCTAAGAGATGATGCAAATGTATGTCAAGAGATGCAAATGATCATACAAGCAATGAAGATGCAAATGAAGCATGAAAGGAGCATGAAAGTTCATGAATGTTTATGGGATGCAATGAATGCAAATCATGCTAAATGGATGATGCAATGATCAAACATAATTCTAATGTGTCCTAAGATGTCTTAGAAGTCATGTGGATGCATAAAATGTCATGGCAAGTTCATGAATGCAAGCATATGCAAGAAGTATGCAAATGAAGATACAAAATTAGGGTTTTCATGCCACATGAGATGCAAAACTCAAAAAACAGAAGCAAATGACAAGATAAAAAATTGAAAATGCACTCAAAGGAACCCTAAACCTATACTAGGTTACCATCCAAAGGGGGAAGTCAGAAGCTAAACCTAGAAGGATTTATGAATTTCCTAAGTTTCTAGGGTTTTTTGGGTGATCCTCAATGTAAAATGCCAAACAAATTGAAAATGCAAGATAAAAATGAAACAAAAATGTTTTTGGGTTCTAGAAACCATGCATAGAATAATGCAAAAATAACCATTCACAAACTCAACATGGTTTAAAAGTTATGGATTTTTGAAGTTAGGGTTAGAAAATGAACAATTTTAAGAACCCTAATTCATTGAAAAATGTCAAAGCATGATCAAAACCAAAAAGAAATTTGTGTGGATGGTATGACAATGTCTCTAAATGTTTAAAGATGCAACATGAATTTTTTGGGATTTTTTAGAAACCTAAATGATATTTTAATTAATTAATTTTCATTAATTAATTAAAATAAACAATTAAATGTCTAAAAAATGATTTTTTAATGCAAAAAATAAAAATAAAAATATTTTTGGGTTGAGAAAATTATTTGGAATTAAAATGCTGAATAAAAATATTTTTTGGGATTTTTTAACTATTTTAAATAATTCGTACAAAATAAATAAGAAAAATGAATTGAAAAATGAAATAAACAAAAGTATGCTGAATGGATGGCCTGGATTGAAACTGGGTTTAAAGGGATTGACCTGGCGCACTATCCTACGGCTCAAATTCAAATTCTATTAATCCTAATTAAATTATTAATTAATCCAGATTAATCACTAATGAAAAGATCTTGGCCATTCACTGCACGCGGGAAAGACAAATCCAAGGGTCCACATTCAAAGTTTGCCCTAACCCTAATTAGTCACTTAATGACTTTCAAGTGGCCGGAGAAGACCTCCGGTTATCTTCTCCGGCCAGCTCCTCACCTGAAAATTCTCAACTTCTTCCCTAGGCACTTTCTGGAGCTCTAAAGCTCCAGATTCACTCCTCCCACTCCCCTAAGATCAAATCCACCCTCATAAACAATTTCTTTTCACCCAATCTCAAGATTCGAAGCAAAGAACAAATATGGCAAAAATTTCAGACAAGCAATACATTCTCATTTCTTCATCATTTTCAAAAATAACAAGTTCAGTGTACTCAGGGGAACATGCTTAATCATTTAGTAACATAAAATAAAGGTTCTGGAAAAATTAATTCGCATGGCTACCTGAGATGGAGCTTTCAACCCTTGAGCTTTCTGGCTGCTTCCTTGGTACAAAATGCCTCCAATGGCCTCCCTGAAGAAGCTTTGATGCTTGGAGAGCTTTGAGGAAGGCTGGTTTGTGAGTTTGTGCTCCACTGGTCAGAAAATCGTGTTTGGCTTAAGGTGTGTTCTTGGATGTTTTGATGGGTGGGAAATGATCCTCTTGTGATGCTGAGTTGTTTTGTGAAAGAAGTTTGAAGTTTGGTTAAGTGTGCTGAGAGTTTCGAAGGAAAATGCAAGAGAGGTGATTTTTGTGAACTTGAGAATGCTGAGGTTTTCAGGATGTGTTCTTGTGTGTTATGGCTTGCTTTAGGTTAGTATAAACAAATGCAATTGGTTCAGAGAGTTGTTGTGGCATAGTGTGATTGGTATGGTGTGAAATGTAAAAAGTAAACATTTCTTGTACTTGAGGTATGGGCAAGTGGCAGGCTTGGTAAAATGGGGTGTCTGGTTCACCAAGGATCAAGGATGTCCATGGAATTCACTTTGAGGCCATTCAACATGTTTGTGAAAGGTTCTTGGTCATTTTGCAATTTCATGAAACTTTGGCCCCTTTGAGATTTCTTCATGGGCAAGGCATGAAAACTTGAGATTCTTTGGGAAATTCTGAGTTTTGGAAATTGCATAATGTTTGTATGATGTTTAGAAGTGTGTTTGAAGTCACAAAATAGCTTGGCAAGAGGTTTTGCAAAAATCCCTCTTTGGTGCATTCTTGAAAATTATGTGTTTTTTGCCAACTTTGACAAGCCATAACTTGAGTTCCAAGATGAATTAGAACTTGTTCTTGTACTTTTTGAAAAGGGAATGATCCAATCTACAACTTTCATGACCAACAATTTTTCATTTGAAGCATTTTTGGTTGAGAAAGAGGAGGTTGAGAAATTTTCCCAAAATGGAAAGTTTTCATTACAAGTCACTTCCATTTTTGGCAACTTTTGGTTTTGCTCATTTCTCTTCAAATTTGTGAACTTATAAGCACTTCAATGATCAAATAAAGACCATATAACTTCAATTTGATGAAAAATCCACTTTGGTTCCATGTTGGGGGCCCTCAGATGCCCTGATTTTGCTCTGACTTGCTCAAGAAGTTACCCAGTGATCAGATGACTTCCACAATGAATTTCTTCATCAAACTTGGTATGTATGATCCTTATAACATATTGAGACCAATAGAAACATGAATGACCAAAAAATTTGGAGTTATGGCCTTTGAAACCAAAACCCTAATTTCAGGTCATCTGTGCAGTTAAAACCCTAGCTCAGCTGCCATGCTTTGCCAGTTCTTGTGATTTTTTGACTTCCTTGATCTTTGGAGGATATAATATGATGATTGAACATACATGGACCCTCTTGAGATGATTTAAGACCTTGGGAGTGGCTCAAATGGATCTTGGATTGCTCAGATCACAAACCCTAGATGCAGATGAACTTGAACCAATGCAGTGAAGTAAAAATGCAATATGAGATGATATGCTTAGACTAATGCAAAAATGAAAGATCAAAAGCCATGGTGTGAACTTAGTGAGGGAAAATTTGGGGTGTTTACAACTGGCATAGGCAAAAATAAGGGCATCCCGGCGAACCAAAAGGGTTCGGGCAAAAATTAGGGATATATATAAATAAATTATACACCCGACAAGTCGAAAACCTGAAAAGGCGGCTTTGGAAAAAAAGGGTATCCCGGTGGACTGAAAATCTGAAAGGACAGTCCAGGCAAAATTTAGGGATTAAAGCATACGACTATGTGTAACACGGTGGGAGAACTGACTTTTAGTTAAATGTTGCGGATAGCAAGAGTCGCCACCGACTTTTATTTTCTCCAAAGGAAAGGGCATAAAAGAACAGGAAAGACCTTAAAAGATTTTTGGGTTCGGGGGGTAGGTTATACAAAGGGAAGATGTTAGCACCCTTTATATCCATGGTGTTCTGGACTGGGCCATGACCTCATGCACGGCACGGCCCAACTCTCGTCGGGCCCAAGTTCCAACGACCAAGCACGTAGACATGTCGGGCGAAGGTCTGTTCACCCGTGGAACGTCTCCTCGACCTTCTGACTACGTGTCGGGCAAAGAACGTGTTGTCCGTCCCATGGTCTCTGCCCACATATCATCAGCCCACATCGCGGGCAACTATGTTATGTCGGGCAGAACCATAACGGCACATCACTTACCACGTCACCCAACTCCCCTATATTATCTCCTTAGGGATAGGGGCAGTTGGACCAGGGAGCAGACCTTGGTCTAGGTCTTCACGCTTCGTACGCGTTCCCTGGCAGCTCCTCCTTGGGCCTAGCTAATCCAGCCCATTAGGAGCCTTGGCCCAGCGCTGGGGGCTCAATATAAATACCCCTTTCATGGCAAAGGGACAGGTATACTAACTTACACTCTGATAACCTATTCTGTACCTCTTCTGACTTAAGCATTGGAGCACCTTGCAGGTACACCCCCCTCCTCATTTCATTCTCTGGCCCATTCACCAAGACCTTGGAAGGCTCATCTGATCAGGTAAGATCAGTGGCGCCGTCTGTGGGAAACTAGCTATCCCCATCTTCATCAACAGAGGATCAAAAGCTCATTTATTTCTGTCCTTCCAACATGGCCGGAGAACAACCTAGCGAGCGCAGCCGTCCCCTCGTCGACTACACTACGGACGACGGCCCGCCATCCCATGAAGCAGACGCTCGAGACGGTCATCCAGCCACCCCGTCTCCAGAACCCCAAAATAACGGGGATGCCCCTCACGCTCAAAATCTAGGGGCAGAGACATTTCATCCCATCCCCGTTCCCGTTGAAGGAGACGCCACAATGATTGCCATGGAAAATGCCCTCAATCAGGCCGGTTCTATGCTTTATCAGCAGCACGAACGAATCATGGCCCTCGAAGCCGAGCGACAAGAGGCCCGGCCCCAGCAGGAGAGGAGGACACAGCAACGTCCAGAACCAACAAAGAAGCGAGGACGTCGTTCTCCAGAACCTCACGTCAGCAGGGCACGCGCTCGTCGGGACAATGGTCGAGCGGGAACATCACCAAAGCGCGGGCGCAGCCCCGACAACAATGAACTATCCCCATTAAGGAGCGACGAGGAAGACCTGCACTGTCCCCTGTCTCAGGCAATAATGGAAGCCCCGCTTCCCAAAGGCATGGAGAAACCGCCCAATCTAGCTGTGTACGACGGGACTACCGATCCCGACGATCACGTCGACAACGTCAACGCGATGCTCGACTACCGCAATGACATCACCGGGCATCTCAAATGCCGGCTGTTTTCAACGACCCTCAGGAAAGGAGCCATGGCCTGGTACAAAAGCTTGGCTCCCGAATCCATTACATCATGGAGAGTCATGAGGTCCATGTTCACAAGGCACTTCACGGCTTCCCGTCGTCACCCCAAGACCGAGGCGACCCTTGAAGCCATAGTGCAAAAGAAGAATGAGACGCTGCGCTCGTACATCGAGCGATTCGACCAAGAAGCTGTCGAGGTGGATACCACCGAACACATGAAAAAGTACCTCCTCGAAAGAGGACTCTTGCCCGGTAGTGAGCTGAGCAGAGCCGTCGGGATCGAGCCTCCCCGCACACTGAACGAACTTCTGCACAAGGCCCAGGCCTACATTAGATACGAAGAAAAACAGGTGGCACACAATGCCCGCAGCGGACGTAATGCTGGGGACACCGAGCACTCCAGACGCGAGGACCCGAGCGTCCCCCGTCGCAACGGGGACAGGCGAAGAGAGGAAAGACCTCGCGAGCTCCGAGAAGGAAGGGGTCCTGCGGGCCGATATAGCGAGTACACCTTACTGACAGCTCCTCGAGAGCGCATCCTCGCAGAATGCATCAACTCTGAATTCAAACAGGGCAGAGTCAGGTTCCCAAAACCATCTGCGCCAAAGCCTCACACCGACAAATCTAAATACTGCCGGTTCCACAGAAGTCACGGGCATGTTGTCGCTCCCGATAAATGGGACCGGCCCAGATAAAGGTACAGACGCGAACGGTCGGCGAGAGGGACAATGGGAACACACAGCCGTGAACTCACTGAATGAATAGAGTCGCCAGCTAGGCATTTTTATCCCGGAGGAAAGGCAATGCTGCATAGGCCTAGAAAGAGATGGATAAGACGGTTGCGAACCAGAGAGACTGAGAAAGGGGGTTGGTTACAACCTGGGAAGGTATTAGCACCCAGATTGTCCGCCGTACTCGACGGGATCCACGCTTAAAAGATTTGTGTTTAAAGGGGTAGTGTCAGTGCAATTTGTGTGTAAAAGAGCTGGAAAGATGTACAGGTGTCAGTGTAAAAGAAGTGCAAAGTGTGATATATACAGTGCCAGTGTAAGGATAAGAGTGAAATGCTCATGACTATGAGGCTAAAAGAATAAAGCTGGGAAGAGGGGGAATATACAGAGACTTTTGTTCGATAACTGTTAAGTTATGCCTACGTATCCTCTCGTGCAATGAGGAAGTCAGAACACCGTAGTTCGACCCAAAGAGACTGAAAGGTGAATTGACTGGTGAACTGCTTACATGCCTATGCTCAAGTGTATGACCTGTCTGGCTCAGGTGCAAACTGTCTTGCATTAGACGGAAGAAGCAAGTTCTCGTTTATGAGTGAATGAGATGAGAAAAGAATCCCGGAGGAGACGATTATTGTTTGTTTTTGTGTTTTCAGCCTTTTATTGTTTTTTTTTGGATTTTTGTCATAAGTTAATGAGCTTAAGCCTAAACCAATGGGTTAGTAAACTCATCACATCTTCCCTCTGATTAGGGGTAATGAGAGTACCTTAAGTGTGAAGTCAGATTCTCACACTTAATCACCTTTGATGCAGGATTAAGATCATTAACCTACTTGTGATTATTTAGATGTTTTTGGTGTTTTTGTTTAGTGTTAAGTAATGAGGTTAAGCCATAATCAGGGATTAAACAGACTCATTACACCATCCTAATAGAAGGATAATAGATGAGAGTGTTTAAGCTGAGGAAAGCTCCTCAACTTAATCCATGATTAGGGATTAAACTCATGACAAAACAAGCCTTTGATTAAGTGGATTTTATTTAGTGATGAGATGAAGAAGTGAGTTTTATGATTGGTAAGACAACTTGAGGGGGACTTGTCCATTAACACTAGGGTTAGTCCTTCTTAACTAATTAAGGAAGAATTAGAACCCTAATGCAAGGCCCAAGTTACAAGTGTGATGTCTTGATGATTTATTAAGTGAATTGATTAAGAGATTTAAACACATTAAGGGTTTAACACTTAGGATTAAAGTTATACACTCCATCCTAAGAGAAGGATGCAGGCATAAGCTTAATCACAAAGCCTTAAAGCCTTTAGGGTTTAGTCCCTGCTTATGAGGTGAGAAGAGAAGACTCAAAGAGACACAAAGGTAAAACTAAGTGGGGAGACTAATCAAAACCCTAATCATTGTCATGCTTGGTTGTTCCTAAGGTTTGTGAGGTTTTACAAGAAAGATCTTCAAAGAGAACCACCAGGATGCAGATGAACAGGATCAAGAGAAGCAAGGTGACTTGCTTCATCCAAGAAGTCAAGTCACCTGGAGAAAGAAAGTAAGAAGAAAAGGAATGAGCAAGCTCAACCTCAAACACACATAAAAATGCAGCAATGGATGCAAGAGAGATGAAAAGAAAAGTTATGAGAAGTGAAGGCAAATTCACTTCTCAAGTCACTTACCACCTGAAAAGGTTAGAAAAGAAATGCAATGCAATGCCAAATGGGATGAGATGACATGATGATAAACACAACCAGAAGCATGTACATGATGATAATGATGTTATGAGATGCTACAAGCATGAGGCAAGGCATGGAGATGTTCATACAAGATCATGGATGCAAATGATGCAAGTTAAGGAGCATGAACTTACATAAAAAGTTATGAAACATACATGGCAAACAAAATGGCAAATATGGGATGCAATGATCAAACATGCTTTCTACATGTCTTAAGATGTCAAATGAATCAAATGGATGCTTGAAATGTCATGGCAAGTCATGTTATGCAAGAGAATGCAAGAAGGATGCAAATGAAAGCCTAAATTAGGGTTTATGGATCAAACAACAAACAAAAACCAAAAACAGAAGCAAACCCTAAGATAAAAAATGGAAAATGCCACCCAAAGAATCCCTAAACCTATAATAAACCAATGTCCAAAGGGGAGGTCTCAACTCTTAACCAATCTCAAGTTATGATTTTTCTAAGTTATTAGGGTTTTTAGGGCTCCTAAACAAAAGAAATGCGAAACAAATGAAAAATGCAAGATCAAATCATGGCCATTTTATCTCAAAAACTACATGCTAAACACAATGCAATGCAAGAAGAATCAATGTCCAACTCTTCATGAATAGGCAGAAATGAATTTTTGAACTTTGGATCAAATTAATGCATAAAAATGATTTTTATTCAATGAAAAATTCTCAAAATGCATCAAGATCAAAAAAGAAATTTGGTTTGAAGGTTGGGCAATGTTTCTAAATGTCTTAGAACATTTCATGAATTTTTTGGTGATTTTTAAATACTTAAAAGTATTTTTAATAAATTAATTTCCATTAATCAATTAAAAATAATCTTTTAAATATTTTAAAATACTTTTTTAATGATAAAAATAAAAATAAAAATATTTTTGTGTCATAAAAATTAATAAAACTTATGAGAAAAAGTTTCATAATTTTTACACATTTTTTACTATTTTAAATAAATTGTGCAAGTTAAAAGAAAAGAAATGAAATTAAAATGAAAATAATGGAAAGTCAACCAAATGAGGGGCCAGGATTGAATCTGGGGAGAGCCTGGTTGACTGCGCGCGCAGATCAAAGGTTGAAATTCAAACTTCTTAAATTCAATTAATTAAACTAATTAAACCTGATTATGAACTAATGACATGATCTGGACCATACACACGCGCGCGGGAAGCCAGATCCAAGGGTCCATATTTGAATTTTGCCCTAACCCTAATTAAATGGCTAATTACTTTCAGGCTGCCGGAGAAGACTTCCGGTCGTCTTCTCCGGCCAGCTCCCTCCCTGAAAAATGCTAACTCTCACCCTAGCTCACTAAAACCCAATTTTCTTGCCCAGAAATCATCCCCACGCATCATATAACAAGAATCCATGGCCAAAACAAATTTATTTCACACAACAAAGCTGAATCGAAACAAAAGGGGTTTAGGTCACAAAATTTCAGAGACATCATACATGCTCAAAACTCAATGATTTTCGAAACCAAACACATCATCATGACCAGTGGAACATAGAGAACCAATTAAGCACTTAAAAACAAACTCCTGGAAAAAAAGTTCATGAAGCTCACCTGAACTGGAGCTCTGACTTCTGGCACTTTCTGGCTAGCTCCTTGGCTCAAACAGGTTCCAATGATTCCCCCTTGAAGCTTTGGATACTTGGTTGGAGTTTAAACAGCCTCTTGAGTGAGTTTGCAGCAGTTCTGACCAAGGGCATGTGAAAATCGTATTTGAGTTATGGAGGGTTTCAGGCCAAAGTAGTGGGTGGTTTCTGGTCAGTGGAGCAAGGTGAGTTGATGTGTGGAATTTGTTTGAGTGTTTATGGCTTGTAGAAGCAGATTCGAAAGCTTTTGCTTTATGGAGTGAAAATGGTGAAATGGAGTTATGGCTTGGTTCAGGCCTGGTTCTTGTGGGTTTGGGGTCAATGAAACATGGTGATTTGATCTATGGACTTGGCTTTTGTGTTTGTGAGCTGTGGAAAACAAATTCGAAGGGAAATGCAAAATGGTGTGTTTTTGTGTATGTGGTGCTTGAGAGAGTTTCAGCCTTGCTTCATGTATGAAATGTCTTGCAAATGGATAGTATATTTTAATCCTATAGGTCAGATGATTTGACATGGCCTATAGTGATTGGTAAGTTTGCTTTTGCTCAAAGTCCACCTTTTGTGTAAGAGAAGTATGGCTTGGTTCTAGGCTTAGTACAAGGCATGGGCTGCGCAGCAAGGGTGAGGGGAAAGGCTATCCAAAGTCAGCATCCAAGGTTGCAAGTTGTAGGAAGTGTGATCATGAGTTTTGCAAGTTGTTGCTTTATGGTTCACATGTGATTTCCTTATCCCACAAGCCATAATACATGAGCATTCTTGGTTCAATTCTGATTTTTATGACTTATAGAATTTTTGTGTCATGGTTTGAAATGAACTAGAGGTTACAAAAGGCATTGGTTCATGGTTTTGCAAAATTCTCATTTGAGGCATGCCTTGAAAATCAATGATTTTTGCCAACTTTGTCACACCATAACTTTTGATCCAAGAAGAATTTGATCATGTTCTTGTACTTTTTGAAAAGGGAAAGATGTAATCTACAACTTTCATGACCAAAGTTTTTCCATTTGAAGCATTTTTGGATCAAGAATCAAGGCTTGAAAAATGACCTAAAATGAAGCATTCTTGAAAAGTCAACTATGCCCAAAAAAGTCAACATTTGCAAAAACCCTAAATTCTTGATTTTTGTGAACTTCAACCTTCTTCCATGATCAAATAAAGATCATATACACTCAAAATGATGAAGATCACCCATTGGTTGGGTCATTGGGGGCCTCAGATGCCCTGATTTTGCACTGACTTGTCTAGAAAGTCAACTCTTGATCAGATGACTTCCCCATGGAATTTCTTCATGAAAATTGATATGCATACTCCCTATACCATATAGAGACCAATGGAAACAAGAATGACCAAAAAATTTGGGGTTATGGCCTCTGAAACCAAAACCCTAATTTTAGGTCAACTGTGCAGTTAAACCTGGCTCTGCATCCACACCATTTCCAGTTCTTGTGATTCTTTGACATTCTTGACTTTGAGAGGATGTAATATGATATAAGAACACACATGGATCCCTTTGAAGTGATTGATGACCCTTGGAGTGGCCCAAAAGGCTCTTGGATTGTTCAGATCACAAACCCTAGATGCAGATGACTTTGAAACTATGCAGTGAATCAAAATTGTGATATGAGATGGTATGATTGTGTTTATGCATATGAGAAGATCACAAGCCATGGTGTGAATAGGTGAGGGCAAATTTTGGGTGTTTACAGCTGCCCCTATTCAAACATGAGTTAGCTGTGCAGGATGTAAGCAACGGCTTAACAGGCAAGCGAGATAACTTGTGGTTGAATACCAAAGACAGTCCAAAATTTGCACTCACAGAATGAAGAAGAAAAGGGATATAGATTGTAAAGGAAAAACAAAGTATATTGTAAAGTGTGGGCGACGGAGGACGACCGTCGAGCAGAGGACGACTGCTGGGTAAAGAGCAATGACGGGGACGGCCGACATGCTGGGGATAAAAGGTAAAGCCAAGACGGGGACGGCCGACTAGCTGGGAAAAAGTAAGAAATTATGATGGGGACGGCCATCAAGATAAATCTGTAAAAATTCTCTGGGGATTAATGAAACATGACGGGGACGGCCATCAAGTTCATAAAGTAACGTAACCAACGATGGGGACGGCCATCGGGCTAAACTGATGAAGGACGATCATCAGGAAAAAGAAAAAGGGACCACGACGGGGACGGCCATCGGGTTAAAGAATAAATGAAATAAACAGATGATGAGGTACGGTCATCAAAGGTGAAGGACGATCACCTAGCAGGGGACGGCTGCTCTGTTGGGGAATAAAGGAATTATGATGGGGACGGCCATCAAAGGTGGAGGACGACCACCTGGCAGGGTACAGCTGCCGAAAATATCAACGATGGGGACGGCCATCGGATAAAAGGTCAACGATGGGGACGGCCATCGGACGAGCATGATGGAGGACGACCATCAAGAGGTGGAGGACGACCACCTAGCAGGGGACGGCTGCTCTCAGGGTTTCTCATGACATAGGACGAATGCCAGATAACCAAAGATCAACAATGGGGACGGCCATTGGATAAAATTGATGAAGGACGATCATCAAGAGGTGGAGGACGACCACCTAGCAGGGGACGGCTGCTAAAATCAACGATGGGGATGGCCATCGGATGAGCATGATGGAGGACGACCATCAAGAGGTGGAGGACGACCACCTAGCAGGGTACGGCTGCTCTCAGGTTTTATCATAACACAGGACGAGTGTTAGATAAAGAGAAAAAAGCTTTGTTGGCGATCTACTGGGGATATAGTAAACACGGACGAGTATTTACAACCAAAAAGAAAGTATAAGTGTTTAGATGTTATGTATAGATTAAAGATGCGGACGAGCATCATTAAGACTATGATACGGACGAGTATCAGGTAGAAACAAATACCGACACGTGTTCCAAGATGATGATATGGACGAGTATCATCTGGTTAACAGAGAACACGGACGAGCGTTGTATCTGAAGAGACTCTTCTGGGGAAAAGTAGACACAAACGAGTGTCTAAATTCAAGAAGACACAAGTGTTTGACACGGTGTATGGATTAAAGATGCGGACGAGCATTCTTAAGACTATGATACGGACGAGTATCATGTAGAAACAAACACTGGACGCATATTCTGAGATGATGGTACGGACGAGTACCAACTGGTTAACAAAGAACATGAACCAAAGTCGAATCTGTGGGGATGTAACTGGTATGTACAAGATACGGACGAGTATCTGTATAAGTATGAGTAGTATGAGTAGTATGAGTAGTATTGTATAAATGAGTGTTTATCTGCTGGGGAGGGTGACACGGACGAGTGTCAAAGTATAATAATATTAACAAGTACATGGGTTGTAAAAGTATAAGCGACTGCGCTGGGGAAATGACACGGATGGGTGTCAGGAAAGTGTATACAGGTATATGTGAGTGCAAAGAGGACGTCTTTGGCTTTCTGCTGGGGTATGACACGGACGGGTGTCAGGAAGTATCTGTAATACGGGTGATATTGTTGTAAAGAGTGTTCAGGCGGCTTTACTGGGGAAAGATGGCACGGACGGGTGCTAAAAGGAGTATATACTGGTGTTTGTGATTTGTGAGGCAACTGCTTTTGCTGGGGACTTTGGGGGATTTTCCTGTATGTTGATGAACTGTAATCATTCACAGGTGTTGATTCATAACATGGCTCATGATTATGCTATGCATTTGATTTTTTGCCGTAATGCTCCGTGTTAAAACGGAATGCTACGCTTTGTGGGTGAATATGATGCAAATGCTATGATTGTGCAAAAAAAAAAAAAAAAAAAACAAAACCGGGATTCGGATCCCGTTGTTGCGAAGATCTTCGATTGATCCGTGGAGGTGAGACATCCCAGCCAGGGATGAGATCAATGGTAGATCTGACGAGATGCTATCTGCTTGGGGATATGGGTCATTGATAGACCTATCCTTATAAACGAGAGACCCAGCTGGGGTTTGTAGAAGCTTTCTTTACTCTGTTGTGATCTTCATGCACTGCTCTTCTGGATAGAGGCTAGAACGCTGTGGGGAGATGGTTCCCTGACTTTGTACTCGGCTGAGGGCGAGACGGCAACTTGGCTGGGGAGAAAGAGAGATCCTTGACTCAGTCGGGGATGTAGGTGCCTTCTGCGATGCCTGGCAGCTCTGATGGGGAAGTCACAAGTGGCAACTCAGCTGGGGGAAGTCATGGGATGCAACTCAGCTGGGGAGAGAGCACTTCGGGTTCTAAAATTGAGTGTTGATTTGCCAGCTTGCTGGGATGAGGCTTTCATGCCCCGAGTTGCGCTCTGGATACCTGCAATCCTGAAAAAGATAGAGAGACGCACAAGACAATCCCGAGGTATCCCTTACTGGATTCCGTCATAGGAGTTAGGATACTTCTGAGAGTAAGCATATTTCCTGCAAGCATGTGTTTCTATTTTTAGTGAAAAACATCTGTACTTATGCAATTAGTTTTAGAGACATCAGACATTCTTTGCAAACGAAATATGTACAAGACGAAACATGACTGAAAAATCTGATTTTATTAATTCTTGTGCCCTGAATTGGCAAGATACAGTCAAGGAAACAAATCTCCTAAAATAAGGAGATTGTTACAAATTGAGAAACAAAGTGCTGGCGATGTTGACGACGCTTTCAAAGGAGCTTCCTCTTCAGCTATGACTCGTATGACAATGACGTTCTTCTCGCCTTGCTTTCTGAAGAAGGCTGATTCTGATTGAAGCTTGATCCTTTTGAAGCTTTCCAAGTTGCAAGTGATACAGACGAATTTAGAATGCAGTTGTTCGCTTATTCCCTTATTTTGCATGGATCGCCCTTTCGGGTTTTCAATCCATCGGGATACCCATTTTTTCCTGAGTTGTCCAATGCGGCTTTTCAACTCAGCGGGTGTACATTTTTTTGTTTATTTTCCCTTATTTTTGCCCGAGTCTTTTATTCTGTTTTTGACTCGCCGGGATGCCCTATTCTTGCCTGGACTTACATTCTGTTTTTATGTCCAGCGGGTCATTTTTATGCGAAGTATTTTTTAACTGCATCTGAATTCACAGGGGACGGGAAATCTTCGCCATCCATGGTGCTGAGCATCAGTGCTCCACCAGAGAAAACTTTCTTTACAACAAATGGTCCTTCATAGTTTGGAGTCCACTTGCCCCTGTGGTCTGTATGAGGAGGGAGGATTCTCTTCAGCACGAGATTTCTCACTTGGTACTCTCGGTGCCTGACTTTCTGATCGAAGGCTTTCTTCATTCTTTTCTGATACAACTGCCCATGACAGATTGCAGCCAGTCTTTTCTCTTCGATCAGACTCAGTTGCTCGTATCGGGCCTTAACCCATTCTGCTTCACTCAGTTTAACATCCATTAATACCCGTAGGGAGGGTAATTCAACTTCGACTGGTAGGACTGCTTCCATACCATACACAAGTTGATACGGGGTTGCTCCAGTGGACGTTCTGATTGATGTGCGGTACCCCTGCAAGGCAAACGGTAGCATTTCATGCCAGTCTTTGTAAGTGATTACCATCTTCTGCACAATCTTCTTGATATTCTTATTTGCTGCCTCAACAGCGCCATTCATCTTCGGCCTGTAAGGAGAAGAATTGTGGTGTTGGATCTTGAAGTCCCGACATAATTCAGCCATCATCTTGTTGTTTAGATTGGAACCATTATCAGTAATGATTCGCTCGGGAACTCCATATCGACAGATGATATCTCTCTTCAGAAATCTGGCTACCACTTGTCTTGTAACATTTGCATATGAGGCGGCTTCGACCCACTTAGTGAAATAATCAATGGCGACCAGGATGAATCTGTGGCCATTTGAAGCGGTTGGCTCAATCTTGCCAATCATATCAATGCCCCACATGGCAAAGGGCCATGGTGAAGACATGATGTTCAGAGGATTGGGAGGCACATGCACCTTATCTGCATAGATCTGGCATTTATGGCATTTTCTGGCATAAGCACAACAGTCTGCATCCATTGAGATCCAGTAATAACCTGATCTTAACAACTTTTTAGCCATGGCATGCCCTCCGGCATGGGTACCAAACGATCCTTCGTGCACTTCATGCATCAACAAACCTGCTTCCGTCTTGTCAACACATCTGAGGAGTACCATATCAAAGTTCCTTTTGTATAAAGACCCATCAGTGTTCAGAAAGAAACTACCAGCAAGCCTTCTCAAAGTCTTCTTATCATTGGAAGATGCCCCAGGTGGGTATGTTTGATCCTCCAAGAAGCATTTAATGTCATGAAACCAAGGCTTATCGTCCTCGACAACTTCTGCTGCAAACACATATGCTGGTCTATCAAGTCTGGATACTGAAATCTGAGGTACAAAGTTAGCAGCTTGAACTTTGATCATGGATGAAATGGTAGCAAGAGCATCTGCAAACTGATTCTCGTCCCGAGGGATATACTCGAGCTTGACTGTTGTGAAGAAAGTCAATAACCTCCTTGTATAATCCCTGTAAGGTATCAGATGATCCTGGTGGGTGTACCATTTGCCGTTGGTTTGATTAACTACCAAAGCTGAATCTCCGAATACAGTCAAAGTCTTGATCCTGAGGTCAACGGCTTCCTCAAGACCTATAATGCAAGCTTCGTATTCAGCTTCGTTGTTAGTGCAGTTGAAAGTGAGTTTTGCCGAGAAAGGCATGTGAACTCCTTTAGGTGTAATGAGTACTGCACCAACACCACGACCATTCATGTTAACAGCCCCATCAAACATCATAGTCCATTCTTCTTCCGGGTCGGGCCCTTCAGTGTGAATAGGATCTTCATGATCTTTTGCTTTAATGAACATGATGTCTTCATCAGGGAAGTCAAATCTCATAGGCTGGTAATCATCAAAGGGGTTGCTCAGCAAGATATTCAGACAATACACTGCCCTTGATGGCTTTTTGAGAGGTGTACTGGATGTCGTATTCTGTGAGAATCATTTGCCATCTTGCAACCCGTCCGGTAAGAGCTGGCTTCTCGAAAATATACTTAACTGGGTCCATTTTGGATATCAACAAAGTAGTGTGGGTCAACATATACTGTCTCAGTCGGCGAGCAGCCCACGCTAAAGCACAGCAAGTTTTCTCGAGCAGTGAATAACGTTGTTCACAGTCGGTAAACTTTTTGCTTAGGTAGTATATTGCATACTCTTTTCGACCAGACTCGTCATGCTGGCCCAGCACACACCCCATCGACTCTTCTAATACTGTCAAGTACATTATCAGAGGTCTTCCTTCAACTGGTGGCATAAGGATTGGAGGCTCTTGCAGATATTCCTTGATCTTGTCAAAAGCCTTCTGGCAGTCTTCGTTCCACCTGACCGTCTGTTCTTTTCTTAACAGCTTGAACAAGGGTTCACAGGTTGCTGTAAGGTGAGATATGAACCGTGAAATGTAGTTCAATCGACCTAGGAACCCTCGAACTTCCTTCTCAGTTTTCGGTGCAGGCATCTCTTGAATAGCTTTGACTTTATCAGGGTCAACTTCAATCCCTTTATCACTTACAATAAAGCCCAGCAGCTTACCAGATCGCACCCCGAATGTGCATTTGTTGGGGTTCAACTTCAGTTGGTACTTCCTCAGACGTTTGAACAATTTGAGCAGATTTACCAGATGGTCTTCTTCAGTGAGGGACTTGGCAATCATATCATCCACATAGCATTCTATTTCTTTATGAATCATATCGTGGAATAATGTTACCATAGCCCGTTGATATGTTGCACCAGCATTCTTGAGCCCAAATGGCATTACCTTGTAGCAGAACGTGCCCCAGGGTGTGATGAATGTTGTCTTCTCCATGTCTTCAGGTGACATCTTAATCTGATTGTATCCTGAAAATCCGTCCATGAAGGAGAATACCGAGAACTGAGCCGTATTATCAACCAATACATCAATGTGAGGTAAAGGGAAATCATCTTTCGGGCTGGCTCTGTTCAGATCCCGGTAATCAACACACATTCTTACTTTGCCGTCTTTCTTAGGCACAGGCACAATATTAGCAACCCATGGTGGATAGCTAGTCACAGCAAGGAACCCGGCGTCCCATTGCTTTTGTACCTCTTCTTTGATTTTCATTGCCATGTCTGGACGAGTACGGCGTAGTTTCTGTTTAACTGGCGGGCATTCTTCCTTCAAAGGCAGCTTGTGCACAACAATATCGGTATCCAAACCCGGCATGTCTTGATAAGACCAAGCGAACACGTCCACATACTCTCGAAGTAGGTCAATCAGCTGTCCCTTCACTGAGTCTTGCAGGCAGGCCCCGATCTTGACTTCTTTCACGTCTTCATCCGTACCAAGATTGATCACTTCAACCTCCTCCTGGTGAGGAGTAATAACCTTTTCCTCTTGTCTTAACAACCTGGCTAGCTCTTCAGGAAGCTCATATTCTTCATCAACCCCTTCATCAGCTTGATTGATTGGATTGTCAAAGTCATACGGAGTCATAGCCGTGCTGTTGTCGGTGCTGTCTGGAAGGCACTCTCTGCAAGGGTTAAGTTTGTTCATTTTAGTGATCTGATTTTAATCTTTATTTAGAAAAGTGAAATGAAGTTGTCATTTTGAAAACACCGCCATTTATTTTTTTGTACAAAAAGAAAAATGGAAAAACAGTGAACGAAAAGAAAAAGACTCGTTTGCAAAAAGATGTCTGATATTTCATTAATTGATCTTGTTTGCACAAAAAGTACAGATGGCCCGATTACAAAATGAGTCTTGTCATCTTGGGCAAGATGCAAGACTTTGATGCATGCTTATAAAAATACAGGAAATAATAATTACTCTGCATGAGTAACTCTTATAATTTCCTGGGAAGACCAGTTCGAGACACTGCTCCCCGGGATCTTTGGACGAATCCAATTCTCCAGATTGCGCTCCTCTTCCAGCTCGTCTTCCAGACAGTTAACAGCATCAGGGGTAAGCATCCCCCCACTCACAAAGTTGGGCTCTTTCGCAGCCGCTGTTTGATCTTGTTGAGTTGGTTTGTAACCCAACCCAAATCTGTCCTCTTTCTTCTCTACCGGCAGTAGCTTGCCCCAGCCCTGGGCAGTTCCTTCCTCAACAACCTTCCGGGCTTGTTGGTATGATGATATCGAAGTACCAGACACAGCAGATGTTTCATTCACATTCAAGGCTTCAAACCCCTGGCTCATTGTTTCGTGGATCTCCCCATCCATCTCAATGTACTTATAGGTTGCCAGGTGGCTGACAAAAATGTCCTCTTCTCCGCAGATTGTAACGATTTGACCCTCCCACTCATATTTTAACTTCTGGTGAAGGGTAGAGGTCACGGCGCCAGCGGCGTGGATCCATGGCCTACCCAATAAACAGCTGTAGGCGGGCTGTATATCCATCACGTAGAAGATAGTTGTGAAAGTCTGCGGGCCAATCGTTACGGGCAACTCGATTTCTCCCAGAACCGATCTCTTTGAACCATCAAAGGCTCTTACCACCAGGTTGCTGGGTCTCAACGCCAATCCGTCGTATTCTAGCTTCACCAGGGCCTTCTTAGGTAAGACATTGAGGGATGACCCCGTGTCTACCAGCACATGGGAAAGGACAGCACCTTTGCATTCCATGGTTATGTGCAAGGCTTTGTTGTGGTTGCGGCCTTCCGTTGTCAAATCAGTATTGGTGAACCCTAGTCCGTGACTAGCATTAACATTTCCCACTACTGCTTCCAGTTGATTGACAGTGATCTCTTCAGGCACGTAAGCTGCGTGCAAGACTTTGAGTAGTGCATTCCGATGGGCTTCGGAGCACATAAGCAATGATAGGATTGAGATCTTGGAAGGCGTCTGATGAAGCTGATCCACTATTTTATAATCACTCTTTTTGATGATTCGCATGAACTCATCAACCTCTTGATCGAATGGTGTCTTCAAGGCTTCTTTAACAGCTTGATCTTCCTGCACAGGGCTCTTCCCTTTTGCCTTGGCAGCAGCTTCGGCTTCGGCTGTGGGTCTCTGAATTTGTGGAGCGAAAAGACGTCTGCTTCGAGTGAAGCCTCCGCCTCCTCCCACATTGTCAATTTGTAGTGCAGGGGTTGATGATTCAAAAGTGATTCTTTGTCCTTCACAGTACAAGTCAGAGCCGTAATGCCAGGGGATGGCATTACTGCTTTCATAAGGCATTGGTCCAGGCACCGTGATAGTGACTGGACTGGCTGCAGCTGTGGAAGGAATTGTGATAGTTTGTGGATCGTAATAAATTGTAACTGGTGCTCTGATGGGAGCAACACCTTCTGAGTTGTAGGCAGAGTTGCTTTCAGGATCATAGAATATGGTGACAGTTGAGACATCTTCATGATTTGTTGCTGGTGTTGTAGGAGACAATGGTGGAAGAATGGATGTTGTTGTTGTAGGAGCTTCATAATGGAGTGGTGTTGGAGTTGTAGAAGGAACATTCATTGATATCTGATCAGTTGAAATGACAGATGAAGTACTTGTTGATGAAACCGAAGAATTGTCAGGAACAATGGTTGTTGCAGTTGTAGGAGGTTCTGAAACTGTTGCTGATGAGATTGCTGGATTTGTTGGAAATGATGTGGTGATCTGAAGTTGGCCACTCTGAATAAGGCCATCTATGCCATTCCTCAAATTATCGCACCCATTTACAGAGATATTGCAGTAAGCACAACCCAATTCACACCCCGGGAACATTTGACATTCCAGGAGTTGAGCCTTGATTTCTACCAACGGTGTCCGGATCTGACCCACACTGGTTATTAAATAAGACGGTTTGTCTTCTTCAATAGCGTTAATTCTGGGACCCCCGTGGTTTGGCATAGGATTTTTGTTGACATTAGGTGGTGGTGCGAAATTCAGAGCTTTTGAGTCTACCAGGTCTTGTACCTTCATGTGCAGAGCTCTGCACTTTTCTGTACTGTGGCCAGGTGCATTTGAATGAAAAGCACATCTGGCGTTGGAGTCATAATTCCTGGGTAGACTGTTGGGATCTGGAGGTGCCAGCGTCCTTAGCTCAACTAGGTTGAGTTTCAGGAGTTGTGGCAGCAATGTAGCATATGGCATAGGGATCGGATCGATCACCCTATTAGCTTGAGATGGCCTCTGCTGAAATGGCCTTTGCTGACTGTTGTTGTTGGTGTTGCTGTTGTTGTAATTTCTTGGAGGATACTGATTTTGCTGATGGTACTGAGGTTGTTGCTGATAGTTTTGTTGCGGAGGTTGATAGACAGGTTGAGGATGAGCTGGAGCAGGAATGGTGACTGCTGCCACTGATCTGTGAACATATTGGGGCCTGCCCCTGTTGGTGTGGATGGCATTGGTCTCGCCAGATCTTCTCGGGCCTGCAAAAGGCTTTCTTGTACTATTGGACGAGCTTGCACCGTTGTCTGAGATCTTTCCCATTTTTAACAAGCTCTCAATTCTCTCCCCAGCTATGACAACATCCGCAAAGCTAGTGGAAGAGAAAGCAGCCAGCCTGTCAATATAAGTCCCTTGAAGGGTGTTCATGAACATATCTGCCATTTCCCTTTCAGACATAGGTGGCTGAACAGCAGCAGCCAGTTGCCTCCATCTCTGGGCATATTCTCGGAAACTTTCCCTTGACGACTGTGACATTCCCATTAGGAGGGTCCTGTTGGGTGCCATGTCTAAGTTATACTGATACTGTCTGATGAAGGCCTCAGCCAGGTCCTTCCAGCATCTAATAGTTGCCCTTGTCAAGTGAGAGTACCATTCTCTTGACGCTCCAGTCAAACTGTCTTCGAAATAGAACATCCAGAGCTTCTCATCCATAGTATAGGCCTTCAGCCTTCCCAGAAATGACTGTAAATGAGTCCGGGGGCATGAAGTCCCGTTGTACTTTTCAAAGCTAGGAGGCTTGAACTTATGGGGAATCCTGACCCCGTCTACCAAGCCCATGTCCATGACGTCGAAACCCAAAGAATTTTGAGATTCTAAGGACCTCAATTTCTCAGCTATCTCATCCAACCTTCTATCATAAGCTTCCTCCCTAGCACCCATTACTGTGAATTGGTCCTCCTGAGGATCTTCTTGAAGTACCCTAGCTGCGGTGGCAGTCCCTTGAACATTTGCAGGAATATTGACCTCAGGATGGAGGTGTGGCCCGAAGACAGGGGGGTTAACATGGGGTTGGACCCTTTCATTGTTGCTGGTGCCGGCAGTCCCTATATGCGGATCTTCTTGATTCTGCCTTTCCACCATGGCTCTCAATCTTTCCTGGCTCTGAGCCATGTTGTTCATAACTTCCATAAACTGAGTCATTTGATTCCTCATCTCTAGCCTTTCATTTGCCATTTGATTTCTGACCTCGGTAAGGTCCTGCTGCATCTGATCCATTTGAATTCCCGGAAGGTTGTTTCGGGTTGGATAACGGTGCGGACGGTTGAGGGGAAATACCCGGCGCCTAGCAATAGTTCCTGAACATCACAACAGAGTTAGCAACAATAAACAAAAACCTACAAAACAAACAAATGGTTAGCATGCAATGCAGTATGCTTATTTGTTCTCAAGGTATCCGGTTTGGCATTCAGTTTTGACCCTTCCAGACCCTTGAAGATGCTGTTGTTGCTGCTTTCGAAGTGAACTCAGATGGAACAAACTAACACAAATATATTACAGAAGGTGAAATAGTACAACTTGTTCATTTTACAACACAAGCCCTCTAAGGGGTCAAAATACAGTACAAGAAAATAAAAGTACATGGAAAGAAAGCAACAACAAACAAATGGTCAAACACCAAGACCAAACTCATCCTCACGAACTTCCTTGAGAAGTGCTTCGGTCACAGGATCAGCCGGACGCTCCGTGAGATTCCTGATGAGGAGATTCCGGGTCGTAACAGCTGCTGCTAGCTTCTTGTGCTGAGTTTGTTCTTTTGACCTCTTCACTCCTGCTTTGACCTTCAGCTCTGATATCTCTCTCTGGGCTGCTGCCAGGGCCTCTTGCTGTTCTTTTGCACTAGCTTCCAGTTGCTCCATCTTGTCTTGAACTCTCTTGTCTTCCAGGGTACGAGCCTCGGTGATCCTGACCCACCGGGCTTGACTCTCCTTCAAATACAAGTCTGTTCTTGCTCTCTGGAACTGGGCTTCCTTGCAAGCATTCTTCAGAATTTGTTCTCCAGCCTTTGACTTTTTAATGTAATCCCCAGACTTCTCAATCTTAATCAGATGCTCTACTCTTAATTTCTCCAACCTCTCAATCTCTCTCATACCTTCACTCCTCTCCCGGAGGGTCTTCTGCAAAGCCTGGGTTAGCTTCTCATTTCTTTCCTTCAAGCTCTCAAACTCCTCCAAACGGATAGTGGCAAGGGGTGGTGCTGAAGATGACTCAGGCATGTCCTCTATGGTAAAGGGAATTCCGGAGAAATGGGCCCTGGCACGGGACCACTCATAATATTGTGCTGATGCCACATTATTGCACTTCCCCAGAATGGTCACTCCCTTGGTTTGAACATTATCCCAGGCCCAGGCAGCCTGCCTAACAACAGTCAAATTAATCTTGTTCTCACAATAAAGAGTCTCCACCAAGTCCTGTGCCTTAGGAGTGTGGACCAGTGCATAGCCCAGTTGTCTTCTGAACAGCAGAGGGTTGTAATTAATACTACCCTTAACTCCTACTAGGGGCACATTGGGAAAATGCCCACAGCTGGTGATGACATCCCTGCCCTTGGTGCTTTGAGTGCACCAT
The DNA here is from genome assembly GCA_963966055.1 of Lathyrus aphaca. Classification (NCBI taxonomy): domain Eukaryota; kingdom Viridiplantae; phylum Streptophyta; class Magnoliopsida; order Fabales; family Fabaceae; genus Lathyrus; species Lathyrus aphaca. Next base: position 127,734,558 of record OZ014520.1, on the reverse strand, counting down.
CTGATATCTGCTGAAGTTAAAGCAGTGAGTCTCTTAGCCCAGTTGCTCTGCTGATGAGGGTTCAGAAATGCATCTGTCCTGGGTAGATGCCTGAGAAGCCAAGTGTGGAACAATGGAGCACAACACCTCACTAATCTCCCCCTCTGCTTTTCATTCCTCTGATGCACTGAATAGTAGAGATCCCCCAATAGAGTTGGCACTGGGTTCTTCAGGATGAATAAGTGGATTGCATTCTTGCTAATGAATCGAGGCTCATTTGTAAACAACACAATTCCATATACACTCAAGGCCAGTAGAGCACAGACAGCTTTCCACTCTCCTAAAGAGGCTTTCAAGGTAGCTTGAGAGATCAAGAAGTCCAGATGAAAACCAGGGATCCCAGCTTTAGAGGTCATATGCTGTTCAACCAGGACAGGTTCCAGATGCAAAGCCTTTGCTACTTCTCTATTGCTAGGAAATACCATCTCAGGGTTGAAAGGGATTCCACCCCTGATAGGCAAACCAACCAATGATGAGTATTCTTCTAATAGAGGGCCCAACTGAAAGTCTTGGAAAGTGAAACATCTCAGTGGGGGATCATAAAACTGAATGCAGGTGTGGATCAGGCTTCTCTGTGATGGGTCCAGATCCATAACCATATCAAGTATATCTCCATAACTTTCCCTGAACAAAGGTATGTGATCTGGAGTGATCAGGGTCTGAATCCTCCTGATATCTGATAGCTCTGGCTGGAAGAAGTGATAGGTGATGTTGCTCTTTTTAGGAGCCATGATGCTGAGACTGAGTAGAGACAAATGCTGGTGATGGCACTGAAGAAAAAGGGCCACTGACTGGCTGGTGCAGGTGATAGCTGAAGTAGACAGCTGATAACTGAAGCAGGTGCTGATGAAGATAGGTCAATACTGAAGATGGGGTCAAAACCAAAACCAAATGAAGATGGATACCCTGAAACACAAATAAGCAAATGTCAATATGATGCAATGATTATGTATGCAAATGAAATGCAAGGGTTTGTGACTGAGCTGGATCTGATCAACTGTTCTGATATAGGTCCAAGTATGTTCAAGAATTCCAGATGAGGTCTATAAATCCAGTAACCAAGGTGGGGGACTCAAATAAAGAGCCACATGTCCAGGGTTTTAGAATCACAAGAACTGTCCCAAATTGGAGTATTCTTAAACAATCAAAGCAACAAGGTATTCTGAGGTCAAGGTACCTGCAAACCTGTAAACAGCCCAACCCCCTCACAGGTGGTGTTCTAGAACAAGGATCCTCAGACTTGGATCAGTTATGAGAAGTGTAAACACTTCTAACCCGGAGGTACAGTATTTACAATAACCATAAAAGTTCCTCCTCTAATTCACCTCAGTTTCTGAAGGTCAATACTAAAGGTCATCCAGACTTAGCAGGCTTCCCAGATAGCCCTAGCATTGCAGGAAATCTGCAACACAGAGTTCTCAAGAAGAAACCCATATCTGAACCGTGTTTCATATTCCCGCACCAAACCGAAATGGAATGGGAAAGAATATGATTCACTCTAGCCTAGGTGTCACTCAGGTCCCAGGTATAGGACCTTAAACTCTCAATAGAACCCCACCCACCAAGGCAAAAAACCAGATCCAGCCAGCAACATGACAGTATGATATATACAAAAGCAATAAAGAAAGCAGTAAAGCAACTGTACATAAAGCAACAATAAATACAAAAATACAAACACAAATAAGCACATAACACCCCAGTAAACACAAATCAAACAAGCGCTAGGAGGAACCCACAAAAAGAACCAGAAGCCCTGGTTGCAGTATAAGGTTCCCCAGCAGAGTCGCCAAGCTGTCGCTCCCGATAAATGGGACCGGCCCAGATAAAGGTACAGACGCGAACGGTCGGCGAGAGGGACAATGGGAACACACAGCTGTGAACTCACTGAATGAATAGAGTCGCCAGCTAGGCATTTTTATCCCGGAGGAAAGGCAATGCTGCATAGGCCTAGAAAGAGATGGATAAGACGGTTGCGAACCAGAGAGACTGAGAAAGGGGGTTGGTTACAACCTGGGAAGGTATTAGCACCCAGATTGTCCGCCGTACTCGACGGGATCCACGCTTAAAAGATTTGTGTTTAAAGGGGTAGTGTCAGTGCAATTTGTGTGTAAAAGAGCTGGAAAGATGTACAGGTGTCAGTGTAAAAGAAGTGCAAAGTGTGATATATACAGTGCCAGTGTAAGGATAAGAGTGAAATGCTCATGACTATGAGGCTAAAAGAATAAAGCTGGGAAGAGGGGGAATATACAGAGACTTTTGTTCGATAACTGTTAAGTTATGCCTACGTATCCTCTCGTGCAATGAGGAAGTCAGAACACCGTAGTTCGACCCAAAGAGACTGAAAGGTGAATTGACTGGTGAACTGCTTACATGCCTATGCTCAAGTGTATGACCTGTCTGGCTCAGGTGCAAACTGTCTTGCATTAGACGGAAGAAGCAAGTTCTCGTTTATGAGTGAATGAGATGAGAAAAGAATCCCGGAGGAGACGATTATTGTTTGTTTTTGTGTTTTCAGCCTTTTATTGTTTTTTTTTGGATTTTTGTCATAAGTTAATGAGCTTAAGCCTAAACCAATGGGTTAGTAAACTCATCACATCTTCCCTCTGATTAGGGGTAATGAGAGTACCTTAAGTGTGAAGTCAGATTCTCACACTTAATCACCTTTGATGCAGGATTAAGATCATTAACCTACTTGTGATTATTTAGATGTTTTTGGTGTTTTTGTTTAGTGTTAAGTAATGAGGTTAAGCCATAATCAGGGATTAAACAGACTCATTACACCATCCTAATAGAAGGATAATAGATGAGAGTGTTTAAGCTGAGGAAAGCTCCTCAACTTAATCCATGATTAGGGATTAAACTCATGACAAAACAAGCCTTTGATTAAGTGGATTTTATTTAGTGATGAGATGAAGAAGTGAGTTTTATGATTGGTAAGACAACTTGAGGGGGACTTGTCCATTAACACTAGGGTTAGTCCTTCTTAACCAATTAAGGAAGAATTAGAACCCTAATGCAAGGCCCAAGTTACAAGTGTGATGTCTTGATGATTTATTAAGTGAATTGATTAAGAGATTTAAACACATTAAGGGTTTAACACTTAGGATTAAAGTTATACACTCCATCCTAAGAGAAGGATGCAGGCATAAGCTTAATCACAAAGCCTTAAAGCCTTTAGGGTTTAGTCCCTGCTTATGAGGTGAGAAGAGAAGACTCAAAGAGACACAAAGGTAAAACTAAGTGGGGAGACTAATCAAAACCCTAATCATTTTCATGCTTGGTTGTTCCTAAGGTTTGTGAGGTTTTACAAGAAAGATCTTCAAAGAGAACCACCAGGATGCAGATGAACAGGATCAAGAGAAGCAAGGTGACTTGCTTCATCCAAGAAGTCAAGTCACCTGGAGAAAGAAAGTAAGAAGAAAAGGAATGAGCAAGCTCAACCTCAAACACACATAAAAATGCAGCAATGGATGCAAGAGAGATGAAAAGAAAAGTTATGAGAAGTGAAGGCAAATTCACTTCTCAAGTCACTTACCACCTGAAAAGGTTAGAAAAGAAATGCAATGCAATGCCAAATGGGATGAGATGACATGATGATAAACACAACAAGAAGCATGTACATGATGATAATGATGTTATGAGATGCTACAAGCATGAGGCAAGGCATGGAGATGTTCATACAAGATCATGGATGCAAATGATGCAAGTTAAGGAGCATGAACTTACATAAAAAGTTATGAAACATACATGGCAAACAAAATGGCAAATATGGGATGCAATGATCAAACATGCTTTCTACATGTCTTAAGATGTCAAATGAATCAAATGGATGCTTGAAATGTCATGGCAAGTCATGTTATGCAAGAGAATGCAAGAAGGATGCAAATGAAAGCCTAAATTAGGGTTTATGGATCAAACAACAAACAAAAACCAAAAACAGAAGCAAACCCTAAGATAAAAAATGGAAAATGCCACCCAAAGAATCCCTAAACCTATAATAAACCAATGTCCAAAGGGGAGGTCTCAACTCTTAACCAATCTCAAGTTATGATTTTTCTAAGTTATTAGGGTTTTTAGGGCTCCTAAACAAAAGAAATGCGAAACAAATGAAAAATGCAAGATCAAATCATGGCCATTTTATCTCAAAAACTACATGCTAAACACAATGCAATGCAAGAAGAATCAATGTCCAACTCTTCATGAATAGGCAGAAATGAATTTTTGAACTTTGGATCAAATTAATGCATAAAAATGATTTTTATTCAATGAAAAATTCTCAAAATGCATCAAGATCAAAAAAGAAATTTGGTTTGAAGGTTGGACAATGTTTCTAAATGTCTTAGAACATTTCATGAATTTTTTGGTGATTTTTAAATACTTAAAAGTATTTTTAATAAATTAATTTCCATTAATCAATTAAAAATAATCTTTTAAATATTTTAAAATACTTTTTTAATGATAAAAATAAAAATAAAAATATTTTTGTGTCATAAAAATTAATAAAACTTATGAGAAAAAGTTTCATAATTTTTACACATTTTTTACTATTTTAAATAAATTGTGCAAGTTAAAAGAAAAGAAATGAAATTAAAATGAAAATAATGGAAAGTCAACCAAATGAGGGGCCAGGATTGAATCTGGGGAGAGCCTGGTTGACTGCGCGCGCAGATCAAAGGTTGAAATTCAAACTTCTTAAATTCAATTAATTAAACTAATTAAACCTGATTATGAACTAATGACATGATCTGGACCATACACACGCGCGCGGGAAGCCAGATCCAAGGGTCCATATTTGAATTTTGCCCTAACCCTAATTAAATGGCTAATTACTTTCAGGCTGCCGGAGAAGACTTCCGGTCGTCTTCTCCGGCCAGCTCCCTCCCTGAAAAATGCTAACTCTCACCCTAGCTCACTAAAACCCAATTTTCTTGCCCAGAAATCATCCCCACGCATCATATAACAAGAATCCATGGCCAAAACAAATTTATTTCACACAACAAAGCTGAATCGAAACAAAAGGGGTTTAGGTCACAAAATTTCAGAGACATCATACATGCTCAAAACTCAATGATTTTCGAAACCAAACACATCATCATGACCAGTGGAACATAGAGAACCAATTAAGCACTTAAAAACAAACTCCTGGAAAAAAAGTTCATGAAGCTCACCTGAACTGGAGCTCTGACTTCTGGCACTTTCTGGCTAGCTCCTTGGCTCAAACAGGTTCCAATGATTCCCCCTTGAAGCTTTGGATACTTGGTTGGAGTTTAAACAGCCTCTTGAGTGAGTTTGCAGCAGTTCTGACCAAGGGCATGTGAAAATCGTATTTGAGTTATGGAGGGTTTCAGGCCAAAGTAGTGGGTGGTTTCTGGTCAGTGGAGCAAGGTGAGTTGATGTGTGGAATTTGTTTGAGTGTTTATGGCTTGTAGAAGTAGATTCGAAAGCTTTTGCTTTATGGAGTGAAAATGGTGAAATGGAGTTATGGCTTGGTTCAGGCCTGGTTCTTGTGGGTTTGGGGTCAATGAAACATGGTGATTTGATCTATGGACTTGGCTTTTGTGTTTGTGAGCTGTGGAAAACAAATTCGAAGGGAAATGCAAAATGGTGTGTTTTTGTGTATGTGGTGCTTGAGAGAGTTTCAGCCTTGCTTCATGTATGAAATGTCTTGCAAATGGATAGTATATTTTAATCCTATAGGTCAGATGATTTGACATGGCCTATAGTGATTGGTAAGTTTGCTTTTGCTCAAAGTCCACCTTTTGTGTAAGAGAAGTATGGCTTGGTTCTAGGCTTAGTACAAGGCATGGGCTGCGCAGCAAGGGTGAGGGGAAAGGCTAGCCAAAGTCAGCATCCAAGGTTGCAAGTTGTAGGAAGTGTGATCATGAGTTTTGCAAGTTGTTGCTTTATGGTTCACATGTGATTTCCTTATCCCACAAGCCATAATACATGAGCATTCTTGGTTCAATTCTGATTTTTATGACTTATAGAATGTTTGTGTCATGGTTTGAAATGAACTAGAGGTTACAAAAGGCATTGGTTCATGGTTTTGCAAAATTCTCATTTGAGGCATGCCTTGAAAATCAATGATTTTTGCCAACTTTGTCACACCATAACTTTTGATCCAAGAAGAATTTGATCATGTTCTTATACTTTTTGAAAAGGGAAAGATGTAATCTACAACTTTCATGACCAAAGTTTTTCCATTTGAAGCATTTTTGGATCAAGAATCAAGGCTTGAAAAATGACCTAAAATGAAGCATTCTTGAAAAGTCAACTATGCCCAAAAAAGTCAACATTTGCAAAAACCCTAAATTCTTGATTTTTGTGAACTTCAACCTTCTTCCATGATCAAATAAAGATCATATACACTCAAAATGATGAAGATCACCCATTGGTTGGGTCATTGGGGGCCTCAGATGCCCTGATTTTGCACTGACTTGTCTAGAAAGTCAACTCTTGATCAGATGACTTCCCCATGGAATTTCTTCATGAAAATTGATATGCATACTCCTTATACCATATAGATACCAATGGAAACAAGAATGACCAAAAAATTTGGGGTTATGGCCTCTGAAACCAAAACCCTAATTTTAGGTCAACTGTGCAGTTAAACCTGGCTCTGCATCCACACCATTTCCAGTTCTTGTGATTCTTTGACATTCTTGACTTTGAGAGGATGTAATATGATATAAGAACACACATGGATCCCTTTGAAGTGATTGATGACCCTTGGAGTGGCCCAAAAGGCTCTTGGATTGTTCAGATCACAAACCCTAGATGCAGATGACTTTGAAACTATGCAGTGAATCAAAATTGTGATATGAGATGGTATGATTGTGTTTATGCATATGAGAAGATCACAAGCCATGGTGTGAATAGGTGAGGGAAAATTTTGGGTGTTTACACATGTGATCGAAGACTGCGTCCATCTGAAGGATGCAATAGAGATTTTAATCCAAGAGGGGCACCTAAAGCAGTATACGAGGAAGAACGAAACCCCCAGACACGACGAGGCAGAGAAGAAGAGACCCCGGGAAGAAACACCCCCCGACAACTCTCCATACCAAGTGGCCCTCTGCGTGTCACGCCCGGAAGATTTCTTCCTCCCCGAGCCACTGCCCGAAGGAAGAATCGCTGCACTCAGCCCTTGGGAGGACTTCCCAACCGCACCGGTAATATCAGGTGGGGGAGTTAATGGCGAAACCGCTGCCCTCTCAGTCAAACGCAAGTTCGACGAACTCCTATTAACCGCCCCCGAGCAAAAGGCGACATTGACAAAGTACCGGGGAAAATCCAACCCGATATCCTTTTTCCTGGAGGAACTCCCGGGCAGATCCCCGAACTCGGGCATCCCACTATTGATCAGAGCAAAGATGACCCAGTTCGACGTCCGACGCATCCTAGTCGATCAAGGCAGCTCAGTGGATATCATGTACGTCCACCTCTTCAATACTCTGAAATTAGACAAGACCAACCTGGCCCCCTACGTCGGATCCGACCTCCAAGGATTCAATGGAGCAACGACTAGGCCGTGGGGGTATGTCGAGCTCCTCGTCACCTTTGGGGAGCAAGAAACGGCCAGGGAAATCAAAATCCAATTCCTGGTCGTAGACTGCCCGTCCCTATACAATTTCATCTTTGGACGCCCAACACTGGCTGAACTTACTGCGGTCCCGTCCACCGTCCACCTGAAGATGAAATACTACACCAAATTGGGCCGCGTGGTCACCATCCACGGCGACATCGAAGCTGCCCGGCGATGCTACGACGCTGCAGTAAAAGGACAGGCCGTGATTAGCACAAAGAACAGTTCCAGCAACAAAAAGCTCAGGACCGAAGACCCTCCCCGGGGAGTTAACGCCATCGACCTCGACTGTCGTATTGGGCTAGACGAAACCGAAGAAGGGAAGTCCACCAAGGAAAGATCTCTCGAACACCCGGTCCGACCAATCCCCGACGGAGAGTTCGAGCTCATTCCCCTCGGGGACGATCCAGAAAGGACAGTGAAGATAGGCAAGGGATTGCCCGAGGAAACAAGGGAGAAGCTCGTGGCATGCCTCAAAGAGAATTCTGACCTCTTCGCGTGGAATGCCGCAGAAATGCCCGGACTGGATCCTGAGATCGCGTGTCACAAACTAGCTTTAGACCGGGCAGCCAAGCCCATAGCACAGCGTAGGCGCAAACAGTCGCCCGAAAAGGCAGAGGCTGCCGAACGAGCTGTAAAAGACCTCTTAGAGGCAAATTTTATTTCTGAAGCCCAGTACACAACCTGGCTCTCTAATGTAGTCCTCGTTAAGAAAAATAATGGAAAATGGCGTATGTGTGTTGATTATACTGATCTTAATAGGGCTTGCCCGAAAGATGCTTTCCCCCTCCCTAATATAGATATGCTCGTCGACAATTCTGCAGGTTTTAAACTCTTGTCCTTCATGGACGCATATAGTGGATACAATCAAATCCCTATGTCGCCCACAGACAAGAGACACACAGCATTCATGACCCCAACGGGCAATTACTATTACAACGTCATGCCGTTCGGGCTCAAGAACGCTGGTGCTACGTACCAACGCATGATGAACAAAGTCTTCAAGGATGAAATAGGGGACATGCTCGAAGTATACATGGACGACATGATCGTCAAATCACACGAGGAGAGTACCCATGCTCGACATATAACCAAAGTGTTCGAGCAGGCGAGGCAGTGCAGAATGAGGTTCAATCCCGAAAAATGCACGTTCGGGGTACGGGCAGGGAAGTTCCTCGGGTTCTACCTCACCGAAAGAGGAATCGAGGCCAACCCCGACAAATGCCGGGCATTTTCGGAATTCCCGACCCCGAGGACCAAGAAATCGATCCAATCCCTCAATGGAATGCTCGCCTCACTCTCCCGTTTTATCGCCAAATCCGCCCAGCACGCATTACCATTCTTCAGACTCCTTCGCAAGGAGGCTATCTTCGACTGGACCGACGAATGCGAGCAAGCATTACTCCATCTGAAGAAGGTTCTATCCGAACCCCCGGTCCTATCACGACCATTAGAAAAGGAAACCTTATACCTATATCTGTCCGTGGCGACCGAGGCCGTCAGCGCCGTGCTAATAAGAGAGACCGACGAGGGACAAAAGCCCATCTATTTTACGAGCAAAACACTCCAAGGCCCCGAGCTCCGATATCAGCAAATCGAAAAGGTTGCCCTGGCCCTCATCAATGCGGCAAGGAGACTACGATATTACTTCCTCGCACACACAATAAAGGTGAGGACCGACCAGCCAATCAAACAGCTGCTCGGACGACCAGATATGGCTGGGAGAATGCTCAAGTGGTCGCTAGAACTCTCCGAATTCGACATACAATACGAAAGCAGGAAAGCCTTGAAGGCACAAGCACTGGCCGACTTCGTCGCAGAAATGACCCATAGCCCGACACCAGCAGAGGGCGCCCACAAATGGACGATCTTCGTCGACGGCGCCTCTAGCTCGTCAGGCAGCGGAGCCGGGATCATCCTCGAGAACGAGGATGGGATCCTGATCGAGGTTTCATTAGCACTGGCTTTCCCGACGTCGAACAACCAAGCCGAATACGAGGCTTTTATCGCAGGCCTGAGGTTAGCCGAGGACCTGGGAGCAAAAGAAGTGACAATATCCACAGACTCCCAGCTCGTGGCCTCACAAGTGCGAGGAGAATACCAAACCAAGAACGACAACCTCGTCGAGTACTTGTCCCTCGTCAAAGAAAAACTTGATAAATTTGAAAAGTGGGAAGTTCAACACATACCACGCGAGCACAACACACGGGCAAACATCCTCTCGAAACTAGCCAGCACGAGGAAAAAGGGTGGGAATAAATCAGTAATTCAAGAAATCCTCCCTCGACCTAGCATTGACAAACTACCTCCTCCATTCGAGGTCAACGCTATCGGGGATGTTCACTGTTGGATGACGCCCATCTACAACTACCTCACACGAGACGAACTCCCAACTGACCCGAAAGAGGCGGCCACTGTCAAACGACGAGCGTGCTCGTACGTACTCCTCGAAGATAAGCTCTACAGGAGAGGATTCTCCATCCCGTTACTTAAATGTGTCGAGGAAGAGAAAGTCCCCGACATACTTGGAGAGATACACCGGGGAATCAACGCTCAGCACCTCGGCGGGCGATCGCTCGCAAGAAAGGCCCTTCGAGCAGGTTACTACTGGCCGACCATGCAAAGCGATTCAAAGGAGCACGTCAAAAGGTGTGACAAATGCCAACGACACGCCGACATGCACCTCGCACCCCCGAACGACCTAAAATCACTATCTTCCCCGTGGCCCTTCGCGTGGTGGGGCATGGACATCCTCGGACCCTTCGTCACCGGATCATACCAGAATAAATACCTCATCGTCGGGGTGGATTACTTTACCAAATGGATCGAAGTGGAGGCACTGGCTAAAATAACCGCGCAGAACATTCTCCGGTTCTTTAAACGCAACATCCTCGCTCGGTTCGGCATACCCCAGGCACTTGTCACGGATAACGGGACACAATTCACGGACGGAGGATTCCAGGACTTCGTCGCCAGCCTAGGCACTAAACAACATTTCACGTCTGTCGAACATCCACAGACGAACGGGCAAGCAGAGGCGGCCAACAGAGTAATCTTACGTGGCCTTAAGCGCAGGCTCGGCGAGGCGAAGAGGGCATGGGTCGAGGAGCTACATAGTGTCCTATGGGCTTACCGCACAACACCACATTCTACCACCGGGGAAACCCCGTTCCGACTGACTTACGGCACTGAAGCAGTCATCCCGGTGGAAATACGGGCACCAACGAGGAGGATAGAGGAACCCCTAGACGAGGAAATGAACGACGAAACCCTTAGAGACGAGCTCGACCTAGTCGAGGAGATTCGTTCCGAAGCAGCCCTCAGGGAAACGACCCTCAAACAAAAAATAGCACTACGCCACGACGCGAAGGTCATAAGAAGAGAGTTCCAGGTCGGCACCCTGGTCCTCAGAAGAAACCAGAAAAACCCAAGAGAGGGCAAGCTGGCAGCCAACTGGGAAGGCCCCTACCGCGTCCGCGACAAGACGAGCAACGGGGCCTATTACCTAGAAAACCTACAAGGAGAACAACTCGCTCGACCATGGAACGCAGAAAAACTTAGACAATATTACAGCTAAATGTATCACGGGGAAACGTGGGTGGTACGACCACGTTCTTCGTCTCCAAAACCCCAGAGAGGAACCGCGAGACCCGGGAACGAGCCGAGGTCACATAGCGAACACAACCCTCCCCGACGAGTGGGATCTTGACCAAGACTCAACGTCGAAGTACCAGGACAGGCAAGGCACCCAGCTCGCGATGGGAAAGCCCAAGCCTCGAGACCGGGGCTCATACAACGAACCCGGGCTTCGATCCCAACGGGCACCAAGCCCGGCACTTCGTCGGTTCCCTAAACCGAGGAGATTACCTAGGTCGAGCAGAGTACGAATTCATTAAAGAAAATATCAAACATAAACGAACACAATGAATGACAACAAAACATTCATACATTAAAAACAATAACAACGGCCGAAGCCAAGTACGCCCGAAGGCCATATTACAAATGCCCGAAGGCCAAAATATATAACGGGCACGCAGGCCATAACAAAGCTACAAATTAAAATTACATAATTAAGACTCCGCTCGGAGCACTTCTTCTTCCTCCTCCTCTTCCTCACCCCCCAGCTCTTCCTCCGCTTCGAACGGGCAGACGATCTCACCATCCCTGACACAGTAGTTATGGGCCGACCCCGCCGTCACCAACTCGGGGTTCAGAAGCCCAAGTTGTTCGACAGCATTGTCGAAACCCTCTTTGAAAACGGCCACAAGGTCTTGGTTGAGCGAGCGGATATGCCCCAGCAGCTCACCGCGCGAACCAAGGGCACGCTCCTCCTCGGTCTCGTCGGCCAGAGAACAGACCTTTTCTTTGAGAGATTCAATCTGAGCCCTCAGGCCAGCATTGTCCTCGGTCAACTTTTGATGATCGGCCACCTGCTCTTCCAAGCTCGCCTTAGCAGCCTTCAACTGGTCTCGCTCCTTCTCCACCTCATCTAGCTTCTGGCTCAGCCCTTCCTGCAGCTGATGCTCCTCTTTGTAGTCCGACAGGTCTTTGGACAGTTTGTCCTTCTCCGACCGGACCTGCAAAAGAGCATCCTCCAGCGAGGCAGTGGAGACCGAAGTGTCGGTCAAAACCATGGCCGTCTCCATCACCCGGATGACAGCGGCAATGTCCCTAGCCAGATCTTTGCGTCGAGCACCAGCGTCTTGATCCAGAATAGCCTTGGCCTCGGGCGCCGGCACAGCAATCGCCTCCTCGGCCTTGAAGAACGACCGTTCCACATAGCAAGGAGGTAGCAGATAGCTGCCCGGTCCATCCGGACTTCCCAGCGACGACCTCGAAAGAGTCCCCGACGGACGCTTCCGTTTGTGGAGGGGAGAGGCAGATGGCGGCGGGCTGTCAGGTATATCTATCGCCCGAGGAGGAGAGGAAGGAGTCACGCTCGCCACATTCGAAGGACCGGTCCCAGCATCACCAGCGGTCTCCAAGACACGGACCACAGTCTTCTTCTTCTTCTTGGGCACCCGGTCAGCTGCACCGGCCTGGTTCGCCAGCTTCAAGACTCGGTCACGTGCACTGGGCATGGCACCTGCAAAAGAATACACACAGACATTAGCGAGCGAAAACATAAACAAAAATAAAAGACTAAACAAAGTCTGCCTACTCAATAATGCTAGAGCCTCCTCCTCGGTATCACACTCGAGCAGAGCCTTGGTATTGATGTAGCGCGTCTCGGTGATTAGCTCCCCGGCCTCATCCAGATAGGGCACGCCCTGTCGATTCGCCCAGACCCCCAAACTGAAGCTCTGCACGTAATCAACCAGCTTCTTATACGCGATCCTGTCCTCAGTGCCGAGCATCGCGTATTTGATCCGGTAATGGGCCGTGGAGAGGTCGAAATGATCACGCTGCCACCTCAGCGGTATCTTCGACATCAAGGTCTCCTCCCCGTCTGGTTTTCGTTGATAATAATACAGGGAGTGAAGGGCGGCACGGGTGATCGGCATCACCACGTACCATCGGCCTTTGAAGTGACGAACAGAGTCCACGTACGTCTTGAACAGGCGCACGGGCTGTTTGAAAGAGACCCAGCTGTGACGCCCACGGGAACCGGACCGCTGGAGATGGAAGACGTGGAAGAAGAGGGCCCTGGTACAACCAATGCCGAGGAACTGGCAGACCAACTCAAATGCCCGCATAAAGGCGAGAGCATTAGGATGCAGTTGGGACGGCGCTAGCCGAAGCCATTTGAAGACCGACATCTGGAAGGAGTTGAAGGGCAGTCTAATCCCCGCCTCACGGAAAGCAAATTCATACATGGTGAACTGCTTCCCCGGGAAATGATGGCAGATGCGGTCTTCTTCCTTGGGGGCGCAACAATACCAGTTCAGTGGATCTTCCCGGCTTATGTTCTCGACCACAGCGTAAGCAGAGATGGTCTCGTCGCAGAAATACGATTCCTCCTCCAAAGGCTCGTCCGCAACCCAGGAGAAGTCAGCTTGCCCGGAAGAGGAGGCGTGTTCGGTACCATCCCGGACACTCCCGTCCCCAACAGGGAGACGAGCGATTGTCGCATCTTCGGTCGAGGACCCAGAATCTTCCCTCCTCGGTCGTAAACGCCCGGTAGCACCTGAAACGCAGACAGAAAGAGTGAATTCGACGTCATATCAAATCCACCCTTCCACCGCAGGTCAAGTGAAAGGGCGTGGCGGCGACAGACACTAACTGTGCTCAACTCAGAGACACGCGCGTTCTTAAGTTACCGGGCAGAGAATTCATACAGCCTATGCAAATATTGCCCGGCATATGAAATTTCTGCCCGGTACAGTATGATCCTAACCCTATTTTCTACCATCTACAATACATCTACAGTCCACTACACTATTCCTAAGTCAAACCTAACCACATTTCTACGGAGATAACATGCATTTGACGGAAAACAGAAAGGAAAATGATGAATCACAGAGGAAAAATCATACCTGACATAGAGAAGTTGAAAAGGAAACGGTGGCGCACGGGCAACGGACGGTGGTTCAGGCAGGGAGACGGGCGGAGACGGCGGTTCAGGCGGTTGAACGAGCAGACAAGAGAGAATATGGAGAACTTCCGGTGAACGTGGGAGCAAAAAAGTAGAAATGAAGTTACTCAACCCCTTTTTATAATGCCTGGCGCGTGGACCAACGCGCTAGGTCATCATTACCTACTATGCCTATGCCGTCTTTGCACACGGAACGAAGCGACGCCATTAAGTCTGAGACACGTCTATCCAAAAAAGAAATTGAAACGACGCCGGGCACCTGTCCGTCTCCCCGACTCATCAAGACGCCATATCCTCGCATCATACCCTCGTCTGTTACTAGGAAGGTGCATACCAACCGATCACTTCCATCCCCGACACTCCCGGCGAAAGAGGAATTCATGAACAACTCTATAAAAACCTCACCTACCGAACGATCACACTTCCCCGTCAGCTCGGGGAACCCCCAGTTGCAACATAAGTCGTCGCTCTAGCTCAGAGACTCGACTTGGGGGGCTCCTGTTCTGGACTGGGCCATGACCTCATGCACGGCACGGCCCAACTCTCGTCGGGCCCAAGTTCCAACGACCAAGCACGTAGACATGTCGGGCGAAGGTCTGTTCACCCGTGGAACGTCTCCTCGACCTTCTGACTACGTGTCGGGCAAAGAACGTGTTGTTCGTCCCATGGTCTCTGCCCACATATCATCAGCCCACATCGCGGGCAACTATGTTATGTCGGGCAGAACCATAACGGCACATCACTTACCACGTCACCCAACTCCCCTATATTATCTCCTTAGGGATAGGGGCAGTTGGACCAGGGAGCAGACCTTGGTCTAGGTCTTCACGCTTCGTACGCGTTCCCTGGCAGCTCCTCCTTGGGCCTAGCTAATCCAGTCCATTAGGAGCCTTGGCCCAGCGCTGGGGGCTCAATATAAATACCCCTTTCATGGCAAAGGGACAGGTATACTAACTTACACTCTGATAACCTATTCTGTACCTCTTCTGACTTAAGCATTGGAGCACCTTGCAGGTACACCCCCCTCCTCATTTCATTCTCTGGCCCATTCACCAAGACCTTGGAAGGCTCATCTGATCAGGTAAGATCACATGGTTATCCATGGGCTCTTAGTTACTTAGCTCACTTTAAATTGTTTTGAGAAGTGTAGTGTGTGAAAAAAATTTCTTAAGTTCTTTATAATGATCCTTGTATGGATGTATATAAAGACTTTGTTTTGAAAATTTGTTTGAAATGTGAAGTGTTATGAAGTGTTTTTGAAAGAGTGGGCAAGTACTTAAGAGGAACCTACCCTATGATTAAATCTTTACTGTTCTTGAATGTTCTTTCAACGGTAAGACTATCCCTATTATTAAGGAATAGGTAGTCATTACCTTGGATGCTGTGAGGGACAAGTGAAGGGTCATCTGTGATTAGGCAACTGTAAGGTGTACTCAGCAATTCGAAGGGACTTATCATCTTTTATTCGAAAGGGACAAGATCGTTTACGAAGGCAACCATGAAGGGACTTGATCTTATAATCTTTAAAGGGACAAGATGATATTAATAAGAGAAGGGACTTTGCTTTATACACCTTACTTGACCTTTTTGTTTAGGCAACATGAGAGGTAACCCTTAAGAAGTGAGATGGCGATCCAAGATCGACTTATGTGTGTGCGTGTACAAATTCAAATATTTATCTTAAAATTAATGATCTAAATTCAATTTTAAATACAAACATGTTTACACTCCCTATTTTACTAACCATAGCAATTCAAATAAATAATAAAAATTCTACAACTATTACATAATTGGCACAATTACATTATAATAATAATAAAATAATTTAAATAAATAAGCATATAATGAATAAATAAATATAAAGGTTAGTAATAATAAACAAAATAAATATAAGAAAAAGAAGTTAGCATAATAATATAATAACAAATTAAAAGTTCAAATTTAAATAAATAATTAATTTTTAAAATTTTTAAGAAAAAGAAATAAATAATAATAGTTATATACTAATAAATATGATTAATGGTTCTAATAATTTAATTATATATACATATTAAAAATATTTGTTAATTATAATTATACAAGCATGATAAAAACAAGAAATTAAAATCATAAAATAAAATTAGGGTTTTTAATTGTTTAGGAAAATAAATTAGGGTTTATAAATATAATTAGGGTTTTAAAATGAATTAAGGTTTATAAAGAAAATAATTAAGTTTTATATAAACATATTAGAAATTTTTTTTAATATACAAAATTATTAAATAATATACAAAACAAAAAAATGTAATATGAGTTTTTTAGAAGAAAAATATTTTACATATATTGTTTTTGAGGATTATTTAAATTAGTTTTTTTTTTAGAAAATCATTTAAAGAAATAATAAAAGAAACAAAACAAAAAAAGAATTAAAACCAAAAAGACAGGACCTGGGATTTGAACCCAGGTCCTTTACCTGGAAAACTCACAACATTACCACTGGGCTAGCGCGCTCTGGCTGTCAACATGTTGCTTCCATATGCTTTTGTTCATATCCTGGAAAAACAAAATAATTGAACCAAAAAAATGCCCAGAGGCTAGTTTCGAACCCAGGACCTTGCTCTCACATACGCGTATCCTCACCACCAAGCCATCAGTGTTTCTCAGGATATATAATACAAACAATAATATATAATATATGTTTAAATTCAAATATTTGAATTCGCGCCAGTCATCTTCAACCTCCAGACCTGCAATATTTCCTGCGAATTTTGCTTCAAATTTACCTGCGATTTTTCACTTGCAGCAAATCCTACGAATTTCAACCATCAATTAAACAGTAAAATTTCATTAAATTAAGTGTACCAACATGATCCAGAGGTTAATTAGAATTGATCTATGGTTTTAGATTTCATTTATCATTGATAAATCGTGAAACCCTAAAACGACCGAAGAACCCTAACAATGGTGGATCACTCATTCTGTATCAAAACTCAAATCAAAGTATCCAGAAACGATTGTTAGTTCATCACAAACAAGAATCAACAGTTAAATGCAATTTATTTTACACCAATGTATGAAAACGAAAAACTCATGAATGTCAAAGAATTTTGATTCGGTTTGGCCAATTCGTGGGCTTTTAGATGCATATGATCATTGGTATATGTTCAGTGATATGTAAGGAAGAGATTAGCATGCTCCATTCACCTGAAAAACTACCAAATGTTAGAATCCGAATTTCAAAAAATATGATGAATTTTGAAAGTTTGATAGTAGTCTTAGAGGCTGCAAAATCGTCCCCTCTTATTGGCAATGTGTTTATGTATATATAGGGATTGAATTAGGTCAGAAAAATGTTATGATTCTTTGGACTTTTTGGATAATTGAAGATTGAGAAAGATATGCCTTAAAATTTGAATATTCTTTGATATAACATTGCTATTTTGGGACAATCCTCATAACTTGTGTATCAATCTGATCCAAATATTATTTATGACATTCTAGATGCAAAATCCTTTTTCAAATATATGATTTTATATTTTATTTCAATTTAAATTGTATTTTAATGAATAAAATTCAAATAAATATGAAATAAAAAATAAAAAAATCAGAAAATAGGTGGGTTGGGTCGTGCTTGATGACATTGTAAGGATGTGATAGCAATTTGATGGGCTCATTTAGCAAAAATTGGTTTTAAGGCCCTATTTGCTTCATAAACTTCCCAAAAATTTCCCAACTTTGCAAGGGCACAAATCCTTCAATTTTAATGCTATGAGGGTGTTCTTGGACATTTTGGAAAGCTTAAAGAGTCCTCTAACCAACCTCTTTGGTATTATGTCCATATCTTTTACCATTCTCAAGTTATGCTCTTTTGAAGTTGTTGACTTTTTGTTGACTTTTAAAAGGACCTATAATGTCTTAGCTCATACCTTCCAAATGAAGCATTTTTGGGCTTGGCTTGTGAGACACAAAGTTGTAGAGAATTCAATTTCCTTCAAAATGAGCTTTGGATGGAAAAATTTTGATGAAGCATGTGAAAGTTATGGCTGGTCAAAGTTCAGTTGACTTTTCTTGTGAAAACCCTAATTTAGAAACTCCTGATTCTTGATGATCTGAAATCTCCTTGATGAATCATGATCAACCCTTTATCAAATGATGAATTTTACTTCATATAATTGATGTTGGCAAAAAATCATGAAGTTTGACTTTGGTTTGACCACAGTTGACCTCAGTTTGACTTTTTTATTGCTTTGACTGATTTTAACCTATCTGATCATCTGACTGAGCAAATCTTTTGGGAAAGTCTTGAAACTTGACATGGGGATTCTTGAACATATATAAGATGATATGAAGCTCACTTGAAGTCTTGTAAGTCCATTTAGCCTGATTAAAGTCAAAACCCTAGTTTAGGATGCATTGCTTAGGAGGATGCATTGTCTGAGGGAATTGTCAAACTTCCTGACTAATTGTGAACTTTGTGAACCTTGTGAACCTCATGAGATGTCTTGTGAACCTTGTGAGCCTATTAGTACACAATGACTTGTCTTGTGGAGGGAAAATTTTGGGGTGCAACAGCTGCCCCTGTTCAATTTTCTGAAACCTGAGGGGTTGGATTGGTATGTGTGCCAGTCGTGACCTGGAAGGTTGAAGGGGATTGAACACAAAAGCCCAAAAATTTGCACTCACTAGTGCATAGAGTAACACTGATGATTAGTTGTATATGCTTAAGTGGGCTTGAAGATGCCACTTGGAAGAATTGGAGATGGGCTTAGAGATGCCATCCGGAGGAATTGGAGATGGGCTTAGAGATGCCATCTGGAGATGGGCTTGGAGATGCCATCTAAAGTATCAGGATATGATGATGTCTTTATGTTGATACTGGATATCAGTACTAGGTCTTCGTATAGGCCGTCTCTGAATCATTTATGCAACATGATTTGAATTGTTGAATGGACCAGTAGAAATAAATCTTCGTGGCGATTATCTCTTCTGAAAATATCTTGGATTAGGGAATGGATCTTTTTAAAAACCGTTTTCCTACTCTCCAAGGTCAAAAGAACGTCAGGATTAGTTCTTCTGAAAAACATCTTGAACTAGGGAATGGATCTTTGTACAGATCGTTTGCCTGCTATTCAAGGGCCAAAAGAACGTCAGGATTAGTTCTTCTGAATAATATCTTGAACCAGGGAATGGATCTTTGTATAGACTGTTTGCCTGCTATTCAAGGGCCAAAAGAACGTCAGGATTAGTTCTTCTGAAAAATATCTTGAACCAGGGAATGGATCTTTGTATAGACCGTTTGCCTGCTATTCAAGGGCCAAAAGAACGTCAGGATTAATTCTTCTGAAAAATATCTTGAACCAGGGAATGGATATTTGTATAGACCGTTTGCCTGCTATTCAAGGGCCAAAAGAACTTCAGGATTAATTCTTCTGAAAAAAATCTTGAACCAGGGAATGGATCTTTGGTACAGATCGTTTGCCTGCTATTCAAGAACCAATAGATTAAATCTTCTGAAAATATCTTGAACCAGGGAATGGATCTTTGTACAGACCGTTTGCCTGCTATTCAAGACCAGATAGATGAAATCTTCTGGAAATATCCTGGATTAGGGAATGGATCTTTGTACAGATCGTTTGCCTACTCTCCGAGGACATCTTGAGTAATGTATGGATCATTTCTGACCTGTTGTGAATTGTTGATATAACTATCCTGCAAGGAAAATGTTAGTTTATGCAATATGTATGCATGCGTAGTATGATGCACCTAAGTAAATGTATTATGCATTATGGATATGTATGTTATGATATAAATGATGTATGTATGAATCATGCAGCCTGAAGCGTCTGAATATCTTTGTATA
Organism: Lathyrus aphaca; assembly: GCA_963966055.1. NCBI lineage: Eukaryota > Viridiplantae > Streptophyta > Magnoliopsida > Fabales > Fabaceae > Lathyrus > Lathyrus aphaca. The sequence continues at coordinate 127,714,560 of OZ014520.1, read as the reverse complement.
ATAACTGCTGGCTAGGGAAAATAAATCCCGATTCGTTGCTGAAGAATATGAAGAACTCGTTCCCGTCTCGTTTGATAGTATAGTATTTATAACCTCCCGTCTTCGTTCGTCGTACTTCCATTGAAGGAATAAGTTCCTGAGTATCCCGACTGAGGATAAAAGAGATGGACATAAATTCAAGGGGAGATGTAAATCGAAGTATCTATGATGATAGATTTTCCCTACTGGGGATTTGTAGTTGTCTTGTGGGGATGAACCGGCGAAGCTTCGTTAAATTCCTTCCCTCGTTCGTCCTTAGTAAATACTATTACTGCATTTTCATGCATTTTTGGTAAAAATCAATCATATTAAGCATACATACATTTCTGGTAAACATCAATCATATTCAAAAGCATACATACATTCAAACACAACCAATGGACGTTTCGCTTATGTAAATAGGGTAAAAGTAAATCTGGATTCAAAGATGAAATTTTATTTATATCACAAAGTGACCTATACATAGGCAAGTTTGTACAAGGAGACAGAAATCCTAGTAAGAGGAATTCGTCGTAAATTTTTTTACAAAACAAAGAAAATCAGCTATGTGGGAAATAATCCTATTGAGTTTCAATTCTACTATTGCCATTATCTTCAAGTATCTCATCTTCTGCTGTTGAGACGGAAACGATTGGATTGATCTTTATCTGTTCGAACTTGGGTTAAGTAGCACAACTGGTTGGAGTTACATGGGTGATCCAAACGAGACATAGTCATACGCTTTAATCCCTAACTTTTTCCTGGATTGCCTTTTCAGGTTTTCAATCCACCGGGATACCCTTTTTTGCCCAAGCCGCCTTTTCAGGTTTTCGACTTGTCGGGTGTACATTTTTTTTATATATATATCCCTAATTTTTGCCTGAACCCTTTTGGTTCGCCGGGATGCCCTTATTTTTGCCTAGGCCAGTCAACCTAGTGAGTCTCTTTTTATGTGTAGTATTTTTTAACTATGTCTGCGTTTACAGGCTGTGGGAAGTCTTCACCGTCCATAGTAGTAAGCATCATGGCACCTCCTGAGAATACTGTCCTGACCACAAATGGCCCTTCATATGTAGGAGTCTACTTGCCCCTAGGATCACCCTGTGGTAATATGATACACTTGATTACCAAGTCACCAGCCTGATATACCTTTGGCTTAACCTTCTTATTAAAAGCTTTGATCATCCGTTTCTGGTACATTTGGCCATGACAAGCAACTGCTAACCTCTTCTCATCAATCAAATTTATCTGGTCAAGTCGAGTCTGAATCCACTCATCTTCATCCAAGCCTGCATCCTTCATAATTCTTAAGGAGGGAATCTGAACTTCGATGGGCAGAACTGCTTCCATACCATATACTAAGGAGAATGGGGTTGCCCCTGTTGAAGTACGTATCGTAGTACGATAACCATGAAGAGCATATGGTAACATCTCGTGCCAATCTTTATAAGTGACAGTCATCTTCTGTATAATCTTCTTAATGTTCTTATTAGCAGCTTCTACTGCCCCATTCATCTTTGGACGATACGGAGAAGAGTTATGATGCTTAATCTTGAACTGCGTGCAGAGATCAGTAATCATAGTGTTGTTTAGATTAGAGCCATTGTCAGTAATAATCCTTTCAGGGATGCCATACCTACATATGAGATTATTCTTAATGAATCGAGCCACCACATTCTTAGTAACAGATGCAAATGAAGCTGCCTCCACCCACTTCGTGAAGTAATCAATAGAAACCAGGATGAAACGATGCCCATTAGAAGCAGTAGGCTTGATCTCACCAATCATATCAATGCCCCACATGGCAAAGGGCCAAGGAGCAGTCAACACATTCAATGGTGATGGAGGTATATGTACTTTATCATCATAGATTTGACACTTGTGACATGTTCTGGAATGTTGATATCAGTCAGCTTCCATAGTAGACCAATAGTAACCTGCTCTCAATATCTTCTTTGCCATAGTATGACCACTAGAATGAGTGCCAAAGATCCCATCATGCATGTCTTCTATAATCTCAGTTGCTTCCTTCTTATCCACACAACGAAGCAAAATTGAATCATGATTGCGCTTGTACAAAATTCCATTACTCAAGAAGAACTTAGCAGAAAACCTCCCCAGAAACTTCTTATCCTTGACAGATGCCCCTTCAGGGAACTCCTGAGCTTCAAGATATCTTTTCATTTCATAGAACCAAGGCTTCTCCTCTGTTTCTCCAGTGTCAATATCATTGCAGTATGCAGGCTTCTCAAATCTATCAATAGTAATCTTGGGAGCTTCATCATCCCAGCTGATCTCAAACATGGATGCCATGGTGGCTAAGGCATCTGCTAACTGATTCTCTCTTTGTGGAATATGTCCAAAGGTAATCTCTTTAAAATACGGGATCAAAGACAACACATGCTCTCTGTAAGGAATGAGATTATCATGCTTGGTATCCCAATCTCCTTTGATCTGACTCACTACCAGGGCTGAATCTCCATACACGTCAAGGAACTGAATCTTCATATCAATGACAACTTTGATACCTAGGATACATGCCTCATACTCAGCCATGTTATTAGTACAATAGAAACAAAGTCTGGCAGTAATCGGGGTATGACATCCTTCAGGGGAACTGATCACAACACCAACACCATTACCAAGTGCATTAGAAGCTCCATCAAAAACCATAGTCCATCGGGATCCTTGTTCAGGTCCGTCATATTGTCCAGGTTCTTTGGTAATAATCATAATGTCTTCGTCAGGGAACTCAAAACTCATTGACTGGTAATCATCCACTGCTTGATGAGCCAAATGATCAGCTACAACACTTCCTTTAATGGCCTTCTGAGTAGTATATTGTATATCATATTCTGTCAAGATCATTTGCCATCTTGCTATCCGTCCGGAGAGAGCAGGTTTCTCGAATATATACTTGATTGGATCCATCTTCGAAATCAATAAGGTAGTATGAGTCAACATATACTGTCTTAGTCGGCGAGCAGCCCATGCCAAAGCGCAACAAGTTTTCTCGAGCAGTGAGTATCTTGTTTCACAGTCGGTAAACTTTTTGCTAAGGTAGTATATTGCCTGCTCTTTTCGACCAGACTCGTCATGTTGCCCCAACACACACCCTATTGAATTGTCTAACACTGTTAAGTACATAATCAAGGGTCTTCCATCAACTGGTGGCATCAAAATGGGAGGTTCTAGAAGATATCTCTTAATTTCATCAAAGGCAGTCTGGCACTCATCATTCCATTCCATTACCTGATCTTCTTTAACAACTTGAAGATTGGCTCACAGGTAGCAGTTAATTGGGAAATAAATCTTGCAATGTAATTCAATCGTCCCAAGAAACCTCTAACCTCCTTCTCAGTACGGGGAGCTGACATCTCTTGTATAGCTTTCACTTTTGCAGGATCCACTTCAATACCTTTTCCACTGACAATGAAACCCAGGAGTTTACCAGACCTAACTCCAAAAGTACACTTGTTTGGGTTCAATCTCAACTTGTATTTCTTCAACCTCTCAAACAACTTATGCAGATGATCAAGATGTTGCTCTTCATTCTGGGACCTGGCTATCATATCATCCACATATACCTCTATCTCATGATGAATCATATTATGAAACAAAGCCACCATAGCACGTTGATATGTTGCTCCTGCATTCTTTAAACCAAATGGCATCACTTTATAACAAAAAGTGCCCCACTGTGTAACAAATGTTGTCTTCTCCATATCTTCAGGTGCCATCTTGATTTGATTGTAACCAGAGAAACCATCCATGAAAGAGAATACTTTATGCTGAGTAGTGTTGTCTACCAGAACATCAATATGAGGAAGTGGAAAATCATCTTTGGGGCTGGCCTTGTTCAAATCCCTGTAGTCTACACACATACGTACCTTACCATCTTTCTTTGGTACCGGTACCACATTTGCAACCCATTGAGGATAAGAAGTCACAACTAAGAACCCTGCATCAAACTGTTTCATTACCTCTGCCTTAATCTTCTCTGACATCTCAGGACGCATGCGACGAACCTTCTGCTTCTTTGGACGACAATCTTCTTTTACCGGTAAACGGTGAACCACAATGTCTGTATCCAACACTGACATATCTTCGTAGGACCAAGCAAAGATCTCCACATAATCATGTAACATCTGAATCAATCTGCTTTTAACACCATCCTCTAGTTCAGCCCCTATCTTGACTTCTTTCCTGTTTTCTTCAGTTCCCAAATTCACAACTTCGATTGGCTCTTCATGTGGCTGTATAGCTTTCTCTTCTTGTTGTAACAACCTAGAAAGCTCTACAGGTACTTCACAATCGTCCTCCTTTCCATCTTCAGCTTGATAGATCGGATTCTCGAAATTATAATTGGCAATAGTAGAACTGTTATCAACAGGATCCAGAGTGGATGAGGATCTGCATTTTAGTGATGTGGGTGTGTGTAAGAACACATAGCTGATAAAACAAAAATAAAATAAAAGAAAGACAAGGAACACAATATTTACGAAAACGAAACGTCCACTGATTTTTATTGAATGAAGTATGCAAATGAAATGACATCCCGAAACAAGCATACCATTGTACCCCGGGTAAGGCACAAGGCTTAAGAGTTTAATTGTTCAAAAATTACAAACTTAAGAAATAACAACACAGTAATAGTATTTACTCCTGACTAAAGGAGATAGGAATAACATCTTCAGCTTTCCAATTATTGAGCCCAGCACCCACAGTAGGAAAAATCCAGGCATCCAAGTTGTAGTCTTCATCATAGTCACCTACAACATTGATTTGATCTTTCACAATCCCCTGATAGGTGATACGAACAACACGAGCACGACGAACAGCCTTCTGGGACTCTGTAGTGAAACCCAAACCAAATTTGTCAGACTTGTAAGGAATGTCAGGAAGCTGACCCCAAATAGTACAACCACCTTCATCCACCACAGCTCTAGCATCCTTGAGGGAGGCCATTGTGGGAGGTACTCTGGTGACCACATGAACTTTCTTGACAACAGGAGGAGCTTCAACATTAGGAACAACCCAAGGAACCACTTCAAACGTCTGGCACAGAGTCTCAACATATTCCCCTTCCACTTCAAGGTATTTAAATGTGTTCACATGGCTAATCATATATCCTTCCTCTCCATAAACAGTGACAACCTTTCCTTTTACCGGATATCTCAGCTTCTGATGTAAAGTAGAAGTCACAGCACCTGCCCCATGGATCCAGGGGCGCCCAAGCAAACAAGAGTACGAAGGACGAATATCCATTACATAAAAGGTAGCATTGAAGACTTGAGAACCTACTTTTATTGGGAGATCTATTTCTCCGTGCACCACTCTTCTCGAACCATCGAAAGCCTTCACCACTATATTACTTGGTCTCAACACAGCATCTTCAGGACTAAGCTTATTCAGAACCTCTTTGGGCAACACATTCAGCGAAGAACCATTGTCTATTAATACATGTGAAAGGGTAGTGCCCCTACATTCAATAGAGATATGTAGAGCCCTGTTATGATCCCTCTTGGCAGGAGTCAAATCAGCATCGGAGAAACCTAACCCATTATCATAGGTCAAGTGTGCAACACAATTTTCAAACTGATCTACTGAAATCTCATTTGGTACATGAGCAGTCTTCAAAAATTTAATCAAGGCTTTAGCATGAGCCTCAGAACACAATAATAAAGACAACATGGAAATCTTGGAGGGAGTATGCCCCAACTGATCAACAATATCATAATCACTCTTGCGAATGATCTTCAGTACTTCTTCCATTTGCTTAGAAAGATCATCAGCAACTGGTGTATCAGCTTGCACAGATTCAATAACAGGACCTTTGCCCCGAGCATCAGCAGTGGAGATAGTAGTTGGAGTAGCTGTATTCTTGGAGGTAACTGGAGGAGAGAAAACTCTTCCACTTCGTGTGATCTTACTAGATCCAGAAATATTATCAACATCAAGATTTTTATCAATAACAGGTGCATCAGCTAAGGATTCCTGCTTAACACCATGAATATAAACATCGGAGCCATAATGCCAAGGCACCGCTTTATCAGAAGTATATGGAATAGGACCAGGAGTGATAATGATCATAGGAGCCACTCTAGCTTCAGCAACAATCTTCACAGGGCCTTCAGCAGTAATCTTAATTGGACCCTTATGAGTGATTTTGACAGGGCCCTTGGAAGTGATCCTTACTGGCACTTTATCAACCATATCCACCTCTTCAACCTTCGCACCTTGAGTTATATGTTCAACCATGCTCTCCACAGAAGGTGTCCTCTCAAACAATATGGTGTAATTGTTCATGAGGCGTTGAATTCCGTCCTTCAACTTCCAGCAACTATCCGGTTTATAAGCACAATAGAAACAATCTTCATTACAACCTGGAAAGAACCCAGCTTGTACCAACTTCTTCTTAATAACAGATAATGGTGTAGTCACATCTGCAACTGAGGAAATATGTGAAACTTCATCAATGGCATTAACAGTCTTTTCATGATTTGGCATGGGAGAAGTAATCACATTTGGAGTACTCGGAGGGTCAAACTCAATTTCTCCAGCATCAATCATATCTTGAATCTTATTCTTCAATATCCAGCAATTATTGGTATCATGTCCCTGACAATTAGAATGATATGCACATCGTGCATTAGGATTGTACCTGGGAGAGGTAACATTGGGGTTCTGAGGAGGGTCCTTCAAAGTGATGAGTTCACCCTTCAACAAGTGTTGCAAGGCTTGGGCCATTGACATGTTGAGCTTGGTGAACTGTCTTCTAGGCCTCTGTTGATTGCCCTGTGGTAGCTCTGGTGTTGCAGGAGTAGGATTGGAGATATGAACTGCACTCACAGATTGGTGCCTTCTATTACGATCAGGTTGACCATAAACAGCATTTGACTCTTTCTTCCCACTAGGGGGCTTCTTTGTAGTACTTGATGAAGAAACACCCACTTGTATCTTGCCACTCCTTATACCACTTTCTACGCGCTCTCCTGTCATTATCAACTCAGTGAAGCCAGATGATGAGCTTCCAATGAGATGACTATAAAAAGGACCATTCAACGTACACATGAACATATCCACTAACTCCCTGTCAGTTAGAGGAGGTTGTACTCTACCAGCCAAATCTCTCCACTTCTGGGCATACTCCTTGAAATTTTCTTTAGCACCCATAGACATGCTTTGTAGTTGCATGCGAGTAGGGGCTAGATCAGCATTGTATTGATATTGCTTATAAAAGGCCTCAGCAAGATCATTCCAATCACGAATGTTGACACTCTCCAACTGATAGTACCATTCCAATTGAGCTCCAGACAAGCTCTCTTGGAAGAAATGGATCCACAACTTCTTATCAGCAGTATGGGGTTGGATCCTCCGGACATAGGACCTCAGATGCAGCTTGGGACACGAAACACCATCATATACTACAAAAGCAGGGACCTTGAAACCAATGGGTATAACCACCCCAGATATCAAACTCAGATCTTCAAAATCCAGCCCTGAAGACTTTTGCAATTCCATAGCATCCATTCTATCCACCAGCATCTTGAACTTATCCTCATTAGGATCATGATAGTAGTTAGCTTCAGAATCAGAATCCCCCATTGTATTATGGAGACTGCCTCCCTCTTTCTCATACTCCTCAGACTCATAATCTTCAACTTGTTCCTTGGTCTTGACAGGACCTCTGAACCTTCTTCCCATGTTGATGAGGCCTCCTGACCTTCTAGTCTTCTTAGTCTTCTTGGCCAGCAGTGTCTTCAATTCATCCTGCCCCTTGGACAAGTTCAGGATCAACTCTTGGAACTGTGCATTTTGTGCCTGGAGATCTTTGACAGTCTGTTCAAGAGCCATTTCTGCTGAAATAAACAGCGAGAAGATAAGATACCTGTACATAAGAAACCTGTGATGCCATGATATGGTATGTAAATGCGTATGCAATGTTTTCAAGGACCGCAGGATTTAAATTTGTTTAAACCACCAAAAAGTAAAATTTTATTAGTAATAAACTTGTTTGCCCCCTGGGCTTACAATAAAAATGAAATGAATACAAAAAATGGGGTTTTAAGTCTCCCATGGACGTTTCCTCTTTGTGTTGAGGTATGAGTTGAGATTCCGTTCCTCGTGAAGCTGTTTGATTAGCTCCAAGATTCTTTCTTGACTTACTTTGTAATGAGTCTCTTACAAAGTTGGTCCTGATAGTATTCCTACGAGCAGAAGCCATGACCTGTAACAAAGAACAAAGATAAATCCTTTGGTCCTTGAAATGGTTAGTGAAAATGCTATGCTTATGATGCATGATGATGCTATGATGTTATGTTCAATCACAAACATGTGGCACGCACAAACAAGTTACATAATAGCCTTAGGTTTAGAGGCTTGCATGAGGTTTAAAGGTAAATACCCTCCCCTGAAGTTTAGTTGGTTCATCCTGTCCTATGAAGTAACCAGGTTCTAAGGGATCTCAATATCATTGATCCTTCACAAGGGTGGTTGTTCAGTAGGCAACTTACTTGCCAACCAAAACCCTCCAAGTTTAGGATCTCAATGAGTGTAGCATCGAGTATCAACCAACTTTAGTCTTCACCAAAGCCGGCTATCTCACTACTTTCTAAAGGCCGAGATGGGATAACTAGGGTTCTAAAAGTCAGTTAGTGTATTGACAACATATGGCAGCCTCATATTATCCTCAACTTGACTTAAGGAACATAAGCACCAACCAAGAAGTCACACTAACTATGGCCACCAGATCAACCATATCGGTATACGCCGTACAGTTTCCTTGGTCTATTGTCATTTACCTAGGGTACACTAGATCCGGGTTAGGATCTTTCACACATAAGAGCACCCAACAGATAAGTATAAAGCAAACAAGGCAAACAATTTTAAAGTGATATAATTCCTAAGGGTACCCCTCTTTTATTAGTCCCCAGCAGAGTCGCCAGTTTTGTAACACGGTGGGAGAACTGACTTTTAGTTAAATGTTGCGGATAGCAAGAGTCGCCACCGACTTTTATTTTATCCAAAGGAAAGGGCATAAAAGAACAGGAAAGACCTTAAAAGATTTTTGGGTTCGGGGGGTAGGTTATACAAAGGGAAGGTGTTAGCACCCTTTATATCCATGGTTATCCATGGGCTCTTAGTTACTTAGCTCACTTTAAATTGTTTTGAGAAGTGTAGTGTGTGAAAAAAATTTCTTAAGTTCTTTATAATGATCCTTGTATGGATGTATATAAAGACTTTGTTTTGAAAATTTGTTTGAAATGTGAAGTGTTATGAAGTGTTTTCGAAAGAGTGAGCAAGTACTTAAGAGGAACCTACCCTATGATTAAATCTTTACTGTTCTTGAATGTTCTTTCAATGGTAAGACTATCCCTATTATTAAGTAATAGGTAGTCATTACCTTGGATGTTGTGAGGGACAAGTGAAGGGTCATCTGTGATTAGGCAACTGTAAGGTGTACTCAGCAATTCGAAGGGACTTATCATCTTTTATTCGAAAGGGACAAGATCGTTTACGAAGGCAACCATGAAGGGACTTGATCTTATAATCTTTAAAGGGACAAGATGATATTAATAAGAGAAGGGACTTTGCTTTATACACCTTACTTGACCTTTTTGTTTAGGCAACATGAGAGGTAACCCTTAAGAAGTGAGATGGCGATCCAAGATCGACTTATGTGTGTGCATGTACAAATTCAAATATTTATCTTAAAATTAATGATCTAAATTCAATTTTAAATACAAACATGTTTATACTCCCTATTTTACTAACCATAGCAATTTAAATAAATAATAAAAATTCTACAACTATTACATAATTGGCACAATTACATTATAATAATAATAAAATAATTTAAATAAATAAGCATATAATGAATAAATAAATATAAAGGTTAGTAATAATAAACAAAATAAATATAAGAAAAAGAAGTTAGCATAATAATATAATAACAAATTAAAAGTTCAAATTTAAATAAATAATTATTTTTTAGAATTTTTAAGAAAAAGAAATAAATAATAATAGTTATATACTAATAAATATGATTAATGGTTCTAATAATTTAATTATATATACATATTAAAAATATTTGTTAATTATAATTATACAAGCATGATAAAAACAAGAAATTAAAATCATAAAATAAAATTAGGGTTTTTAATTGTTTAGGAAAATAAATTAGGGTTTATAAATATAATTAGGGTTTTAAAATGAATTAAGGTTTATAAAGAAAATAATTAAGTTTTATATAAACATATTAGAAAATTTTTTTAAATATACAAAATTATTAAATAATATACAAAACAAAAAAATGTAATATGAGTTTTTTAGAAGAAAAATATTTTACATATATTGTTTTTGAGGATTATTTAAATTAGTTTTTTTTTTTAGAAAATCATTTAAAGAAATAATAAAAGAAACAAAACAAAACAAAAATTAAAACCAAAAAGACAGGACCTGGGATTTGAACTCAGGTCCTTTACCTGGAAAACTCACAGCATTACCACTGGGCTAGCGCGCGCTGGCTGTCAACATGTTGCTTCCATATGCTTTTGTTCATATCCTGGAAAAACAAAATAATTGAACCAAAAAAATGCCCAGAGGCTAGTTTCGAACCTAGGACCTTGCTCTCACATACGCGTATCCTCACCACCAAGCCATCAGTGTTTCTCAGGATATATAATACAAACAATAATATATAATATATGTTTAAATTCAAATATTTGAATTCGCGCCAGTCATCTTCAACCTCCAGACCTGCAATATTTCCTGCGAATTTTGCTTCAAATTTACCTGCGATTTTTCACTTGCAGCAAATCCTACGAATATCAACCATCAATTAAACAGTAAAATTTCATTAAATTAAGTGTACCAACATGATCCAGAGGTTAATTAGAATTGATCTATGGTTTTAGATTTCATTTATCATTGATAAATCGTGAAACCCTAAAACGGCCGAAGAACCCTAACAATGGTGGATCACTCATTCTGTATCAAAACTCAAATCAAAGTATCCAGAAACGATTGTTAGTTCATCACAAACAAGAATCAACAGTCAAATGCAATTTATTTTACACCAATGTATGAAAACGAAAAACTCATGAATGTCAAAGAATTTTGATTCGGTTTGGCCAATTCGTGGGCTTTTAGATGCATATGATCATTGGTATATGTTCAGTGATATGTAAGGAAGAGATTAGCATGCTCCATTCACCTGAAAAACTACCAAATGTTAGAATCCGAATTTCAAAAAATATGATGAATTTTGAAAGTTTGATAGTAGTCTTAGAGGCTGCAAAATCGTCCCCTCTTATTGGCAATGTGTTTATGTATATATAGGGATTGAATTAGGTCAGAAAAATGTTATGATTCTTTGGACTTTTTGGATAATTGAAGATTGAGAAAGATATGCCTTAAAATTTGAATATTCTTTGATATAACATTGCTATTTTGGGACAATCCTCATAACTTGTGTATCAATCTGATCCAAATATTATTTATGACATTCTAGAAGCAAAATCCTTTTTCAAATATATGATTTTATATTTTATTTCAATTTAAATTGTATTTTAATGAATAAAATTCAAATAAATATGAAATAAAAAATAAAAAATCAGAAAATAGGTGGGTTGGGCCGTGCTTGATGACATTGTAAGGATGGGATAGCAATTTGATGGGCTCATTTAGCAAAAATTGGTTTTAAGGCCCTATTTGCTTCATAAACTTCCCAAAAATTTCCCAACTTTGCAAGGGCACAAATCCTTCAATTTTAATGTTATTAGGGTGTTCTTGGACATTTTGGAAAGCTTAAAGAGTCCTATAACCAACCTCTTTGGTATCATGTCCATATCTTTTACCATTCTCAAGTTATGCTCTTTTGAAGTTGTTGACTTTTTGTTGACTTTTAAAAGGACCTATAATGTCTTAGCTCATACCTTCCAAATGAAGCATTTTTGGGCTTGGCTTGTGAGACACAAAGTTGTATAGAATTCAATTTCTTTCAAAATGAGATTTGGATGGAAAATTTTTGATGAAGCATGTGAAAGTTATGGCTGGTCAAAGTTCAGTTGACTTTTCCTGTGAAAACCCTAATTTAGAAACTCCTGATTCTTGATGATCTGAAATCTCCTTAATGAATCATGACCAACCCTTGATCAAATGATGAATTTTACTTTATATAATTGATGTTGGCAAAAAATCATGAAGTTTGACTTTGGTTTGACCACAGTTGACCTCAGTTTGACTTTTTAACTACTTTGACTGATTTTAACCTATCTGATCATCTGACTGAGCAAATCTTTTGGGAAAGTCTTGAAACTTGACATGGGGATTATTGAACATATATAAGATGCTATGAAGCTCACTTGAAGTCTTGGAAGTCCATTTAGCCTGATTAAAGTCAAAACCCTAGTTTAGGATGCATTGCTTAAGAGGATGCATTGTCTGAGGGAATTGTCAAACTTCCTGACTAATTGTGAACTTTGTGAACCTTGTGAACCTCATGAGATGTCTTGTGAACCTCATGAGATGTCTTGTGAACCTTGTGAGCCTATTAGTACACAATGACTTGTCTTGTGGAGGGAAAATTTTGGGGTGCAACACTATGTCACGTTGGATTACCCATGTAACCTTAACTGGTTGTACTACCTATATCAAGTTCAAACAGGAGCAGATCAGTCCAATCGTTTCTCTTCCGATGGCAAGAGATGAGATACTTGAAGATAATGGCAATAACAGAGTTGAAACTCAATAGGATCACTTCCACATAGCTGTTTTTCCTTGTTTTTGTACTCTTTTTTAAATTTTCTACGGCGAATTCCTCTTACTAGGATTTCCGTCTCTTTGTTCAAACTTGCTTGTTTATAGGCCACTTTCTAAATTAATACAATTCTATTTTCGAATTCAGGTTTACTTTTCCCTTTTTACTTAAGCGAAAGCGTCCGTTGATTATGTTTGAATGTATATATGCTTTTGAATATGATTGATGTTTACCAGAAATGCAATAATAACATTTACTAAGAACGATCAGAGGTAGGAATCCATCGAATCTTTGCTGGTTCATCCCCACATAATATCTTTACGGGTATATTCTAACGAAATATTCGAAATAGCCACTTGAACTTCCAACTCTACAAGATCCTCAAGCAGACTTCTCTCAAGCACGATAGTGTAACACGGTGGGAGAACTGACTTTAGTTATGTTGCGGATAGCAAGAGTCGCCACCGACTTTTATTTTATCCAAACGGAAAGGGTATAAAAGAACAGGAAAGACCTTAAGAGATATTTTTGGGTCCGGGGGGTAGGTTATGCAAAGGGAAGGTGTTAGCACCCTTTACATCCATGGTTATCCATGGGCTCTTAGTTACTTAGCTCACTTTTGAATTGTTTTTGAAAGTGTAGTTGTCGCTCCCAAAGATTTGCATCCAGGTACAAGCGCGAACGGTCGGCGAAGGGGACAGTGAGAACACACAGCCGTGAACTCACTGGAGATGAATAGAGTCGCCAGCTAGGCATTTTTATCCCGGAGGAAAGGCAATGCTGCATAAGCCTAGAAAAAGATGGATAAGACGGTTTGCGAACCAGAGAGACTGAGAAAGGGGGTTGGTTACAACCTGGGAAGGTATTAGCACCCAGATTGTCCGTCGTACTCGACGGGATCCACGCTTAAAAGATTTGTGTTTTAAAGGGGTAGTGTCAGTGCAATCTGTGTATAAAAGAGCTGGAAGAGAAAATACAGGTGTCAGTGTAAGAAGTGTGAAGTGTAATATATACAGTGTCAGTGTAAGAACAGGAGTGAAATACTCAAGATCATGAGGCTAAAAGAATGAGGCTAGAAAGAGGGGGAATACACAGAGACTTTTGTTCGATAACTGTTAAGTTATGCCTACGTATCCTCTCGTGCAATGAGGAAGTCAGAACACCGTAGTTCGACCCAAAGAGACTGAAAGATGAATTGACTTGTGAACTGCTTGCTTGTCAATGCTCAAGTGTATGACCTGTCTGGCTCAGGTGCTTACTGTCTTGCATTAGACGGAAGAAGCAAGTTCTCGATTGTGAGTGAGAGTGATGAGAAAAGAATCCCGGAGGAGACGATTATTGTTTGTTTTTGTGTTTTCAGTCTTTTATTTCTTTTTTGGAGTTTGTCATAGGATAATGAGCTTAAGCCTAAACCAATGGGTTAGTAAACTCATCACATCTTCCCTCTGATTAGGGGTAAAGAGAATACCTTAAGTGTGAAGTCAGCTTCTCACACTTAATCACCTTTGGTGTAGGATTAAGATCATTAACCTACTTGTGATTATTTAGATGTTTTTGGTGATTTTTGTTTAGTGTTAAGTAATGAGGTTAAGCCATAATCATGGATTAAACAGACCCATTACACCATCCTAAAAGAAGGATGATAGATGAGAGTGTTTAAGCTGAGGAAAACTCCTCAACTTAATCCATGATTAGGGATTAAACCCATGACAAAACAAACCTTTGATTAAGTGGATTTTAGTTAATGATATGATGATGAAGTGGATTTTATAGTTTGTAAGACAACTTGAGGGGGACTTGTCCATTAACACTAGGGTTAGTCCTTCTTAACCACTTAAGGAAGAATTAGAACCCTGATGCAAGGCCCAAGTTACAAGCTTGATGTCTTGATGATTATTATGTGAATTGATTAAGAGATTTAAACACATTAAGGGTTTAATACTTAGGATTAAAGTTATACACTCCATCCTAAGAGAAGGATGCAGGCATAACCCTAATCACAAAGTCTTAGAGCCTTTAGGGTTTAGTCCCCGATTCTGAGATGAGAATAGAAGACTCAAAAGAGACACAAAGGTGAAAACTAAGGGGGGACTAATCAAAACCCTAATTCATTATCATGCTTGGATGTTCCTAAGGTTTGTGAGGTTACACAAGAAAGATCTCCAATGGAACCACCAGGAAGCAGATGAATAAGATCAAGAGAAGCAAAGTGACTTGCTTCATTCAAGAAGTCAAGTCACTTGAAGAAAGAAAGTGGGAGGAAGAAGAATGAGCAAGCTCAAACTCAAACACATATAAGAATGCAGCAATGGATGCAAGAGAGATGAAAAGAAAAGTTATGAGAAGTGAAGGCAAATCCACTTCCCAAGTTTACTTACCACCTGAAATGTTAGAAAGAAATGCAATGCAATGCTAAATGAAATGAAATGACATGATGCTAGACAAAACCAGAAGCATGTTGATGATGAAAATGATGCTATGAGGTGCTGCAAACATGAGGCAAGGCATGGAGATGTTCATACAAGCTTATGAATGCAAATGATGCAAGCTAAGGAGCATGAACAAGCATGAAATGTTATGAGGCATACAAGACAAATGACATGGTAAATATGTAATGCAATGATCAAACATGTTTTCTATATGTCTTAAGATGTCAAATGGATCACAAGAATGCACAAAATGCAAAGACAAGTCATGTTATGCAAAGAAATGCAAGAGGGATGCAAATGGAAGCCCAAATTAGGGTTCATGGAACAAACATCAAACAAAAACTCAAAACAGAAGCAAACCCTAAGATAAAAAATGGAAAATGCTACCCAAAGAAACCCTAAACCTATAATGAACCACTGCCCAAAGGGGAGCTCTCAACTCTCAACCAAACTCAAGATATGATTTTTCTAAGTTATTAGGGTTTTTAGGGTTCCTAAACAAAAGAAATGCCAAACAAATTGAAAATGAGGAATCAAATCAAGGCCATTTTATCTTTGAAAATACATGCTAAACACAACACAATGCAAGAAGAATCAATGTCTCAACCTTCTCCAATAGGCAGAAATGATTTTTTGAACTTATGATCAAAATAATGCATAAAAATTGATTTAATTCAATGAAAAATTCTTAAAATGCATCAAGATCAGAAAAGAAATTTGGTTTGAAGGTTGGACAATGTTTCTAAATGTCTTAGAACATTTCATGAATTTTTTTGTGATTTTTAAATACCTAAAAGTATTTTCAATTAATTAATTCCCATTAATCAATTAAAAATAATCTTTTAAATATTTAAAAATACTTTTTTAATGATGAAAAATAAAATAAAAATATTTTTGGGTCATAAAAATTATTAAAACTCAGAGGAAAAAGTTTCATAATTTTTATGTATTTTTTGCTATTTTAAATAAATTGTGCAAGTTAATTGAAATAAAATGAATTAAAAAATCAAATAAAATAAAAGTAAACAGAAAGAAAGGCCAGGATTTGATCTGGGGGGAAGACCATTGACTTCGCGCCAGATCCAATGGTTCACATTTAAACTGGGTTAATCTTAATTAATTAAATAAATTAACCTAATTAAGACTAATGACAAGATCTGGGCCATTGGATGCGCGCGGGAAGAGACTCAGTCAACTCATCCAACGCCTGAAATTTAAACTGGAAGCCCTAACCCTAATTACCCATTAATGACTCTCAGGTCACCGGAGACGAGCTCCGGTCGTCTTCTCCGGTGACCTCCTCCCCTGAAAACTTCCAAATCCTTCAAACCGTACCAAAAATGAAAACTAAGCACACCAAAATGATCCCCATGACCTCCTGAGCTAAAACCCTAAGTCCAAACAAATTTCTTCTTCCTCAAAACCATGAATCGAACAGAACAAGTTTTAGGGCAAAGCAGTTTCAGAGACAAATTAAACTCTCAAATCAAAGCCATTTTTAAAACCAAAGACACATTCATGATCAGGACAACACAAAGGACAAGTTTGTAACAAGAAAAATGATTTCTGGAAAAATTAATTTCGAGCTACCTGAGATTTGGAGCTTTCAACTTGAGGACTTTCTGGCCACTTCCTTCAGTGCAAACTGCTCCACTTGGTCCCCAGAAGATGTTTGAATGCTCAAAAGAAGTTTGTGTTGGCTGGATAATGAGATTCGACAGCTTCTGCTCAAGCTTGATCAGAAATGGCAATGGAGTTTCTGGAGGTTTCAGGCCATTGTGAATGATGATTTGTGGTCCTGAGGATGAATGGAGAAGGTCTGGAGTGTTTGTTTGTGTGTTTGTTGTTTGTGGAAGGAGATTCGATTGAAACTGTAAAATGAAGTGAGAAATGGCAGTGAGATGTTCAGGCTGTTTCAGGCTTGTGTTCTTGGTGCTGGATGGTCTATGGAGCAAGGTGAGTTGAATGGTGAAGATGGTTGAAGTGTTTTCAGGCTGTGGAGAGAAATTCGAAGCAACTTGCAATTGGGAGTGTTTTTGTGAATGTGTTGAATGTGTGAGCTTCAGCCTTGCTTGAAGTGTGTTATGGCCAGCATTTGATCCACATAAACAAAGCCTATTGGTCAGTTGATGTGACTTGGCCTGCTGTGATAGGTGTGGCTACTTTTGCCAAAATGTCAACTTCTTGTAAGGGAGGCATGGGTCATGTTTCAGCCAAGTACAAGAGGTGTGGGCTGCGCAGCAAGGTGAGGGGGAAAGGCTAGGAGTGGTCAGCAGGCTAGGCAGCAAGTGGATGGAAGTGATCATGAGTTTTTGCAACTTGTGGCTTTATGGTTCACATGTGAAGAAAGTCTTGTTACATAAACCAAACTATGTAGAAACTTGATCCAATTCTGATTTTTTAGGCTCATAGAATGTTTATGTGCTGGTTTGATACCAATTAGAAGTTGCAATTTGACTTAGCACATGATTTTGCAATTTTCACACTTGGTGCATATCTTGAAAATAAGTGATTTTTGCCAACTTTGCATTGCCATAACTTTTGATCCAAGAAGAGTTTGATCATGTTCTTGTACTTTTTGAAAAGGGAAAGATGAGATCTACAACTTTCATGACCAAAGTTTTTCCATTTGAAGCATTTTTGGATCAATAACCAAGGCTTGAAAAATGACATAAAATGATGCATTCTTGAAAAGTCAACTATGCCCAAAAAGTCAACATTTGCAAAAACCCTAAATTCTTGATTTTTATGAACTTCAACCTTCTTCCATGATCAAATAAAGATCATATACACTCAAAATGATGAAGATCACCCATTGGTTGGGTCATTGGGGGCCTCAGATGCCCTGATTTTACACTGACTTGTCTGAAAAGTCAACCCTTGATCAGATGACTTCCCCATGGAATTTCTTCATGAAAATTGATATGCATACTCCCTATACCATATAGAGACCAATGGAAACAAGAATGACCAAAAATTTTGGGGTTATGGCCTCTGAAACCAAAACCCTAATTTTAGGTCAACTGTGCAGTTCATCCTGGCTCTGCATCCACTCAAACCCTAGTTCTTGTGATTCCTCTGCAATTTTGACTTTGAGGAGATGAAATATGATATAAGAACACACATGGACCCCCTTTGAAGTGATTAGTGGCCTTTGGAATGGCTCAAGATGCTTTGGGATTGCTCAGATCACAAACCCTAGGTGCAGATGCCTTAGAAACTATGCAGTGAATCAAGAATGAGATGTGAGATGATATGATGGTGTTTATGCATATGAGATGATCACAAGCCATGGTGTGAATGGGTGAGGGCAAATTTGGGGTGTTTACAGCTGCCCCTATTCAAACATGAGTTAGCTGTGCAGGTTGTAAGCGACGGCTTAACAGGCAAGCAAGATAACTTGTGGTTGAATACCAAAGACAGTCCAAAATTTGCACTCACAGAATGAAGAAGAAAAGGGATATAGATTGTAAAGGAAAATAAAGTATATTGTAAAGTATAGGCGACGGAGGACGACCGTCGAGCAGAGGACGACTGCTGGGTAAAGAGCAATGACGGGGACGGCCGACATGCTGGGGATAAAAGTAAAGCCAAGACGGGGACGGCCGACTAGCTGGGGAAGATAAAATTATGATGGGGACGGCCATCAAGATAAAGTAGGATTCTCTGGGAATTAATGAAACATGACGGGGACGGCCATCAAGCTCATAAAGGCAACCAACGATGGGGATGGCCACCGGGCTAAAAAAAGGAAAAGGGACCACGACGGGGACGGCCATCGGGTTAAAGAATAAATGAAATAAACAGATGATGGGGTACGGCCATCAAAGGTGAAGGACGATCACCTAGCAGGGGACGGCTGCTCTGTTGGGGATAAAAGAAATATGATGGGGACGGCCATCAAAGGTGGAGGACGACCACCTGGCAGGGTACGGCTGCCGAAAATATCAACGATGGGGACGGCCATCGGATAGGAAAGGTCGACGATGGGGACGGCCATCGGACAGAAAAGGTCAACGATGGGGACGGCCATCGGACGAGCATGATGGAGGACGACCATCAAGAAGTGGAGGACGACCACTCAGCAGGGGACGGCTGCTCTCGAGGTTTATCGTAACACAGGACGAGTGTCAGACAACCAATATCAACAATGGGGACGGCCATTGGATAAAGTTGATGAAGGACGATCATCAAAAGGTGGAGGACGACCACCTAGCAGGGGACGGCTGCTAAAATCAACGATGGGGACGGCCATCGGATGAGCATGATGGAGGACGACCATCAAGAAGTGGAGGACGACCACTCAACAGGGTACGGCTGCTCTCAAAGGTATCATAACACAGGACGAGTGCTAGATAAAAAGAAAATTTGTTAGTGATCTACTGGGGATAATGTAAACACGGACGAGCGTTTACATCCAAGAAAACAAAAGGTATAAGTGTTTGGTTTTGTGTATAGATTTAAGATGCGGACGAGCATCCTCAAGACTATGATACGGACGAGTATCATGTAGAAACAAACTGACACATGCTCAGAGATGATGATACGGACGAGTATCAACTAGTTAACAAAGAACACGGGTGAGTGTTGCATCTGAAAGGACTCTTCTGGGGAATAGTAGACACAGACGAGTATCTATATTCAAGAAGACATAAGTGTTTGACACGGTGCATTGATTAAAGATGCGGACGAGCATCCTTAAGACTATGATACGGACGAGTATCATGTAGAAACAAACACTAGACGCACTGTTCTGAGATGATGGTACGGACGAGTACCAACTGGTTAACAAAGAACAAGGACTACTGTCGAATCTGTGGGGATATGAGTGATAATGTATACAAGGTACGGACGAGTATCTGTATAAGAGCGAGTGGTGTATAGATGAGTGTTCATCTGCTGGGGGGGGTGACACGGACGAGTGTCAAAAGGAGAAGAGTATAATAATAACAAGTATATGGGTTGATGAAAGTGTAAGTGACTGCGCTGGGAATATGACACGGACGGGTGTCAAGAAAAGTGTATGTATAGGTATATGTGAGTGCAAAGAGGACCTCTTTGGCTTTCTGCTGGGATATGACACGGACGGGTGTCAGGACGTATCTGTAATAAGGATGATTTGTTTGTAAAGAGTGTTCAGGCGACTTTACTGGGGAAAGATGGCACGGACGGGCGCCAAAAGGTGTATATACTGGTGTTTGTGATTTGAGAGGCAACTGCTGTTGCTGGGACCTTGGTGGGGATTTTTGTATAATGATGATGAACAGTTTATATTTCACAAGTGTTCAATTCACAACATGACTTATGATTATGCTATGCATTTGATTTTTGCCGTAATGCTCCGTATTAGACGGAATGCTACGCTCTGAGGGGTGAATATGATGCGAATGCTATGATTATGCAAAGAGGCAACGATCCGGGATTCGGATCCCGGTGCTGCGAAGATCCCTGGTTGATCTGCTTGAAGTGAACATCCCAGCTGGGGATGAGATCAATGGTAGATCTAATGATGTATCTGTCTGGGGATATAGGTCACTGATTGACATATCCCTATAATACGGGACCCAACTGGGGTTTGTAGAAGCTTCTGTACTCTATTGTGACCTCTTCGTGCGTTGCTCTTCTGAATAGAGGCTGGGGATTCTGTGGGGAGATGATTCCCTGATTCTTGCATCTGCTGAGGAAGAATGGTTGGTACTACAGCTGGGGAATGCTGTTGGTAACTCAGCTGGGGAGAGCAATGGGAGGCAACTCGGCTGGGGAGAAAACATCCTGAGTGTTAAACCTGTTCGTTGATTTGGCAACTTTGCTGGGGAAAGCAATGGGGAGCAACTCAGCTGGGGATAGAGCATCTCGGATGCTGATATCTTTTGTTGATTAGCCAGCGTGCTGAGATGTAACTTGCATGCCCCAAGTTGCGTTCTGGATACCTGCAATCCTGCAAAGATAATGGAACGTACAAAAGGTCCCGAGGTATCCCTTACTGGATTCCGTCATAGGAGTTAAGTACTTTCGAGAGTAATCATATTCCCTGTAAGCATGTGTTTTTTATCTTTTAGAGAAAGGCATCTGTACTTATGCAATTGTATTTTTAGAGATATCAGACAACTCTTTGCAAAACATAAATGTAAGAAACGAGACATGACTGAAAATCTGATTTTATTAATTCATGTGCCCTGAATTGGCAAAATGCAGTCAAGGAAACAAATCTCCTGAAATGAGGAGATTGTTACAAATTGAGAAATAAAGTGTTGGCGATGCCGACGACGCTTTCAAGGAGCTTCCTCTTCTGCTATGACTCGTATGACAATGACGTTCTTCTCGTCTTGCTTTCTGGAGAGAGTTAATTCAGATTGAAGCTTGATCCTTTGTAGCTTACCAAGTCGTAGATGATACAGACGAATTCAGAATGCAGTTGTTCGCTTATTCCCTTATTTTGCATGGATCGCCCTTTCGGGTTTTCAATCCATCGGGATACCCATTTTTGCTTGAGCTGTCCATTGCGGCTTTTCAACTCAGCGGGTGTACATTTTTCATTTATTTCCCTTATTTTTGCCCGAGTCTTTTATTCTGTTTTTGACTCGCCGGGATGCCCTATTTTTGCCTGGACTTACATTCTGTTTTTATGTCCAGCGGGTCATTTTACGCGAAGTATTTTTTAACT
Source organism: Lathyrus aphaca (assembly GCA_963966055.1). Taxonomy (NCBI): domain Eukaryota; kingdom Viridiplantae; phylum Streptophyta; class Magnoliopsida; order Fabales; family Fabaceae; genus Lathyrus; species Lathyrus aphaca. Next base: position 127,692,686 of record OZ014520.1, on the reverse strand, counting down.
GCATCTGAATTCACAAGGGATGGGAAATCTTCACCGTCCATGGTGCTGAGCATCAGCGCTCCACCAGAGAAAACTTTCTTTACAACGAATGGTCCTTCATAATTTGGAGTCCATTTGCCCCTGTGGTCTGTATGAGGAGGGAGGATTCTTTTCAGCACAAGATCTCCCACTTGGTACTCTCGGTGCCTGACTTTCTGATCGAAGGCTCTCTTCATTCTCTTCTGATATAGCTGTCCATGACAGATTGCAGCCAATCTTTTCTCTTCGATCAGACTCAGTTGTTCGTATCGGGACCGAACCCATTCTGCTTCACTCAGTTTAACATCCATCAATACCCGCAGAGAGGGTAATTCAACTTCAACAGGTAGGACTGCTTCCATACCATACACAAGTTGATACGGCGTTGCCCCAGTGGACGTTCTGATTGACGTGCGGTACCCATGCAAGGCAAACGGTAGCATTTCATGCCAGTCTTTGTAGGTGATTACCATCTTCTGCACAATCTTCTTGATATTCTTGTTTGCTGCCTCAACAGCGCCGTTCATCTTTGGCCTGTAAGGAGAAGAATTGTGATGTTGGATCTTGAAGTCCCGGCACAGCTCTGCCATCATTTTGTTGTTTAAATTGGAACCATTATCAGTAATGATTCGCTCGGGCACTCCATACCGACAGATGATGTCTCTCTTCAGGAATCGGGCTACCACTTGCCTAGTAACATTTGCATATGAGGCTGCTTCAACCCACTTGGTAAAATAGTCAATGGCGACCAGGATGAATCTGTGACCATTTGAAGCAGTCGGCTCAATCTTGCCAATCATATCAATGCCCCACATGGCGAAGGGCCAGGGTGAAGACATCACATTCAAAGGATTGGGAGGCACATGCACCTTATCTGCGTAGGTCTGGCATTTGTGGCATTTTCTGGCGTAAGCACAACAGTCTGCATCCATTGTGATCCAGTAATAGCCTGATCTTAGCAATTTCTTAGCCATGGCATGCCCTCCTGCGTGGGTACCAAAAGATCCTTCGTGCACTTCATGCATCAACAAACCTGCTTCCGTCTTGTCAACACATTTGAGTAGTACCATGTCAAAGTTCCTCTTGTATAAAGACCCATCAGTGTTCAGAAAGAAACTACCAGCAAGCCTTCTCAAAGTCTTCTTATCATTGGAAGATGCCCCAGGTGGGTATGTTTGGTCCTCCAAGAAGCACTTAATGTCATGAAACCAAGGCCTATCATCCTTGACAACATCTGCTGCAAACACATATGCTGGTCTATCAAGTCTAGACACTGAAATCTGGGGTACAAAGTTAGCAGCTTGAACTTTGATCATGGATGAAATGGTAGCAAGAGCATCTGCAAACTGATTCTCGTCTCGAGGGATATACTCAAGCTTGACTGTTGTGAAGAAAGTCAATAACCTCCTTGTATAATCCCTGTAAGGTATTAGATGATCTTGGTGGGTGTACCATTTCCCGTTGGTTTGATTGACTACCAAAGCTGAATCCCCGAATACGGTCAATGTTTTGATCCTGAGGTCGATGGCTTCCTCAAGACCCATAATGCAAGCTTCGTATTCAGCTTCGTTGTTAGTGCAGTTGAAAGTGAGTTTTGCCGAGAAAGGCATGTGAACCCCCTTTGGTGTAATGAGTATTGCACCAACACCACGACCATTCATGTTAACAGCCCCGTCAAACATCATAGTCCATTCTTCTTCCGGGTCGGGCCCTTCAGTGTGAACAGGCTCTTCATGATCTTTTGCTTTAATGAACATGATGTCTTCATCAGGGAAGTCAAACCTCATAGGCTGGTAGTCATCAATGGGTTGCTCAGCAAGATATTCAGATAGTACACTGCCCTTGATGGCTTTCTGAGAAGTGTACTGTATGTCGTATTCTGTGAGAATCATCTGCCATCTTGCAACCCGTCCGGTAAGAGCTGGCTTCTCGAAAATGTACTTAACTGGATCCATTTTTGAGATTAATAAGGTAGTGTGGGTCAACATATACTGTCTCAGCCGGCGAGCAGCCCACGCTAAAGCACAGCAAGTTTTCTCGAGCAATGAATAACGTTGTTCACAGTCGGTAAACTTTTTGCTTAGGTAGTATATTGCATACTCTTTTCGACCAGACTCGTCATGCTGGCCCAACACACACCCCATTGACTCTTCTAATACTGTCAAGTACATTATTAGAGGTCTTCCCTCAACTGGCGGCATAAGGATTGGAGGTTCCTGCAGATATTCTTTGATCTTGTCAAAAGCCCTTTGGCAGTCTTCGTTCCACCTGACCGTTTGTTCCTTTCTTAGCAGCTTGAACAAGGGTTCACAGGTTGCTGTAAGGTGAGATATGAACCGTGAAATATAGTTCAATCGACCTAAGAACCCTCGGACTTCCTTCTCAGTTTTAGGTGCAGGCATTTCTTGAATAGCCTTGACTTTATCAGGATCAACTTCAATCCCTTTCTCGCTTACAATAAAGCCCAGCAGCTTACCGGATCGTACCCCGAATGTGCACTTGTTGGGGTTCAGCTTTAGTTGATATTTCCTTAGACGCTTGAACAACTTCAGCAGATTCACCAGGTGATCTTCCTCTGTAAGGGACTTGGCGATCATATCATCCACATAACATTCTATTTCCTTGTGGATCATATCATGGAATAATGTCACCATAGCCCGTTGATATGTGGCGCCAGCATTCTTCAGTCCGAATGGCATCACTTTGTAACAGAACGTGCCCCAAGGTGTGATAAATGTTGTCTTCTCCATGTCTTCAGGTGCCATCTTGATCTGGTTGTATCCTGAAAATCCGTCCATGAAGGAGAATACCGAGAACTGAGCCGTGTTATCCACCAATACGTCAATGTGAGGTAATGGGAAGTCATCTTTCGGGCTGGCTCTGTTCAGATCCCGGTAATCAACACACATCCTTACTTTGCCATCCTTCTTAGGCACAGGTACTATGTTAGCAACCCACGGCGGATAGCTAGTCACAGCAAGGAACCCGGCGTCCCATTGCTTCTGTACCTCTTCCTTGATTTTCATAGCCATGTCTGGACGAGTACGGCGCAGCTTCTGTTTGACTGGAGGGCATTCTTCTCTCAAAGGCAGCTTGTGCACAACAATGTCGGTATCCAACCCTGGCATGTCTTGATACGACCAAGCAAACACATCCACATACTCTTGAAGTAGATCAACCAGTTGCTTCTTCACTGAGTCTTGCAGGCAGGCCCCGATTTTAACCTCTTTCACGTCTTCCTCCGTACCAAGATTAATCACTTCAATCTCCTCCTGGTGAGGGGTAATAACCTTTTCCTCTTGTCTTAACAACCTGGCTAGCTCTTCAGGAAGCTCATATTCTTCTTCAACCCCTTCATCAGCTTGATTGATTGGATTGTCAAAGTCATACGATGTCATAGCCGTGCTGTTGTCGGTGCTGTCAGGAAGGCACTCTCTGCAAGGGTTAAGTTTGTTCATTTTAGTGATTGATTTTAATCTTGCTTTAGAAAAAAGGTGAAATGAAGTTATCATTTTGAAAACACCGCCATTTATTTTTGTACAAAAAGAAAAATGGAAAAACAGTGAGCAGAAAAGAAAAAGACTTGTTTGCAAAAAGATGTCTGATATTTCATTAATTTAATCTTGTTTGCACAAAAGTACAGATGGCCCTGGTTACAAAATGAGTCTTGTCATCTTGGGCAAGATGCAAGACTTGGATGCATGCTATAAAAAATACAGGAAATAATAATTACTCTGCATGAGTAACTCTTATAATTTCCTGGGAAGACCAGTTCGAGACACTGCTCCCCGGGATCTTTGGACGAATCCAATTCTCCAGATTGCGCTCCTCTTCCAGCTCGTCTTCCAGACAGTTGATAGCATCGGGGGTAAGCATCCCCCCACTGACAAAACCAGGCCCTGCAGCAGCCTTTGCTTGATGTTGAGTTGGTCTGTAACCCAACCCAAATTTGTCCTTCTTCTCCTCCACAGCTAATACCTTGCCCCAGCCTAGGGCAGTTCCTTCTTCAACAACCTTCCGAGCTTGTTGGTAAGATGACATGGAGATACCTGACACAGCAGATGCTTCATTGACATTCAAGGCTTCAAAACCTTGGCTCATTGTTTCATGGATCTCCCCGTCCATCTCAATGTATTTGTAAGTAGCCAGATGGCTAACGAATATATCCTCTTCCCCACAGATTGTGACAACTTGACCTTCCCACTCAAATTTTAACTTTTGGTGAAGGGTAGACGTTACTGCGCCGGCGGCGTGAATCCAGGGCCTACCCAACAAACAGCTGTAGGCGGGCTGAATGTCCATCACATAAAAGATAGTTTTAAAGGTCTGTGGGCTAATTGTCACAGGCAGCTCAATCTCTCCCAGAACCGATCTCTTCGAACCATCAAAGGCTCTTACCACCAGGTTGCTGGGTCTCAATGCCAATCCATCATATTCTAACTTCACCAGAGCCTTCTTTGGTAAGACATTCAGGGAAGAACCTGTGTCCACCAGCACATGAGAAAGGACAGCTCCTTTGCATTCCATGGTTATGTGCAAGGCTTTGTTGTGATTGCGGCCATCCGCTGTCAAGTCAGAATTGGTAAACCCTAGCCCATTGCTAGCAGTAACATTACCAACCACGGTTTCCAATTGGTTGACAGTAATCTCCTCAGGCACGTAAGCTGCGTGCAAGACTTTAAGTAGTGCATTCCGATGGGCTTCGGAGCACATAAGCAGTGAGAGGATAGAGATTTTGGATGGCGTCTGGTGAAGCTGATCCACAACCTTATAATCACTCTTTTTGATGATCCGCATAAACTCATCAACTTCCTGATCAAATGGAGTCTTCAGGGCTTCTTTGGCAGCTGGATCTTCCTGCACCGGGCCTTTACCTTTTGCCTTGGCAGCAGCTTCTGCTTCGGCAGTAGGTCTTTGAACTTGTGAAGCAAAGAGACGTCCGCTTCGAGTGAAGCCTCCGCCTCCCCCCACATTATCTACTTGTGGTGCAGGTGCTGATGTTTCAAGAGTGATTCTTTTCCCTTCACAGTACACGTCAGAGCCATAGTGCCAAGGGATGGCCCTATTGCTTTCATATGGTACTGGTCCAGGCACCGTGACAGTGACTGGACTGATTGCTGCTGCTGAAGGGACTGTAATTGTTTGTGGATCATAAAAGATTGTAACTGGTGCTCTGACGGGAGCAGCACCTTCTGAATGGTAGGCGGAGTTATTTTCAGGATCATAGAATATGGTAACAGTAGAGACATCTTCAGGATTGATTGCTGGAGTTGTAGGAGGTATTGTTGGAAGGACTGTTGTTGTTGTTGGTGGAGAATCGAAATGGAATGAAGCTGAAGTTGTAGCAGGAGAAACTGTTGAAATCTGATCATTTGGGAGGACAGATGAAGTACTTGCTGATGTTGCTGGTGAATTGTCGGGAACAATAGTTGCTGCAGTTGTAGGAGGGTCTGAAACCGTTGTTGATGAAGTTGCCAGATTTGTTGGAAATGATGTAGTGATCTGTAGCAGGCCACTCTGAATAAGGCTGTCAATGCCATTCCTCAGGTCCTCACACCCATTCCATGAAATATTGCAATAGGGACACCCTAGTTCACACCCCGGAAATATTTGGTTTTCACGGAGTTGAGCCTTGATTTCCACCAATGGTGTCCTGATCTGATCCACACTAGTTATCAAATAAGACGGTTGGTCTTCTTCAATAGCGTCGATTCGAGGACCACCATGGTTTGGCATTGGGTTTTTATTGACATTGGGCGGCGGTGCAAAATTCAGAGCCTTGGAGTCTACCAAGTCTTGTACCTTCATATGCAGAGCCCTGCATTTTTCTGTACTGTGACCAGGTGCGTTTGAATGGAAAGCACACCTAGCATTGGAGTCATAGTTTCTTGGTAGACTGTTGGGATCCGGAGGTGCCAACGTTCTTAGCTCAACTAGGTTGAGTTTCAGAAGTTGTGGCAGCAAGGCAGCATACGGCATTGGGATCGGGTCGATCACTCTGTTAGCTTGGGATGGCCTTTGTTGGAATGGCCTCTGTTGATTGTTGTTGTTGGAGTTGTTGTTGTTGAAGTTTCTTGGAGGGTACTGATTCTGATGATACTGAGGTTGTTGTTGGAAGTTTCGTTGAGGAGGTTGATAGACTGGCTGAGGATGAGCTGGAGCAGGGATAGTGACTGCTGCTATTGTCCTTTGAACAAATTGGGGCCTACCCCTGTTGGTGTGAATGGCATTGGCCTCGCCAGTTCTTCTCGGGCCCGCAAAAGGCTTTCTTGTACCACTGGACGAACTGGCACCATTATCAGAGATCTTCCCCATTTTCAACAGGCTTTCAATTCTCTCCCCAGCTATGACAACATCTGCGAAGCTAGTAGATGAGAAAGCAGCTAGCCTATCAATATAGGTTCCCTGAAGAGTGTTCATAAACATGTCTGCCATTTCTCTCTCAGACATTGGTGGTTGAACAGCAGCAGCCAGTTGCCTCCACCTTTGGGCATACTCTCGGAAACTTTCCCTTGACGACTGTGACATTCCCATTAGGAGAGTCCTGTTGGGTGCCATGTCTAAATTGTATTGATACTGTCGGATGAAGGCTTCTGCCAGGTCCTTCCAGCATCTCACAGTTGCCCTTGTCAAGTGGGAATACCATTCCCTTGATGCTCCAGTCAAGCTGTCTTCAAAGTAGAACATCCAGAGCTTCTCATCCATTGTATAGGCCTTCAGCCTTCCCAGAAATGACTGCAAATGAGTCCGGGGGCATGAAGTCCCATTATACTTTTCGAAACAAGGAGGCTTGAACTTATGGGGGATCCTGACCCCATCTACCAAACCCATGTCCATGACGTCGAAACCCAAAGAATTTTGAGATTCTAAGGACCTCAACTTCTCAGCTATTTCATCCAGCCGCCTATCATAAGTTTCCTCTCCAGCACCCATTACTGTAAATTGGTCCTCCTGAGGATCTTCTTGAAGTACTCTGGCTGCTGTGGCTGTCCCTTGAATGTTGACTGGGATGTTGGCCTCTGGATGGAGATGGGGTCAAAAAACTGGGGGATTGACATGAGGTTGGACCCTCTCGTTGTTACTTGTGCCAGCAGTACCCGCATGGGGCTCCTCTTGATTCCTCCCTTCTACCAAAGTTCTGAGCCTCTCCTGGCTTTGAGCTAAGTTGTTCATTACTTCCATGAACTGTGTTATCTGGGTTCTCATCTCCAACCTTTCGTTGGCCATCTGGTTTCTGACCTCCGTAAGGTCCTGTTGCATCTGATCCATCTGAATTCCCGGAAGGTTGTTTCTAGTTGGATACCTGTGTGGCCTGTTGAGAGGAAATACCCGGCGGCGAGCAATAATTCCTGAGATTCACAACAGAGGTTAGCAACAACAAAACAGAAACCTACAAAACAAACAAAAGGGTTAGCATGCAATGCAATTATGCTTATTTGCTATCAAGGTATCCGGTTTGGCTTTCAGTTTTGACCCTTCCAGACCCTTGAAGATGCTGCTGTTGAAGTTGCTTTTGAAGTGAACCCAGATAGAAACCAACACAAATATATTACAAAGGTGAAATAATACAATTTGTTCAAGTTACAACACTAGCCCTCAAAGGGGTCAAAATACATCACGAAAAGCAAAAGTACATGGAATAGGAAAAGCAACAAGCAAATGATCAAACTCCAAGGCCAAACTCATCCTCACGAACTTCCTTGAGAAGTGCTTCGGTCACAGGATCAGCCGGATGCTCCGTAAGATTTCTGATGAGAAGGTTTCTTGCTGCAACAGCTGCAGTCAACTTCTTGTTCTGACTTTGGTCCTTAGACCTCTTCACTCCAGCTCTGATTTCTAGCTCTGATATTTCCTTCTGGGCTGCTGCCAGGGCTTTTTCCATCTGCTCCATCTTGTCCTGAACTCTCTTGTCTTCTAGAGTACGGGCCTCAGTGATCCGGACCCACCTGGCCTGACTCTCTTTCAAATACAAGTCTGTCCTTGCTCTCTGGAACTGGGCTTCTTTACAAGCATTCTTCAGAATCTGTTCACCAGCTTTAGACTTGTTGATATAATCTCCAGACTTCTCAATTTTGGTCAAGTGTTCCACCCTCAACTTCTCCAATCTCTCAATCTCCCTCACACCTTCACTCCTCTCCCTGAGAGTCTTCTGCAAGGCTTGGGTTAACTTCTCATTTCTTTCCTTCAAGCTCTCAAACTCTTCCAAACTGATGGTGGCAGGGGGTGGTGCTGAAGATGACTCAGGCATGTCTCCTATGGTAAAGGGCATTCCAGAGAATTGGGCCCTAGCATGGGACCACTCATAATATTGGACTGATGCCACATTATTGCACTTCCCCAAAATGGTGATTCCCTTGGTTTGAACATGATCCCAGGCCCAGGCAGCCTGCCTAACAACAGCCAAACTAACCTTGTTCTCACAGTAGAGGGTCTCCACCAAGTCTTGTTCTCTAGGAGTATGAACCAGTGCATAGCCTAATTGCCTCCTGAACAGCAGAGGGTTATAATTGATACTTCCCTTAACCCCTATTAAAGGCACATTGGGAAAGTGCCCACAGCTGGTGATTATATCTCTGCCCTTGGTGCTTTGAGTACACCATCTGATGTCTGCTGAAGTGAGAGTAGTGAGCCTCTTAGCCCAGTTGCTTTGCTGATGAGGATTTAGAAATGCATCTGTCCTGGGTAGATGCCTGAGAAGCCAAGCATGGAATAATGGAGCACAAATCCTCACTAATCTTCCCCTCTGCTTCTCATTTCTCTGATGTACTGAGTAATAGAAATCACCCAGTAAAGTTGGCACTGGGTTCTTCAGGATGAACAAATGGATTGCATTCTTGCTGATGAATCGAGGCTCATCTGCAAACAACACAATTCCATATACACTTAAGGCCAACAGAGCACAAACAGCTTTCCACTCCCCCAAAGAGGCCTTCAGGCTAGCTTGAGAAATCAGGAAGTCCAGATGAAATCCAGGGATCCCAGCTTTAGAGGTCATATGCTGTTCAATCAAAGTAGGTTCCAGGTGCAAAGCTTTTGCTATCTCTCCATTGCTGGGAGGGACCATTTCAGGGTTGAAAGGGATTTCTCTTTTGATAGGCAAACCAATCAAAGATGAGTATTCTTCTAATAGAGGGCCCAACTGGAAGTCTTGAAAGGTGAAACATCTCAATGGGGGGTCATAAAACTGAATGCAGGTGTGGATCAAACTCCTCTGAGATGGGTCCAGATCCATGACCAAGTCAAGTATATCCCCATAAAGCTCCCTGAACAAAGGTATGTGATCTGGAGTGATCAGGGTTTGGATCCTCCTGATGTCTGATAAGTCTGGTTGGAAGAAATGATAGGTGATGTTGCTTTTCTTTGGAGCCATGATGCTGAAGACTGAGTAGAGTGCTGATGAAGATGCTGAGAAGTGGGCCACTGGCTGGCTAGTGCAAGTATTTGAAGTATAGGGCTGACAGGCTGAAGCAAGTGCTGGTGAAGATAGGTCAAAACTGCAGATGGGGTCAAAACCAAAACCAAAGATGAAGGTGGATACCCTGAAACACAAATAAGCAAATGTTAATATGATGCAATGGGTATGTATGCAAATGAAATGCAAGGGTTTGTGACTGAGCTGGATCTGATTAACTGCCTTGGTATAGATCCATGTGTATTCAAGAATTCCAGATGGAGGTCTAAAAATCCAGTAACCAGGGTGGGGGACTCAAATAAAGAGCCACAAGTCCAAGGTTTTAGAATCACAAGAACTGTCCAACATGGAGCATTCTTAACAAAGTCAAAGTAACAGGGTATTCTGAGGTCAAGGTACCTGCAAACCTGTAAACAGCCCAACCCCCTCACAGGTGGTGTTCTAAAACAAGGATCCTCAGACTTGGATCAGTTATGAGAAGTGTAAACACTTCTAACCCGGAGGTACAGTGTTTACAATAACCATAACAATTCCTCCTCTAATTCACCTCAGTTTCTGAAGGTCAATACTAAAAGGTCATCCAGACTTAGCAGGCTTCCCAGATAGCCCTAGCATTGCAGGAAATCTGCAACACAGAGTTCTCAAGAAGAAACCCATATCTGAACCGTGTTTCATATTCCCGCACCAGACCGAAATGGAATGGGAAAGAATATGATTCACTCTAGCCTAGGTGTCACTCAGGTCCCAGGTATAGGACCTTAACTCTCAATGAATCACCCACCCACCAAAACAAGAAAACAGATCCAGCCAGCAACAATGACGGTATGATATATATAAATGCAATAAAGAAAGCAGTAAAGTAACTGTACATAAAGCAATAAACAAAAATAAATACAAGCACAAACAAGCACATAACACCCCAGTAAACACAAATCAAACAAGCGCTAGGAGGAACCCACAAAAAGAACCAAAAGCCCTGGTTGCAATATAAGGTTCCCCAGCAGAGTCGCCAAGCTGTCGCTCCCAAAGATTTGCATCCAGGTACAAGCGCGAACGGTCGGCGAAGGGGACAGTGAGAACACACAGCCGTGAACTCACTGGAGATGAATAGAGTCGCCAGCTAGGCATTTTTATCCCGGAGGAAAGGCAATGCTGCATAAGCCTAGAAAAAGATGGATAAGACGGTTTGCGAACCAGAGAGACTGAGAAAGGGGGTTGGTTACAACCTGGGAAGGTATTAGCACCCAGATTGTCCGTCGTACTCGACGGGATCCACGCTTAAAAGATTTGTGTTTTAAAGGGGTAGTGTCAGTGCAATCTGTGTATAAAAGAGCTGGAAGAGAAAATACAGGTGTCAGTGTAAGAAGTGTGAAGTGTAATATATACAGTGTCAGTGTAAGAACAGGAGTGAAATACTCAAGATCATGAGGCTAAAAGAATGAGGCTAGAAAGAGGGGGAATACACAGAGACTTTTGTTCGATAACTGTTAAGTTATGCCTACGTATCCTCTCGTGCAATGAGGAAGTCAGAACACCGTAGTTCGACCCAAAGAGACTGAAAGATGAATTGACTTGTGAACTGCTTGCTTGTCAATGCTCAAGTGTATGACCTGTCTGGCTCAGGTGCTTACTGTCTTGCATTAGACGGAAGAAGCAAGTTCTCGATTGTGAGTGAGAGTGATGAGAAAAGAATCCCGGAGGAGACGATTATTGTTTGTTTTTGTGTTTTCAGTCTTTTATTTCTTTTTTGGAGTTTGTCATAGGATAATGAGCTTAAGCCTAAACCAATGGGTTAGTAAACTCATCACATCTTCCCTCTGATTAGGGGTAAAGAGAATACCTTAAGTGTGAAGTCAGCTTCTCACACTTAATCACCTTTGGTGTAGGATTAAGATCATTAACCTACTTGTGATTATTTAGATGTTTTTGGTGATTTTTGTTTAGTGTTAAGTAATGAGGTTAAGCCATAATCATGGATTAAACAGACCCATTACACCATCCTAAAAAAAGGATGATAGATGAGAGTGTTTAAGCTGAGGAAAACTCCTCAACTTAATCCATGATTAGGGATTAAACCCATGACAAAACAAACCTTTGATTAAGTGGATTTTAGTTAATGATATGATGATGAAGTGGATTTTATAGTTTGTAAGACAACTTGAGGGGGACTTGTCCATTAACACTAGGGTTAGTCCTTCTTAACCACTTAAGGAAGAATTAGAACCCTGATGCAAGGCCCAAGTTACAAGCTTGATGTCTTGATGATTATTATGTGAATTGATTAAGAGATTTAAACACATTAAGGGTTTAATACTTAGGATTAAAGTTATACACTCCATCCTAAGAGAAGGATGCAGGCATAACCCTAATCACAAAGTCTTAGAGCCTTTAGGGTTTAGTCCCCGATTCTGAGATGAGAATAGAAGACTCAAAAGAGACACAAAGGTGAAAACTAAGGGGGGACTAATCAAAACCCTAATTCATTATCATGCTTGGATGTTCCTAAGGTTTGTGAGGTTACACAAGAAAGATCTCCAATGGAACCACCAGGAAGCAGATGAATAAGATCAAGAGAAGCAAAGTGACTTGCTTCATTCAAGAAGTCAAGTCACTTGAAGAAAGAAAGTGGGAGGAAGAAGAATGAGCAAGCTCAAACTCAAACACATATAAGAATGCAGCAATGGATGCAAGAGAGATGAAAAGAAAAGTTATGAGAAGTGAAGGCAAATCCACTTCCCAAGTTTACTTACCACCTGAAATGTTAGAAAGAAATGCAATGCAATGCTAAATGAAATGAAATGACATGATGCTAGACAAAACCAGAAGCATGTTGATGATGAAAATGATGCTATGAGGTGCTGCAAACATGAGGCAAGGCATGGAGATGTTCATACAAGCTTATGAATGCAAATGATGCAAGCTAAGGAGCATGAACAAGCATGAAATGTTATGAGGCATACAAGACAAATGACATGGTAAATATGTAATGCAATGATCAAACATGTTTTCTATATGTCTTAAGATGTCAAATGGATCACAAGAATGCACAAAATGCAAAGACAAGTCATGTTATGCAAAGAAATGCAAGAGGGATGCAAATGGAAGCCCAAATTAGGGTTCATGGAACAAACATCAAACAAAAACTCAAAACAGAAGCAAACCCTAAGATAAAAAATGGAAAATGCTACCCAAAGAAACCCTAAACCTATAATGAACCACTGCCCAAAGGGGAGCTCTCAACTCTCAACCAAACTCAAGATATGATTTTTCTAAGTTATTAGGGTTTTTAGGGTTCCTAAACAAAAGAAATGCCAAACAAATTGAAAATGAGGAATCAAATCAAGGCCATTTTATCTTTGAAAATACATGCTAAACACAACACAATGCAAGAAGAATCAATGTCTCAACCTTCTCCAATAGGCAGAAATGATTTTTTGAACTTATGATCAAAATAATGCATAAAAATTGATTTAATTCAATGAAAAATTCTTAAAATGCATCAAGATCAGAAAAGAAATTTGGTTTGAAGGTTGGACAATGTTTCTAAATGTCTTAGAACATTTCATGAATTTTTTTGTGATTTTTAAATACCTAAAAGTATTTTCAATTAATTAATTCCCATTAATCAATTAAAAATAATCTTTTAAATATTTAAAAATACTTTTTTAATGATGAAAAATAAAATAAAAATATTTTTGGGTCATAAAAATTATTAAAACTCAGAGGAAAAAGTTTCATAATTTTTATGTATTTTTTGCTATTTTAAATAAATTGTGCAAGTTAATTGAAATAAAATGAATTAAAAAATCAAATAAAATAAAAGTAAACAGAAAGAAAGGCCAGGATTTGATCTGGGGGGAAGACCATTGACTTCGCGCCAGATCCAGTGGTTCACATTTAAACTGGGTTAATCTTAATTAATTAAATAAATTAACCTAATTAAGACTAATGACAAGATCTGGGCCATTGGATGCGCGCGGGAAGAGACTCAGTCAACTCATCCAACGCCTGAAATTTAAACTGGAAGCCCTAACCCTAATTACCCATTAATGACTCTCAGGTCACCGGAGACGAGCTCCGGTCGTCTTCTCCGGTGACCTCCTCCCCTGAAAACTTCCAAATCCTTCAAACCGTACCAAAAATGAAAACTAAGCACACCAAAATGATCCCCATGACCTCCTGAGCTAAAACCCTAAGTCCAAACAAATTTCTTCTTCCTCAAAACCATGAATCGAACAGAACAAGTTTTAGGGCAAAGCAGTTTCAGAGACAAATTAAACTCTCAAATCAAAGCCATTTTTAAAACCAAAGACACATTCATGATCAGGACAACACAAAGAACAAGTTTGTAACAAGAAAAATGATTTCTGAAAAAATTAATTTCGAGCTACCTGAGATTTGGAGCTTTCAACTTGAGGACTTTCTGGCCACTTCCTTCAGTGCAAACTGCTCCACTTGGTCCCCAGAAGATGTTTGAATGCTCAAAAGAAGTTTGTGTTGGCTGGATAATGAGATTCGACAGCTTCTGCTCAAGCTTGATCAGAAATGGCAATGGAGTTTCTGGAGGTTTCAGGCCATTGTGAATGATGATTTGTGGTCCTGAGGATGAATGGAGAAGGTCTGGAGTGTTTGTTTGTGTGTTTGTGGTTTGTGGAAGGAGATTCGATTGAAACTGTAAAATGAAGTGAGAAATGGCAGTGAGATGTTCAGGCTGTTTCAGGCTTGTGTTCTTGGTGCTGGATGGTCTATGGAGCAAGGTGAGTTGAATGGTGAAGATGGTTGAAGTGTTTTCAGGCTGTGGAGAGAAATTCGAAGCAACTTGCAATTGGGAGTGTTTTTGTGAATGTGTTGAATGTGTGAGCTTCAGCCTTGCTTGAAGTGTGTTATGGCCAGCATTTGATCCACATAAACAAAGCCTATTGGTCAGTTGATGTGACTTGGCCTGCTGTGATAGGTGTGGCTACTTTTGCCAAAATGTCAACTTCTTGTAAGGGAGGCATGGGTCATGTTTCAGCCAAGTACAAGAGGTGTGGGCTGCGCAGCAAGGTGAGGGGGAAAGGCTAGGAGTGGTCAGCAGGCTAGGCAGCAAGTGGATGGAAGTGATCATGAGTTTTTGCAACTTGTGGCTTTATGGTTCACATGTGAAGAAAGTCTTGTTACATAAACCAAACTATGTAGAAACTTGATCCAATTCTGATTTTTTAGGCTCATAGAATGTTTATGTGCTGGTTTGATACCAATTAGAAGTTGCAATTTGACTTAGCACATGATTTTGCAATTTTCACACTTGGTGCATATCTTGAAAATAAGTGATTTTTGCCAACTTTGCATTGCCATAACTTTTGATCCAAGAAGAGTTTGATCATGTTCTTGTACTTTTTGAAAAGGGAAAGATGAGATCTACAACTTTCATGACCAAAGTTTTTCCATTTGAAGCATTTTTGGATCAATAACCAAGGCTTGAAAAATGACATAAAATGATGCATTCTTGAAAAGTCAACTATGCCCAAAAAGTCAACATTTGCAAAAACCCTAAATTCTTGATTTTTATGAACTTCAACCTTCTTCCATGATCAAATAAAGATCATATACACTCAAAATGATGAAGATCACCCATTGGTTGGGTCATTGGGGGCCTCAGATGCCCTGATTTTACACTGACTTGTCTGAAAAGTCAACCCTTGATCAGATGACTTCCCCATGGAATTTCTTCATGAAAATTGATATGCATACTCCCTATACCATATAGAGACCAATGGAAACAAGAATGACCAAAAATTTTGGGGTTATGGCCTCTGAAACCAAAACCCTAATTTTAGGTCAACTGTGCAGTTCATCCTGGCTCTGCATCCACTCAAACCCTAGTTCTTGTGATTCCTCTGCAATTTTGACTTTGAGGAGATGAAATATGATATAAGAACACACATGGACCCCCTTTGAAGTGATTAGTGGCCTTTGGAATGGCTCAAGATGCTTTGGGATTGCTCAGATCACAAACCCTAGGTGCAGATGCCTTAGAAACTATGCAGTGAATCAAGAATGAGATGTGAGATGATATGATGGTGTTTATGCATATGAGATGATCACAAGCCATGGTGTGAATGGGTGAGGGCAAATTTGGGGTGTTTACAGTAGTGTGTGAATAGAAAAATTTTCATAATAGTTGATAATGATCCATGTACGGATGCGTAAAAACTTGTGTTTGAAAATTTGTTTGAAATTGTGAAAAAGTTTGAAAAGTTTGAAATGAAGTGAGCAAGCAACTAGGAGGTACCTACCCTAAAGTTTAAGTCTTTCATGTTCTTTATCCTTTAAGTGGTAAGACTATCCCTATTATTAAGGAATAGGTAGTCATTACCTTGGATGTAAGGGACATATGAGAGACATCTGTTTTTATGAAGGCAACTGTGGGGTGTATTAAGCATATAGGAGGGACTATCATCATTATTCGAAAGGACTTGATTTTTAAAGGCAACCATTAGGGACTTGATGATTTTTCTTTTAAGGGACTTGCTTTATACACCCCACTTGACCTTATTAGTAGGCAACATTGAGGGATAACCTTAGGAATGTGAGATGGCGATTAAAAATCGACTTACGTGTGTGAGTGTTTAATTTAAATTTATCTTATAATTAAAGTGATCTAAATTTGATTTTTAAATAGAATACATGTTTGCACTCCCTAAATTACTAACCATAGCAAAATTAAATAAATTAAATATTACAAAATTTACATCCAGGAGCATTTACAAAATTATAATAATAAGCAAATTAAAAAAAAATAAATAGCAAAAAGCAAAATATAAATAATAAGCAAAAATAAAGAAATAAGCAATAATAAATAAATAGGGGTTAGTAATAATAATAATTAAAAATAGGGTTAGTAAAAATATTAAAAAAATAAATAAAGTTAGTGAAATAATAATAATAATAATAAAATATATAAGATTAATGAAGCAAAAATAATAAATAATAACATGGTTAGTAACAATATTAAAAATAAATAAAATTAGCCAAAATATTATAAGAATAAAAGATTAACAATTTTTTAATATAGACAATTATATTTACAAATTATTAAATTATTTTTAAATGTATTATAATTACAAAATTTAATTATTATAAATTCAATTTATTTCTAAACAACTATTTGTTAAAAGATATTTATACATTATATGAAGAAAATAGGTCTTAAATATCATACTCATATTTACAAAATTTAATTTTTATTAATTATTACATTTACAAAAATTGTATTAAATAAATATATATATTATAATTATATAAAGAATTAGAAAGTAAAAATTATTTAGGAAATAAAATTAGGTTTTCACAAAATTAGGGTTTTGTTTAGAAAAATGTTTTTAGGGTTTTCAATTTAATTATACAAAATTATTTAACCAATATGCATATATTACATTTACAAAAAAATAATAAAGAAAATAATTTTTGAATTAGAAAAAATAAAAAGTTTAGAACTTGAGAAAATAAGATGTTATTTTAAATATTTGAATATATATACATGATTTATTTTTTATTAATAACAAGAAAACAATTGAACTAATTACTTAAGGAATTAAAATAGAAAAAAGTAGTAAAACATACCTTGGCTGGGTTTGAACCCAGGACACTCAGGTTGCAACCATCAAAACGTACCACCAGGCCAGCCAGGCTTTGGTGATAATAGAATGGGTCAGCTTTGTTTTGTGCCTTGCCTTGAAAAATCCAGAAAATACAAGAAAGCAAAAAGGCCTGGGGTGGTGTTGAACCCAGGACCTCCTAGATACACGCGCGCGCGCATTACCACCTGGCTGGGAGAGCCCATCTGCTAGTGTGTTGGCAACCATACATAATATATTATGTACACTTAACCTGAAAAATAAAAGGAAAAAAAATGCACCCAGCCAAGTATCGAACCAGTGACCTCACACCATACGCGTATCAGCCTTACCACTGGGACAAACGTGCGTTTGTGAAATATAACCAGGATTAATTCATAATATTTTTAAACGAAATTTGAATTTTTAAAACAGGCGCGAATTGGCTTCGTCTTCTTCCTTATGCCCTTCGATTTTTCCTGCGAAATTCTCTATGAGTTTTCCTGCGAAAATCAACTTCCAGCAAAACCTACAAAAACCAACGGCCAACAAAACCATACAATTTCAAGAAATCAAACACAGCAACATGATCCAAACATTCATGCGATTCATCCTGTGTTTTTAGAATCCATTTATGTTCCTTAAATCAAAAATCCCTAAACCTAGGTCCAAACCCTAACAATGGTGTTTCATGAATCAGCCACGGTTTCTTTGATTTTCCTGCCCAGAAACGTTCTATATCACATAACAAACAATATTAGCCAAGCAAATTTCATTGAAACACAACAAATTAATGCAATCGAAAAAGTTATATTCAAGAACAAATTGAATTCGGGTGGGGCATTATGGCACGATTTGGATGCATATGAATGATGGTTTAGGATCAGTGAAGTCCAAGGAATCTTGTTGTGTCCTTATTTTACCTTCAAACCTCTTGTATGAGTGAATCCGAATGGAGGTTTTGGATGGTTTTTTTTGATTTGTGAACTTACACTTAGAGGCAGCCAATTCGTGAATGAGTGATAGGGTTATGTTCAGTACTTATATGTGATTGGATCTATGTCAAAAACTTGATTGGTTGTGTACAAGATTTGATCCAAAAAGATTCACAATGATAAGCTTTGAATTTTCAATATTTTTGCATCAATGCTTTCTATTTCAAGCCATTCCATATAATTCTTGTATCAACTTGTTCCATGCTGAATTTATGATCTTCTAGAATCAATAATAAAATTAAATCTTCATATTTAATATTTTATTTAAATTTAAAATGATTTTAAGTATAAAAAATCATAATAAATTAATTAAATAAAATAAAAATTATGAAAATAATATGGAAATTTCGTGCATGATGTTGTTGTATGGGTTGGGTCATAATTTGACAAGCCCATTTGAAAAGAATTGGTTTTAAACCTCCATTTTCATCATAAACCATCACAAAATTTCCCAACTTTGCAAGGGCACGTCTCCCTCAATTTTAATGCTATGAGGGTGTTCTTGGACATTTTGGAAAGCTTAAATAGTCCTCTAATCAACCCCATTGGTTTCATGTCCATATCATTTACCAATCTCAAGTTATGCCCTTTTGAAGTTGTTGACTTTTTGTTGACTTTTGAAATGACCTATAATGTCTTAACCCATACCTTCCAAATGAAGCATTTTTGGGCTTGGCTTGTAAGATCAAAGTTGTAGAGAATTCAATTTCCTTCAAAATGAGCTTTGAGTGGAGACTTGGTGATGAAGCATGTGAAAGTTATGGCTGGTCAAAGTTCAGTTGACTTTTATTGAGGAAACCCTAATTTAGAAACTCCTGATTCTTGATGATCTGGAATCTCCTTGATGAATCATGATAAACCCTTGATAAAATGATAAATTTTACTTCATATACTTGATGTTGGCAAAAAATCATGAAGTTTGACTTTGGTTTGACCACAGTTGACCTCAGTTTGACTTTTTGACTGCATTGACTGATTTTGACTTATCTGATCATCTGACTGAGCAAACTTCTGAGAAAAGTCTTGAAACTTGTCATGGGGGTTCTTACACACATATAAGATGTTATGAAGCTCACTTGAAGTCTTGGAAGTTCATTTAGCCTGATTAAAGTCAAAACCCTAGTTTTGGATGCACTGTTTAGGAGGTGCATTGTCTGAGGGAATTGTCAACTCTTCTGACCAATTGTGAACCTTGTGAACCTTGTGAACCATCATAAAATGTCTTGTGAACCTCATGGGAAGTATTGTGAAGCTTGTGAACCTTGTGAACCTCATAAAGTGACTTTGTAGACCTCATGAACCTCAGGTAAGCTTTGTAATCATTGTGAATATTGTGAACCTTCAAGAAGTAACTTGTAGACTTCATGAACCTCATGAAAGGTTATATAAGCATTGTGAAGTTTGTGAACCTTGTGAACCTTCTTAGCACACAAAGTTTTGTATTGTGAGGGCAAATTTTGGGGTGCAATAGATAGCCTCCGAAGAGTTGACACTTGATTGGATAAGTCTCCCAGGGGAATGTCCGTCTCTTTTATCCCAAGTCAGGATATTCGGGAATTTAATCTTTTAATAAAGAAGTGCAACGAACGGAAATCTAAAGGTCCTAGGTACAATATTTTGAAACGATACGGGAACGAAGTCTTCATATTACTCAGCAACGAATCAGGATTTATTTTCCCCGGCCAACAGTTGTTATACAAAGCTACTCATTCACTTTAACTACATAATTCATACATACATCATTTACATCATATCATGGCATACACATCCATAATGCATACGACATTCTTACCTACATTAAGAATATCATGTCATACATGCATACATCAAATAATCTTGCATAAACTAATCTTTCCTTTTCAGGATAATTTGCAGTCAGGAAAACATTACCAACTCATAGAGCCAGTTCAAAGACGATCTAAACAAAGATCTAGTGCTGATACTTAGTGTAAGATGCTTTTCTTTCCTTGAGACAGTTCAGAGACGATTTAAACGAATATCTAGTGCTGATACTTAGTGCATGATGCTTTTCTTTCCTTGAGACAGGTCAAAGACGATCTATACAAAGATCTAATACAAATACTTAGTACAATATATCTTTCCCCCCAGAGATAATTCACAGATGATCTACACGGAGATCTAGTACTGATATTTAGCTTAGATATGTTACTGAGATAGTTCAGAGATGGTCGAGACGAAGATCTAATTCTGATACTTAGTGCAGTAACAACATTCAGATATAGTCAAACTTAGACACATTATGATACTCTTATCCACAAATCTTTTCGATGGAATCTATAAGCCCATCTCTGAATACTTCGAATGTAATCTCTAAGCCCATTCAAGCAATAAAATCAACCAACATTATTACTTTTACGCACCGGCAAGTGCAAAATTTTGGGCTTTAGTGTTCAATCCCCTTCAACCTTCAAGTCACGAATGGCGTACGTGCCAATCTAACTCCTCAAGTTTCAGAAAATTGAACAGGGGTCGCTGTTGTATCCCAAATTTTCCCCTCCCATATTCAAGATAATTTATTTCAAGAGGTCCCCTAATGGTCACAAGATTCACAATTGCTCAAAAGGATTCAAAGTTTCATCAGACAAAGCCTCATCCTAAGCAATGTATCTGAAATTAGGGTCTTGAATTTCTCATGGCAAATTGAAATTATAAAGCCTCAAGTGGACTTCATGACATACCACATACTCCAAAGATTCCTCATGTCAAATTTCAAGGCCTTCCATACAAGTTTGGTCAGTCAGATGTTCAGATACTTAAAAATCAGTTAACTTGGTCAACAAGTCAAGCATGGTCAACATAAAATCAAACTTCAAGATTTTTGGTCAACATCAATATTATGAGGTGAAATTCATCATTTGATCAAGGGTTGATCATGATTCATCAAGGAAACCTCAGAATCATTAAGAATCAAGAGTTACTAAATTAGGGTTTTGTGCAGGAAAAGTCAATTGAACTTTGACCAGCCATAACTTTCACATACTTCATCAAAAATTTCCCATACGAAGCTCATTTTTAAGGAAATTCAATTCTCTACAACTTTGTGTCTCACAAGCCAATTCCAAAAATGCTTCATTTGAGAGATATGAGCCAAGACATTACAGATCATTTTGAAAGTTAACAAAAAGTCAACTTTTTCAAAAGCTCGTAACTTAAAAATGGAAAATGATATGGACATGGGACCAAGTTATGAACTTATAAGTGTAAAAGGTAATCCGGTGATATGTGGGGATAGGATGACACAGACGAGTGTCAATGAGAGTGTATTATGATAAGTGTTTGGTTTGCAACCGTGCTGGGGAATGGTGACACGAACGGGTGTCAATGGAGTGTGGAAGTTCCCGTATTCAAAAGGATATTTGTGGCTTATATCTGCAGGGGAATGATATGACACGGACGGGTGTCAAAAGAGTGTATATGAACATGTGTCTTTGTTGGAGAGTGCAAAGGGGACGCTTTGGCTTTCTGTGGGGAGATTGAGGTGACACAGACGAGTGTCAGGAAAAGCAGGTTATGTATAAGTCTCTGTTTGTAGAGAGTGTCATGGCGACTTTACTGGGGAAAGATGACACGGACGAGTGCCAAAGAGGAGCAGGTATCTGTTTTTAGGAGTGCAAAGGGACGCTTTGTCTTTTATGTACAAGGGATGTATTTTGTATATTGTTGATGAAGTCCCGTTGATAATTACAGGTGACTGATTCAAAACCTGACTTGTGACCATGCAATATGTTTGATTTTTACCGTAATGCTCCGTATTAGACGGAATGCTACGCTCTGAGGGGAAATATGATGTAAATGCTATGATTATGCAAAGATACCGATTTGGGATTTGGATCCCGTTGTTGTGAAGATCTCCGACTGATCTGCTTGAAAGAATATCCTAGCTGGGGATGAGATCATTGGTAGATCTGATAAAATATACGACTCTGCTTGGGGAAATAGGTCACTGATAGACCCATCTTAATAATGAGGAGCCCAGCTGGGGATATGGAAGCCTCTGTCACTTTGTTGCGTGAGAAATTTCAGACATTGCTCTTCTGGGAGGAGGCTGGAGCTTTGTGGGAAGATGGTTCCCTGTCAAGTACTCTATTGGGAGAGGAAGGACCACTGAACGGTCTTCCTAGAGATTTCCGTGGGGATCCTGCTGAGGATGATACTTGATAACTCAACTGGGGATATGAGCACCTTCTGATGCTGCTCTGAAAGATGTGCTGGAGAGGTGATGCCTGGCAACTCTGATAGGGAGAAAGCACTTCTGGTGCTGTTCAGAGGATGTGCTGAGGAAACAATGATTTGGCAGCTTTGCTGGGGAAAACCTTTCATGCCCCATGTTGCGCTCTGCAATCCTGTTATGACAAAGAAACGCACAAGTATCCCAAGGTATCCCTTACCGGATTCCCTCATAGGAGTTTAGATATTCCTGGGAGTAAAAATATATTTCCTGTCAGCATGTGATTAAAAAGGCACATCTGTTTTTATGCAAACGTTATATCAAGGATATCAGACATTTTTGCAAATGAAACAAAATGTACAAGACGGAGTGTGACTGAAAATCTGATTTTATTGATTTAGGGTGCCCTGAATTGGCAAATACAGTCAAAGAAACAGATCCCCTAAAATGGAGAAACAAAAAAGGTGTTGGCAATGTTGACGACGCTTTAGTGAGCTTCCCTTTGCTATGACCCGTATGACCTTGACGTTCTTCTCATCCTGCTTTCCGAAGAAGGCTGATTCTGACCGATGCTTTAACCCTTCGAAGCTTGCCATGAGCGATACAGACGAATTCAGAATGCAGTTGTTCGCTTATTCCCTTATTTTGCGTGGATCGCCCTTTCGGGTTTTCAATCCAATGGGACACCCATTTTTGCCTGAGCTGTCCAATGCGGCTTTTCAACTCAGCGGGTGTACACATTTTTAATTTTCCCTTATTTTTGCCCGAGTCTTTTATTCTGTTTTTGACTCACCGGGATGCCCTATTTTTGCCTGGACTTGCATTCTGTTTTTGTGTCCAGCGGGTTATTTTATGCGA
This sequence comes from Lathyrus aphaca, assembly GCA_963966055.1. Classification (NCBI taxonomy): domain Eukaryota; kingdom Viridiplantae; phylum Streptophyta; class Magnoliopsida; order Fabales; family Fabaceae; genus Lathyrus; species Lathyrus aphaca. Next base: position 127,669,616 of record OZ014520.1, on the reverse strand, counting down.
AGTATTTTTTAACTGCATCTGAATTCACAAGGGATAAGAAATCTTCACCATCCATAGTGGTGAGCATCAGTGCTCCACCAGAGAAAACCTTCTTTACTATGAATGAACCATCATAATTCGGAGTCCACTTACCCCTGTGGTCTGTATGAGGAGGAAGGAGTCTTTTCAACACAAGATCTCCTACTTGGTATTCCCGAAGCCTGACTTTCTGATTGAAGGCTTTCTTCATTCTCTTCTGATATAACTGCCCATGACATATTGCAGCTAATCTCTTTTCTTCGATCATATTCAGTTGATTGTACCGAGAACAGACCCATTCTGCTTCATTCAGCTTGACATCCATCAGTACCCGTAACGAGGGTATTTCAACTTCAACAGGTAGGACTGCCTCCATACCATACACAAGCTGATACGGTGTTGCCCCAGTAGATGTTCTGATTGAGGTACGATACCCATGCAAGGAAAATGGTAACATTTCATGCCAGTCTTTATAAGTTACCACCATCTTTTGCACAATCTTCTTGATGTTCTTGTTAGTTGCCTCAACAGCGCCGTTCATCTTTGGCCTGTAAGGAGAAGAGTTGTGATGTTGAATCTTGAAGTCCCGACACAGTTCTGCCATCATTTCATTGTTCAAATTGGAACCCTTATCAGTAATGATTCGCTCGGGCACTCCATACCGACAGATGATGTCTCTTTTCAGGAATCGGGCTACCACTTGCCTGGTGACATTTGCATACGAAGCTGCTTCCATCCATTTGGTGAAGTAATCAATGGCTACCAGGATGAATCTGTGGCCATTCGAAGCAGTCGGCTCAATCTTTCCTATCATGTCAATGCCCCACATGGCGAAGGGCCAAGGTGAAGACATCGCATTCAAAGGATTCAGAGGCACATGCACTTTGTCTGCATAAATCTGGCATTTGTGGCACTTTCTGGCATAGGCACAATAGTCTGCATCCATTGTGATCCAGTAGTAACCTGATCTCAACAATTTCTTAGCCATTGCATGTCCTCCAGCATGGGTACCGAAAGATCCTTCATGCACCTCGTGCATCAGCAAGTTCGCTTCTGCCCTATCAACACATCTGAGAAGTACCATGTCGAAGTTGCGCTTGTATAAGGAACCATCAGCATTCAGGAAGAAACTACCAGCCAACCTTCTTAGTGTCTTCTTATCATTGGACGATGCCCCAGGTGGGTATGTTTGATCCTCTAAGAAGCATTTGATGTCGTGGAACCAAGGCTTATCATCTTTAGCAACGTCTACTGAGAACACGTATGCTGGTCTGTCAAGTCTGGATACTGAAATCCGAGGCACAAAGTTGGCAGCTTGAACTTTGATCATGGATGAAATGGTAGCTAGAGCATCTGCAAACTGATTTTCATCTCGAGGGATATACTCAAGTTTGACTGTGGTGAAGAAAGTCAGTAATCTCCTCGTATAATCCCGGTATGGAATCAGATGCTCCTGGTGAGTGTACCATTTGCCGTTGGTTTGATTGATTACCAGAGCTGAATCTCCAAATACAGTTAAAGTCTTGATCCTGAGGTCAATGGCTTCCTCAAGACCCATAATACAGGCTTCGTATTCAGCTTCGTTGTTAGTGCAGTTAAAGGTGAGTTTTGCCGAGAAAGGCATGTGAACTCCTTTAGGTGTAATGAGTACTGCACCAACTCCACGTCCATTCATATTAACAGCCCCATCGAACATCATTGTCCATTCTTCTTCTGGGTCAGGCCCTTCGGTGTGAACAGGCTCTTCATGATCTTTTTCTTTTAGGAACATGATATCTTCATCAGGGAAGTCAAATCTCATAGGCTGGTAATCATCAATGGGTTGCTCAGCTAGATAGTCCGACAGTACACTGCCCTTGATGGCCTTTTGAGATGTGTACTGAATGTCATACTCTGTGAGAATCATTTTCCATCTTGCAACCCGTCCGGTAAGTGCTGGCTTCTCAAATATGTACTTGACTGGGTCCATCTTGGAGATCAATAAGGTAGTGTGAGTTAACATATACTGTCTTAGTCGGCGAGCAGCCCACGCTAAAGCACAACAAGTTTTCTCGAGCAATGAATAACGTTGTCCACAGTCGGTAAACTTTTTGCTTAGGTAGTATATTGCATACTCTTTTCGACCAGACTCGTCATGCTGGCCCAGCACACACCCTATTGACCCTTCTAATACTGTCAAGTACATTATTAGAGGTCTTCCTTCAACTGGAGGCATAAGGATTGGAGGCTCTTGTAAGTATTCCTTGATTTTGTCAAAAGCCTTTTGGCAGTCTTCATTCCACCTGACCGTTTGTTCTTTCCTTAACAACTTGAACAAGGGCTCACAGGTTGCTGTAAGATGAGATATGAACCTTGAAATGTAGTTCAATCTACCTAGAAACCCCCGAACTTCTTTTTCAGTCTTTGGTGCAGGCATTTCTTGAATGGCTTTGACTTTGTCAGGGTCAACTTCAATTCCCTTTTCACTTACAATAAATCCCAGCAGTTTACTGGAACGTACCCCGAATGTGCATTTGTTGGGGTTTAACTTTAGTTGGTACCTCCTCAGACGTTTGAATAGCTTCAGCAGATTTACCAGGTGGTCTTCTTCTGTGAGGGACTTGGCAATCATGTCATCCACATAACATTCAATTTCTTCGTGGATCATGTCGTGGAATAATGTTACCATAGCCCGTTGATAAGTGGCACCAACATTCTTCAGTCCGAATGGCATTACCTTATAACAGAATATGCCCCAGGGTGTGATGAAAGTTGTCTTCTCCATGTCTTCAGGTGACATCTTGATCTGATTATATCCTGAAAATCCATCCATGAAGGAGAACACCGAGAACTGAGTCGTATTGTCGACCAATACATCAATGTGAGGTAATGGGAAATCATCTTTTGGGCTAGCTCTATTCAGATCCCGGTAATCCACACACATCCGTACTTTTCCATCCTTCTTAGGCACAGGTACAATGTTAGCAACCCACAGCGGGTAACTAGTTACAGCAAGGAAACCGGTGTCCCACTATTTTTGTACCTCTTCTTTTATCTTCATGGCCATATCCGGACGAGTACGGCGTAGCTTCTGTTTTACCGGAGGACAGTCTTCTTTTAGAGGCAGCTTGTGCATAACAATGTCGGTATCCAGACCTGGCATATCTTGATAGGACCAAGCAAAAACATCCACGTACTCTCGAAGCATGTCAATAATTTGTTGCTTCACTGAATCTTGCAGACGGGCCCCGGTCTTCACCTCTTTCAAGTTTTCTTCGGTACCAAGATTAACTGTCTCAACTTCCTCCTGATGAGGAGTGATAACCTTCTCCTCTTGCCTTAACAACCTGGCTAGTTCTTCAGGTAGCTCATAATCTTCTTCAACCCCTTCATTGGCTTTATTAATCGGATTGTCAAAGTCATACGAAGTCATAGCAGTGTCGTTATCGATGCAGTCTGGAGGGCACTCTCTGCAAGGGTTGAGATTAGTTCATTTTAGTGATCAATTTTATCTTGCTTAGAAAAAGTGAAAATGAAGTTATTATTTTGAAAAACATTGCCATTTTATTTTTGTACAAAAAATGAAAAATGAAAAACAGTGAGCGGAAAAAAAAGACTCATTTGCAAAAGATGTCCTGATATTCATTAATTGATCGTTTGCACAAAATACAAGATGACCCGATTACAAAATGAGCCCTGACATCTTGGGCAAGATGCAGGACTTGATGCATGCTAAAAGACAGGAAATAATAATTACTCTGCAGGAGTAACTCTTATAATTTCCTGGGAAGACCAGTTTGAGACTTGGTTCCCCGGGATCCTTGGACGTATCCAGCTTTCCAGGTTGCGTTCATCTTCTTCCTCGTCTTCCAGACTGTTCACAGCATCCGGGGTTAGCATTCCCCCGCTGACAAATTTGGGCTCCGTTGCAGCCTCTGGTTGATCTTGTCGAGTTGGTCTGTAACCCAACCCGAATCTGTCTTCTTTCTTTTCAACTGGCAGCAGCTTGCCCCAGCCTTGAGCGGTACCCTCCTCAACAACCTTCTGGGCCTGTTGATATGAAGTGAGGAAGTTCCACACACAACAGTTGCTTCATTGATGTTAAGGGCCTCAAACCCCTGACTCATAGTCTCATGGATCTCCCCATACATCTCTATATACTTGTAAGTAGCCAGCTGGCTAACAAAAATATCTTCCTCCCCGCAGATTGTGATGATCTGGCCTTCCCACTCGAATTTTAACTTCTGGTGAAGGGTAGATGTAACAGCGCCAGCAGCGTGAATCCAGGGTCTACCCAACAGACAGCTGTAGGCCGGCTGTATGTCCATCACGAAGAAGGTAGTTTTAAAGGTTTGTGGGCCAATCAGCATAGGTAGATCAATCTCTCCAAGCACTGATCTCTTAGAGCCATCAAATGCTCTCACCACCAAGTTACTTGGACGCAATGCCAAACCATCATACTCTAGTTTCACCAAGGCTTTCTTTGGGAGGACATTGAGCGAAGACCCAATGTCCACCAGCACATGAGAAAGAACAACACCTTTGCACTCTAAGGTGATGTGTAAAGCCTTGTTATGGTTGCGTCCCTCCGTTGTTAGATCAGCATTTGTGAAGCCCAGTCCATGACTGGTGTTAACATTAGCAACCACCATTTCCAGCTAATTAACCGTAATCTCTTCCGGCACGTATGCTGCGTGCAGGACTCTCAACAATGCATTCCTATGGGCTTCGGAGCACATTAATAATGATAATATAGAGATTTTGGAGGGTGTCTGATGAAGCTGGTCCACCACTTTGTAATCACTCTTTTTAATTATTCTCATAAACTCGTCCACTTCTTGTTCAAAAGACGTCTTCGGAGTTTCTTTAACAATTGGTTCTTCAAGTACCACATTCTTCCCTTTTGCTTTAGCAGCAGCTTCTGCATCAGCATTGGGCCTCGGTGTTTGTGAGGCAAAAAGGCGTCCGCTTCTGGTGAAGCCTCCGCCTCCCCCAACATTGTCAACTTGTGGTGAAGAGTTTGATGAATCTAGAGTGATTTTCTTCCCGTCGCAGTAGAGATCAGAGCCGTAGTGCCAAGGTATGGCACTACTGCTTTCATAAGGAATAGGTCCAGGAACCATAATAGTGACCGGACTGATTGCTGCAGCGGAAGGAATTGTGATGGTATGCGGGTCGTAGTAGATCGTGACTGGAGATCTGACAGGAGGTGTTGCAGTTTGTTGTTGGAAATTGTTGTTGGGATGAACATTTGCTGGGTCATAATAGATCGTGACCGTTGAGACATCTTCATTAATGTTTGCTGGTGTTGTAGGCATTTCCGTTGATAAGATGGGTGCTGATGTTGTAGAAGTAAATGTTGCTGAACTCTGATCTGTTGAAATAATGGATGGAGTGATTACTGGAGTTGTGGATGAATCAGTGGGAATGATAGTTGTTGCAGTTGTAGGAGGATCTGTTGTTGCTGAAGAAAGGATTGTTGATGTTGTAGGAGAAACCATTGTTGCTGAAGAAAGAGTTGTTAACGGAGCCGTTGTGGTAATCTGCAAAATTCCATCTCTGATAAGGCCATCTATGCCAAGCCTTAGCCTCTCACAACCATTAATAGCAGTTTTGCACAATTCACAGCAGGCCTCACAGCCTGGGAACACCTGACATCTTAAAAGTTGAGCTTTGACTTCTGCCAGCGGTGTTTGAATCTATGCAACATCATTAATTAGTGCAGATGGTTGATCTTCCTCTATAGAATTAATCTTGGGCCCACCATGATTAGGCATATGATTTCTGTTAACATTCGGAGGAGGTGCGAAATTGAGAGCTTTGGAATCGACCAGATCTTGAACCTTCATTTGTAAGGCTCTACACTTCTCGGTATTGTGGCCCGGTGCGTTGGAATGAAAGGCACACCTGGCATTCGCATCATAATTCTTTGGGAGATTGAGGGGATCTGGTGGAGACAACGTCCTTAACTCAACCAGGTTAAGCTTCAGGAGTTGTGGCAGTAGAGCGGCATAAGGCATAGGGATGGGGTCAATCACCCTATTTGCCTGAGATGGCCTCTGTTGAAAGGGGCGCTGCTGTTGGCTGCTATTGTTGTTGTTGTACGTTCTTTGTTGCGGAAAATGAGATTGTTGCTGATAGTGATGTTGTTGTTGTTGTTGTTGAGGAAAAAGTGGTTGTTGTGGAACTGGAGCCGGGATGGTAACGACTGCTATGGATCTGTGAGAATATTGGGGTCTGCCCCTGCCTGCATGGATAACATTTGTTTCACCCGCCCTTCGGGGTCCTACAAAAGGTTTTCTGGGGTTGTTGGAGGAACTGGCACCATTGTCAAAGATTTTTCCCATCTTCAAAAGACTCTCAATTCTCTCACCAGCTATAACTACATCAGCAAAACTGGTGGAAGAGAAAGCAGCAAGTCTATCAATATAAGTTCCCTGCAAGGTGTTCATAAACATGTCTACCATTTCTCGTTCAGACATGGGTGGCTGGACAGTAGCAGCAAGCTGTCTCCACCTCTGAGCATAATCCAGAAAGCTCTCCCTCGAAGACTGAGACATGCCCATTAGAAGAGTTCTATTGGGGGCCATGTCTAGGTTGTACTAGTATTGCCGGATGAAGGCTTCGGCCAAGTCCTTCCAACATCTTATAGTGGCCCTTGTCAGATGCGAATACCATTCTCTTGATGCTCCAGTCAGGCTGTCCTCAAAATAGAACATCCATAACTTCTCGTCCATGGTATAGGCCTTGAGTCTCCCTAAAAAGGATTGCAGATGAGTACGCGGGCAGGAGGTACCATTATATTTTTCAAAGCATGGGGGTTTGAATTTGTGGGGAATCCTCACCCCATCTACCAGCCCCATATCCATTACGTCAAAGCCTAAGGAATTCTGGGATTCCAAAAACCTCAGCTTTTCAGCAATCTCATCCAGTCTTCTGTCATACACTTCATCCCCAGCCCCAATAACAGTGAATTGTTCTTCTTGTGGATCCTCTTGCAGGATTCTGCCCCCAGCAATATTACCTTGAACATTCCTTGTGCCATTAACATCTGGATTCAAATGGGGCCCAAACTCTGGTGGGTCGATACGAGGCTGCCCTCGTTCATTATTGCTGGTTCCACCTGTCCCAAGGTGGGGCTCTTCAGGTGTCTGTCTTTCTACCAGCTCTCTCAGCCTTTCTTGGCTCTGGGCTAAGCCAGTCATCACAGCCATAAACTGGGTCATTTGGTTTCTCATTTCGACCCTTTTGTTTGCCATCTGATTTATTACTTCATTCAGGTCCTATTGTACCTGATCCATCTAAATGCTTGGAAGGTTGTTATGCGTTGGGTACCGGTGTGTGCGGTTGACAGGGAACACTCTGCGACGAGCAATGTTTCCTGAAAGCATAACAAAGTGAGAAACAAGTAATAAACAAAGACCTACAAAACAAATAAAATGTTAGTATGCAATGCAATATGCTTATTTGTTTTCCAAGGTATCCGGTTTGGTTCTTGGTTTTGACCTTTCCAGACCTCGAGGAGATGCTTGATGATGTTGAGAGAAAGCCCACCAAAATAAAGAAAACTGATATATTACAAATGATGAAAATACATAGTCTGTTTACAATACATGCACATGGTGGGTCAAAATACAACAATCAAAAGAAAAAGTACATCAAAAGAAAAGAAATACAAACAAAGAGGAATCAGACATCCAATCCAAAGTCATCTTCCCTGACTTCCATCAGGAGTGCCTCAGTCACCGAACCAGCTGGGTGCTCTGTAATGGTCCTGATGAGGAGGTTCCTGGTAGCAATGGCATTAGTCAGCTTCTTATGCCTGTCCTGATCCTTTAATCTTTTTAACCCTGCTCGAAGCTTCAATTCTGAAATCTCCTTCTGAGCTGCCAACAAAGCTTCTTGTTGCTTCTTCTCGTTAATCTCCAGCTGCTCAATCTTGGCCTGAGTCCTCTGGTCTTCTTGTGAACGGGCTTCGATGATCCTGATCCACCTAGCCTGGCTCTCCTCCAGGTAATGCTCAGCCCTAGCTTTCTGAATCTTGGCCTCCTTGCAGGAATTCTTCAATATCTGTTCCCCGGATCTTGCTTTCCTTATGTAGTCATCTGTCCTTTCAATCTTGGTCAGATGCTCAGTCTTGAGTCTTTCCAATCTCTCAATGTTCAGGCGACTGTCATTCCTTTCCCAAAGAGTCTTCTTCAGGGCCTCAGATAGCTGATTATTCCTCTCTTTCAGCTTTTCAAATTCCTCCAGGCTAACAGTTGCTGCAAGCTGTACTGCAAAAGGTCCAGGTGTGTCTTCCAAGGTGAAAGGCACTGGTGATCTGAGCTCTAGTACGGGACCAGTCTGAGTACTGAGCTGAAGCAATATTGTTACACCTTTCAAGGATGGCTGTTCCTTTTGTCTGAATGTTGTCCCAAGCCCAGGCAGCTTGCCTAACAACAGCTGAATTAGGTTGAACTTCACAGTATAGGGTCTTAGCTAAATCCTGTCCTCTGGGAGGGTGAACTAAGGCATATCCCAATTGTCTCTTAAACAGTAAAGGGTTGTAATTGATGCAACCTTTTACTCCTATCAGAGGCACATTAGGGTATTTCCCACAGCTGGTAATAATATCCTTGCCTTTGGTGCTCTGGGTGCACCATCTGATATCATCTGATGTTAAGGCAATGAACCTCTTGGCCCAATTCTTCTGCTGGTGTGGGTTCAAGAAAGCATCTGATTTAGGCAGGTGTCTGAGTAGCCAAGAGTAGAACAAGGGAGCACAACATCTGACTAACTTCCCCCTCTGCTTTTCATTTCTCTGATGGATGGAGTAGTAAAAATCCCCTAGCAATGTTGGTACTGGGTTCCTCAGCAGGAACAAGTGGATGGAATTCTTACTCACAAATTTAGGCTCATCTGCAAACAATATAGCCCCATATATGCTGAGGGATAAAAGTGCACAGACTGCCTTCCATTCTCCCACTGCAGCCTTCAGGATGGCTTGAGAAACCAAGAAGTCCAGATGTAAACCAGGAATCCCAGCTTTTGTTGTCATATTTTTCTCAATAAGGGCAGGCTCCAAGTGCAATGCCCTTGCTATCTCTTCACTTATGGGAGCAGTCATCTCTGGGTTGAAGGGGATTCCTCCTCTGATAGGCACTCCAATCAACAAGGAAAACTCTTCCAACAAAGGCCCTATCTGAAAGTCTGGAAAGGTGAAGCATCTAAGTGGAGGGTCATAAAACTGCAAGCATGTGTGGATCATGCTCCTCTGGGATGAATCAAGATCCATGACCATGTCCAAAATACCCCCATAGTGCTCTCTAAACAGTGGGATGTGGTCAGGTGTGATAAGAGACTAGACATGCCTGCTACCAGTCAAAGAAGGCTCAAAGAAGTGATAAGATATGTTGCTTTTCCTTGGAATATCCATAAGTGCTGATGAAAAAGCTGAAGTCAAATGCTGATGAAGATCACTGACTGAAAAGCTGGAGCTAAGTCTCTGACAAACTGATACAGGTGAGTCTCTGACAGACTGAAGGAGATAGCTGAAGCAAATGCAAAAGAAGATAACTGAAGCAGAGGTCTAAGCAGTAGAAGGGGTCAAAACCAAACCAAGATATAATGAGGTGGATACCCTGAAAAACAAATAAACAAATGTTAAATGATGCAATGATGATATATGCAAATGATATGCAAGGGTTTGTGATCAAGAGCTGGATCTGATTATCTGTCTTGGTATAAGGTCCATATATGTTCAAAGGTCCGTATGGAGGCTCAGAAATCTAGTAACCAGGGTGAGGGACTCAAATAAAGAGTCACATGTCCAGGGTTAATCACAAGAACTGTCCAAAGTGAAGTACTCTTAAACAAAACAGTAACAGGGTATGATGTGTGTTGCACCCCAAAATTTGCCCTCACAATACAAGACTTCGTGTGCTAAGAAGGTTCACAAGGTTCACAAGATTCACAATACTTACAAGACCTTTCATGAGGTTCATGAAGTCTACAAGTCACTTTATGAAGGTTCACAAGGTTCACAAGTTTCTCAACATTTACAAGACCTTTCATGAGGTTCATGAAGTCTACAAGTTACTTCTTGAAGGTTCACAAGGTTCACAAGATTCACAAGGTTTACATAACCTTTCATGAGGTTCATAAAGTCCATAAGTCACTTCATGAGGTTCACAAGACATTTTATGATGGTTCACAAGGTTCACAAAGTTCACAATTGGTCAAAAGAGTTGACAATTCCCTCAGACAATGCACCTCCTAGGCAGTGCATCCAAAACTAGGGTTTTGACTTTAATCAGGCTAAATGGACTTCCAATACCTCAAGTGAGCTTCATAACATCTTATATGTATATAAGAACCCCCATGACAAGTTTCAAGACTTTTCTCAAAAGTTTGCTCAGTCAGATGATCAGATAAGTCAAAACCAGTCAATGCAGTTAAAAAGTCAAACTGAGGTCAACTGTGGTCAAACCAAAGTCAAACTTCATGATTTTTTTGCCAACATCAAGTATATGAAGTAAAATTCATCATTTGATCAAGGGTTGATCATGATTCATCAAGGAGATTCCAGATCATCAAGAATCAAGAGTTTCTAAATTAGGGTTTCCTCAGTAAAAGTCAACTGAACTTTGACCAGCCATAACTTTCACATACTTCATCACCAAGTCTCCATCAAAAGCTCATTTTGAAGGAAATTGAATCCTCTACAACTTTGATCTTGCAAGTTAAGCCCAAAAATGCTTCATTTGGAAGATATGAGCTAAGACATTATAGGTCATTTCAAAAGTCAACAAAAAGTCAACAACTTCAAAAGGGCATAACTTGAGATTGGTAAATGATATGGACCTGAAACCAATGGGGTTGTTTAGAGGACTCTTCAAGCTTTCCAAAATGTCCAGAAACACCCTCATACCTTTAAAATTGAGGGAGATATGCCCTTGCAAAGTTGGGAAATTTTGTGATGGTTTATATTGAAAATGGGGGTCTAGAACCAATTCTTTCCAAATGGGCTTGCTAAATTGTGATCCAATCCATATCATATCATCATGCACGACCCAAATGACCAAAATTCAGAATTTTTATTATTTTATTTTTATTTATTTTTCATTTAATTCATAAAAATCATTTTAAATAAATATAAAATATGAAAATATATTATTAAAAGGAGATTTGGTTTCTAGAACATTTTAAATATTGATTGAAGTTGAAAGAGAAAGAAATCATGTGATTGATCCAAAAATAGCAAGCTTTCATGAGCCAATATTTGAATTTCATGGCACAATCTTTTTCAATCTTCAAATATCAAATCTTCCATACAACCAATGATTTTTTCTGACCTAAATGATTCACATATAAGTGCTGATCACAACCCTAGCCCTCATTCACGATTTTCCAGCAGCCAAAGGTAAGTCCACAAAGTCAAAAAATTCACCAAAAACTCATATTCGGATTCTTCAATCCAGGGCATTTGAAGGTAAAGTAAGAACATAGAGATGTTCTTTGGACATTGTTGAAGCTAAATCATCACCCATATGCATCAATATCATCTCATATGGCTCCACCCGAATCAAACTTTGTCTTGAATTTAATTTTTTCGAATTCGATAACATGTGCATTATAAATTGTTTTTGATGACTGATATGTGTTTATCTTGATGCCTAGTACGATTCTGGACAAGAAACTTGAAGTTTCATGACCTAATGGACAAACGGCCATAGTTAGGGTTTCGAGTTCAAAAATGGGGTTCTTCGATTCACCCAATATAAATGTATTTTCTGGATATAATTGAACTGTACAGGTTGTAAGGAACTCAAAGGTGTCCTTGATTTGACAAAATGATGTTGTTTGATGGTAGTTCAAAAAACACAGGGTGCGTGTGCATGAAAATTCGCAGGTGAATTTGTATGTGAAATCGCAGGTAAATTCGAAGGGTACAAGGAAGAAGATGACCTCTTCCCGCGCGTGATTTGAATTCAAATTATTTGTATAATATTTTATTGATTGTTTATTGTTTAAAATCACAACAACTTGTGTTGTCCCGGTGGTAAAACTGATGCGCGTATGTTGTGAGGACACTAGTTCGATTCCTGGCTGGTGCATTGTTTTTGCTCTTATTTTTCAGGATAAAAGAAGACTTAATATATTATGGTTTCTTGCCATTATATTATCATAAGGGCTCTCCCAGCCAGGCGGTTAAGCGTGTGTGTTATTGATCAAAGGTCCTGGGTTCAACACCACCCCAGGCCTTTTTATTTCTTTTATTTTCCAGGTTTTTCAGGCAAAGCACAAAACAAATTAAACCTCCTCCATTGTTGCCTGCGCGTGTGATAGCCTGGTGGTGTTCCTTCTTGCTGGAAACCAAGCTGACCTGGGTTCAAACCCCAGTCAGGTAAGTTTTCACATTTTTCTTCTTTTATTTGTTTTAAGTATTATATTATTAAATTAAATCTTATGTATATGCTTTCTAAATAATAAATAATAATAATAAAGCATGGTTAATATTTTCTAAAATTCTAAAGTATATAAATTTTCTAAAATTATTTTCTTTATCATATGTAAATGTAATATATGTATATTATTCAATAATTTTTATAATTAAATTAGAAAACCCTAAAAAATTATTTTCTAAAACAAACCCTAATTTCCAAAACCCTAATTTTATAATTATAATATATATTTATTTAGTATAATTTTTGTAAATATAGTAATTAGTAGAAATTAAATTTTGTAAACATGATTAATTTTGTGAATATAATATTTAAAACTTATTTTCTCCTTATAATGTGTAAATATTTTTTAATAATTGTTGATATATATTTAGAAATAATTAAATTTTGTAATGATTAAAATTTATAATTATATTATGTTTAAAAAATTTATATTATAGTAATTATTTAATTATTCATGTTTCTAAATAAATGCTTATATATTAAAATCCTATTTTGTGTTTATTATTCTAATCATGTCATTATAATATTTTTTATTTAATTTATTTTAATTATTGTTACTAACCATATTATTATTTATTATTCTTGTTTATTATTATCTTATATTTTTATTATTATTTCTCTAACCTTGTTTATTTTTCTAATTATTATTATTTCACTAAATTTAGTTATTTTATTTTTACTAACCTTATTTTATTTTTTTAATTATATTTATCACTAACCCCTATTTATTTATTTATTGCTTATTTATTATTTTTACTTGTTATTTATGTTTTGCTTTTATATTTATATTTTTGCTATTTATTATTTTTATAATTATTTTGTAATTGCTCCTTGGTGTAAAGTTTGTAAATATTTAATTATTTAATTTGCTTGCTATGGTTAGTAATATAGGGAGTGCAAATATGTATTCTATTTAAAAATAAATTTAGATCACTTTAATCAAAGATAAATAATATTGAACACTCACACACGTAAGTCGATTTTTAATCGCCGTCTCACTTTCTAAGGTTATCCCTCAAGTTGCCTAAATCATAAGGTCAAGTGGGGTGTATAAAGCAAGTCCCTTAAAAGAAAAATCATCAAGTCCCTAAGGGTTGCCTTTACGAATCAAGTCCCTTCGAATAATGATGATAGTCCCTCCAGTATGCTTAATACACCCCACAGTTGCCTTCATAAAAACAAATGTCCCTCACATGTCCCTTACATCCAAGGTAATGACTACCTACTCCTTAATAGTAGGGATAGTCTTACCAATTAAAGGATAAAGAACAAGAAAGACTTAAAACTTTAGGGTAGGTTCCTCTTATGTACTTGCTCACTTCACTCCATTTTTCAAACACTTAACAAATTTCCAACAAATTTTCAGAAACAAGTTTTTACGCATCCGTACATGGATCATTATCAACTATTATGAAAATTTTTCTATTCACACACTACACTTTCAAAAACAATTTAAAGTGAGCTAAGTAACTAAGAGCCCATGGATAACCATGGATGTAAAGGGTGCTAACACCTTCCCTTTACATAACCTACCCCCCGGACCCAAAAATATCTCTTAAGGTCTTTCCTGTTCTTTTATACCCTTTCCTTTGGATAAAATAAAAGTCGGTGGCGACTCTTGCTATCCGCAACATAACTAAAAGTCAGTTCTCCCACCGTGTTACAGAACTGGCGACTCTGCTGGGGATATAATTTTAAGAGGGGTACCCTTAGGAATTAAGATCACTTTAAATTGTTTGCCTTGTTTGCTTTATATTATCTTGTTGGGGTGCTCTTATGTGTGAAAGGTCCTAACCCGGATCTAGTGTACCTTAGGTAAATGGCAATAGACCAAGGAAACTGTACGACGTATATCGATACGGTTGATCTGGTGGCCATAGTTAGTGCGACTTCTTGGTTGGTGCTTATGTTCCTTAAGTCAAGTTGAGGATAATATGAGGCTGCCATATGTTGTCAATGCACTAACTAACTTTTAGAACCCTAGTTAACTCATCTTGGCCTTTAGAAAGTAGTGAGGTAACCGGCTTTGGTGCAGACTGAAGTTGGTTGACACTCGATACTACGCTCATTGAGATTCTAAACTTGGAGGGTTTTGGTTGGCAAGTAAGTTGCCTTCTGATCAACCACCCTTGTGAAGGATCAATGATATTGAGATCCCTTAGAACCCGGTTACTTTTGTAGGACAGGATGAACCATCCAACTTCAGGGGAGGGTACTTACCTTAAACCTCATGCAAGCCTTTAAACCTAGGGCTATGGTGTGACTTGTTTGTGTGTGCCACATGTTTGTGATTGAACATAACATCATGACATCATCATGCATCATGAGCATAGCATTTTCACTAACCATTTCAAGGACCAAGGGATTTATCTTTGCTCTTTGTTGTAGGTCATGGCTTCTGCTCGTAGAAACACCATCAGGATCAACTTTGTGGGGATACCTCCCAAGCTTAAAGAGTTGGTTTCTCAAGTGTCTGATCATTCCCAGTTCATCAAGAGACATGGTCACCTATTGGATCTAGTCACTTCAGGGTTCAATGAAGACATGATGAGTGTTCTGTTTCAGTTCTTTGACCCTAAGCACCACTGCTTTACATTCCCTGACTATCAGCTGGTTCCTACCATGGAGGAGTTCTCCAAACTTCTGGGTATACCTGTTCTTGATCAAAGACCCTTCACAGGCTTGGAGAAGGAGCTTAAACTAGAGGTTATTGCTGCAGCTCTACATCTGAAGAAGTCTGACATTGTTCTAGAAACGAGAAGTGGAGTCAAGGGTATTCTTGCCAAGGTATTAATGGATAAAGCTCAAATGTTCTTGAAGGCCATGAGCTATGATGCTTTTGAGGAGATCTTAGCCTTGCTGATATATGGCTTAGTATTGTTCCCCAATCTAGATCAGTTCATAGATGTTCATGCCATCAACATTTTCCTGAGTCACAATCCAGTGCCTACATTGCTTGGAGACATCCTGCATTCTCTTCACACCCGTACTATAAGGGCAAGAGGAACTTTGATGTGCTGCATACCTTTGCTATCTAGGTGGTTTATTTCTCACCTTCCTCGCTCAGTAATGAAGAATGAGCAAGGGTTCAGATGGTCCAAGAGGATCATGTCACTTTCTCACTCAAATATCCATTGGTGCTCCAGATCTATGGAGAATGTCACCATCATTGACCGTTGTGGGGAGTTTCCTAATGTGCCACTTCTAGGCATAAGAGGAGGCATCACCTACAACCCCTCTCTAGCTTTACGACAGTTTGGTTATGCTCGGAGCGATGGCCCACATGACATGTTGATTCAGGGCATTGTGTTTGATTACGACAACGATCTTCAGGGTTACCGTCAGAGATTCATACGAGCATGGGGAAAAGTAAACAGGGTTGACAGCAAGACACTGGAGCCTAAGTACACTATTCCTATGGAGGCTTATCTCAGATGGGTACGATCTCGTGCTCAGACTCTCATGATGCCATATCCTGCCATCCTACCAGTTACCATGGAACCTGTTGCTGAAGAAGACACAGCTTATACCATCCTTCACCCAGACATGCCTACTGATAAGGAAGACTTGCAGAGATCATGGATCCAACTGAAGGAGCAAAGGGATACTTTCGAGGCTCATTACAAAGCAAGCCAAGCAAGAATCCTAGAGCTAACCAAGCAACTTCACGAGGAACGAAACCTCAACTCATACCTCAATACAAAGAGGAAACGTCCATGGGAGACTTAAAACCCCATCTTTTGTACTTATTTCATTTCATTTTTTGTAAGCCTAAAAGGCAAAACAATTTATTACTAATAAAAGTTTACTTTCGTGTTTGTTTAAGCAAATTTAAATCCTGCGGTCCTTGAAAACATTGCATATGCATTCCCATATCATTTCATTGCATCACAGGTTTATCATTGTGCACAGGTTTCTCATCTTCTCGCTGTTTATTTCAGCAATGGCTCTTGAACAATCAGTTAAGGATCTCCAGGCACAAAATGCACAGTTCCAAGAGCTGATCTTGAACTTGTCCAAGGGGCAAGATGAATTGAAGGCACTGCTGGCCAAGAAGACTAAGAAGGCTAGAAGGTCTGCTGGGTTGATCAACATGGGAAGAAGGTTCAAAGGTCTTGCCAAGACCAAAGAACCAGCTGAAGACTATGAATCTGAAGAGTCTGAGCAAGAGGTAGGCAGTCTCCACCATACAATGAGGGACTCTGATTCTGAGGCTAATTACTACCATGAGCCTAATGAAGACAAATTCAAGATGCTGGTGGATAGGATGGATGCTATGGAATTGCAGAAATCATCTGGGCTGGATTTTGAGGATTTGAGTTTGATATCTGGGGTAGTCATACCCATTGGTTTCAAGGTTCCTACCTTTGTTGTTTATGATGGGGTCTCTTGTCCCAAGCTGCATCTGAGGTCTTATGTCAGAAGAATTCAACCTCACACTGCTGATAAAAAGTTGTGGATCCATTTCTTTCAAGAAAGCTTATCTGGAGCTCAGCTGGAGTGGTATTATCAGTTGGAGAGTGTCAACATCAGGGACTGGAATGATCTTGCTGAAGCTTTCTATAAGCAGTACCAATACAATGCTGACTTAGCCCCCACTCGCATGCAACTTCAAAGCATGTCCATGGGTGCCAAAGAAAGTTTCAAAGAGTATGCTCAGAAGTGGAGAGATTTAGCTGGAAGAGTTCAACCCCCTTTGACTGACAGGGAATTGGTTGATATGTTCATGTGTACGCTGAATGGTCCGTTTTACAGTCATCTCATTGGAAGCTCATCATCTGGCTTCACTGAGTTGATCATGACAGGAGAGCGAGTAGAAAATGGTATAAAGAATGGCAAGATCCAAGTGGGCACTTCTTCATCTGGTGCTGCAAAGAAGCCTCCCACTGGGAAGAAGGAATCCAATGCTGTTTATGGTCAGCCTGATCGTAACAGAAGGCATCAGTCTGTTAGTGCAGTTCATATTTCAAATCCGACTCCTGCAACAACAGAGCAGCCACAGGGCAACCAACAGAGGGCTAGAAGGCAGTTCACGAAGATCAACATGTCAATGGCTCAGGCATTGCAACATTTGTTGAAGGCTGAACTTATTACTTTGAAAGAGGCTCCTCAGAATCCCAATGTTACCTCTCCCAGGTACAATCCCAATGCACGATGTGCATATCATTCAAACTGTCAGGGTCATGATACTAATAATTGCTGGATCTTGAAGAATAAAATTCAAGATATGATTGATGCTGGAGAAATTGAGTTTGATCCTCCGGGTACTCCCAATGTGATTACTGCTCCAATGCCTAATCACGAGAAGACTGTCAATGCCATTGATGAAGATCTACATGTTTATTCAGTTATGGAGTTGACCACACCACTGTCTGTTATCAAAAAGAGGTTAGTACAAGTTGGGATCTTTCCAGGTTGTCGTGAAGATTGTTTGTATTGTACCTATAAGCCGGATAGTTGTTTCATATTGAGAGATGGAATTCAACGTCTCATGGATAAGTATACTATAGTGTTTGAGAGGACTCCGTCGTCTGTAGAAAGTATGGTAGATCATCTGACTCAAGATAGGAAGATTGAAGAGGTTGACATGGTTGACAAAGTACCAATAAGAATCACTTCAAAGGGTCCCATTAAAATCACTCATCAGGGTCCCATCAAGATTACTGCTGAAGGTCCTGTGAAAGTTGTTGCTGAAGCCAGAGTTGCTCCTGTGGTCATTACTACTCCTGGTCCTATCCCATATACGTCTGACAAAGTTGTGCCTTGGCACTATGGGTCTGATGTTTACATCCATGGTGTTAAGCAAGAGCCTGTAGCTGATGTACCTGTTGACATTGATAATATTGCTGGATCTAGCAAGATCACTCGTAGTGGAAGAGTCTTCTCTCCTCCAGTTGCTTCTAAGAATGTAGTTACTCCTGCTGCTACTTCCACCACTGATGCTCGAGGCAAGGGTCCTGTTGTTGAGCCTGTATCTACTGATGTGCCAGCTGCTGATGACCTCTCTAAGCAGATGGAAGAAGTATTGAAAATCATTCGCAAGAGTGATTATGACATGGTTGATCAGTTGGGGCATACTCCCTCAAAGATTTATATGCTATCCTTGTTGTTATGTTCTGAGGCTCATGCTAAGTCCTTGATCAAGTTTCTGAAGACTGCTCATGTACCCAGTGCAATTTCTGTTGACCAATTTGAGAACTGTGTTGCCCACCTGACCTATGACAATGGGTTAGGATTTTCTGATGCTGATTTGACCCCTGCCAAGAGGGAGCATAACAGGGCCTTGCATATCTCAATTGAATGCAGGGGCACTACCCTGTCACATGTACTGATAGACAATGGTTCCTCTTTGAATGTGTTGCCTAAGGAAGTCCTGAACAAGCTGAGTCCTAAAGATGCTGTGTTGAAGCCCAGTAATATTGTGGTGAAGGCTTTTGATGGTTCTAGAAGAGTAGTACATGGAGAAATTGATCTTCCAATCAAAGTTGGCTCCCAGGTGTTTACTGCTACATTTTTTGTGATGGATATTCGTCCTTCATACTCTTGTCTGCTTGGTCGTCCCTGGATCCATGGGGCAGGTGCTGTAACCTCTACATTGCACCAAAAGTTGAGATATCCGGTAGAAGGAAGGGTTGTTACTGTCTATGGAGAAGAAGAATACTTTGTCAGCCATGTGAATACCTTCAAGTATCTGGAAATGGAAGGTGAATACATTGAGACTCCGTGTCAGACATTTGAGGTGGTCCCCTGGGTTGTTAATGATTATATAGCTCCTCCTGTTGTGAAGAAAGTTCCTGTGGTCACCAGAAAGCCTCCAACAATGGCAATGGCCTCCCTCAATGATGCTAGAGCTGTGGTGGATGAAGGTGGTTGTACTATTTGAGGTCAGCTT
The DNA here is from genome assembly GCA_963966055.1 of Lathyrus aphaca. Classification (NCBI taxonomy): domain Eukaryota; kingdom Viridiplantae; phylum Streptophyta; class Magnoliopsida; order Fabales; family Fabaceae; genus Lathyrus; species Lathyrus aphaca. The sequence goes on along the minus strand of OZ014520.1, from coordinate 127,650,278 downwards.
CCTGATATTCCGTACAAGTCTGACAAGTTTGGTTTGGGTTTCACTGCAGAGTCCCAGAAAGCTGTTCGTCGTGCTCGTGCTGCTCGTATTACTAATCAAGGGGTTGTGAAGGACCAGATTAATGCTGTGGGAGATCAAGATGAAGACTACAACTTGGATGCATGGATTTTTCCTACTATGGGTGTTGGACTCAATAATTGGAAAGCTGAAGATGTTATCCCTATCTCCTTTAGTCAGGAGTAAATACTATTACTGTGTTATGTTTTTAAATTTGTAATTTCTGAACAATAAAACTTTCAAGCCATGTGCCTTACCCGGGGCACAATGGTGTGCTTGTTATGGGATGTCATTTCATTTGCATACTTCATTCAATAAAATCAGTGGACGTTTCGTTTTCGTAAATATTGTGTTCCTTGTCTTTCTTTTTCTTTTATTTTTGTTTTATCAGCTATGTGTTCTTACACACACCCACATCACTAAAATGCAGATCCTCATCCACTCTGGATCCTGTTGATAACAGTTCTACTATTGCCAATTATGATTTCGAGAATTCGATCTATCAAACTGAAGACGGAAATGAGAACGATTGTGAAATACCTGTAGAGCTTGCTAGGTTGTTACAACAAGAAGAGAAAGCTATACAGCCACATGAAGAGCCAGTCGAAGTTGTGAATCTGGGAACTGAAGAAAACAGAAAAGAGGTCAAGATAGGGGCTGATTTAGAGGACAGTGTCAAGAGCAGGTTGATTCAGATGTTACGTGACTATGTGGAAATCTTTGCTTGGTCTTATAAAGATATGCCAGGGTTGGATACAGACATTGTGGTTCACCGTTTGCCAGTGAAAGAAGATTGTCGTCCAAAGAAGCAGAAGGTTCGTCGTATGCGTCCTGAAATGTCAGAAAAGATCAAGGCAGAGGTAATGAAACAGTTCAATGCAGGGTTCTTAGCAGTGACTTCTTATCCTCAGTGGGTTGCAAATGTGGTACCGGTTCCTAAGAAAGATGGTAAGGTACGTATGTGTGTGGACTACAGAGATCTGAACAAGGCTAGCCCTAAAGACGACTTTCCACTTCCTCATATTGATATTCTGGTAGACAACACTGCTCAGCATAAGGTATTCTCTTTTATGGATGGTTTCTCTGGTTACAATCAGATCAAGATGGCACCTGAAGATATGGAGAAGACAACATTTGTGACACAGTGGGGCACCTTTTGCTATAAGGTAATGCCATTTGGTTTGAAGAATGCAGGGGCAACATATCAGCGTGCTATGGTGGCTTTGTTTCATGATATGATTCATCATGAGATAGAGGTATATGTAGATGATATGATAGCCAAATCTCAGAATGAAGAGCAACATCTTGATCATCTGCACAAGTTGTTTGAGAGGTTGAAGAAATACAAGTTGAGGTTGAACCCAAACAAGTGTACTTTTGGAGTTAGATCCGGTAAACTCCTGGGTTTCATTGTCAGTGGAAATGGTATTGAAGTGGATCCTGCAAAAGTAAAAGCTATACGAGAGATGCCAGCTCCCTGTACTGAGAAGGAGGTTAGAGGTTTCTTGGGACGATTGAACTACATTGCAAGATTTATTTCCCAATTAACTTCCATCTGTGAGCCAATCTTCAAGTTGTTGAAAAAAGATCAGGTGATGGAATGGAATGATGAGTGCCAGACTGCCTTTGATGAAATCAAGAGATATCTGCTAGAACCTCCAATTTTGATGCCACCAGTTGATGGAAGACCCTTGATTATGTACTTAACAGTGTTAGACAACTCAATGGGGTGTGTGTTGGGGAAACATGACGAGTCTGGTCGAAAAGAGCAGGCAATATACTACCTTAGCAAAAAGTTTACCGACTGTGAAACAAGATACTCACTGCTCGAGAAAACTTGCTGCTCTTTGGCATGGGCTGCTCGCCGACTAAGACAGTATATGTTGACCCATACTACCTTATTGATTTCAAAGATGGATCCAATCAAGTACATATTTGAGAAACCTGCTCTCTCCGGAAGAATTGCAAGATGGCAAATGATCTTGACGGAATATGACATACAGTATACTACTCAGAAGGCCATTAAAGGAAGTGTTGTTGCCGATCATTTGGCTCATCAAGCAATGGATGATTATCAGTCAATGAATTTTGAGTTCCCTGATGAAGACATTATGATTATTACCAAAGAACCTGGACAATATGACGGACCTGAACAAGGATCCCGATGGACTATGGTTTTTGATGGTGCCTCTAATGCACTTGGTAATGGTGTTGGTGTTGTGATTAGTTCCCCTGAAGGTTGTCATACCCCGATTACTGCCAGACTTTGTTTCTATTGTACCAATAACATGGCTGAGTATGAGGCATGTATACTGGGTATTAAAGCTGCTATTGATATGAAGATTCAGTTCCTTGATGTGTATGGAGATTCAGCCCTGGTAGTAAGTCAGATTAAAGGAGATTGGGATACCAAGCATGATAATCGCATTCCTTACAGAGAGCATGTGTTGTCTTTGATCCCACATTTCAAAGAGATTACCTTTGGAAATATCCCACGAAGAGAGAATCAGTTGGCAGATGCTTTGGCCACCATGGCATCCATGTTTGAGATCAGTTGGGATGATGAAGCTCCCAAGATTACTATTGATAGATTCGAAAAGCCTGCATACTGCAACGAGATTGACACAGAAGGGGCAGAGGAGAAGCCTTGGTTCTATGAAGTGAAAAGATATCTTGAAGCTCAAGAGTTCCCTGAAGGGGCATCTGTCAAAGATAGGAAGTTTCTGAGAAAGTTTTCTGCTAAGTTCTTCTTGAGTAATGGGATTTTGTACAAGCGCAATCATGATTCAACTCTGCTTCGTTGTGTGGATAAGAAGGAAGCAGCTGAGATTATGGAAGATATGCATGATGGGATCTTTGGCACTCATTCTAGTGGTCATACTATGGCAAAGAAGATATTGAGAGCAGGTTACTATTGGTCCACCATGGAAGCTGATTGCTATCAACACTCCAAAACTTGTCACAAATGTCAAATCTATGCTGACAAAGTCCATGTACCTCCATCACCGTTGAATGTGTTGACTGCTCCTTGGCCCTTTGCCATGTGGGGCATTGATATGATTGGTGAGATCAAGCCTACTGCTTCTAATGGGCATCGTTTCATCCTGGTTGCTATTGATTACTTCACAAAGTGGGTAGAAGCAGCTTCATTTGCATCTGTTACTAAGAATGTTGTGGCTCGATTCATTAAGAATAATCTCATATGTAGGTATGGCATCCCTGAAAGGATTATCACTGACAATGGCTCTAATCTGAACAACACTATGATTACTGATCTTTGCACGCAGTTCAAGATTAAGCATCACAACTCTTCTCCGTATCGTCCGAAGATGAATGAGGCAGTTGAAGCTGCTAATAAGAACATTAAGAAGATTGTACAGAAGATGACTGTCACTTACAAGGATTGGCATGAGATGTTACCATTTGCTCTTCATGGTTATCGTACTACAATACGTACTTCAACAGGGGCAACCCCGTTCTCCTTAGTCTATGGTATGGAAGCAGTTCTGCCCATTGAAGTTCAGATTCCCTACTTAAGAATTATGAAGGATGCAGGCTTGGATGAAGATGAGTGGATTCAGACCCGACTTGACCAGATAAATTTGATTGATGAGAAGAGGTTAGCAGCAGTTTGTCATGGCCAGATGTACCAAAAACGAATGATCAAAGCTTTTAACAAGAAGGTTAAGCCAAAGGTATATCAGGCTGGTGACTTGGTAATCAAGCGTATCATATTACCACAGGGTGATCCTAGGGGCAAGTGGACTCCAACATATGAGGGACCATTTGTAGTTAAGACAGTGTTCTCGGGAGGTGCCATGATACTGACTACAATGGATGGTGAAGACTTCCCACAGCCTGTAAACGCAGACATAGTTAAAAAATACTACGCATAAAAAGAGACCCGCTAGGTTGACAGGCCTAGGCAAAAATAAGGGCATCTCGGCAAACCAAAAGGGTTTGGGCAAAAATTAGGGATATATATAAAAAGATGTACACCCGGCAAGTCGAAAACCTGAAAAGGCGACTTGGGCAAAAAAGGGTATCCCGGTGGATTGAAAACCTGAAAGGGCAATCCAGGCAAAAGTTAGGGATTAAAGCGTATGACTATGTCTCGTTTGGATCACCCATAAAACTGCAACCAGTTGTACTACTTACTCAAGCTCGAACAGATAAAGCTCAATCCAATCATTTCCGTCTCAACAGCAAGAAGATGAGATACTTGAATGGCAATAGTAGAATTGAAACTCAATAGGATTGTTTCCCACATAGCTGATTTTCTCTGTTTTGTAAAAACTTTATGACGAAATCCTCTTACTAGGGTTTATGTCTCCTTGTACAAACTTACCCGTGTATGGGTCACTTTTTGATATAAATAAATTCCATCTTTTGAATCCAGATTTACTTTTACCCTATTTACATAAGCGAAACGGCCATCGGTTGTGTTTGAATGCCTGTATGTTTTTGAATATGATTAATGTTTACCAAAAATGCATGAATGCTTAATACGATTGATGTTTACCAGAAATGCATGAAAATGCAGTAATAGTATTTACTAAGGACGAACGAGGGAAGGATTTCAACGAAGCTTCACCGGTTCCTCTTTACAAGAAAACATACAAAACTCTCAGTAGGACGAATCCATCTTCACAAAGTCTTATTTCCCCTGGAATTTATATCCATCTCTTTTATCCTCATACGGATATACGGGAATTTACTTTCCAATAAGGGTACGACGAACGGAGACGGGATGTTGTATCTACTCTACAATCAAACAAAACGGGAGGTTATATATACCTCACTATCCCCAGCATACGGGAGGTTATCTATACCCTGCTATCCCCAGCATACGGGAGGTTGTCTATACCCTGTTATCCCCAGCAGACGGAAGGTTATGTATAATATATTCTTCAACAACGAATCGAGATTTATTTTCCCTGGCCAGCAGTTGTTATACGAAGACATCCAGACACTTCCGGCAGTATCATATCATACATACACCATTTACATCATACCATAACATACATATACATGAGTGCATAGTACATTACCTAAGTGCATCATATTATACATGCATACATAATGCATAAACTAATACTATCATACAGAATGCTACTTTGTTTTCAGGTTAATTATCCAACAAAGAAACTTATGATCATCAGGATTGCTCTATCCTCCTGAAGACATGCTGTTACATCAGGATTACTCCAGTCTCCTGAAAGCATATCATTAATATCATCAGGATTGCTCTATCCTCCTAAAGACATGCTATTACATCAGGATTACTCCAGTCTCCTGAAAGCATAACATATTATTACCACAGGATTACTCCAGTCTCCTGAAAGCATATCATTAATATCATCAGGGTTGCTTTATCTCTTAAAGACCTGCTGTTACATCAGGATTACTCCAGTCTCCTGAAAGCATATCATATTATTACCTCAAGATTGCTCCATCATCTTGACAGTTATCATCATTGCCTCTGGATTGCTTCATCCTCCAAGACGTATTTCAGAAGAACAAATCCTGACGTTCTTTTTACCCATAAGAGCAAATCCTGACGCTCTTTTGGCCCATTGTTCAAGATATTTTCAGAGGAACTAATCCTGACGTTCTTTTGATCCTTAAGAGCAAATCCTGACGCTCTTTTAACCTCTTGTTCAAGACTCTTTCAGAAGAACAAATCCTGACGTTCTTTTGACCCTTAGGAGCAAATCCTGACGCTCTTTTGACCCCTGGTTCAAGACATTTTCAAAGGAACTAATCCTAACGTTCTTTTGATCCTTAAGAACAAATCCTGACGTTCTTTTGGCTCTTGGAGAATAGGCAAATGGTCTGTACAAAGATCCATTCCCTAATCCAAAATATTACCAGAAGAGATAATCGCCACGAAGATTTATTTCTACTGGTCCATTCAATAACTCAAAATCATGTTGCATAAATGATTCAGAGACGGCCTATACAAAGATCTAGTACTGATGTCCAGTATCAACATAAAGACATCATCATGTTCTGATGGCATCTCTAAGCTCATCCCCAGTTCTTCCAAGTGGCATCTTTAAGCCCACTCAATCATATTCAACTAGCCATGCACTGGTGAGTGCAAATTTTTGGGCTTTTGTGTTCAATCCCCTTCAACCTTCCAGGTCATGACTGGCAAACATACCAATCTAACCCCTCAGGTTTCAGAAAATTGAACAGGGGCAGCTGTTGCACCCCAAAATTTGCCCTCACAATACAAGACTTTGTGTACTAAGAAGGTTCACAAGGTTCACAAGATTCACAATACTTACAAGACCTTTCATGAGGTTCATGAAGTCTACAAGTCACTTTATGAAGGTTCACAAGGTTCACAAGTTTCTCAACATTTACAAGACCTTTCATGAGGTTCATGAAGTCTACAAGTTACTTCTTGAAGGTTCACAAGGTTCACAAGATTCACAAGGTTTACATAACCTTTCATGAGGTTCATGAAGTCCATAAGTCACTTCATGAGGTTCACAAGACATTTTATGATGGTTCACAAGGTTCACAAAGTTCACAATTGGTCAAAAGAGTTGACAATTCCCTCAGACAATGCACCTCCTAGGCAGTGCATCCAAAACTAGGGTTTTGACTTTAATCAGGCTAAATGGACTTCCAATACCTCAAGTGAGCTTCATAACATCTTATATGTATATAATAACCCCCATGACAAGTTTCAAGACTTTTCTCAAAAGTTTGCTCAGTCAGATGATCAGATAAGTCAAAACCAATCAATGCAGTTAAAAAGTCAAACTGAGGTCAACTGTGGTCAAACCAAAGTCAAACTTCATGATTTTTTTTCCAACATCAAGTATATGAAGTAAAATTCATCATTTGATCAAGGGTTGATCATGATTCATCAAGGAGATTCCAGATCATCAAGAATCAAGAGTTTCTAAATTAGGGTTTCCTCAGTAAAAGTCAACTGAACTTTGACCAGACATAACTTTCACATACTTCATCACCAAGTCTCCATCCAAAGCTCATTTTGAAGGAAATTGAATCCTCTACAACTTTGATCTTGCAAGTTAAGCCCAAAAATGCTTCATTTGGAAGATATGAGCTAAGACATTATAGGTCATTTCAAAAGTCAACAAAAAGTCAACAACTTCAAAAGGGCATAACTTGAGATTGGTAAATGATATGGACCTGAAACCAATGGGGTTGTTTATAGGACTCTTCAAGCTTTCCAAAATGTCCAGAAACACCCTCATACCTTTAAAATTGAGGGAGATATGCCCTTGCAAAGTTGGGAAATTTTGTGATGGTTTATATTGAAAATGGGGGTCTAGAACCAATTCTTTCCAAATGGGCTTGCTAAATTGTGATCCAATCCATATCATATCATCATGCACGACCCAAATGACCAAAATTCAGAATTTTTATTATTTTATTTTTATTTATTTTTCATTTAATTCATAAAAATCATTTTAAATAAATATAAAATATGAAAATATATTATTAAAAGGAGATTTGGTTTCTAGAACATTTTAAATATTGATTGAAGTTGAAAGAGAAAGAAATCATGTGATTGATCCAAAAATAGCAAGCTTTCATGAGCCAATATTTGAATTTCATGGCACAATCTTTTTCAATCTTCAAATATCAAATCTTCCATACAACCAATGATTTTTTCTGACCTAAATGATTCACATATAAGTGCTGATCACAACCCTAGCCCTCATTCACGATTTTCCAGCAGCCAAAGGTAAGTCCACAAAGTCAAAAAATTCACCAAAAACTCATATTCAGATTCTTCAATCCAGGGCATTTGAAGGTAAAGTAAGAACATAGAGATGTTCTTTGGACATTGTTGAAGCTAAATCATCACCCATATGCATCAATATCATCTCATATGGCTCCACCCGAATCAAACTTTGTCTTGAATTTAATTTTTTCGAATTCGATAACATGTGCATTATAAATTGTTTTTGATGACTGATATGTGTTTATCTTGATGCCTAGTACGATTCTGGACAAGAAACTTGAAGTTTCATGACCTAATGGACAAACGGCCATAGTTAGGGTTTCGAGTTCAAAAATGGGATTCTTCGATTCACCCAATATAAATGTATTTTCTGGATATAATTGAACTGTACAGGTTGTAAGGAACTCAAAGGTGTCCTTGATTTGACAAAATGATGTTGTTTGATGGTAGTTCAAAAAACACAGGGTGCGTGTGCATGAAAATTCGCAGGTGAATTTGTATGTGAAATCGCAGGTAAATTCGAAGGGTACAAGGAAGAAGATGACCTCTTCCCGCGCGTGATTTGAATTCAAATTATTTGTATAATATTTTATTGATTGTTTATTGTTTAAAATCACAACAACTTGTGTTGTCCCGGTGGTAAAACTGATGCGCGTATGTTGTGAGGACACTAGTTCGATTCCTGGCTGGTGCATTGTTTTTGCTCTTATTTTTCAGGATAAAAGAAGACTTAATATATTATGGTTTCTTGCCATTATATTATCATAAGGGCTCTCCCAGCCAGGCGGTTAAGCGTGTGTGTTATTGATCAAAGGTCCTGGGTTCAACACCACCCCAGGCCTTTTTATTTCTTTTATTTTTCAGGTTTTTCAGGCAAAGCACAAAACAAATTAAACCTCCTCCATTGTTGCCTGCGCGTGTGATAGCCTGGTGGTGTTCCTTCTTGCTGGAAACCAAGCTGACCTGGGTTCAAACCCCAGTCAGGTAAGTTTTCACATTTTTCTTCTTTTATTTGTTTTAAGTATTATATTATTAAATTAAATCTTATGTATATGCTTTCTAAATAATAAATAATAATAATAAAGCATGGTTAATATTTTCTAAAATTCTAAAGTATATAAATTTTCTAAAATTATTTTCTTTATCATATGTAAATGTAATATATGTATATTATTCAATAATTTTTATAATTAAATTAGAAAACCCTAAAAAATTATTTTCTAAAACAAACCCTAATTTCCAAAACCCTAATTTTATAATTATAATATATATTTATTTAGTATAATTTTTGTAAATATAGTAATTAGTAGAAATTAAATTTTGTAAACATGATTAATTTTGTGAATATAATATTTAAAACTTATTTTCTCCTTATAATGTGTAAATATTTTTTAATAATTGTTGATATATATTTAGAAATAATTAAATTTTGTAATGATTAAAATTTATAATTATATTATGTTTAAAAATTTTATATTATAGTAATTATTTAATTATTCATGTTTCTAAATAAATGCTTATATATTAAAATCCTATTTTGTGTTTATTATTCTAATCATGTCATTATAATATTTTTTATTTAATTTATTTTAATTATTGTTACTAACCATATTATTATTTATTATTCTTGTTTATTATTATCTTATATTTTTATTATTATTTCTCTAACCTTGTTTATTTTTCTAATTATTATTATTTCACTAAATTTAGTTATTTTATTTTTACTAACCTTATTTTATTTTTTTAATTATATTTATCACTAACCCCTATTTATTTATTTATTGCTTATTTATTATTTTTACTTGTTATTTATGTTTTGCTTTTATATTTATATTTTTGCTATTTATTATTTTTATAATTATTTTGTAATTGCTCCTTGGTGTAAAGTTTGTAAATATTTAATTATTTAATTTGCTTGCTATGGTTAGTAATATAGGGAGTGCAAATATGTATTCTATTTAAAAATAAATTTAGATCACTTTAATCAAAGATAAATAATATTGAACACTCACACACGTAAGTCGATTTTTAATCGCCGTCTCACTTTCTAAGGTTATCCCTCAAGTTGCCTAAATCATAAGGTCAAGTGGGGTGTATAAAGCAAGTCCCTTAAAAGAAAAATCATCAAGTCCCTAATGGTTGCCTTTACGAATCAAGTCCCTTCGAATAATGATGATAGTCCCTCCAGTATGCTTAATACACCCCACAGTTGCCTTCATAAAAACAAATGTCCCTCACATGTCCCTTACATCCAAGGTAATGACTACCTACTCCTTAATAGTAGGGATAGTCTTACCAATTAAAGGATAAAGAACAAGAAAGACTTAAAACTTTAGGGTAGGTTCCTCTTATGTACTTGCTCACTTCACTCCATTTTTCAAACACTTAACAAATTTCCAACAAATTTTCAGAAACAAGTTTTTACGCATCCGTACATGGATCATTATCAACTATTATGAAAATTTTTCTATTCACACACTACACTTTCAAAAACAATTTAAAGTGAGCTAAGTAACTAAGAGTCCATGGATAACCATGGATGTAAAGGGTGCTAACACCTTCCCTTTACATAACCTACCCCCCGGACCCAAAAATATCTCTTAAGGTCTTTCCTGTTCTTTTATACCCTTTCCTTTGGATAAAATAAAAGTCGGTGGCGACTCTTGCTATCCGCAACATAACTAAAAGTCAGTTCTCCCACCGTGTTACAATGTGGCCAAGGGTTCCTGCAAACCTGTAAACAACCCAACCCCCTCACATGTAATGTTCTAGAACAAAGATCCTCAGACTTGGATCAGTTATGAGAAGTGTAAACACTTATAACCCGGAGGTACAATGTTTACAATAACCATAAAATATCCTCCTCTAATTCACCCCAGATTCTGAAGGTCAAAATAAAGGTTATCCAGACTTAGCAGGCTTCCCAGATAGCCCTAGCACTACAGGAAATCTGTAGCACATAGTTCTCAAGAAGAAACCCACATCTGAACTGTGTTTCATATTCCCGCACCAGACCGAAATGGAATGGGAAAGAACATGAACCACTCTAGCCTAGGTGTCACTCAGGTCCCAGGTATAGGACCTTAATCACTCAGTGGAACCCCACCCACCAAAACAGAAACCAGATCCAGCAATGATAATGACAGTATGATGTATAAAAAACTGTAAAGAAAGCAGTAAATAAAGCTGTACATAAAGCAATAAATAAAGCAAATAAATAAACACAATTAGCACATAACACCCCAGTAAAAACAAATCAAACAAGCACTAGGAGGAACCCACAAAAAGAACCAGAAGCCCTGGTTGCAGTATAAGGGTCCCCAGCAGAGTCGCCAAGCTGTCGCTCCCGCCAAATGACACATGGTCAGAAGGGGTACAGACGCGAACGGTCGGCGAAGGAGAGAGAACATGAAGATGAACTGAAAAGAGTCGCCAGCTAGGCATTTTTATCCCGAAGGAAAGGTAATGCTGCATAAACCTAGAAGGAAATGGATAAGACGGTCGCGAACCAGAGAAACTGAGAAAGGGGGTTGGTTACAACCTGGGAAGGTATTAGCACCCAGATTGTCCTCCGTACTCGACGGGATCCAAACTTGAAAGATTTGTGTTTAAAAGGGGTAGTGTTAGTGCTATTTTGTCTGCAAAAGTTGGAAAAGAATGTACAGGTGTCAGTGCAAAAGAGATGTGAAATGAATTGCTCAGGAATGAGGCCTAAAGAATAATGCTGGAAGAGAGGGGATATACAGAGACTTTTGTTCGATAGCTGTTAAGTTATGCCTATGTATCCTCTCGTGCAATGAGGAAGTCAGAACACCGTAGTTCGACTCAAAGAGACTGAATAAATTGACTGATGAACTGCCTACTTGTCTATGCTCAAGTGTATGACCTGTCTGGCTTAGGTGCAAACTGTCTTGCATTAGACGGAAGAAGCAAGTTCTCGATTATGAGTGAATGAGGTGAGAAAAGAATCCCGAAGGAGACGATTATTGTTTGTTTTTGGGTTTTAAATCTTTTATTGCTTTTGGAGTTTGTCATAAGAAAATGAGCTTAAGCCTAAACCAAGGGTTAGTAAACTCATCACATCTTCCCTTTGATTAGGGGTAATGAGAATACCTTAAGTATGAAGTAAACACCTCACACTTAATCACCATGATGTAGGATTAAGATCATTAACCTACTTGCCATTATTTAGATGTTTTTGGTATTTTTGTTTAGTGTTAAGTGATGAGTTTAAGCCATAATCAAGGATTTAATGGACCCATTACACCATCCTAATAGAAGGATGATAGATGAGAACATTTAAGCTGAGAAAGGCTCCTCAACTTAATCCATGATTAGGGATTAACCTCATGACAAAACAAAGCCTTTATTAAAATGGATTTTAATTAATGGTGAGATTAAGAAGTGGATTTTATGGTTTGTAAGACAACTTGAGGGGGACTTGTCCATTAACACTAGGGTTAGTCCTTCTTAACCAATTAAGGAAGAATTAGAACCCTAATGCAAGGCCCAAGTTACAAGCTTATTGTCTTAGTGATTATTAGATGGATTGATTAAAGGATTTAAACACATTAAGAGTTTAACACTTGGGATTAAAGTTATACACTCCATCCTAAGAGAAGGATGCAGGCATAACCTTAATCACAAAGCCTTAAAACCTTAAAGGTTTAGTCCCTGATTATGAGATGAGAAGAGAAGACACAAAAGATGACACAAAGGTAAAACTAATGGGGGACTAATCAAACCCTAATTGTTATCATGCTTGGGTATTCCTAGGGTTTATGAGGCTTTCAAGAGATCTTCATAGAAGAGCCACCAAGGAAGAAGCAGATGAAAGGAAGAGAAGCAGAAGAAACAAGTCAATTTACTTCACTTAAGAAGATAAGTTGCTTGAAGAAATAAAGTGAGGAAGGAACATGAATGAGCAAGCTCACTCTAATACAAATACAAAATGCAGCAATGAATGCATAAGAGATGAGAAGAGATTGTGGGAAGTGAAAGCAAATTCACTTCTCAAAGTAACTTACCACCTGAAAAGTTAGCAAAAGGAAATGAAATGAAATGAAAATGAAATGAATGCAAGGATGCAAACCAAAACCAGAAGCATGTTTATGATGTAAATGATGCTAAGAGATGATGCAAATTTATGTCAAGAGATGCAAATGATCATACAAGCAATGAAGATGCAAATGAAGCATGAAAGGAGCATGAAAGTTCATGAATGTTTATGGGATGCAATGAATGAAAATCATGGAAAATGGATGATGCAATGATCAAACATGATTCTAATGTTTCCTAAGATGTCTTAGAAGTCACGTGGATGCATAAAATGTCATGGCAAGTGTCGCACCTCGAAAAATACGATCCTAAAATAAACAACAGAGTCGCCACCTAATTCTATTTATTCTACGAGAGAAAAGGAAGATATAGACACAACCTAAATAAAGGATAAGAATGGTCATCGAAACCACTAATCTAAGTTCGGGAGTCAGTTACGCAAGGGGAAGGTGTTAGGCACCCCTCACGTCCGTTGTACTCAACGGGAACCTCTTAGTCTAGTTTGCGCTTAAAATGTTAACTTGTTATTATTGTCTTCTCTTAATTATTAAGTATCGATATTTGTTATTTATTTGTTATGGAGAAAGGTTAAGTTTTTTATTATTGTGCTCGCGAAGGATTAAAATCCCCGTGCCTACGTATTCCCCTGTGCAATGGGAAAGTCAGAGCTTCGTAGTTCGTGCTACTACGATTCGTGTTTTTTAATTGAACGATTGTTTAAAAATGCATTCTACTGTTAAGCGTTGGCTTATACTCGCGGTGGAGGCTGAAGCGCTAGCTTGTTCGAGAGATAGAATGATTTAAACAATATTCGTTTTAGAAGAAAGTGTTTTGACTTTGTTAAAGGTGTTTTAAAACGAGAGGGCGAATGAACCACGCGTGGGGCTAGCCCATGTTGCGGTTGCATTCAAGAACGTGCGGAGTGCGAGACTCCGGAGTTCAGTTACTCGCTAATTAATTATGAAGATGATTTGGATTGGTTGGTATGTTTTAATTTGAGATTTGAATATTTGATATACGAATAGTGGTTGAACCAACGCGTGAGGCTAGCCCATTTGCGGTTCGATCCAGAACGTGCGGAATGCTAGACTCCGGAGTTCCTTTTTCGTAAATTAATTAAGATAGATTGAATTGTTTTTTTATACGAATGGTGATTGAACCAACACGTGAGGCTAGCCCATTTGCGGTTCAATCCAGAATGTGTGGAATGCTAGACTTCAGAGTTCCTTTTTTCGTAAACTAACTAAGGCGCGTAAAAAGGATTGTGCAGATGGCGATCATAAGACCGACTTACGTGTGTGCTAAAGGTATACGTATGAAATGATTAGCATGGCATTGAACCAAGAAATAAGTTATTATTATTTGAAATGATTTAAATTATTACTCTGTAATGTTATATTCATGTCTTGCTTAATAAATTAATTATCGAAAATCGAGAACGAGATTCATGTTATACCAAACAATACGTCGTCCATACGACCCAAATAAAGAACGATGACATGTAGGTAAACACTTCGCAAAACAAGAATAACAACACAGAGAAAAAAAAAAAGAAAGTTAATCACAATAACATAAGATTAAAAATTTATTAATAAATAAATTGACAAAATTATTTTAACCAAATTAATAAATAAAATGACAAAATTATTTTACCAAATTAATTAATATGAAAATATTTTTTTTTTTAAAAAAGCTTATTACTTCTATATTTTTCTTATTATAAAGGAAAGGATACCTAAATAAAAAAAAACTACTAAAACCTAAAACAAATGAATTAAAAAAAACTGAAGATGAACAAAAGTGGGGACCGGCCCAAGAGGCCCATATGGGGCGGCCAAGTCCAGGCGTGACGGGTCAGACCCGTTACCCGAATCCGGTTTGTCCTTAAAACTATAATGAAAGAAAAGGAAACAAACCCTAGCCGCAAAAGGGGAACAAGAACGAGCCAAATGAAAGAGGAAACAAAACCAGTAGAACACCAATGTTACTCAAATGATAAACACAAAGCTATCAGAAAAAACTCCAACCAAAATCGCGTTTTACGAACGAAAATCAAACAAAGTTCATCATCTTACAAAGATTTTCTCAAAATAGGATGAAAAGATGATAAAGACGAAAGAAAGCAAAACCTTCCGCGAAGAAAAAACGAACGCCTTCTCCAGTTAACTTCGTCTCTCGCGTTTGGTTCGAGTCGAGTTCCTCTGTTGCTCTGTCTCTCCTTGCGATTTGGGGCGGTTCCGGCAGCGAGGGTTTCGTCCGGTGATGTTCGAAGGTTTCTTACGGAAATCTCATCGGCGAAAGGGCAATGGTTTGAGTTTGGGGTTGACGAAGGTTGATTTTTATGATAATGGATGATGGTGTGGCGGAGGTAGATGGAGGTTGTGAGAGTGGAAGGGCCTGATGCTTGGCGGACTGATGCAGAAAAGTCGAGTGGTTTTAGTTGTTGAAGGTTCAAGGCTTCTGGTAAACGTTTTCTCTTTTCGTTGTCTTTCTGCAAATTTTGTTAAGATTGCTTTGATACTTTGGATATTGTTTGGCTGTCTATCCCCCTCTTTCGTTGTTGATACCCTCTTCCTTTATATCAATATATCCCGTTTTTTCAGTCTGATTGCTTTTTCCCAAAAGCATTGATCTGATGTTTGCTTTAATCTCAAATGTTGTCCTTGCAGGTTTTGTCCCACTTGGAGCAAGATCTTTTCATGTTTTGACAAAAGTGACAGGGATAGGGTTGACAATAGCTGTACTTGCAGCCGTACTGAATTTAGTTGCAGCAGGTTTGTTACTTCCCTTTTTGCATCAAAACCTGGTTTGTTGTATTTCTGCTCTGCTTTGTTTGTTGGCATTTCGGTTATTGCGCCTTGGTTAACTTAGTTTCAAACTAACTTTTTTTTGAAATGAACTTCACAAGTTATATCCGAACTGAATTAGCCATCCCTTTTTACTGCTGTAAACTCCTTGTTTTTTACTGACTTCTGTTTCTTATTTCTTCTTGTTCCTTTTTCATGGCAATGGCTTGAGGGAGTGGCACCACAAGACTCGGATTTACGACAGAAGTAACAAACAAAGAGAAACAATCAACAGAAGCCAAAGCCTATGAACCGGATGGCTGCAACGCTGAATGCAGGAACGGCTGTATATGCCACTGAGGCCCGAATAATGGTGGTCACTGATGTTCCATTCATTTGTGTACTCATGTAACATCATGAAGAAACGATTTTTTTTGAAATTCTTTTTCGTACTGCTGTAGCCTTTGGAATTCATATAATCATCATATAAACATTTTTCTTTTGTAACCTTTGAACTTAATTGCCTAGTATCCCCTTACTTCTCCAGTTTGGTACTGTTTGGTTTCCTTTTTTTTTTATAAATACTGCCAAAGTCAAAGCCCAAGCTTCACTGCAAAATTTTTTAGGGATACATGCGCTTATATGATGGAAAGGTGGCCCTACTAGGACAAAGCCGCATATGAACTTAGTTAAAAACAAATCGGACAACACTCTTCTTGTGTCCCACAAAGCTGCCCAAAAGTACAGCCCACATGCTAATTATCTTGTAAACCCTTTGGAACAAGAATTAATGTCAATGAAATATCGACTCGAAAATTAGATGAGGACCAAAACTTAATCTAAGAGTCCACCTAAAATATGACGTAAATGAATGTAATGGAGATTTAAAATCTATTTGAATTTATGGATTGGAACAATGGAGTCTTGAGGATTGAATTCAAAAGTGAATTGGAACTAGAAATAAGAAATGAGGTATGAAATTTGAGCCTGGAATTATATTTGAACTTATCAATTGGGATGGAATTGAAATCAATAATTGGGACCATAAATGACTTGGAATTTGAAAATAAAAATGAGAGAAAGAAAGAGAAAAAACGAATTAAAATGGATTAGAGACAAGGACCTTTGAAAATGAATTAGAACTAAAACAAAAAAATAGAAAAAATGGGAAGTGAACTTAGAGATGGGAATGTGAATAGAAATTTAAAATAGAAGCGAAACCTGGAATTTTGCTTAGAAATTGACTTGCACTTTAAAGTCGAAATGTGACTAGAAAATTTGGTAATGACTCGGCTTTTTGAAACCAAAACTTGAAACGAGATTTGAAACTAAAACCAAATCTTAACAGATACCAGGAGAACGAGGTCCGTAATTCAAATTTAAAATTCCAAAATCCATGACTTAAAATACCAATTCCCGACTCCAGACTTCAAAGCATCAAACTCTAAATTTCTCGAACCAAACAAAGATAAATCTCTAGTATTGTTACACAAAAAAGATCTTTCTCACCACTCTTGCAAAACTTCCAAATATCTGGTACGCGCTTTGTATGCTGATGATGAGATGAAAGATGTGCAAAATTTTCTGGTCAAAATTTAGGGTATGACAGCTGCCCCTATTTAATCATCCTGAACCTGAATGTCTGAGTAACAAAGAGAGATTTTTTTTTTAGGACATTCAAGGTGGAAGATGATTAAATATCAGAATACCTGAAATTTTGATCGAAAATGCAAATGAAATGATATGATGTGCGATGCAAAAATGCAAGATGAAGGCTACAACGCTGCCGGGGAGAAAAAGTTGACTCCAATGGGGACTAGACACACATGACTGGAGTACAGACCACACGAGGAATTTCATCTTGAGAGAAGCCAGACGACAACCGTCTACAGGTCTTAAGATGACCCAAATCTTCGAACAAAATTCCACTTTGAGGAAATCTACTGCCGAGATTCTGAAACGAAAACCAATTCTTCTGAAGTCTACTGGAGATCTACTGCCGAGATTACCAGAGAATCTAAGAATGAGATACCTTCTGCCGAGGTAGACTGGAAATCTTCTGCCGAGACTTTCCAGAAATAAAAAGAATCACCTGTTGCTAAATCTTCTGCCGAGATTTAACTGGGGATGCCATTGAATAGAACTCTCACCATACTTCCCTTCTTCTGAAAGAGACAGCCATATGATGGAGAAAACAAAACTTCACGCGCAAACTTCTCAACTTGTATGGAAGAGATGGCCATTTGACGGAAATTGGAAAAAATTCACAACAAACTTCTCAACTTGTATGGAAGAGATAGCCATTTGTTGAAAAAATAAAAGATATTCATATCAAACTTCTCGACTTGTATGGAAGAGATGGCCATTTGACGGAAATTGGAAAAAATTCACAACAAACTTCTCAACTTGTATGGAAGAGATAGCCATTTGTTGGAAAAATAAAAGATATTCATATCAAACTTCTCGACTTGTATGGAAGAGATGCCATTTGTTGAAAATTAGAATCACGACAAACTTCCCACCTTGTCTGGATGAGACGCCATTTGTTGAAAATTGGAATCACGACAAACTTCCCACCTTGTCTGGATGAGATGCCATTCGCCGAACAAACTTCTCACCTTGTCTGGATGAGACGCCATTTGTTGAAAATTGGAATCACGATAAACTTCCCACCTTGTCTGGATGAGATGCCATTCGCCGAACAAACTTCTCACCTTGTCTGGATGAGATGCCATTTGTGGAATCACGACAAACTTCCCACCTTGTCTGGATGAGATGCCATTCGCCGAACAAACTTCTCACCTTGTCCGGATGAGATGCCATTTGTTGAAAATTGGAATCACGACAAACTTCCCACCTTGTCTGGATGAGATGCCATTCGCCGAACAAACTTCTCACCTTGTCTGGATGAGATGCCATTTGTTGAAAATTAAAATCACGACAAACTTCCCACCTTGTCTGGATGAGATGCCATTCGCCGAACAAACTTCTCACCTTGTCTGGATGAGATGCCATTTGTTGAAAATTAAAATCACGACAAACTTCCCACCTTGTCTGGATGAGATGCCATTTGTCGAACAAACTTCTCATCGTGTCTGGTATAAGTAATCCAATAAAAAGACTGCCACTTGTTGTCAGGTATAAGTAATCCAAGGGAATGTTGTAGTAACACTGCTGGAAAACAAAGTTTTGTCTTCAATGGGGAACCTTCAATTCCTTCTAGGAGACAAAGTGTTAACGGGTGCAAAATAAATGCACTTTCCATATGGGAACGCAATCATCAAAATTGTCAAAGACCAAAATTCGATCCGGGAACGAGCTGGAAAGAAACTGTCAAGCAAGACACTAACCCATGAGGAATAAACTCAATTGGGATTTATCCTATCCAAGTGTGGAAAGGAGAACTAAAGCAAAATCTTCCACGAGGGTAAAATCTCAGTGGGGAATTAGAAAGAATGTACATTTTCTGCCTAAGGCTGACAACTCTATTTTGAGAGAGACACATCACTTGGGGATAAACGCGATCAAGGTGAAGGAAGTATGCATTAATGAATGCAACATGAATATGCATATGAATTAATTATGATGCACATGAATGTATATGTGTTATGTTTATGCTGACGAACAGACACAACCGACACATAAGATAGATTGGTGAGAAGAATACAACAACCGGATGCCTGACCAGTCTCAACAAGACGTGAGCGACCCGTAACGCAGTTGGCTTTGACAAGGATGTAATAGTTTATCTTCCGCTAGGAATCAAATCAACAATCTGCTCTAGCAAATTTGAGCAGGCTCATATAAGCACACCAGGCTTACATCTCACCAAGGGTGATGAGTAACAAAACTTTAACACAGAAAAAAAAAATATGAGTCGCATAAGTAACACTTTAATGACCCATATTGAAGAAACCTGAGCATGCCACATTTAACGAGACAATTATTTCACATCTTGCAGTTTTAACCATTCTTGGAACAACCATTAACGTCTGTCTTTCGGTTCGCAATCTTAGTAAGTACACACACATCAAAACAAATATAGTAAAAGTTTTTTTTTTTGTGTTTCGAAAATCATTATTAATAACAGCGTCATTTTTGAGATGAAGATAGAATAGGAATTGCAAGCAAAGGCATAGGCTCAAATTTCATTAATGGAATGGTAATCTACCAATAGCGGGATTCCATAGATCTTTACAAAAGTGGAATAAATGGTAATTAAGTGGAAAAGACTACATTAAAATTGCAATGACTATCATTTCCTCCAACTACTTCGAACCCCTGGCATTCTTGAGCTTGAATTAGATTTTGAAGAAATCTTGGCACACGATGTTGTCGTCACCGATACAGTTACTTGCCTTTATCCCTAACTTTTACCTGGACTGCCCTTTCAGGTTTTCAATCCAGAGGGATGATTAATTTCTGTTTATGTCTCAAACTTTTGCCTGAGTCGCCCTTTCAGGTTTTCGACCCACCGAGACGCTCTTTTTTGCCTAAGTCGCCCTTTCAGGTTTTCGACTTACCGAGCTGTTCTTTTATTTTTATTAGGCGAAGTATTTCTTGACTGTATCTGCATTTGTAGGACGAGTGAATTCCTCGCCATCCATCGTCGCGAGGATTAGCACGCCGCCTGAAAAAACTCTCTTGACAACATACGGGCCATCATAGTTAGGAGCCCATTTGCCCCTAGAATCTGATATAAAAGGCTGGAGTTTCTTAATCACGAGGTCGCCTTCCCTGAACACACGAGGATGAACCTTCTTATCAAAAGCCTTCTTCATCCTTTGTTGATATAATTGCCCATGGCATAAAGCCGTCATTCTTTTCTCTTCAATCAGATTCAAATCATCATACCTGCTTTGACACCATTCAGCTTCTGTTAACTTGGCTTCCATCAAAACTCTCATTGACGGGATTTCAACTTCCACAGGGAGTACGGCCTCCATGCCATATACCAAGGAGAAAGGAGTTGCCCCTGTCGATGTGCGAACCGAAGTGCGATATCCGTGTAAGGCGAAGGGAAGCATCTCGTGCCAATCCTTATAAGTAACGACCATCTTCTGAATGATCTTCTTGATATTCTTGTTAGCGGCCTCTACTGCCCCGTTCATCTTAGGCCTGTAGGGAGAAGAGTTATGATGTTCAATCTTGAATTCCGCGCACATTTCCTTCATCATTTTGTTGTTCAGATTTGATCCATTATCAGTGATGATCCTACTCGGGATGCCATACCGGCAAATGAGGTTGTTTTTGATGAATCGGACTACCACCTGCCTAGTCACATTGGCGTAGGAAGCTGCCTCTACCCATTTTGTAAAGTAGTCAATGGCCACTAGGATGAAACGGTGTCCATTGGAAGCTTTCGGCTCAATCATACCGATCATGTCGATGCCCCACATGGAAAAAGGCCATGGAGAAGAAAGAACGTTGAGAAGAGTCGGAGGGATATGAACCTTATCAGCGTAAACCTGACATTTATGACATTTCTTCACATATTTGCAGCAATCGGATTCCATTGTCAACCAGTAATACCCTGCTCTTAGCAACCTTCTAGCCATAGCATATCCATTAGCGTGAGTGCCGAATGATCCTTCATGAATTTCCTTCATTAGTATCTCTGCTTCATGCTTGTCTACGCACCTAAGTAAAACCATATCGAAATTTCTTTTGTACAAAACACCTTGACTCAGAAAGAAGTTATTGGCCAACCTCCTCAGAGTCTTTCGATCCTTGCCAGATGCCCCTAGCGGATATTCTTGGTGTTGTAAGAAACACTTTATATCATAGTACCATGGTTTATCGTCAACGACCTCTTCCAAGGTGAATACATAAGCAGGTCTATCAAGACGCATAATTTCAATCTTCGGCACATCATTCTGTCGGTTTACAACAATCATGGAGGAAATGGTTGCTAGAGCATCAGCCATTCTGTTCTCGCTTCGAGGTACCTGGTGAAACTCAATTTTATCAAAGAATGTCGAAATCCTTCTCGCATAATCCCTGTATGGAATCAAGTGAGGCTGTAGGACTTCCCACTTCCCCTTGATCTGATTGATCACTAGAGCTGAGTCACCATATACATCCAAGTTCTTGATTCTTAAATCAACTGCTTCTTCCAAGCCCATGATGCAAGCTTCGTACTCGGCTTCATTATTGGTACAATTGAACGTCACTCTTGCAGCGAAAGGGATATGAGCTCCTTGGGGGGTTACAATCATTGCCCCAATTCCTTTTCCGTACAAATTTACAGCTCCATCGAAAACTAATCCCCATTGGGACCCCAGTTCTGGCCCTTCATCGAGGGGAGGCTCATCACAATCTTTCATTTTCAAGTACATGACATCTTCATCTGGAAAATCAAACTTTACGGGCTCGTAATCGTCAATGGGTTGATGGGCCAGATGGTCGGCTAAAATACTTCCCTTAATAGCCTTCTGAGTGTGGTATTCAATATCATATTCTGATAGTAACATCTGCCAACGAGCAATTCTTCCTGTCAGGGCCGGCTTTTCAAAGATATACTTAATCGGATCCATTCTTGAAATCAACCAGGTTGTGTGATTGATCATGTATTGTCGGAGACGTCGAGCTGCCCAAGCTAAAGCACAGCAGGTTTTCTCGAGCATAGAGTATCGAGATTCACAATCTGTAAATTTCTTGCTCAGGTAATAGATGGCATGTTCCTTCCGTCCAGTTTCGTCTTGTTGCCCGAGCACACAGCCCATAGAATCTTCTAGTATTGTTAAGTACATGATCAGTGGTCTTCCTTCAACTGGGGGGACTAAAATAGGCGGCTCTAGTAAATAATCTTTGATGTTATCGAAAGCCTTTTGACAATCTTCGGTCCACTTGCAATTTTGATTCTTTCGCAGGAGTTTGAAGATTGGCCCACATGTCGCAGTCATATTAGAAATAAACCTGGAGATGTAATTCAGACGGCCTAAAAATCCCCTTACTTGTTTTTCCGTCTTTGGTGCGGGCATTTCTCGAATGGCCTTGACTTTGTCGGGATCTACTTCAATACCCTTCTGGCTGACAACGAAACCCAACAACTTCCCTGACCGAACACCAAATGTGCATTTGCTGGGGTTCAGGCGAAGTTTGTACTTCCTCAAGCGTTGGAACAACTTCAACAGGTACTCCACATGCTCTTCCTCGGTTCTGGATTTAGCAATCATATCATCAACGTATACTTCGATCTCTTTGTGCATCATGTCGTGAAACAGTGTCGTCATTGCTCTTTGATAAGTTGCGCCTGCATTCTTCAAACCGAAAGGCATTACCTGGTAGCAAAACGTTCCCCAAGGTGTAATGAATGAAGTCTTCTCCATATCTTCCGGGGCCATTCGAATCTGGTTGTATCCGGAGAAGCCATCCATGAATGAGAAAACTTTGAATTTAGCTGTACTGTCGACCAACATGTCAATATGGGGTAGCGGGAAATCGTCCTTAGGACTGGCTTTGTTCAGATCTCTGTAATCGACACACATTCTGACTTTCCCATCTTTCTTCGGCACGGGCACTATATTGGCTAACCATTGCGGATACTCGGAAGTGACAAGGAATCCCGCGTCAATCTGCTTCTGAACTTCCTCCTTAATTTTGATAGCCATGTCGGGGCGTGATCTTCTCAACTTTTGTTTGACCGACGGACAATCTGGCTTCAAAGGGAGGCGATGTTCCACGATACGGGTATCCAATCCCGGCATATCCCGGTAGGACCAAGCAAACACATCCGCATACTCTTTCAAGAGTTCTATCATTCTTTCCTTGACGTCGGGGATGAGTAGCGCGCCAACTTTGACTTCCTTCCTATCATCTTCCGTCCCCAGATTAATTACCTCCACTGCTTCTTTGTATGGCTGGATAGTCTCCTCCTCATTCTCCAGTAGCCGTGAGATCTCATCAGGGACCTCTTCATCATTATCTTCTTCAGCCTCAAACACCGGGAACTCAAAGTTGGGAGTAGGTAATGGGTCATGCTTTTCAATGGGGTTTTTTATGATTAATCTGCACATGTGATTGATGTTTTATTTTAGCACTAGACAAATGGAAGCGTATGCAGATTTTTTTTGAAAAATGAAACCTTTTATTTATGCAAACATGCAGATGCGTATATATATATATATTTTTTTTTAGGATTACCACTTTTCCGAAAGGCAAAAGTAAAATGACAAAGATAAAGGAAGTCGAAAAATAACACTTTCATTAATGATTGTTTAATTTTCGAAACAAAAGGGCCCAACAAAATTACTCTCTTGCTTTGGGCAGGGCAAAGAGGAAACAAAAGTCTTAAATTGCATAAAGAGAAAACCCTACAAAAGTACTCTCTTTCTTTGGGCAGAGCGAGAGGTTAACACAAAATCATTACTTAGATAGGCGAACGACAGATGGGATATCAACAGCAGTCCAATTCTGGCACAAAGCTCCATGCACAATAACGTCTGGTAAATCTTCTTCAGGATCGTCCTCGGTGATTGCGTCCACTTCTGGTGGAGTTGGACTCATGAATCCTCCACTGCGGAAACTTTCCTGTATTGGGCAGATGACACCTTCATCCCTTGTAATTCTTGCAGATTCGGGCGAAAAATCGACTCCTTCACGGGCCTTGTTCTCGTTTAAAACGACAATCTTTCCCCACCCTTCGGACGAACCACTCTCAACAACCTGCTGAGCATCTTTGAAAGAAGAAATGGATGCCCCTTTCTTCTTCACTTCTTTATCAGCAATGGTTAGGGCCTGGAAACGGGTTCCAATATCATCTTCTGGTTCCACATATGAAAAAGAGGAGAGATGACTCACAATCATAGCCTGCTCCCCAAACACTGTCACTAACTTTCCTTGGCTTACAAACTTGAGTTTTTGATGCAAGGTTGAAGTTACGGCACCTGCTTCATGGATCCAAGGGCGGCCCAACAAGCAATTGTATGCAGCCTTGATGTCCATTACTTGGAATGTGATCTGAAAGGTATGAGGCCCAATCGTTATAGGTAAATCCACTTCTCCGATAACAGTCTTCCGGGACCCGTCGAAAGCTTTGACAATAACCCCACTGATTCTCATAGGAGTGCCCTGATAGGCTAACATTGAGAGGGTTGACCTTGGCATAACATTTAGCTAAGAGCCGGTGTCTATCAGCACGCTAGACAAAGCGTCAGTCTTGCAGTTAACAGAGATATTCAATGCCATGTTGTGGTTTCTTCCCTGCTCTGGGAGTTCTTCGTCACAGAAGCTAAGATTGTTGCAAACAGTTATATTTGCAACAATATTGTCGAATTGGCCAATGGTGACATCATGATCCACAAATGCTTGCTCTAAAACCTTCTGCAAAGCCTCCCGATGCGCCTCAGAGCTCATCAGAAGAGATAAGATCGAAATCCTCGAAGGCGTGCTCAAGAGCTGATCCACTACGTTGTAATCGCTTTTCCTGATCAGCTTTAGTATTTCATCATCTCCCTTGCTATGATTTGTATTGCTTGACTGGCCTACTGGCTTAAAAGTGTTCTCCGATGAGGTTTCTTTAGGCATCACAGTTTCCTTAGCTTTGTTAGGGAACACCCTCCCGCTTCTGGTAACTCGGCTGACATCAGCAATGTTGACAATGGATGGCAATGGAACCTCCCTCCCGTTTTCAATCATGGTTGCATTATATCTGTATGGTATGGCCCTTTCAGACTGGTATGGCATTGGTCCTGGTACAACAATGACCAATGGAGTTGCAGCGATCCTCCTACTGTCGTATGTGATCTCTATGGGTCCTGGTTCATTAAATTGTGGTATTATGACAAATGCCTCTTCATCAATTTCAACATCATTAGGGTTTCTGGGATACATTATTCTGATAGACCTTTGATCCAACATCCTCTGAAGATCTTCTCGCACTAAGCGACAACCCCGTTGATTAACAGAACAGATTCTGCACGCATTGTAATCATGTATCCCGTTATGGAAGTAGATAAGCTCTGCCAGTTCTGCATGCTTTTGCACTAAGGACCCTTGGATCAATCTGATGTCGTAAACAGCATATTCCCCTGGACAACCGTGCACCATATTCACCGAGGCCCTTCCATGTGTAGGCAAAGGATTCGCTTGAATATTCGGATTGATATCTTTAAATGTCAAAACGCCATTTTTAATCAACCTCTGAACATCGGCCTTAAAGCTATAACAGTTTTCCACATTGTGGCCAGGCCCGCCTTGATGATAAACGCAAAACTGGTCAGCTTTGAATCCATAAGTGGGATTCCTGGGCGGTGGGAGGGGAGGTCTTGTTTGAATATGCCCCTTTTGCAGTAGAGCAGGAAACAATTCTGCGTAAGACATTGGTATGGGATCGTAGGCGAGTGTTCTCGGAATATGGTTGTTATTGTACTGGTGATGAACCTGTTGTGGAGGCTGTTGTTGCCGTTGCTGGAATTGTTGAGGTTGATGCTGATGTTGGTGTTGTGGAGTGGTTTGCTGATTTTGAGGGAAGAATGGCCGGTAATTAGGACCTGGAGCTGTATTGATGATCGGGGTGATTGCAGCCACCTGCTGCTGATAACTTCTTCTCTGATGAATGGCACTAACTTCCTGCTCTTTCTTTTTGTGGAAACCATTTCCAAATTTCTTGATGCCACTGGATGACCCCATTTCTTTGGCTAAACGCCCTTCTCTAACGGCCTCTTCAAGCCGCATTCCCATGTTTACCATTTCAGTAAAGTCATTGGGTGCGCTGGCGATCATGCGGTCATAATAGAACGTGCTTAACGTCTTCAGATAAATCTTGGTCATTTCTTTTTCTTCCAAAGGTGGGGATATTTGAGCTGCGATCTCACGCCAACGTTGAGCGTATTCTTTGAAACTTTCTTTGTCCTTCTGCGACATGCTCCGGAGTTGATCTCTGTCCGGGGCCATGTCAAGGTTGTACTTATACTGTCGGATGAAAGCTTCTCCTAGGTCATTGAAGGTTCGGATTTTTGTGCTGTCCAAACTCATATACCACTTGAGGGCCGCACCTGTTAAGCTGTCCTGGAAATAATGGATCAGTAACGGGTCATTATCCTGCTGGGTGGACATCTTTCGGGCGTACATGATTAAGTGGCTCTGAGGACATGAGTTTCCTTTATATTTTTCGAACTCAGGTACCCTGAACTTGTGCGGAACCCTGACATTGGGGACCAAGCAAAGATCAGAAGCCTTTCTTCCAAACAGATCCTGGCCTCGGAGTGCTCTAATCTCATTTTTCATTTCTAGAAAACGATCCTGGAACTTATCCAATCTCTCGTCTACTCCTGCATTTTCGCTTGGTGCCGTGTGGAAAGGGGGATCTTCGTTGTAATGGGCAGTGTGTATTACAGGCTGGGGAGTAGTCATTACAGCAGTGACGTGTGAGACATGTGGTTGACGATTCTCTGGTATGAAATCACGAGGAATGCCCCATGGGAAACCAGTGGTTACAACATGTTGGGAATCATTGCTAGGGGCCTCGGTCGTTGGGATGGCCATGGCCTCGGTCCTCTGTCCTGTCTCCTGAGAATTTTGAGACGTTTGATTCTGCGCAGCGGCCATCGTCTCCATCATATTGGTAAGTCTTTCCAAACTATCCTTCAAGGCAGTCACTTCTCCCCTGAGCTCTTGATTTTCCTGCTCGAGTCTTTCCATCCTCCTGCGACGGTCGGCTCCGGTTTTGTATGGACGAAACAGTTTGACGACTGAGTAAAAAGACACGCATGAGCCTCATGATTTATCGAAATGCAACAAATGTATGAATGCCATGTCACAAAAATGTAAATTTCAGGAAAAACAAACACCAATATCAAAATTCAAATGCGCAACATTCAAAACATCACAGAGGTCAAGGACTATAGGAAAAACTCCAAACTTCATTCATTCTCAAATAATCAAGACTTTAAATATCAAGTACAAATATTCTGGTTTGTTAACCATTACAAAAATAACACCAATTCTCTTCCGGAATGAACGACATAAATAAAGCAAAATAAATTACAAAGGTAAGACTAATTCTTGGGTCTCTGGGTACTGCATTCTTTCACTTCTTCCTTGAAAGTCTTCAACATGTTTTGGCACATTGAGAGAAAGTAACTCACAGCTGGGTAGGATCCATCGTCTTCGAATTCCCCTCTTGCCATAGAAAGTCGGAAAGGTAGCTCTTCTACCTGCAAGTTGCACCATTCAATAAGCTGATTAAGCTTATCTCGGTACATGTCTCTTTCCTTGATTCGATCTTGTACAACTTGCTGGTATCCTTGGAAGTGACCCCGCACCTCATTTCTCGCTGACTCCCAAATGTTGCGATCCTTGGTCAAAGCCTCGTATTGTTCTTTCCAGTACTGGGCGTTTCCTTCAGCGCGATTCACCTCTTGGCACTTGAAATCCCAATCTTCCACGGTAAATCGTGAGACATCCATGGCTTGCATCCTAAGCTCATATTCCTGATTCGAACTTCTCACCGCCTCCTCTAGTGCTGCGGTAAGCTCTGCAATCTTCTTCTCAAATTCTTTTCTTTCGATTTTTGCCTTTTTAGTCGCCCTGACATACCAATCCTTGTTATTCGCGCTTTTCCGGCAAACCCTGCTTAAATCCTCCTTCAAGTGAACCACCGTTCCATAAGTCTGATCCAGACACCCTTTAACATTATTTTTCTTTCGCTCTTCTTCGTTGGCCTTTTCTTGGATTGCTTCGGCTTGAACAGTTTTTCGAGCCAAGTCATACCTCAATTCATTCCTTTCGTGGGTGACCCGGTGCAGTTTTGAACTGAGCTCTTCGTTTTCTTTCCCAAGATTGGCTACCTTCATTCGGAGTTCCTCTACTTCTTCAAGGGATATTGGTTCATGCACAGGAGGCTTGGGGAGTACTTCTCCAGAAAAGGGTAGTTTGACGATTTGGACTCTTTCAAGGACCCACTGTCGGTAGGGCATCCTGACCACCCCATCTCTTTTTCTTAGCTCGGAACCTTTGGTGTGAACTTTTTCCCAAGAGAGGCATATCCTGAAGAGTAATGCTAGATCATTCACACCTCTATCGTGAAGTATCATTTCTTCCAATTCAGCGTCTTCTGGTTTTCCTAGCATAGGGTATTCATGCTGCCGTATAGTCAAAATGGGATTATAACTAATGCACCCTTTTGATCCCATTAGTGGCACGTTTCTGAAATTTCCACAGCTCATAATAATCCGATCAACATCCAACTTGTTGGGATACCAGGCAATGTCCCTTTCGGTGAGGGAAGCTAACATCTGGGACCATTCCCCACTTGTCATCTTGGGAATTAGAGCATTGCGTTTGAAAACGTGAGATGTGAGCCATTTATACAGCAATGGGAGGCAAAAAGTCAAAACTGCACCTTTCTTCTCGTGACGGAGGTGGAGATTATAAAACACGTCTGCCAACAACGGGTATACTGGGCTTTGACATTCTTTCCAAACCGCCCAGAATATATTAATCGCTGCCGTGTCAGTGTAATCCTCAAAAGTTGGAAATAAAACCAGACCGTAAACGAGGAGAGCTAATATGTTGACTAAAGCAGCCCATTTACGTTCCTTTATTAATTTCTTGCTTTCCTGCTCTAAAAATAGCCTATGGAAACCCCAAAACTCCCTCTTTTGCTTCCAGTTAGCTTTAGCTGTGGGAATGGGGATCTGAAGAGCTTCCGCTAATACCTCCACCTCAAGATCCCGACTGACAAGGGTGTAAGGTGCCTTTCCCTTCATAGAAAATCCCAAGAACCCTTCAAATTCTCCCAGAGACGGCGTTAACTGAAAGTCCTGAAACAAGAAGCTTCGCATCGGTGGATCATAGAATTGGGCCAAAGCTGTGAGTCCCGGGATTTGCACGTCGACTTCTAGAAGATGCAGTACTTGGACGAACCTTGCTTCAATAGCCCTCTTGTAAGAGGCGGGCATTTTTTCTAAGCAGTCCTTAAGAACAGCAGTATTCGGTGAGAAAGCTTTTAGTTGTAGAGTCTTCCTTTTCCCTGAACTCATGACTGTTTTGAATGTGAAACAACAAATAGATGTGTTTTCCTGAAATAACAAGATGTGTAGGTTATGATGCGTATGCTACATGATTATGAATGCACAAATCTGGATCCGGGATAACAATGGGAGCTTGGAACTCTAAAATGTAGGCTCTAGAGGGTCGATCTATATCTTTCTACCCATAATGCCCACTCACAAGGTAGTTTCTATGGTGATGGTATAGGGATACTCAAGGTCACGGACGTTTATCGTACTAATGTCCCGCCGCAGGCTAGCTGCATTGTGACGATAATAACGATAAGGTCTACCTTGAGTGGAGTTCTCATGTTAGGCGTGCAAGGAGCGAGTCCTTGGAGCCTAACATTACACAACTACCAAAATTAAAACAGGTTCTAGGGGGGTCCCAGAATCACAGCCCTTTCATGAATCAGGTCCCGCGACAGGCTAGCTGCGTTGTGACAAGATCTATGAAAAGTCTAACTATCTGGGGGAGCTTTCATGTTAGGCGTGCAAGGAGGGAGTCCTTGGAGACTAACACTAATAACATCCAATTCTAACTTAGGTGTCCCCTCTTCTTTTTCAAAACTCAAATTTCAAGATTCAAATACACATTCACCCGTGACATAATCCCGAGATCCAACAGACAGATATAATGAGCAAATAATAAAGAAGAAAACAGCAGATAAAATATCAATAACAAATAAAGAAGACAAAACAACAAATCAGTAAACAAACGCGAACTATCCTAAGCTAGGCTCGACTCTCTTATGCACAAGCCATGTGTGTATAATCCGTGTTCATCCCCAGCAGAGTCGCCAGCTGTCGCACCTCGAAAAATACGATCCTAAAATAAACAACAGAGTCGCCACCTAATTCTATTTATTCTACGAGAGAAAAGGAAGATATAGACACAACCTAAATAAAGGATAAGAATGGTCATCGAAACCACTAATCTAAGTTCGGGAGTCAGTTACGCAAGGGGAAGGTGTTAGGCACCCCTCACGTCCGTTGTACTCAACGGGAACCTCTTAGTCTAGTTTGCGCTTAAAATGTTAACTTGTTATTATTGTCTTCTCTTAATTATTAAGTATCGATATTTGTTATTTATTTGTTATGGAGAAAGGTTAAGTTTTTTATTATTGTGCTTGCGAAGGATTAAAATCCCCGTGCCTACGTATTCCCCTGTGCAATGGGAAAGTCAGAGCTTCGTAGTTCGTGCTACTACGATTCGTGTTTTTTAATTGAACGATTGTTTAAAAATGCATTCTACTGTTAAGCGTTGGCTTATACTCGCGGTGGAGGCTGAAGCGCTAGCTTGTTCGAGAGATAGAATGATTTAAACAATATTCGTTTTAGAAGAAAGTGTTTTGACTTTGTTAAAGGTGTTTTAAAACGAGAGGGCGAATGAACCACGCGTGGGGCTAGCCCATGTTGCGGTTGCATTCAAGAACGTGCGGAGTGCGAGACTCCGGAGTTCAGTTACTCGCTATTTAATTATGAAGATGATTTGGATTGGTTGGTATGTTTTAATTTGAGATTTGAATATTTGATATACGAATAGTGGTTGAACCAACGCGTGAGGCTAGCCCATTTGCGGTTCGATCCAGAACGTGCGGAATGCTAGATTCCGGAGTTCCTTTTTCGTAAATTAATTAAGATAGATTGAATTGTTTTTTTATACGAATGGTGATTGAACCAACGCGTGAGGCTAGCCCATTTGAGGTTCAATCCAGAATGTGTGGAATGCTAGACTTCAGAGTTCCTTTTTTCGTAAACTAACTAAGGCGCGTAAAAAGGATTGTGCAGATGGCGATCATAAGACCGACTTACGTGTGTGCTAAAGGTATATGTATGAAATGATTAGCATGGCATTGAACCAAGAAATAAGTTATTATTATTTGAAATGATTTAAATTATTACTCTGTAATGTTATATTCATGTCTTGCTTAATAAATTAATTATCGAAAATCGAGAACGAGATTCATGTTATACCAAACAATACGTCGTCCATACGACCCAAATAAAGAACGATGACATGTAGGTAAACACTTCGCAAAACAAGAATAACAACACAGAGAAAAAAAAAAAAAGAAAGTTAATCACAATAACATAAGATTAAAAATTTATTAATAAATAAATTGACAAAATTATTTTAACCAAATTAATAAATAAAATGACAAAATTATTTTACCAAATTAATTAATATGAAAATATTTTTTTTTAAAAAAAGCTTATTACTTCTATATTTTTCTTATTATAAAGGAAAGGATACCTAAATAAAAAAAAACTACTAAAACCTAAAACAAATGAATTAAAAAAAACTGAAGATGAACAAAAGTGGGGACCGGCCCAAGAGGCCCATATGGGGCGGCCAAGTCCAGGCGTGACGGGTCAGACCCGTTACCCGAATCCGGTTTGTCCTTAAAACTATAATGAAAGAAAAGGAAACAAACCCTAGCCGCAAAAGGGGAACAAGAACGAGCCAAATGAAAGAGGAAACAAAACCAGTAGAACACCAATGTTACTCAAATGATAAACACAAAGCTATCAGAAAAAACTCCAACCAAAATCGCGTTTTACGAACGAAAATCAAACAAAGT
Source organism: Lathyrus aphaca (assembly GCA_963966055.1). NCBI lineage: Eukaryota > Viridiplantae > Streptophyta > Magnoliopsida > Fabales > Fabaceae > Lathyrus > Lathyrus aphaca. The sequence goes on along the minus strand of OZ014520.1, from coordinate 127,618,066 downwards.
TCATCATCTTACAAAGATTTTCTCAAAATAGGATGAAAAGATGATAAAGACGAAAGAAAGCAAAACCTTCCGCGAAGAAAAAACGAACGCCTTATCCAGTTAACTTCGTCTCTCGCGTTTGGTTCGAGTCGAGTTCCTCTGTTGCTCTATCTCTCCTTGCGATTTGGGGCGGTTCCGGCAGCGAGGGTTTCGTCCGGTGATGTTCGAAGGTTTCTTACGGAAATCTCATCGGCGAAAGGGCAATGGTTTGAGTTTGGGGTTGACGAAGGTTGATTTTTATGATAATGGATGATGGTGTGGCGGAGGTAGATGGAGGTTGTGAGAGTGGAAGGGCCTGATGCTTGGCGGACTGATGCAGAAAAGTCGAGTGGTTTTAGTTGTTGAAGGTTCAAGGCTTCTGGTAAACGTTTTCTCTTTTCGTTGTCTTTCTGCAAATTTTGTTAAGATTGCTTTGATACTTTGGATATTGTTTGGCTGTCTATCCCCCTTTTTCGTTGTTGATACCCTCTTCCTTTATATCAATATATCCCGTTTTTTCAGTCTGATTGCTTTTTCCCAAAAGCATTGATCTGATGTTTGCTTTAATCTCAAATGTTGTCCTTGCAGGTTTTGTCCCACTTGGAGCAAGATCTTTTCATGTTTTGACAAAAGTGATAGGGATAGGGTTGACAATAGCTGTACTTGCAGCCGTACTGAATTTAGTTGCAGCAGGTTTGTTACTTCCCTTTTTGCATCAAAACCTGGTTTGTTGTATTTCTGCTCTGCTTTGTTTGTTGGCATTTCGGTTATTGCGCCTTGGTTAACTTAGTTTCAAACTAACTTTTTTTTGAAATGAACTTCACAAGTTATATCCGAACTGAATTAGCCATCCCTTTTTACTGCTGTAAACTCCTTGTTTTTTACTGACTTCTGTTTCTTATTTCTTCTTGTTCCTTTTTCATGGCAATGGCTTGAGGGAGTGGCACCACAAGACTCGGATTTACGACAGAAGTAACAAACAAAGAGAAACAATCAACAGAAGCCAAAGCCTATGAACCGGATGGCTGCAACGCTGAATGCAGGAACAGCTGTATATGCCACTGAGGCCCGAATAATGGTGGTCACTGATGTTCCATTCATTTGTGTACTCATGTAACATCATGAAGAAACGATTTTTTTTGAAATTCTTTTTCGTACTGCTGTAGCCTTTGGAATTCATATAATCATCATATAAATATTTTTCTTTTGTAACCTTTGAACTTAATTGCCTAGTATCCCCTTACTTCTCCAGTTTGGTACTGTTTGGTTTCCTTTTTTTTTTATAAATACTGCCAAAGTCAAAGCCCAAGCTTCACTGCAAAATTTTTTAGGGATACATGCGCTTATATGATGGAAAGGTGGCCCTACTAGGACAAAGCCGCATATGAACTTAGTTAAAAACAAATCGGACAACACTCTTCTTGTGTCCCACAAAGCTGCCCAAAAGTACATCCCACATGCTAATTATCTTGTAAACCCTTTGGAACAAGAATTAATGTCAATGAAATATCGACTCGAAAATTAGATGAGGACCAAAACTTAATCTAAGAGTCCGCCTAAAATATGACGTAAATGAATGTAATGGAGATTTAAAATCTATTTGAATTTATGGATTGGAACAATGGAGTCTTGAGGATTGAATTCAAAAGTGAATTGGAACTAGAAATAAGAAATGAGGTATGAAATTTGAGCCTGGAATTATATTTGAACTTATCAATTGGGATGGAATTGAAATCAATAATTGGGACCATAAATGACTTGGAATTTGAAAATAAAAATGAGAGAAAGAAAGAGAAAAAACGAATTAAAATGGATTAGAGACAAGGACCTTTGAAAATGAATTAGAACTAAAACAAAAAAAATAGAAAAAATGGGAAGTGAACTTAGAGATGGGAATGTGAATAGAAATTTAAAATAGAAGCGAAACCTGGAATTTTGCTTAGAAATTGACTTGCACTTTAAAGTCGAAATGTGACTAGAAAATTTGGTAATGACTCGGCTTTTTGAAACCAAAACTTGAAACGAGATTTGAAACTAAAACCAAATCTTAACAGATACCAGGAGAACGAGGTCCATAATTCAAATTTAAAATTCCAAAATCCATGACTTAAAATACCAATTCCCGACTCCAAACTTCAAAGCATCAAACTCTAAATTTCTCGAACCAAACGAAGATAAATATCTAGTATTGTTACACAAAAAAGATCTTTCTCACCACTCTTGCAAAACTTCCAAATATCTGGTACGCGCTTTGTATGCTGATGATGAGATGAAAGATGTGCAAAATTTTCTGGTCAAAATTTAGGGTATGACAGCTGCCCCTATTTAATGCAAGCATATGCAAGAAGTATGCAAATGAAGATACAAAATTAGGGTTTTCATGCCACATGAGATGCAAAACTCAAAACACAGAAGCAAATGACAAGATAAAAAATTGAAAATGCACTCAAAGGAACCCTAAACCTATACTAGGTTACCATCCAAAGGGGGAGGTCAGAAGCTAAACCTAGAAGGAGTTATGAATTTCCTAAGTTTCTAGGGTTTTTTGGGTGATCCTCAATGTAAAATGCCAAACAAATTGAAAATGCAAGATAAAAATGAAACACAAATGTTTTTGGGTGCTAGAAACCATGCATAGAACAATGCAAAAAGAACCATTCACAAACTCAACTTGGTTTAAAAGTTATGAATTTTTGAAGTTAGGGTTAGAAAATGAACAATTTTAAGAACCCTAATTCATTGAAAAATGTCAAAGCATGATCAAAACCAAAAAGAAATTTGTGTTGATGGTATGACAATGTCTCTAAATGTTTAAAGATGCAACAAGAATTTTTTGGGATTTTTTAGAAAGCTAAATGATATTTTAATTAATTAATTTTCATTAATTAATTAAAATAAACAATTAAATGTCTAAAAAATGATTTTTTAATGCAAAAAATAAAAATAAAAATACTTTTGGGTTGAGAAAATTATTTGGAATTAAAATGCTGAATAAAAATATTTTTTGGGATTTTTTAACTATTTTAAATAATTCGTACAAAATAAATAAGAAAAATGAATTGAAAAATGAAATAAACAAAAGTATGCTGAATGAATGGCCTGGATTGAAACTGGGTTTAAAGGGATTGACCTGGCGCGCTATCCTACGACTCAAATTCAAATTCTATTAATCCTAATTAAATTATTAATTAATCCAGATTAATCACTAATGAAAAGATCTTGGCCATTCACTGCACGCGGGAAAGACAAATCCAAGGGTCCACATTCAAAGTTTGCCCTAACCCTAATTAGTCACTTAATGACTTTCAAGTGGCCGGAGAAGACCTCCGGTTATCTTCTCCGGCCAGCTCCTCACCTAAAAATTCTCAACTTCTTCCCTAGGCACTTTCTGGAGCTCTAAAGCTTCAGATTCACTCCTCCCACTCCCCTTGACACTTGATTGGATAAGTCTCCCAGGGGAATGTCCGTCTCTTTTATCCCAAGTCAGGGTATTCAGGATTTTAATCTTTTAATAAAGAAGTGCAACGAATGGAAATCTAAAGGTCCTAGGTACAATATTTTGAAACAAGACGGGAACGAAGTCTTCATATTACTCAGCAACGAATCAGGATTTATTTTCCCCGGCCAACAGTTGTTATACAAAGCTACTCATTCACTTCAACTACATAATTCATACATACATCATTTACATCATATCATGTCATACACATCCATAATGCATACGACATTCTTACCTACATTAAGAATATCATGTCATACATGCATACATCAAATAATCTTGCATAAACTAATCTTTCCTTTTCAGGATAATTTGCAGTCAGGAAAACATTACCAACTCATAGAGCCAGTTCAAAGACGATCTAAACAAAGATCTAGTGCTGATACTTAGTGTAAGATGCTTTTCTTTCCTTAAGACAGTTCAGAGACGATTTAAACGAATTTCTAGTGCTGATACTTAGTGCATGATGCTTTTCTTTCCTTGAGACAGGTCAAAGACGATCTATACAAAGATCTAATACAAATACTTAGTACAATATATCTTTCCCCCCAGAGATAATTCAGAGATGATCTACACGGAGATCTAGTACTGATATTTAGCTTAGATATGTTACTGAGATAGTTCAGAGATGGTCGAGACGAAGATCTAATTCTGATACTTAGTGCAATAACAACATTCAAATAGAGTCAAACTTAGACACATTATGATACTCTTATCCACAAATCTTTTCAATGGAATCTATAAGCCCATCTCTGAATACTCCGAATGGAATCTCTAAGCCCATTCAAGCAATAAAATCAACCAACATTATTGCTTTTACGCATCGGCAAGTGCAAAATTTTGGGCTTTAGTGTTCAATCCCCTTCAACCTTCAAGTCACGAATGGCGTACGTGCCAATCTAACTCCTCAAGTTTCAGAAAATTGAACAGGGGCCGCTGTTGTATCCCAAAATTTTCCCTCCCATATTCAAGATAATGTATTTCAAGAGGTCCCCTAATGGTCACAAGATTCACAATTGCTCAAAAGGATTCAAAGTTTCATCAGACAAAGCCTCATCCTAAGCAATGTATCTGAAATTAGGGTCTTGAATTTCTCATGGAAAATTGAACTTATAAAGCCTCAAGTGGACTTCATGACATACCACATACTCCAAAGATTCCTCATGTCAAATTTCAAGGCCTTCCATACAAGTTTGGTCAGTCAGATGTTCAGATACTTAAAAATCAGTTAACTTGGTCAACAAGTCAAGCGTGGTCAACATAAAATCAAACTTCAAGATTTTTGGTCAACATCAATATTATGAGGTGAAATTCATCATTTGATCAAGGGTTGATCATGATTCATCAAGGAAACCTCAGAATCATTAAGAATCAAGAGTTACTAAATTAGGGTTTTGTGCAGGAAAAGTCAATTGAACTTTGACCAGCCATAACTTTCACATACTTCATCAAAAATTTCCCATACGAAGCTCATTTTTAAGGAAATTCAATTCTCTACAACTTTGTGTCTCACAAGCCAATTCCAAAAATGCTTCATTTGAGAGATATGAGCCAAGACATTACAGATCATTTTGAAAGTTAACAAAAAGTCAACTTTTTCAAAAGCTCGTAACTTAAAAATGGAAAATGATATGGACATGGGACCAAATGGAGAAGTTATAGGACACTATAAGCTTTCTAAAAAGTCCTAGAAAACCTTCATGAGATAAAAGTTGAGGGAGTTATGCCTTATTGAAGTTGGGCAATTTTGAGGAGGTGTATGAAGCAAAAAGGGCCAAAACTCAAATTTTCTTCAAATGGAACCATAATATTTCAACCCAAACTTAAAGATGAGACTATTCACGACCCAATGATCAATTTTTCTGATTTTTATTATTTATTTTATATTATATTGAATTTTAATCATTTAAATTCAATTTTAATTGAAATAAATCATAAAAACTCAAATATTTGATTCCAAAATTATTTTGGGATCAAATATTTGATGATTAAGATGATTGATCATGGTCAAATTCGTGCAAAACTCAAATGGCATGATTTTATATGATTTTTTGACAAATTTGGAAACCACGTTCCTTCACATTCAAGCAACCACAAATCCATCATAACAAAGGCCAAAATCTGACCTAATTCACTCTATTATAAGTACACGAAAATATTACAATGAGAGGGGACGAAAATTCAGAGCAAAAAAACCACTTTCAAACTTCAATTTTTTTCAAGAAAAGTGCAAAATCGTTTTCATAATTCCAGTTGATTTCAAAGGTTTTTGAAGATTGCAATAGCTTCCTTGAAGTATTTTGAGCATGATTCGATCATCACCATCATCCAAAACATCACATAACTCATAAACCGAATTTGTTTTCATGTTATTCTTGATTTTTTTTCAATTCACATAATTGACGCATAATTAATTGATTTTGTTTGCATAATATTGTTTGTTTGATTGTGTAGATGGTTTCTGGATAGATCAATTGAAGTTCTAATGCAGGTTCAAAGATTCACCATTGTTAGGGTTCTTGAGCTTGAAATTGGGGACCCTATAAAGTAGCCATTTAAAGACCAATTAAAGATTCAATGAGACTCACAAGACATCCTTTGATTGATTTACATTATTAGAATTGATTTATATTGTGTGTATAACATTTTGCAAAACGCAGGTATTCCAGTGACGGACGAAAATCGTCACTAAAACCTTTAGCTATGGATGGAGTGTAACTATAGCCTCATCGGACGACCAGACGAAGAAGACGACCTGACGCGCGTTTTTCAAATTCAAAAAGCTTGTTTATTTTATAATAATTTCTTGATGGTTAATTGCAGCGTGGAAGCAAGTCTCCCGGTGGATGGAGGCGTGCGCGTGTGAGGCAAAGGGCATGGGTTCGAATCTGGTCTCCACCATATTTTTGCAACCTGGTTTCTTTTCCTTTTTTAGCTTTCTTATTGTTTTATTTTTATTTTTATTAATTAACCACAATTAACCATAAATTAATTTAACTTAATCACTTTAATTTTTTTAAAAAATAATTTCACTAATAAATTTCTAATTATTTTCAAATAATATTTTTCATGTAAATAAAATTAGTTTTCTTATGTTTTTTTAAATTAATTTTGTAAATTAATTTAGTAATTAGGTTTAGATTAATTTTAATCAACCCTAATTTTAATCAACCCTAATCTTAATCAACCTTAATTTTTTCTAAAAACCTAATTTTTTTCTAAATCCTGATTTTTCGTAACCCTAATTTTTTTATACAACAAATAATTATTTTTCTTAACCTAATTTAGTTTAATTTCTTTAATAATCCTCTATTTATTTTCTTAGAAAATTTGTATAGGATGTACGATTATGTAATTTTATTTTCTCGTATCCTTTTCCCGATTATGTAATTTTCTCCTAATATGTAATAGTTAATTAGGTTTAATTTTCCGCATTTTAATTTTCTGCAATCCCCCTAAAAGACAAATGTACCCCCTCCCCTAATGTAATAGCGTAGGATCTTTATTTCCACTATTAAATTTCTGCAAATAAATGCGTGGTTAGTAATTTAGGGAGTGCAAAGACTGCATGCTTAACAAATTGAACCTATCCCATAAATTCAAGATAAATAATTAAAAATAATATTCACACACGTAAGTCGATCGTTCTACGATCGCCATATGCACCTCATTGGGTTTCTCCTCTTGGTTGCCTTAATAAATGGTCAAGTCCCTAAAAAATTGGGGTGTCTTTAGCAAATGTCCCTACAGATAAATCATTAAGTCCCTTCAAAGTTAAAAAGATCATAGTCCCTCGATGACCCTACAAAATAAATGATCTCGTCCCTCGATGCCGCTACGGAAAAAATGATGATTGTCCCTACGAATTGCTAAAGACACCCTACAAGTTGCTTTCTATGGCCATACGATGACCCAATGTTCGTCCCTTTAAAATCCAAGGTAATGGCTACTTACTCCTTAATAGTAAGGACAGTTTTACCCTTGAAAGGAAATAAAGAAACACGAAAGACTAACTTAGGGTAGGTAGTGCTTAATTACTTGCTCACAAAAATTCTTTTCACACCCCACTTTTAAAACATTTTCAAACTCAAAGCTTTGTATACATCCATACGAGGATCATGACAAAGACTTATGAAATTTTTTAAAACACACACTACATATTTTTCAAACAAGTTAAAGTGAACTAAGTAACTAAGAGCCCATGGATAACCATGGATATAAAGGATGCTAACACATTCTCTTTGTATAACCTACCCCCCGAACTCAAAATCTTTTTAAGGTCTTTCCTGTTCTTTTATACCCTTTCCTAAATTCGATAAAATAAAAGTCGGTGACGACTCTTGCTATCCGTAACATAGTTTTTGGAAACAAAAATGCCCAAGTCAGTCCTCCCACCGTGTTACACTACCCTTACAGGACAAAAATCGTTATGTGTTAGCTTTTCTGTCCCACCTACCTCCCTATGCTATTTGACGTGTGAATCTTTATATCTTGATGCCACAATGATTTTTCATTTAATCCCAGCAAAACAACCCAATGTGCTTCATCATTACTTTTCAATCACAAAACCAAGTAGAGATCTTCCAATCTTACAAATTGATTTTGAAACACCTTTCAATTTTCAATTTTATGCTACTGTATTAACTAATCATGTTTGTATTTATTTCCTTCAAACATTAGCATTATTGTTCACAACTTGTGTGCTGTACGAAATGTTATAAGACAAAAATGTGAAGTGGATACGTGGATCTCAATAACAAGTGGGTTATGTAGCAGTAAAGTTCTTCCATTGAAATTTCTTAGTAATTCAAGACGAGAATCTATTTGTGATTAGTTCCTTATTTCTTGTGCTCAAATATGTCAACAATTGGGTATATTTATATTGGATGATTTTTATGAGTTGAAGCAATGGGATCCAGGAAAATATTTATATTACAACAATTATTTTAAAACCTTGAGGACAAGGTTCAAGTGAATCTGACGGCAATGATAGAGAGTTTAATTGATAAATATTAGTTAAAATATTTAGTTATAATTTTAATATATAATTTTAGATTAATTATTATTATATTCTAGAAGTTTCTTATGTCTTTGTGATTGTGCCACTTAGATGGCTAAGATGTGTTTAATGTAGTATTTAAAGTGTAGTGTTCTATTATCATGGAAATTAAGAAAAATCAATGAAATTTATTAGTTTAATTTTATTTGTCTTTTTATTTTATAGCTTTCTCTAAACTTGTTAGGATTTCTAATTTTCTCCTTATCAATTGATTATATCAGTAATACAAAAATTTCAATCTGATTTATTTGGATACATGATTGTCATCCATTGATAGTATAAAATTATTTTACACTCTTAGGGCATCATCATTTTTCTCTATAATAACTACTTGTAAGTTATATATAAAAATTTAAAATTGAATATTAAATAATTGTTTTGAAAATTTTAGAATATTTTATATATTTATTAAATTTAAAATTATTAAAATTATTTTTGTTCCGAGTCGGCAAAAATCTAATATAAAGGTCCAATTCCACACAAACTCAATTAAAATTATTCAATGTACATGTGATATTCAAGATACACTTTATGATCTAAATTTTCCAATATAACTCATCTTGGACTCTAAAGTCACTTGGGTGTTGAAATGTCAACCTTGTAGGTTCATTTTGCGCCACCATACCGGAGATCAACATAGTCGATTACATAGTCTTACATCATCAATCAATATCAATTTTTCTTTCATAACAGAACAATGACACCACCGTCTGTAGGAATTGACTCTTAATTCCCACAAAATCCCACTAATATATCATCTTTGATCCAAAGTTAGACTCTCTATTGGAACCACAAAAAGATTAAGGCAGTCACCTCCTACGTCACACTGAATATCTCAATTACTTATTTTAATCATGTTCCATCTTAATTATCAGTAATGAATGAGATTTGCACCGTAGCAATATCTAACAGATATCCATCATAAGAGCACCTCCTCCAAGTAATGGCTGATATCAGATCACGAAGTAAGGACCGATTGGAGCTAAGATTTCGATATTTCAAGAAGATAAATAGAGCCTTGAACATAGAGTTTCCATTAGTTATAAATGTCATTGTCATTGATCATACGCCCATAATATTTATCGTAAGCAAAGGAAGTTCATGTAACATCCTTTGCACCAACACGCTCGAGCAATTAAGTCTCTGATAATAAGATATAAATCTATACGGTGGTGAATATCTTTTGGCCTTCAGAAATTTAGTAACCCACCTTTGCAAAATGATAGATCTGACATTATCATTGGGAGAATGAACGAACAAGAGAAAGGTAATACTAAACTTCTTGCTAATTTCATGTAAGAGCGCCTTTCGTGGCCTCTTAGTAAATCCTTCCTAGCAAGGCTGAAGGTAGTGTATCATAATACTGGAGGAATATGTATCAGGGAAGTCATCCTCAAAAACCTTTTCACCTCTTCGGCACTAGAAAAATAAGGTTCTAGGAGAGTTAGTATGTTTAGTCTAGACATGCGCGAGGATGAAGTCATACCTATATTAGACGATGATTTCGATGTGGTTCAGCTTGATGATAATCCCGCTCGGGCGGTAAAGATAGGGTTCAAGCTTCCTTTTGAATTAAAGATTATGTGGATCAAATATCTCCAAGAAAATGTGTTTTTTTCGCTATTTACCCTCACGAGATGTTTGACACCGACCACACGGTAGCCTGTCATCAATTAAATGTCGACCATTGTGCCCAATATGTTCCCCCAGTAAAAAAGAAGGCATGCCATGAATAAAGTTTAAGTTACTGCTAGCATAATGGAATGCTTGCTAAAGGACAAATTTATTTCAGGAGTGAAATACAGATAGTAGCTTTCGAGTGTTGCACGAGTTAAGAAAGCCTTCGAAAAGTGGAGGATGTGGTATAGTATATTGATATCAATAGAGGATGCTTGAAAGACTCCTATTTGTTGTCAAATATCGACAAACTTGTGGATAACTCGACTAGATAACATGTTATCATTCATGGATTCTTATTCAAGGTACAACCAAATCCCTATGTTCTGTCCCGATAGGAAAAATATAACCTTTATGACCAAACAAGATAATTATGATACAATGTAATGTCTTTCGGATTGAAGAACACAATCGCGACGCACCAAAGGATGATGAACAATGTCTTTGTGGAACTGATGGGTGAGGTGCTAGAGGTATATATGAATGAAATGATAGTAAAATCTATTCAAAAAGAGCTTCATGATCAACGTCTCTGAAGGGTGTTCAAAAAAGTCTAACAATATAACATGAGGCTCAATTCTAAGAAGTGCACATTCATAGTGAGAGCTGAAAAATCTTAGGTTTCTACTTAAAAAATAGTGTAATTGAAGTCAACCCTGACAAGTACAAAAAGGTGGTTCGAATGAGTTTCCCTAGGGATGGACAAAGAAAAATTGTCTGAAGCTTATTGTCCGACAAATGCTACTTGTTAGAATTCGGTCGGGTCAAAATCAGATCGTCGGGTTACACAGGTGGTTTAAGAGATTATTATGGGTTAGTGACAACTTAGTTCGATTATTACATTCAACTTAAAATAAACTGCAACCGACCGATTTATAACCTTTATTATTTTATTTAATATAAATGAATTGGGTTGGATGTTCAGTCCAACAAACATACCTAAGCCCAATAACAAACATACATATTCAAACTAGTTAGAAAACTCTAGTCGCCGCTCCATTTTCATTTCCCTTTGTTTTTTCTCTGATTTCTACTCTCTTTGTTTCTTCTCTCATTTCACTATGTTTTGTTCTCTGTTTCTTCTCACAGGCAGAACATTCTCAACATGGGTTCTTCTTCTAAATAACAAATGTCCCAATTATTTAGTTCATATTTCTTTGAATATAATCTTTATTTTGTGTATATCACATTTATTTCTTTGAATATCATATCTCTATTTCAACTCATACTTTATACATTATTCTTTTCACTTTGTTATCTTCTATTTCTTAATGTTTTTGTATGTTCTTTTTGGTGTAGATTAATTTTAATTTTTAATGTGAAGGAAAACTCAAATATAAGGAACTGATGTTTAATTTTTTTTAACTTAATTTTGAGATAATATTATGTTTTGAACTAAGAGATGTTTATTGTGTATATATGTTTAAGTATCATTTGTTACCCCTAATACATTTATATGTTTATTCTTCTAAGGTAAGGGTCGTCAATTTTCGTTTGGTTTTTATTATATTGATCTATTTTTTACTAACAAATTATTTTTTTATGTTAGTTGTGCTTCTTCGTCCAATTGTTTCTAAATCATATATTGTTTTTTGTAATGTTTGTTGCTTAAGATGATGGAAGTTGGATTTGTAGTTGGAGCTGAAGAAAAATCGTAAGTTGTATTTAATCGTAAGTTGTGTTTCTGTTTCTCTTTTATTAGTTTCAAATTTGTATTATGAACATGTTTATAACTTTTTTACCATAATATTTTGACTATATATATTTTTTAAAGGTTTAAATAGTATTTTTGTCTATGTAAATTAGTGATTTTTTTTTGGGTTTTGTCTCTATATTTTATTTTTTGTTTGCGGTTTAATCTCTAAAGCTAAAATCTGCAGGAAAATCTACAACTTTCCTGCAAATTTTCTGTATATTTTGATTTTATGAACTAAAATGAATACGAATGTAAAATATAGGGACGAAAATCATTTTTATTTTTACAGAAAATCAAAATCTCGTTAACTTACTGGAACTAAAATACTATTTAAGTATTTTCTAAATGGAGATTCCATGTTCTAACTTATGTACACTGATGTGGAATTTTTGGAGTGATTTATCGTAGGTTTTACAATTGTAAAAGATTGTGTTTAGAATTGTTTGTATGTAGTTATTTTTGTTGCTTTAAAAAACTGATAAAATAAATATGTTGTTCAATGCGTTATATCTTTTAAAGTTAATTTTCTATTTAAATATAAAATAAATTATTTCTTCCTTTCAGAATTTTTAAGAGATTGAGGAAAAAATATTATATATGTTTTTAAGAGATTGGATAGTTACATGAGTCTAAATATTCTATGAGCTTGGACTTTAAATGACCAAATAGGTTTTGTATTTGGATATAAATTTATAAGGAATCAACCTATAAAATAATAGCAATGGATCGACTATAATTTTGGGTTAAACTTTATTTGAACTAACTTGGACTTAGAATGGTCTGGTAGGCTTTTTATTTAGACTTAAATTTCAGAGGAACCAAATTAAAAAGAAAAACAAGTAGAAAATTGAGTCATTTTAAATTTGGGCTTGCAATTCAATTTGACCCAATTAAATGGTTAACTGAAAAACCGACTTTATAAATTGAACCAGTCTAAATCGATAAGCCAAAAAGTCAGAATATGGGCCCATGGTTCTCACATGTGGGATGGCTCGATTTGGTAGTTTGGGCCCGAACTGAGTCGATGTCCACCCCTAAGTTCCCCAACCTCGAAGAAGAAAGTTAATAAACTAAACAATATGTTGATCACTTTAAACATGTTCATTTCAAAATCTGTCCAATATCCATTGCCTTTCTATAGGTTGTTGAAAAAGAAGCAAAGTTTAAATTGACACCTGAATGTGAAAGGGTTGTCATTAGTTATAGTTGTCACCGTGATCGATCATACGCTCACAAGATTTCTCGTAGACAAAGTAAGTTCTTGTAATCTCTTGTACGTCAACACGCTCAAGCAATTAAGTCTCTAATAATCATATATTAATCCATATAGAGGCAAATATATTTTGATCGTTCAAATTTCAATGTTCAAAACTCATTGTGCAGTCAAATTGTAGTGACCAGTTAGTAAACCATTATTTAATTTGTCATTAGACTAGAAGTATGCATTTTTGTTTTTTTGGCACCCGAGTTTGTGGTTGTTCTTATTTTCATAATGTAGGTGCAATGGCTGAAAACAACACTAGTCGAATTAGGCTTGGGTGTGTGTCTTGAACCACGTCAGTATGACGTGATAAGGCTACAATGAAGACCATGAGGCCACGAGTTTTTGATAACTTGTTTGGGGGTGCATTTACTTTGTAGCCCCGAGGTTCACACCCGTCTGGTTCTCATAGTCGACTCTCTCAGGCATATGATGCAACAGATCCTGAAGTTCCTAAAGCCTGTGAGGAAGTTGTTGTCGATGCACCATTAGAGAGTTACCCAAAAGGCCTATTTGACACCTCCTTATTTCATCTTTATGCAGACCATGTTGCTAGGTGTCGCAACGCAAAAAACAACTAGCTCAAAATAGAGTCCCCATCAAACGTTATTTATCCCAACGGGGAAAGGAAACGATCGAAGAAACATCAAAATGGAGAAGAAACGGTCTCTCAACAAAATTCGGGGTTCGAGAGTCGATTACACAAGGGGAACGTTTTAACACACCCCCGTGTACGTTGTACTCTACGAGATCCACTGTTGTTGTTCTAATTAAAGGGTGTGTAAATCTAAATCTTACTTGATAAGAGAAAAAGAAGAAAAACAAAAGGTGACTTGATATGATATCACAATCTTATGTCTATGTATTCCCTCGTGTAATGGGAAAGTCAGAGTCAACGTAGTATAGAGGACTACGGGTGAAAGGGGGAACTGTGCTCGCCAAGACTTCTTCGTCTTATGCCTACTTATATTTATTAACCAATGAAGAATCAGAGAGCTCGTAGTTTGTGGGACTACGAGTTACTTATGTGTCTTTTAAGTGGATGATGTTAACGTTTTCGCTCCAGCAGTTAGGCGTTGTCGCTCGCTGCGTGGAGACATACACTTTTACTTATTTGCGGTAGAACGGAAATAACATGCCCTTATGAAAGGAGGGTGAAAGAATCCTAAAGGAAGATGACTGAATTTGTTCAAGTATTTTAAAAGAAGTGTTTTGATTTGATTTTGTTTGATATATGCATATCACTAAAGTTTATGACAATAGTGTCGCTCCCGATAAGTGGGACCAGGCCCAATAAGGGTACGGACGCGAACGGTCGGCGAAAGGGACAATGAGAACACACAGCCGTGAACTCACTGGAGATGAATAGAGTCGCCAGCTAGGCATTTTTATCCCGGAGGAAAGGTAATGCTGCATAGACCTAGAAAGAGATGGATAAGACGGTTTGCGAACCAGAGAGACTGAGGAAGGGGGTTGGTTACAACCTGGGAAGGTATTAGCACCCAGATTGTCCGTCGTACTCGACGGGATCCACGCTTAAAAGATTTGTGTTTTAAAGGGGTAGTGTCAGTGCAATTTGTGTATACAATAGCTGGAAAAGATGTACAGGTGTCAGTGTGACAGAAATGAAGTGTGATATATACAGCGTCAGTGAGATCAAGAATGAAATGAATTGCTCAAGATCATGAGGCTCAAAGAATGAAGCTGAAAGAGGGGGGATATACAGAGACTTTTGTTCGATAACCGTTAAGTTATGCCTACGTATCCTCTCGTGCAATGAGGAAGTCAGAACACCGTAGTTCGACCCAAAGAGACTGAAAGATGAATTGACTGATGAACTGCTTGCTTGTCTATGCTCAAGTGTATGACCTGTCTGGCTCAGGTGCAAACTGTCTTGCATTAGACGGAAGAAGCGAGCTCTCGTTTGTGAGTGAATGAGATGAGAAAAGAATCCCGGAGGAGACGATTATTGTTTGTTTTTGTGTTTTCAGTCTTTTATTGCTTTTGAAAGTTTGTCATAAGTTAATGAGCTTAAGCCTAAACCAATGGATTTAGTAAACTCATCACATCTTCCCTCTGATTAGGGGTAATGAGAATACCTTAAGTGTGAAGTCAGATTCTCACACTTAATCACCTTTGATGTAGGGTTAAGATCATTAACCTACTTGTGATTATTTAGATGTTTTTGGTGTTTTTGTTTAGTGTTGAGTAATGAGATTAAGCCATAATCAAGGATTTAACAGACTCATTACACCATCCTAATAGAAGGATAATAGATGAGAATGTTTAAGCTGAGGAAAGCTCCTCAACTTAATCCATGATTAGGGATTAAGCTCATGACAAAACAAGCCTTGATTAAGTGGATTTTATTTAATGATATGATGATGAAGTGATTTTTAGGGTTTGTAAGACAACTTGAGGGGGACTTGTCCATTAACACTAGGGTTAGTCCTTCTTAACCAATTAAGGAAGAATTAGAACCCTAATGCAAGGCCCAAGTTACAAGCTTGATGTCTTGATGATTATTGAGTGAATTGATTAAAGGAGTTAAACACATTAAGGGTTTAACACTTAGGATTAAAGTTATACACTCCATCCTAATAGAAGGATGCAGGCATAAGCTTAATCACAAAGCCTTAAAGCCTTTAGGGTTTAGTCCCTGATGATGAGATGAGAAGAGAAGACTCAAAAGAGACACAAAGGTAAAACTAAGAGGGGAGACTAATCAAAACCCTAATCATTGTCATACATGGTTGTTCCTAAGGTTTGTGAGGTTTTCAAGAACAATCTTCAAAGAGAACCACCAGGAAGCAGATGAACAGGATCAAGAGAAGCAAAGTGACTTGCTTCATTCAAGAAGTCAAGTCACTTGAAGAAAGAAAGTGGGAGGAACAAGAATGAGCAAGCTCAATCTCAAACACATACATAAATGCAGCAATGGATGCAAGAGAGATGAAAAGAAAAGTTATGAGAAGTGAAGGCAAATTCACTTCTCAAAGGTACTTACCACCTGAAATGTTAGAAAAAAAATGCAATGCAATGCCAAATGAGATGAAATGGTATGATGCTAAACAAAACCAGAAGCATGTTGATGATGATAATGATGCTATGAGATGCTACAAACATGAGGCAAGGCATGGAGATGTTCATACAAGATCATGGATGCAAATGATGCAAGTTAAGGAGCATGAACTTACATGAAAAGTCATGAAGTGCAAATGACATACAACATGACAAATGCAAGATGCAATGATCAAACATGCTTTCTATATGTCTTAAGATGTCAAATGAATCAAATGGATGCTTGAAATGTCATGGCAAGTCATGTTATGCAAGAGAATGCAAGATGGATGCAAATGG
Source organism: Lathyrus aphaca (assembly GCA_963966055.1). Taxonomy (NCBI): domain Eukaryota; kingdom Viridiplantae; phylum Streptophyta; class Magnoliopsida; order Fabales; family Fabaceae; genus Lathyrus; species Lathyrus aphaca. The sequence continues at coordinate 127,601,496 of OZ014520.1, read as the reverse complement.
AAGCTCAAATTAGGGTTTATGAATCAAACAACAAACAAAAAACCAAAAACAGAAGCAAACCCTAGGATAAAAAATGGAAAATACCACTCAAAGAAACCCTAACCCTATACTAAACCAAGGTCCAAAGGGGAGGTCTCAACTCTCAACCAATCTCAAGTTATGATTTTTGCAAGTTATTAGGGTTTTTAGGGTTCCTAAACAAAAGAAAGGTCAAACAATTTGAAAATGCAAGATAAAATCATGGCCCTTTAATCCTAGAAACTACATGCTAAACACAAAACAATGCAAGAAGAATCAATGTCCAACTCCTCATGAATAGGCAGAAATGAATTTTTGAACTTTGGATCAAATTAATGCATAAAAATGATTTTTATTCAATGAAAAATTCTCAAAATGCATCAAGATCAAAAAAGAAATTTGGTTTGAAGGTTGGACAATGTTCCTAAATGTCTTAGAACATTTCATGAATTTTTTGGTGATTTTTAAATACCTAAAAGTATTTTTAATTAATTAATTTCCATTAATCAATTAAAAATAATCTTTTAAATATTTAAAAATACTTTTTTAATGATAAAAAATAAAATGAAAATATTTTTGTGTCATGAAAATTAATAAAACTTAAGAGAAAAAGTTTCATAATTTTTTATGACTTTTTACTATTTTAAAATAATTGTGCAATTTAAATGAAAAGAAAATGAATTAAAATTAAATAAAAGGGAAAGTAATCAGAATGGAGGGCCAGGATGAGCTCTGAGTTTGAAATGGTTGACTGGCGCGCTAGTGGAGGGTCCAGATGGCTTCTGACTTAATTAGATTAATTATGGGTTAATTAAATAAAACACGTGGATTAGGGCTAATCAGGCAGATCTGGACCACACACACACGCGGGAGGTCAACGTTTTCAACGCATCCAAAGGTCCACATTCAAATGGCAATTAATTACACAATTAGGGCTTAAACACTTTCAGGCTGCCGGAGAAGACTTCCGGTCGTCTTCTCCGGCCAGCATCTCCCCTGAAAATCCCCAAAACTCCAAAAACCTAACTAAAATGAAATCTAAAAATTGGGAAATGATCTCCAACCACTCACGAATCAAAACCCTCACTCAAAACAAATTTATATTTCCTAACAAAGCTGAATCGAAGCAAAAAAGAATTAGGGCACGCAAGTTTCAGAGAGCAATTAAATACTCATTTCAAAGCCATTTCAAAAACCAAAAGCACCAGGATACTCAGTGAAGCATAGAGAACAAGTTTATAACATGAAAAACGATTTCTGGAAAAATAATTTTCAAGCTACCTGAGATTCGAAGCTTTCACTCTGATGACTTTCTGGCCACTTCCTTCAGTGCAATCCACTCCACTTGATCCCCAGATGATGTTTGAATTCTCAAGAGGAATTTATGTTGGCTGGATGAGGAGTTTGACAAGCTTCTGCTCAAGCTCAGTCAGAAATGGCAGGGATGATTCAGGCAGTTTCAGGCCATTGTGAGTGGTTCTTTGTGATCCAGATGGTGAGTGGAGAAGCTTTGTGGTGTTTGTTTGGATGTTTGTGTGCTGTGGAAAGAGTTTCGAATGAAACTGCAAGTTGAGGTGAGAAATGGCAGTGGGGTGTTCTTGCTTGTTTCAGGCCTGGCTCTTGGTGGTTTGAGGTCTATGAAGTATGGTGAGTTGATCTATGGAAATGGTTTTTATGTTTGCAAGCTGAGAAAACAAATTCGAAGGAGGATGCAAGATGGATTGTTTTGGTGTATGTGATGGATGAGTGAGTTTCATCCTTGCTAGATGTATGGAATGGCTTGCAAATGAAAAGTATAAACTAATCCCATTGGCTGGATGATGTGACATGGCCTGCAGTGATAGGTAAGTTTGCTTTTGCAAAAAGTCAAATTTTGTGTAAGGAAAGTATGGTGTGGTTCTAGGCTTGGTACAAGGCATGGGCTATGCGCAGCAAAATGAGGGGAAAGGGCTAGCTTGGTTCAAGGGCCAATGCAGCAAGTTGGTGAAGAGAAATGAGTGGTTTTGCAACTTGTTACAACTTTGGTTCACATGTGATTTCTTTGTCCAACCAACCATAAACCATGGGAATTCTTGGTTCATTCTGAATTTTATGACTTATAGAATGTTTATGTGATGGTTTGATGCCAATTAGAAGTTGCAATTTGCCTTGGTACATGATTTTGCAATTTTCACACTTGGTGCATAACTTGAAAATCAATGATTTTTGCCAACTTTGTCACACCATAACTTTTGATCCAAGAAGAGTTTGATCATGTTCTTGTACTTTTTGAAAAGGGAAAAATGAGATCTACAACTTTCATGACCAAAGTTTTTCCATTTGAAGCATTTTTGGATCAAGAATCAAGGCTTGAAAAATGACCTAAAATGAAGCATTCTTGAAAAGTCAACTATGCCCAAAAAGTCAACATTTGCAAAACTTCCAAATTCTTGATTTCTATGAACTTCAACCTTCTTCCATGATCAAATAAAGATCATATACACTCAAAATGATGAAGATCACCCATTGGTTGGGTCATTGGGGGCCTCAGATGCCCTGATTTTGCACTGACTTGTCCAGAAAGTCAACTCTTGATCAGATGACTTCCCCATGGAATTTCTTCATGAAAATTGATATGAATACTCCCTATACCATATAGAGACCAATGGAAACAAGAATGACCAAAAAATTTGGGGTTGTGGCCTCTGAAACCAAAACCCTAATTTTAGGTCAACTGTGCAGTCAAACTTGGCTTTGCATCCATCCAAACCCTAGTTCTTGTGATTCTTTTGAAATCTTGACTTTGAGAGGATGTAATATGATAGATGAACACACATGGATCCCTTTGAAGTGATTGGTGGCCTTTGGAGTGGCTCAAGAATCTCTTGGATTGCTCAGATCACAAACCCTAGATGCAGATGACTTAGAAACTATGCAGTGAATCAAAAATGAAACATGAGATGATATGATTGAGCTTATGCATATGAGAATGATCACAAGCCATGGTGAAATGGGTGAGGGCAAATTTGGGGTGTTTACAGCTGCCCCTATTCAAACATGAGTTAGCTGTGCAGGTTGTAAGCAACGGCTTAACAGGCAAACAAGATAACCTGTGGTTGAATACCAAAGACAGTCCAAAATTTGCACTCACAGAAATGAAGAAGAAAAGGGATATAGATTGTAAAGGAAAATAAAGTATATTGTAAGGTGTGGGCGACGGAGGACGACCGTCGAGCAGAGGACGACTGCTGGGTAAATAGCAATGACGGGGACGGCCGACATGCTGGGGATAAAAGGTAAAGCCAAGACGGGGACGGCCGACTAGCTGGGGAAATAAAATCATGATGGGGACGGCCATCAAGATAAAGTTGTAAAATTCTCTGAGGATTAATGAAACATGACGGGGACGACCATCAAGTTCATAAAGCAAGGTAACCGACGACGGGGACGGCCATCGGGCTAAAAGAAAAGGAAAAGGGACCATGACGGGGACGGCCATCGGGTTAAAGAATAAATGAAATAAACAGATGGTGGGGTACGGCCATCAAAGGTGAAGGACGATCACCTAGCAGGGGACGGCTGCTCTGTTGGGGAATAAAGGAAGTATGATGGGGACGACCATCAAAGGTGGAGGACGACCACCTGGCAGGGTACAGCTGCCGAAAATATCGACGATGGGGACGGCCATCGGATAGAGAAGGTCAACGATGGGGACGGCCATCGGACGAGCATGATGGAGGACGACCATCAAGAAGTGGAGGACGACCACTCAGCAGGGTACGGCTGCTCTCGAGGTTTCTCATGACATAGGACGAATGCCAGATAACCAAAATCAACAATGGGGACGGCCATTGGATAAAATGATGAAGGACGATCATCAAAAGGTGGAGGACGACCACCTAGCAGGGGACGGCTGCTAAAAACGACGATGGGGACGGCCATCGGATGAGCCTGATGGAGGACGACCATCAAGAAGTGGAGGACGACCACTTAGCAGGGGACGGCTGCCCTCAGGGTTTATCATAACACAGGACGAGTGTTAGATAAGAAGGAAAATTTGTTTTGTTATCTACTGGGGAATAGTAAACACGGACGAGTGTTCACATCCAAGAAACAAAGGGTATGAGTGTTTGGTATTGTGTATAGATTAAAGATGCAGACGAGCATCCTTAAGACTATGATACGGACGAGTATCAGGTAGAAACAAACTGACACGTGTTCAGAGATGATGATACAGACGAGTATCAACTGGTTAACAAGGAACACGGACGAGTGTTGAATCTGATGGTTCTTCTGGGGGAATAGTAGACACGGACGAGCATCTATATTCAAGAAGACACAAGTGTTTGACATGTTGTATGGATTAAAGATGCGGACGAGCATCCTTAAGACTATGATACGGACGAGTATCATGTAGAAACAAACACTAGACGCAATGTTCGGAGATGATGGTACGGACGAGTACCAACTGGTTAACAAAGAACAAAGACTACTGTTGAATCTGTGGGTATATAACTGGTATATACAAGATACGGATGAGTATCTGTGTAAGAGCGAATGGTGTAAAGATGAGTGTTTAATTTGCTGGGGAGAGTGACACGGACGAGTGTCAAAAGGAGAAAAGTGTAATATAAACAAGTGTCTGATATACAAAGTCTAGACGACTGCGCTGGGGATACGACACGGACGGGTGTCAAGTAAGTGTATATAAGTATATGCGAGTGCAAAGGGGATGTCTTTGGCTTTCTGCTGGGGTATGACACGGACGGGTGTCAGGAAGTATCTGTAATACGGGTGATCTTATTTGTAAAGAGTGTTCAGGCGACTTTACTGGGGAAAGATGGCACGGACGGGTGCCAAACGGTGTATATACTGGTGTTTGTAAGGCAACTGCTCTTGCTGGTAACTCTGGTGGGGATTTTTCTTCTGTATGTTGATGAACTGCTATTATTCACAAGTGTTGATTCATAACATGGCTTATGATTATGCTATGCGTTTGACTTTTGCCGTAATGCTCCGTGTTAGACGGAATGCTACGCTCTGAGGGGATAATATGATGCAAAATGCCATGATTATGCAAAGATATCAAACCGGGATTCGGATCCCGTTGCTGCGAAGATCTCTGGCTGATCTGTTCGAAAGGGACCTCCCAGCTGGGGGTGAGATCATTGGTAGATCCGGTGAGATGTATCTGTTTGGGGAATACAAGTCACTGATTGACATATCCTTGTAATAGGACCCAGCTGGGGTTTGTGGAAGCCTTCTGTACTCTGTTGTGACTTCTTCGTGCGTTGCTCTTCTGGAGAGAGGCTGAGGCTCTGTGGGGAAGTGTTTCCCTGATTCCTGTATTTTGCTGAGGAAGAATGATTGGTACTATGGCTGGGGAACGTCGTTGGTAACTCAGCTGGGGAGAGTAATGAGAGGCAACTCAGCTGGGGATAGAGCATTTCGGATGCTGAGATCTTTTGTTGAGTTGCTAGCTTGCTGAGATGTAGCTTGCATGCCCCGAGTTGCGTTCTGGATACCTGCAATCCTGCAAAGATAAGGAAACGCACAAAAGGTCCCGAGGTATCCTTTACTGGATTCCGTCATAGGAGTCAAGCATTCTCAAGAGTAAGCGTATTCCCTGCAAGCATGTGTTCCTATTTTTAATGACAAACATCTGTACTTATGCAATCAGTTTTTTTTCTTTTAAGATATCAGACATTTTTTGCAAAAATGAAAATGTACAAAACGAGACATGACTGAAAATCTGATTTTATTAATTCTTGTGCCCTGAATTGGCAAGATACAGTCAAGGAAACGTATCTCCTGAAATGAGGAGATTGTTACAAATTGAGAAACAAAGTGCTGGCAGTGTTGACGATGCTTTCAAAGGAGCTTCCTCTTCCGCTATGACTCGTATGACTTTTGACTTTCTTCTCGTCTTGCTTTCTGGAGAAAGTTGATTCTGATTGAAGCTTGATTCTGTCGAAGCTTTCCAAGTTGTAAGTGATACAGACGAATTCAGAGTGCAGTTGTTCGCTTATTCCCTTATTTTGCATGGATCGCCCTTTCGGGTTTTCAATCCATCGGGATGCCCATTTTTGCCTGAGCTGTCCAATGCGGCTTTTCAACTCAGCGGGTGTACATTTCTTTGTTTATTTTCCCTTATTTTTGCCCGAGTCTTTTATTCTGTTTTTGACTCGCCGGGATGCCCTATTTTGCCTGGACTTACATTCTGTTTTTATGTCCAGCGGGTCATTTTATGCGAAGTATTTTTTAACTGCATCTGAATTCACAGGGGACGGGAAATCTTCACCATCCATGGTGCTGAGCATTAGTGCTCCACCAGAGAAAACTTTCTTTACCACGAATGGCCCTTCATAATTTGGAGTCCATTTGCCCCTGTGGTCTGTATGAGGAGGGAGGATTCTTTTCAGCACAAGATCTCCCACTTGGTACTCTCGGTGCCTGACTTTCTGATCGAAGGCTTTCTTCATTCTCTTCTGATACAACTGCCCATGACAGATTGCAGCCAGTCTTTTCTCTTCAATCAGACTCAGCTGTTCATATCGGGACCGGACCCATTCTGCTTCGTTCAGCTTAACATCCATCAGTACCCGTAAGGAGGGTAATTCAACTTCAACAGGTAGGACTGCTTCCATACCGTACACAAGCTGATACGGTGTTGCCCCAGTGGATGTTCTGATTGACGTGCGGTACCCATGCAAGGCAAACGGTAGCATTTCATGCCAGTCTCTATAGGTGACTACCATCTTCTGCACAATCTTCTTAATATTCTTGTTTGCTGCCTCGACAGCGCCATTCATCTTTGGCCTGTAAGGAGAAGAATTGTGATGTTGGATCCTGAAGTCCCAGCATAATTCAGCCATCATCTTGTTGTTCAAGTTGGAACCATTATCAGTAATGATTCGCTCGGGCACTCCGTATCGACAGATGATATCTCTCTTTAGGAATCGGGCTACCACTTGCCTTGTAACATTTGCATAGGAGGCTGCTTCAACCCACTTGGTAAAATAGTCGATGGCGACCAGGATGAATCGGTGGCCATTCGAAGCAGTTGGCTCAATCTTACCAATCATATCAATGCCCCACATGGCAAAGGGCCAGGGTGAAGACATTATGTTCAAAGGATTGGAAGGCACATGTACTTTGTCTGCGTAGATCTGGCATTTGTGGCATTTTCTGGAGTAGGCACAACAGTCTGCATCCATTGTGATCCAATAATAGCCTGATCTTAACAGCTTTTTAGACATGGCATGTCCCCCAGCATGGGTACCAAAGGAGCCTTCGTGCACTTCATGCATCAATAAATCTGCTTCTGTCTTATCGACGCATCTGAGGAGTACCATATCAAAGTTCCTTTTGTATAAAGACCCATCAGTGTTCAGGAAGAAACTACCAGCAAGCCTTCTCAAAGTATTCTTATCATTGGAAGATTCCCCAGGTGGGTATGTTTGATCCTCCAAGAAGCACTTAATGTCATGGAACCAAGGCTTATCGTCTCTGACAACATCTGCTGCGAACACATATGCTGGTCTATCAAGTCTGGACACTGAAATCTGAGGTACGAAGTTAGCAGCTTGAACTTTGATCATGGATGAAATGGTAGCAAGAGCATCTGCAAACTGGTTCTCGTCCCGAGGGATATACTCAAGCTTGACTGTTGTGAAGAAAGTCAATAACCTCCTTGTATAATCCCTGTAAGGTATCAGATGATCCTGGTGGGTGTACCATTTGCCGTTGGTTTGATTGACTACCAAAGCTGAGTCTCCGAATACGGTCAATGTCTTGATCCTGAGGTCAATGGCTTCCTCAAGACCCATAATGCAGGCTTCGTATTCAGCTTCGTTGTTAGTGCAGTTGAAAGTGAGTTTTGCCGAGAATGGCATGTGAACTCCTTTAGGTGTAATGAGTACTGCACCAACACCACGACCATTCATGTTAACAGCCCCATCAAACATCATAGTCCATTCTTCTTCTAGGTCAGGCCCTTCAGTGTGAACAGGCTCCTCATGATCTTTTGCTTTAATGAACATGATGTCTTCATCAGGGAAGTCAAACCTCATAGGCTGGTAGTCATCAATGGGTTGCTCAGCAAGATATTCAGATAGTACACTGCCCTTGATGGCTTTCTGAGACGTGTACTGTATGTCGTATTCTGTGAGAATCATTTGCCATCTTGCAACCCGTCCGGTAAGAGCTGGCTTCTTAAATATGTACTTGACTGGGTCCATCTTGGATATCAACAAAGTAGTGTGGGTCAACATATACTGTCTCAGTCGGCGAGCAGCCCACGCTAAAGCACAGCAAGTTTTCTCGAGCAGTGAATAACGTTGTTCACAGTCGGTAAACTTTTTGCTTAGGTAGTATATTGCATACTCTTTTCGACCAGACTCGTCATGTTGGCCCAACACACACCCCATTGACTCTTCTAATACTGTCAGGTACATTATCAGAGGTCTTCCTTCAACTGGTGGCATAAGGATTGGAGGTTCTTGCAGATATTCCTTGATCTTGTCAAAAGCCTTCTGGCAGTCTTCGTTCCACCTGACCGTCTGTTCCTTTCTTAATAGCTTGAACAAGGGTTCGCAGGTTGCTGTCAGGTGAGATATGAACCTTGAAATGTAGTTCAATCGGCCTAAGAACCCTCGAACTTCTTTCTCTGTTTTCGGTGCAGGCATCTCCTGGATGGCTTTGACTTTATCAGGGTCAACTTCAATCCCTTTCTCGCTTACAATGAAACCCAACAGCTTACCAGATCGCACCCCGAATGTGCATTTGTTGGGATTCAACTTCAGTTGGTACTTCCTCAGACGCTTGAATAACTTGAGCAGATTCACCAGGTGATCTTCCTCTGTAAGGGACTTGGCGATCATATTATCCACATAACACTCTATTTCTTTATGGATCATATCGTGGAATAGTGTCACCATAGCCCGTTGATATGTTGCACCAGCATTCTTCAGTCCGAATGGCATCACTTTGTAACAGAACGTGCCCCAAGGTGTGATGAATGTTGTCTTCTCCATGTCTTCAGGTGACATCTTGATCTGGTTGTATCCTGAAAATCCGTCCATGAAGGAGAATACCGAGAACTGAGCCGTATTATCCACCAATACATCAATGTGAGGTAACGGGAAGTCATCTTTCGGGCTGACTCTGTTCAGATCCCGGTAATCAACACACATCCTTACTTTGCCGTCTTTCTTAGGCACAGGCACAATATTAGCAACCCACGGTGGATAGCTGGTCACAACAAGGAACCCGGCGTCCCATTGCTTCTGTACCTCTTCTTTGATTTTCATAGCCATGTCTGGACGAGTACGGCGCAGTTTCTGTTTAACTGGCGGGCACTCTTCTCTCAAAGGCAGCTTGTGCACAACAATATCGGTATCCAACCCTGGCATATCTTGGTAAGACCAAGCAAACACGTCCACATACTCTTGAAGCAGGTCAATCAGTTGTCTCTTCACTGAGTCTTGCAGGCAGGCCCCGATTCTAACCTCTTTCACGTCTTCATCTGTACCAAGATTGATCACTTCAACCTCCTCCTGGTGAGGAGTAATAACCTTTTCCTCTTGTCTTAACAACCTGGCTAGCTCTTCAGGAAGCTCATATTCTTCTTCAACCCCTTCATCAGCTTGATTGATTGGATTGTCAAAGTCATACGAAGTCATAGCCGTGCTGTTGTCGGTGCTGTCTGGAAGGCACTCTCTGCAAGGGTTAAGTTTGTTCATTTTAGTGATCTGATTTTAGTCTTATTTAGGAAAGTGAAATGAAGTTGTCATTTTGAAAACACCGCCATTTATTTTTTTTGTACAAAAAGAAAAATGGAAAAACAATGAACGAAAAGAAAAAGACTCGTTTGCAAAAAGATGTCTGATATTTCATTAATTGATCTTGTTTGCACAAAAAGTACAGATGGCCCGATTACAAAATGAGTCTTGTCATCTTGGGCAAGATGCAAGACTTTGATGCATGCTTATAAAAATACAGGAAATAATAATTACTCTGCATGAGTAACTCTTATAATTTCCTGGGAAGACCAGTTCAAGACACTGCTCCCCGGGATCTTTGGACGAATCCAATTCTCCAGATTGCGCTCCTCTTCCAGCTCGTCTTCCAGACAGTTGATAGCATCAGGGGTAAGCATCCCCCCACTCACAAAATTGGGCTCTTTCGCAGCCGCTGTTTGATCTTGTTGAGTTGGTCTGTAACCCAACCCAAATCTGTCTTCCTTCCTCTCTACCGATAGCAATTTGCCCCAGCCTTGGGCAGTTCCTTCCTCAACAACCTTCCGGGCTTGTTGGTAAGATGACATGGAGATTCCAGATACAGCAGATGCTTCATTCACATTCAAAGCTTCAAACCCCTGGCTCATTGTTTCATGGATCTCCCCATCCATTTCAATGTACTTATAGGTTGCCAGGTGGCTGACAAAAATGTCCTCCTCTCCACAGATTGTGACAACTTGGCCTTCCCACTCAAATTTTAACTTTTGGTGAAGGGTAGACGTTATTGCGCCGGCGGCGTGAATCCAGGGTCTACCCAACAAACAGCTGTAGGCGGGCTGAATGTCCATCACATAAAAGATAGTTTTAAAGGTCTGTGGGCCAATTGTCACAGGTAGCTCGATCTCTCCCAGAACCGATCTCTTAGAACCATCGAAGGCCCTTACTACCAGGTTGCTGAGTCTCAATGCCAATCCATCATATTATAACTTCACCAGAGCCTTCTTTGGTAAGACATTAAGGGACGACCCCGTGTCTACCAGCACATGAGAAAGGACTGCCCCTTTGCATTCCATGGTGATGTGCAAGGCTTTGTTGTGGTTGCGGCCATCCGCTGTCAAGTCCGTATTGGTGAACCCTAGCCCATTGCTAGCAGTAACTTTTCCAACCACGGTTTCCAACTGGTTGACAGTAATCTCTTCAGGCACGTAAGCTGCGTGCAAGACTTTGAGTAGTGCATTCCGATGGGCTTCGGAGCACATAAGCAGTGAGAGGATAGAGATTTTGGATGGCGTTTGGTGAAGCTGATCCACAATTTTGTAATCACTCTTTTTGATGATTCTCATAAACTCATCAACTTCTTGATCGAACGGTGTCTTCAAGGCTTCTTTAACAGCTTGATCTTCCTGCACAGGGCTCTTCCCTTTTGCCTTGGCAGCAGCTTCTGCTTCGGCAGTAGGCCTTTGAATTGGTGGAGCAAAGAGACGTCCGCTTCGAGTGAAGCCTCCGCCTCCTCCCACATTGTCAATTTGTAGTGCAGGGGTTGATGATTCGAAAGTTTCTTTGGCCTTCACAGTACAAATCAGAGCCGTAATGCCAGGGGATGGCATTACTGCTTTCATAAGGTACGGGTCCAGGTACCGTGATGGTGACTGGACTGATTGCAGCTGTTGAAGGAACTGTGATAGTTTGTGGATCGTAATAAATTGTGACTGGTGCCCTAGTGGGAGCAGCACCTTCGGAGTTGTAGGCGGAGTTGCTTTCAGGATCATAGAATATGGTGACAGTAGAGACATCTTCATGATTGGTTGCTGGAGTTGTAGGAGATATTGTCGGAAGAAATGATGTTGTTGTTGTAGGAGTCTCAAAATGGAGTGAAGCTGAAGTTGTAACAGGAAAATTTGTTGAAAACTGATCAGTTGAGATGATAGATGAAGTACTTGTTGATGAAGCCGAAGAATTGTCAGGAACAATAGTTGCTGCAGTTGTAGGAGGTTCTGAAACCGTTGCTGATGATATTGCTGGATTTGTTGGAAATGATGTGGTGATCTGAAGCTGGCCACTCTGAATAAGGCCATCTATGCCATTCCTCAAATTATCGCACCCATTTACTGAGATATTACAGTAAGCACAACCCAATTCACACCCTGGGAACATTTGACATTCCAAGAGCCGAGCCTTGATTTCTGCCAGTGGTGTCCTGATCTGTCCCACACTGGTTATTAAATAAGACGGTTTGTCTTCTTCAATAGCGTTAATTCTAGGACCACCGTGGTTTGGCATCGGATTCTTATTGACATTGGGTGGTGGTGCGAAATTCAGAGCTTTCGAGTCTACCAGGTCTTGTACCTTCATATGCAGGGCTCTGCACTTTTCTGTACTGTGGTCGGGTGCGTTTGAATGAAAGGCGCACCTAGCATTGGAGTCATAGTTCCTGGGTAGACTGTTGGGATCTGGAGGTGCCAGTGTCCTTAGCTCAACTAGGTTGAGTTTCAGGAGTTGTGGCAGCAGGGTAGCATATGGCATAGGGATCGGATCGATCACCCTATTAGCTTGGGATGGCCTCTGTTGGAATGGCCTTTGTTGACTGTTGTTGTTGGTGTTGCTGTTGTAATTCCTTGGAGGATACTGATTTTGCTGATGGTACTGAGGTTGAGGCTGATAGTTTTGCTGTGGAGGTTGATAGACAGGTTGAGGATGAGCTGGAGCAGGAATGGTGACTGCTGCTATTGACCTTTGAACATATTGGGGCCTGCCCCTGTTTGAATGGATGGCATTGGTCTCGCCAGTTCTTCTCGGGCCCGCAAAAGGCTTTCTTGTACTACTGGACGAGCTCGCACCGTTGTCTGAGATCTTACCCATTTTTAACAAGCTTTCAATTCTCTCCCCGGCTATGACAACATCGGCAAAGCTAGTGGAAGAGAAAGCAGCCAACCTATCAATATAGGTTCCCTGAAGGGTGTTCATGAACATATCTGCCATTTCCCGTTCAGACATAGGTGGTTGAACAGTAGCAGCCAGTTGCCTCCATCTTTGTGCATATTCTCGGAAACTTTCCCTTGACGACTGTGACATTCCCATTAGGAGGGTCCTGTTGGGTGCCATGTCTAAGTTATACTGATACTGTCTGATGAAGGCCTCTGCCAGGTCCTTCCAGCATCTAATAGTTGCCCTTGTCAAGTGAGAGTACCATTCTCTTGACGCTCCGGTTAAGCTGTCTTCGAAATAGAACATCCAGAGCTTCTCATCCATTGTATAGGCCTTCAGCCTTCCCAGAAATGACTGTAGATGAGTCCGGGGGCATGAAGTCCCGTTGTATTTTTCAAAGCAAGGAGGCTTGAACTTATGGGGGATCCTGACCCCGTCTACCAAGCCCATATCCATGACATCGAAGCCCAAAGAGTTTTGAGATTCTAAGGACCTCAACTTCTCAGCTATCTCATCCAATCTCCTATCATAAGCTTCTTCCCCAGCACCCATTACTGTGAACTGGTCCTCTTGGGGGTCTTCTTGAAGTACCCTAGCTGCGGTGGCAGTCCCTTGAACATTTGCTGGAATATTGACCTCAGGATGGAGATGTGGTCCAAATACCGGAGGGTTGACATGAGGTTGTACCCTTTCATTGTTACTGGTACCGGCAGTCCCTATATGTGGATCCTCTTGATTCTGCCTTTCCACCATGGCCCTCAATCTTTCCTGGCTCTGAGCCATGTTGTTCATAACTTCCATAAACTGAGTCATTTGATTCCTCATTTCTAGCCTTTCATTTGCCATTTGATTTCTGACCTCAGTAAGGTCCTGCTGCATCTGATCCATTTGAATTCCCGGAAGGTTGTTTCGGGTTGGATAACGGTGCGGACGGTTGAGGGGAAATACCCGGCGCCTAGCAATAGTTCCTGAGGCATCACAATAGAGGTTAGCAACAACAAAACAAAACCTACAAAACAAACAAAAGGGTTAGCATGCAATGCAGTTATGCTTATTTGTTCTCAAGGTATCCGGTTTGGCCTTCAGTTTTGACCCTTCCAGACCCTTGGAGATGCTGTTGTTGTTTCTTGAAGAAAGCTCAGATGAAGCAAGCTAACACAAATATATTACAGAAGGTGAAATAATACAAATTGTTCATTTTACAACACAAGCCCTCTAAGGGGTCAAAATACATTACAAGAAAATAAAAGTACATGGAAAGAAAGCAACAACAAACAAATGGTCAAACACCAAGACCAAACTCATCCTCACGAACTTCCTTGAGAAGTGCTTCGGTCACAGGATCAGCCGGACGCTCCGTGAGATTCCTGATGAGGAGATTCCGGGTTGTAACAGCTGTTGTTAGCTTCTTGTGCTGAGTTTGTTCTTTGGACCTCTTCACCCCTGCTTTGATCTTCAGCTCTGATATCTCCCTCTGGGCTGCTGCCAGGGCTTCTTGTTGTTCTTTTGCACTAGCTTCAAGCTGCTCCAACTTGTCTTGAACTCTCTTGTCTTCCAGGGTACGAGCCTCGGTGATCCTGACCCACCGGGCTTGACTCTCCTTCAAATACAAGTCTGTTCTTGCTCTCTGGAACTGGGCTTCTTTGCAAGCATTCTTCAGAATTTGTTCTCCAGCCTTTGACTTTTTAATGTAATCCCCAGATTTCTCAATCTTAGTCAGATGCTCCACTCTCAACTTCTCCAATCTCTCAATCTCCCTCAAACCCTCACTCCTCTCCCGGAGGGTCTTCTGCAAAGCCTGGGTTAGCTTCTCATTTCTTTCCTTCAAGCTCTCAAACTCCTCCAAACTGATAGTGGCAGGGGGTGGTGCTAAAGATGACTCAGGCATGTCTTCTACGGTAAAGGGCATCCCAGAGAATTGGGCCCTGGCACGGGACCATTCATAATATTGTGCTGATGCCACATTGTTGCACTTCCCCAGAATGGTTATTCCCTTGGTTTGAACATTATCCTAGGCCCAAGCAGCCTGCCTAACAACAGTCAAACTAATCTTGTTCTCACAATAGAGGGTCTCAACCAAGTCCTGTGCCCTAGGAGTGTGGACCAGTGCATAGCCCAGTTGCCTTCTGAACAGCAGAGGATTGTAATTAATACTGCCCTTAACTCCTACCAAAGGCACATTAGGAAAATGCCCACAGCTGGTGATGATATCCCTGCCCTTGGTGCTCTGAGTGCACCATCTGATGTCAGCTGAAGTTAGAACAGTGAGTCTCTTAGCCCAGTTGCTTTGCTGATGAGGGTTTAAAAATGCATCTGTCCTGGGTAGATGCCTGAGAAGCCAAGTGTGGAACAATGGAGCACAACACCTTACTAATCTCCCCCTCTGCTTTTCATTCCTCTGATGCACTGAATAGTAAAGATCCCCCAATAAAGTTGGCACTGGGTTCTTCAGGATGAACAGATGGATTGCATTCTTGCTAATGAATCGAGGCTCATCTGCAAACAATACAATTCCATATATGCTCAGGGCCAGTAAAGCACAAACAGCTTTCCATTCTCCTAGAGAAGCTTTCAGGGTAACTTGAGAGATCAAGAAATCCAGATGGAAACCAGGGATCCCAGCTTTAGAAGTCATATGCTGCTCAATCAGGACAGGTTCCAGATGCAAAGCCTTTGCTACTTCTCCATTGCTGGGAAAGACCATCTCAGGGTTGAAAGGGATTCCACCTCTGATAGGTATACCAACTAATGAGGAGTACTCTTCCAATAAGGGGCCCAACTGAAAGTCTTGAAAAGTAAAACATCTCAGTGGAGGATCATAAAACTGAATGCAGGTGTGGATCAAGCTTCTCTGTGATGGGTCCAGATCCATAACCATATCAAGTATATCTCCATAACTTTCCCTGAACAAAGGTATGTGATCTGGAGTGATCAGGGTTTGAATCCTCCTGATATCTGATAGCTCTGGCTGGAAGAAGTGATAGGTGATATTGCTCTTTTTAGGAGCCATGATGCTGAGACTGAGTAGAGACAGGTGATGATGATAATACTGAAGAAGTGGGCCAATGACTGGCTGGTGTAGGTGATAACTGAAGCAGACAGCTGATGAAGACAAGTCAAAACTGAAGATGGGGTCAAAACCAAAACCAGATGGAGATGGATACCCTGAAACACAAATAAGCAAATGTCAATATGATGCAATGGTTATGTATGCAAATGAAATGCAAGGGGTTTGTGACTGAGCTGGATCTGATCAAAATGCCCTGATATAAGTCCATGTGTGTTCAAGAATTCCAGATGGAGGTCTATAAATCCAGTAACCAGGGTGGGGGACTCAAATAAAGAGCCACATGTCCAGGGTTTTAGAATCACAAGAACTGTCCCAAATTGAAGTACTCTTAAACAAACAAAGTAACAAGGTATTCTGAGGTCAAAGTACCTGCAAACCTGTAAACAGCCCAACCCCCTCACAGGTGGTGTTCTAAAACAAGGATCCTCAGACTTGGATCAGTTATGAGAAGTGTAAACACTTCTAACCCGGAGGTACAGTGTTTACAATAACCATAAAAGTTCCTCCTCTAACTCACCTCAGTTTCTGAAGGTCAATACTAAAAGGTCATCCAGACTTATCAGGCTTCCCAGATAGCCCTAGCATTGCAGGAAATCTGCAACACAGAGTTCTCAAGAAGAAACCCATATCTGAACCGTGTTTCATATTCCCGCACCAGACCGAAATGGAATGGGAAAGAATATGATTCACTCTAGCCTAGGTGTCACTCAGGTCCCAGGTGTAGGACCTTAACTCTCAATAGAACCCCACCCACCAAAGGAAAACCAGATCCAGCCAGCAGTATGACAGTATGATAAATGAAAAAACAGTAAAGAAAGCAATAAATAAAGCTGTACAGAAAGCAGTAAATACAACACATATACACATACAAATAGCACATAACACCCCAGTAAACACAAATCAATCAAGCGCTAGGAGGAACCCACAAAAAGAACCAGAAGCCCTGGTTGCAGTATAAGGGTCCCCAGCAGAGTCGCCAAGCTGTCGCTCCCGATAAGTGGGACCAGGCCCAATAAGGGTACGAACGCGAACGGTCGGCGAAAGGGACAATGAGAACACACAGCCGTGAACTCACTGGAGATGAATAGAGTCGCCAGCTAGGCATTTTTATCCCGGAGGAAAGGTAATGCTGCATAGACCTAGAAAGAGATGGATAAGACGGTTTGCGAACCAGAGAGACTGAGGAAGGGGGTTGGTTACAACCTGGGAAGGTATTAGCACCCAGATTGTCCGTCGTACTCGACGGGATCCACGCTTAAAAGATTTGTGTTTTAAAGGGGTAGTGTCAGTGCAATTTGTGTATACAATAGCTGGAAAAGATGTACAGGTGTCAGTGTGACAGAAATGAAGTGTGATATATACAGCGTCAGTGAGATCAAGAATGAAATGAATTGCTCAAGATCATGAGGCTCAAAGAATGAAGCTGAAAGAGGGGGGATATACAGAGACTTTTGTTCGATAACCGTTAAGTTATGCCTACGTATCCTCTCGTGCAATGAGGAAGTCAGAACACCGTAGTTCGACCCAAAGAGACTGAAAGATGAATTGACTGATGAACTGCTTGCTTGTCTATGCTCAAGTGTATGACCTGTCTGGCTCAGGTGCAAACTGTCTTGCATTAGACGGAAGAAGCGAGCTCTCGTTTGTGAGTGAATGAGATGAGAAAAGAATCCCGGAGGAGACGATTATTGTTTGTTTTTGTGTTTTCAGTCTTTTATTGCTTTTGAAAGTTTGTCATAAGTTAATGAGCTTAAGCCTAAACCAATGGATTTAGTAAACTCATCACATCTTCCCTCTGATTAGGGGTAATGAGAATACCTTAAGTGTGAAGTCAGATTCTCACACTTAATCACCTTTGATGTAGGGTTAAGATCATTAACCTACTTGTGATTATTTAGATGTTTTTGGTGTTTTTGTTTAGTGTTGAGTAATGAGATTAAGCCATAATCAAGGATTTAACAGACTCATTACACCATCCTAATAGAAGGATAATAGATGAGAATGTTTAAGCTGAGGAAAGCTCCTCAACTTAATCCATGATTAGGGATTAAGCTCATGACAAAACAAGCCTTGATTAAGTGGATTTTATTTAATGATATGATGATGAAGTGATTTTTAGGGTTTGTAAGACAACTTGAGGGGGACTTGTCCATTAACACTAGGGTTAGTCCTTCTTAACCAATTAAGGAAGAATTAGAACCCTAATGCAAGGCCCAAGTTACAAGCTTGATGTCTTGATGATTATTGAGTGAATTGATTAAAGGAGTTAAACACATTAAGGGTTTAACACTTAGGATTAAAGTTATACACTCCATCCTAATAGAAGGATGCAGGCATAAGCTTAATCACAAAGCCTTAAAGCCTTTAGGGTTTAGTCCCTGATGATGAGATGAGAAGAGAAGACTCAAAAGAGACACAAAGGTAAAACTAAGAGGGGAGACTAATCAAAACCCTAATCATTGTCATACATGGTTGTTCCTAAGGTTTGTGAGGTTTTCAAGAACAATCTTCAAAGAGAACCACCAGGAAGCAGATGAACAGGATCAAGAGAAGCAAAGTGACTTGCTTCATTCAAGAAGTCAAGTCACTTGAAGAAAGAAAGTGGGAGGAACAAGAATGAGCAAGCTCAATCTCAAACACATACATAAATGCAGCAATGGATGCAAGAGAGATGAAAAGAAAAGTTATGAGAAGTGAAGGCAAATTCACTTCTCAAAGGTACTTACCACCTGAAATGTTAGAAAAAAAATGCAATGCAATGCCAAATGAGATGAAATGGTATGATGCTAAACAAAACTAGAAGCATGTTGATGATGATAATGATGCTATGAGATGCTACAAACATGAGGCAAGGCATGGAGATGTTCATACAAGATCATGGATGCAAATGATGCAAGTTAAGGAGCATGAACTTACATGAAAAGTCATGAAGTGCAAATGACATACAACATGACAAATGCAAGATGCAATGATCAAACATGCTTTCTATATGTCTTAAGATGTCAAATGAATCAAATGGATGCTTGAAATGTCATGGCAAGTCATGTTATGCAAGAGAATGCAAGATGGATGCAAATGGAAGCTCAAATTAGGGTTTATGAATCAAACAACAAACAAAAAACCAAAAACAGAAGCAAACCCTAGGATAAAAAATGGAAAATACCACTCAAAGAAACCCTAACCCTATACTAAACCAAGGTCCAAAGGGGAGGTCTCAACTCTCAACCAATCTCAAGTTATGATTTTTGCAAGTTATTAGGGTTTTTAGGGTTCCTAAACAAAAGAAAGGTCAAACAATTTGAAAATGCAAGATCAAATCATGGCCCTTTAATCCTAGAAACTACATGCTAAACACAAAACAATGCAAGAAGAATCAATGTCCAACTCCTCATGAATAGGCAGAAATGAATTTTTGAACTTTGGATCAAATTAATGCATAAAAATGATTTTTATTCAATGAAAAATTCTCAAAATGCATCAAGATCTAAAAAGAAATTTGGTTTGAAGGTTGGACAATGTTCCTAAATGTCTTAGAACATTTCATGAATTTTTTGGTGATTTTTAAATACCTAAAAGTATTTTTAATTAATTAATTTCCATTAATCAATTAAAAATAATCTTTTAAATATTTAAAAATACTTTTTTAATGATAAAAAATAAAATGAAAATATTTTTGTGTCATGAAAATTAATAAAACTTAAGAGAAAAAGTTTCATAATTTTTTATGACTTTTTACTATTTTAAAATAATTGTGCAATTTAAATGAAAAGAAAATGAATTAAAATTAAATAAAAGGGAAAGTAATCAGAATGGAGGGCCAGGATGAGCTCTGAGTTTGAAATGGTTGACTGGCGCGCTAGTGGAGGGTCCAGATGGCTTCTGACTTAATTAGATTAATTATGGGTTAATTAAATAAAACACGTGGATTAGGGCTAATCAGGCAGATCTGGACCACACACACACGCGGGAGGTCAACGTTTTCAACGCATCCAAAGGTCCACATTCAAATGGCAATTAATTACACAATTAGGGCTTAAACACTTTCAGGCTGCCGGAGAAGACTTCCGGTCGTCTTCTCCGGCCAGCATCTCCCCTGAAAATCCCCAAAACTCCAAAAACCTAACTAAAATGAAATCTAAAAATTGGGAAATGATCTCCAACCACTCACGAATCAAAACCCTCACTCAAAACAAATTTATATTTCCTAACAAAGCTGAATCGAAGCAAAAAAGAATTAGGGCACGCAAGTTTCAGAGAGCAATTAAATACTCATTTCAAAGCCATTTCAAAAACCAAAAGCACCAGGATACTCAGTGAAGCATAGAGAACAAGTTTATAACATGAAAAACGATTTCTGGAAAAATAATTTTCAAGCTACCTGAGATTCAAAGCTTTCACTCTGATGACTTTCTGGCCACTTCCTTCAGTGCAATCCACTCCACTTGATCCCCAGATGATGTTTGAATGCTCAAGAGGAATTTATGTTGGCTGGATGAGGAGTTTGACAAGCTTCTGCTCAAGCTCAGTCAGAAATGGCAGGGATGATTCAGGCAGTTTTAGGCCATTGTGAGTGGTTCTTTGTGATCCAGATGGTGAGTGGAGAAGCTTTGTGGTGTTTGTTTGGATGTTTGTGTGCTGTGGAAAGAGTTTCGAATGAAACTGCAAGTTGAGGTGAGAAATGGCAGTGGGGTGTTCTTGCTTGTTTCAGGCCTGGCTCTTGGTGGTTTGAGGTCTATGAAGTATGGTGAGTTGATCTATGGAAATGGTTTTTATGTTTGCAAGCTGAGAAAACAAATTCGAAGGAGGATGCAAGATGGAGTGTTTTGGTGTATGTGATGGATGAGTGAGTTTCAGCCTTGCTAGATGTATGGAATGGCTTGCAAATGAAAAGTATAAACTAATCCCATTGGCTGGATGATGTGACATGGCCTGCAGTGATAGGTAAGTTTGCTTTTGCAAAAAGTCAAATTTTGTGTAAGGAAAGTATGGTGTGGTTCTAGGCTTGGTACAAGGCATGGGCTATACGCAGCAAAATGAGGGGAAAGGGCTAGCTTGGTTCAAGGGCCAATGCAGCAAGTTGGTGAAGAGAAATGAGTGGTTTTGCAACTTGTTACAACTTTGGTTCACATGTGATTTCTTTGTCCAACCAACCATAAACCATGGGCATTCTTGGTTCATTCTGAATTTTATGACTTATAGAATGTTTATGTGATGGTTTGATGCCAATTAGAAGTTGCAATTTGCCTTGGTACATGATTTTGCAATTTTCACACTTGGTGCATAACTTGAAAATCAATGATTTTTGCCAACTTTGTCACACCATAACTTTTGATCCAAGAAGAGTTTGATCATGTTCTTGTACTTTTTGAAAAGGGAAAAATGAGATCTACAACTTTCATGACCAAAGTTTTTCCATTTGAAGCATTTTTGGATCAAGAATCAAGGCTTGAAAAATGACCTAAAATGAAGCATTCTTGAAAAGTCAACTATGCCCAAAAAGTCAACATTTGCAAAACTTCCAAATTCTTGATTTCTATGAACTTCAACCTTCTTCCATGATCAAATAAAGATCATATACACTCAAAATGATGAAGATCACCCATTGGTTGGGTCATTGGGGGCCTCAGATGCCCTGATTTTGCACTGACTTGTCCAGAAAGTCAACTCTTGATCAGATGACTTCCCCATGGAATTTCTTCATGAAAATTGATATGCATACTCCCTATACCATATAGAGACCAATGGAAACAAGAATGACCAAAAAATTTGGGGTTGTGGCCTCTGAAACCAAAACCCTAATTTTAGGTCAACTGTGCAGTCAAACTTGGCTTTGCATCCATCCAAACCCTAGTTCTTGTGATTCTTTTGAAATCTTGACTTTGAGAGGATGTAATATGATAGATGAACACACATGGATCCCTTTGAAGTGATTGGTGGCCTTTGGAGTGGCTCAAGAAGCTCTTGGATTGCTCAGATCACAAACCCTAGATGCAGATGACTTAGAAACTATGCAGTGAATCAAAAATGAAACATGAGATGATATGATTGAGCTTATGCATATGAGAATGATCACAAGCCATGGTGAAATGGGTGAGGACAAATTTGGGGTGTTTACAAATAGGAACGAATAATTTGCACAAACGATTCAGGTGTCTCGCGCACAAAGCACTCTAGAAGAGGTAAGGACTCCTCCCGCTAATTATTTCCCATGTACTTAAAACTCATGGCATACTATAAATACATTTAATTTATTAAGTGTTTTTGGTTTTGTTTTAGAGAGAAGAGAGATTCAAAGGATTATAAGAGAAAAGGACTAAAGGATCTCAAGCTTAGATGTTATCATGCAAAAATGGCCCTATAATTGAGATGAGAAAGATAAATCTACCTAATATTATCATACAATGATGGACCTAATGTTAAGGTTAAAGGGGATAATACCCTAAAGTTGTCATGCAAAGGATTGAGAGTCTAATGTCTATCCTACTTTGAACTTCATCAAAAATTAAGTTCAAAATAGGAGCCACAATCAAATCACAAGTAAAAATAAGATAACTCAATCACAAACATAAACACACTTAAGTAACCAAGACTCAAAGAAAAATTAAAAAGGTTTAAATATGAAAGAGTTCGTGCCATCATGTTTTCAACTTAGGCAAACAACCAAGTAAGAAGATTCAACAATCAATTCACAAGTGGCAAACATCAATCAAGACATGCTTCAAACTTGAATCATAACATGAAAGATGTGTAAAGTCAACACTTATACACACATTTCAAACATTATAGGTCATTCTCAAAAGGAGTCAAAGAACAAGGTTTAGAAACTCAAGCAATGACACACAAGTAGTGCACAAGCATACATGTCTTTGAAATATCAACCAAACATTAACACTTAGCATGAAAAGACAAATTGGATCAAGTAAGATGAGAAAAAAATAGGTCATAAGAAACATCATATCATGATCAATACATTTCAAAGATTGGAAGAAGATCACAAGTGTGTCAAACATGAATCACATCAATAACCAAACAATTGTCAACAATTAGATCATGAAAAACAAACCACAAATAATCAAGCATGTAAGATTAGGGTATGGAGTAAATATAAGGTAGTAGAATACATGGGAATGTCAATTCCAAACAAATTTCAAGATTTTAATAAGGAACAATAGGTATCATACTCAAAACAAGATCAAACAACTAAGTATGCATCAATCAAATTCATCCCTAACATGAAGCAAATGTCCATGAGAAAATAAATAAGCAAATGAACATGTAAATGATCATCAAGAAATGGCTAGGAAGTGGTTCAAACATGGTATTCAATTCATACAAGAGCCTCAAGCATTAAGCAATTACATCCAAGTAACAAGTCCTAAGACTAGGTCAAACACCAAGTAAGTTCATCTCAAAAGGTCACCACATTGAGGTATCATCTAAAAATAATTAAAATACCAATAAAAAATTAAATAAGGCTCTACCTCATTTTATGTCAATCAAGATCAAATGAGAAAAGAATCCCATAGAAATTTTCAAAAGTACATCATCAAAACAATTCATCAATCACAAGTATGCTTCATCAATTAGACATGCATCGGGGCTTCACAACATAAATTGGAAAATGACCAAACATTCCACATAAATACACCACAATATCACTTAAACCTTAATCATACATGTACCTAAACATGGTGAAAAAATTGGCTCAAGAAATGCTTCAATATGCCTCAAATACCAAACCCTAATTCAAGAACAACCAACATGAACACCTTTCACAATTGATTTAAAATAAAATATATAAAAAAATAAAAAAAAAATTATAGAAAATAAAATAAGACAATTAAAAAGTGTGAATAATATTCTTGTCATTTTTTATAGTGAAGGGAACAATTAGAATGAAATTGAAATGAAAAATGAAAAATAAAAATAAAAATAAAATAACATGAATAAACAACCAATGGTGAGAAAATGAAAAGGAGAATGAACTACATCCAATCAAAACATGTTGATGGGCTCAAGATTGGGAGTGTCAATAACATAAATACCAAGCCTAAACCTCTTAAACAATCAGAAACAAAAAAACAAAAGGTCACACATGCATCTTGTAACACGGTGGGAGAACTGACTTTTAGTTTTTTGTCGCAAAATATGTTGCGGTAAGCAAGAGTTGCCCCCGACTTTTATTTCATCCAATTAGGAAAGGCATAAAAGAATAGGAAAGACCTTTTAAAATATTTTAAGTTCGGGGGGTAAGTTATACAAAGGGAAGGTGTTAGCACCCTTTGTATCCATGGTTATCCATGGGCTCTTAAATGCTTAACTCACTTTTTTATTTTCCTTTTTTTGAAAAGTGTAGCATGTGATTAAAATATTTCGCAAAGATTTAACTTTATAATGATTCTCGTATGAATGTATACAAAGTGTTTACTTGTTTGAAAGTATTTTGAAGAAGAGTGTAGGGTGTGAAAAGCATTTGTTTTTAAAGTTGTGAGCAAGCGTTTAAGAGTTACTTACCCTAAGTTGTAAGGTCTTTCTTGTCATTTTCGTTTCCTTAGGTATATAACTATCCTTACTATTAGTTAGTAAGTATTCTTATCCTTGGATTTGGAGGGACAAGCGTAGGGTCATTGAATGGTCATAGAAGGTAACATGTAAGGATACCTTAGCAATTCGAAGGGACTATCATCATTTTCGTAGGGACAAAATCATTTATTTGAAGGAAACTCGAAGGGTCATCGAGGGACTATGATCTTTTTCGTAGGGACAAGATCATTTATTCAAAGGAAACTCGAACGCTCATCGAGGGACTATGATCTTTTTCGTAGGAAACTATGATGATTTATTCGTAAGCAGCTTTTGCTAAGATACCCCTACGTTCTAGGGACATGACCATTATATCGAAAGGCAACGAAAGAGGCTACCCTAAAGGTGTAGGTGTGAAGAGTGTGTTGTATTCAAGTATTTTCTTTGGATTAGTGGGCTAAGTCCATTTTTATTCACATACATTCTTTTCACACCCTATTGTTACTAACCACGCAGTTAATTATTCTGCAGAATTTAAAAGCGAAAAATAAATCCTAAGCTATTACATCATGTGGGGGGGTACATGATTTAAACTGGGGGGAGTACAAAAATTAAAATGACAGAGATTAAATTCGTAATTATTACAAGAAAAATTAGCATCCTATACATTTTTTCTAAGGAAATTAAAGGAAAGCAATAAAAAGCGAGGAAAGGTCGATAATCGGGAGATTGAGAAGATGGAAAAGGATATAGAAGAATATATTTTTTGGATTTTTTTTAAAATTAAATAAGAATTAAATTTTAGTCATTTTTTTTTTGTATTTTATCATTATGAAAATGAAGAAAATATATTTTATTGTATATAGATTAATTATTTACAAAAAAGAGAGTTGATTAATTTATTTTGATGTTTTTTAATTAATTAGTTTCTACTTAAATAAGAAATAAAAAACAATTAGGATAATAGACATAACGACGTTAGATCGTTGAAAAATGACAAAAATTAAAATAACATACAAATTGCTACCCAAAGGCGGTCATCGCAGATCGAATAAAAAAACTGTGGTATGATAAAAATAAATTAAAACATAAAGTTGCAAATCGAAACACGAATTGGTCGACGCATAAAAAGCGGATTGCCGCTAGGCCAAACCATCGGACGTGTGTAACATCAAAATACAACAACAATAAATGGAAGTTTGTATGTAAACCGATACGATCCAATAATAGCTTGCTACACTCAATGTGATCATCGCAATAGGATCGAAGCATTGTACAGATCTAAATTTATAAAATAAAAAAAATTAAAATTAAAAGAATTTTTATTTACAATAGTAATGTTGCTAACGCAAAATTGCGATCATCGCCAATGGATCGGATCAACACAAGTGTCACGCTTCACACGCACAGATGCTAAAACGGTGTATTGACATGATCCGATCTGAATAATCTAAATAGTTATAAAACAGAACAAGAAAATTTATTTAACAAAAATTATATATATATATATATATATATATATATATATATATATATATATATATATATATATATATTACGTACAACAAAACAACTACTATGTAAAATTTCAAAAAAAAAACACACATACACAGTTATATATATATATATATATATATATATATATATATATATATATATATATTTGTTTAAAGACAAGTATACATGTTACCTATAAAAAATAAACGCCAATCTGTTAGCAAAGTATACCGTAATGCTTTTGATTGAAACAAGTATATATATTTGAAACAAGTATCTATGTTATCTAAAAAAAGTAAACGCCAGACAAAGGAAAATTAAACAAAAGAGCAATATACAATACCGATAGTGAAAAGAAGGTGTCGTTTCTACTACTGAGTTGTTCCTTTTTTCAATTCTTTTTTTTTCTCGGTATTTTTCGGTTTCTGAGGCAAGAATTTTTGTCCCTATGGTTTATGGAGGTCATGAATTTATATAAGGGATCATTTTAGGTCAGAAAACTCCATGGGTTTGGGTCAAGTTGATTCACTTTTGAATGACATTGAAAACTTTCTATTTTGGTGCATATCTAGCAATTATGACTTTCTCCTCTTGTATGCACAAATTTGGGATCATATATTATGGAGATATCTTCAATATTTGATCCTAAAATAGTCCAAATATCAAACCTTTGATTTGTTTTCATATTTATTTTGATTAAAATTGAATTTAAGTGAATTAAATCCAATAAAATATGAAATAAATAAAGAAAATCAAAAGATATGACTTAGGGGTCGTGGATCATCTTAAGATTAAGTTTAAATTGTGAAAAGATAGACCCATTTGGCAAAAACTCAAGTTTTGGTCATTGTTTGCCTTATACACCTCCTCAAATTTGCTCAACTTTAACAATGCCCCAACTTTCTCAATTTTTATCACATGAATGTGCTCTTGGACTTTTTATAAATCTTAAAGTGTCCTTTAATCACTACTTTTGGTCCCATGTCAATTTTATCTTCCATGTTCAAGTTATGAGCTTTTGAAAAAATTGACTTTTTGTTGACTTTTTAGAAGACCTGTAATGTCTTGGCCCATATCTCTCAAATGAAGCATTTCTGGCCTTGGCCTTAGAGAGACAAAGTTGTAGAGAATTGAATTTCCTTAAAGATAGGCTTTAGTTGGGAAATTTATAATGAATTATGTGAAAGTTAGGCCTGGTCAAAGTTCAGTTGACTTTCTCCTTAAGAAACCCTAATTTAGCAACTTTTGTCTTGTGATGAATTTGAGGTTTTCTTGATGAATCATGATCAAAACTTGATCAAATGATAAATATTACTTCATAATATTGATGTTGACCCAAAATTTTGAAGTATGACTATATGTTGACCACATTTGACTTTTTACCCAAGTTAACTAATTATTGATTATCTGAGCATCTGACTGACCAAACTAGGGTAAGTCTTGAAACTTGACATGAGGATCCTTTGAAGTATATGTGATACCATTAAGTCCCCTTGAGTCTTTGGAAGTCCAATTTACTTTGAGAAACACAAAACCCCAATTTGAGATCTATTGCTTAGGAGGAGACTCTGTCTGATGAAACCTTGTGTTCCTTTGAGCAATTGTGAATCTTATGAACATTAGGAGACCTCTTGAGACATATTGTCTTGTAGACATGAGGGAAAATTTTGGGGTATAACAGCTGCCCCTGTTCAATCTTCTTAAACTTGGGGGATTAGATTGGCATACACGCCATTCGTGACCTGAAAGTGGAAGAGGATTTAACACTTAAAGCCCAGAAATTTGCACTCGCCGGTGCATAAAGTAACACTGTTGGTTGATTGTATTACTTGAATGGGCTTAAAGATGCCATTTGGAATAATTAGTACCTAGTAGAGAGAAAAAATCTTTCTTGAATGTAATTCCTAGAGGATAAGGCAGTCCAAGATATAGATACACATAATACTGGGGAATAGAGCATCCCACAATATCGATAGGTATAATCCTGAGGGATATAGCAGATCAAGACACAAATAGACATAATCTTGGGGGTTGTAGCAGCCCAAAATATTGATAGATGTAGTCCCGGGGGGTGTAGCAGCCCAAGACGTCGATAGATGTGTGTAATACCTCAAAATTTGCCCTCTCATTTCCTCAACATTTAGCATAGCATTTAGCATTAAAAAGTTCATGAAATAGTCACAAACATTGCATCATGTTCTTCATAGCTGAGGCATAGGTATGTGATCATTGATTAGAGCAACTGAAGACTATACATAGGCAACCAAGGAGCAAAAAAGCTTCCCAACCTTGTACAAAGGGTTCATAACATCCCACAAGTCTTCATTTATAGCCACAAGTCATGAAAATAATTGAAGTGATCAAAGGAGGCAAGCAGTGCAACATCTCCTGATGAAAAGGGTTCAAATTAGGGTTTCATTTCTACTGGGTTTCTCAATGAAATTTTGATCCAAAGTGGATTCCATTGGCTTATATATGATGTCAAGTGCCTAGGGTTCAAATTTCATCCATAGAAAAGTTTTGGAAGAGGTTCAATTGGCCAGATGACTGAAAATCAGGGAATTGGGGAAAAGTCAACCATGCTGAGGAAAAAGTCAACTCCTGACTTTTTGAGACCAAAATCATGAAATTAGGGTTACAAGGATCTTATGGTTCAAATTTGATCAAGAAATTATGGATGAATCAACAAAAATAAAAAAAAACCAAAACTTACCATTTTTGGAAAATTAGGATTTCCAAAAATGGCAAGTTTTGGCCATTTTTGTAGCAACTTCAAGAGAGTCCTTCTCCCAAAATACAAGGGCTATCAAAATTCTACCTTAAGCCAATTAAAGAGGGTATCTTAAGCTTCAAATCCATAAGTGGAACTCATTCATAGCATTAAAATTGAGAGAGATATGATCTTGCAAAGTTTGGTCAAATCAAGGCAAAGCAAGGCAAAGGGCAGGGCATGCCTTGCAGCCTGCGCGCGCGCCCTGCCTAACATTCCATCAAACAGGTGGTGTGCCACAAGTCAAGCTACTTTTCTCCATTTTAAAGGCTTCAAATGAAATTTATTTGAACTACAAAGTTGTTTATTGCCATATTTCCAACAACTTTAATGTTCAAAGATTTTCCATTTGGTTAATGGATTAAGAGTTATGGGGAGGCAAAATGTGGATGTTCAAACTGAAATTGCACAAGGCATCTTGCACAAGCCAAGACAATTCTATGCAGGCCCATAATGCAACCTTATGGCATGATGTTCAAAGATACAATTGAGGTATTTAGAGGTCATATTCCATGTTTGTTTGAATTACAAACTTGGTGTTTGAAGCATCTACTTCAAATTGGGAACAAGAATCATATCATTTGGTGGCTTGTTCATGAAGAAACATTCAAAATAAGATGACAACATGCCATCTATTTTCTTGCAGGCTAAGGCAATGTATCTTATGTGCAAAGTCAGTTCAGTCAAGAGTCTCTACATCATGTTATGTTCAAACTCATCACAATTGAGGAGAGAGCATCATCTCATGTTGCATGATCACTTCATTTACCATGCACACGTTTGAAAATCAAGCAAAATGAGAAGTTGCATTAACATCACATCAGCTTCACCACTTTGGTCAATTCAGTCACATTGCATTCCACTAAACCTCACCATAATTAATATGAACACAATGGTACATGATCACACTCGAGCAAAACAAACCTGAGTTGAACTAATTGATCCTCAAACCCTCATTGGCTCACTCACCCTCAAGTTAGAACTAACTCTAGTTATAATTGTTAACTAGAGTTAGTTAGCTTCTAACCTCAGATATATAAGCCTTCTCTAACTGAATTCTGGATAACTCTTCATTCTTTGCTCGAATATCATCCCAAACTCCATCACTCTCCTCTGAATTTCTCTCTGGTTTTGTGAAGAGAATGCATTGCAATTTGGCTTGATCAAGCTTCAACTTCCATTAACATAGCTCAACCTTCATCTATTCATCATCATCATCATCATGAACTGCACAACTTCTATGGCTATATTCCATTGAATCTCCTAATTGGTATCTCTGCACATTCCTGCATTTTTTTGAGAATCTCTCTGATTTCCATTTCCAGCATTGAGTTCATCATCAAGCCAGTTTCAGCATCATCACAAGGATGAATTCTATGGTGAT
Organism: Lathyrus aphaca; assembly: GCA_963966055.1. Taxonomy (NCBI): domain Eukaryota; kingdom Viridiplantae; phylum Streptophyta; class Magnoliopsida; order Fabales; family Fabaceae; genus Lathyrus; species Lathyrus aphaca. Next base: position 127,571,590 of record OZ014520.1, on the reverse strand, counting down.
AGTGGCTTGAAGCATCAAGAATCAGCTCTGTAACATCATTGCACCAGATTCTTTTTCTTCCATATTCAACACCTATTGAGTGTCTATTTCACTCTGAAGCATTCAAGATCAATCAGCAAAGACTTTGGAATCTACTATCTGGTCTTCTCTCAACATCTTGAATCACTGCACTTCAGATTCTTCTTCAAAATCTACTTTCTTATTGTGCCTCTATTTAGACTGATTCGTGTGTTTTAGAGCTTGATAGAAGCCTTGCTACCACTGGCTAGTTGATAGGCCTCTTATAGGCATAGTTTCAGTTTTAGGATTGGTTTTTGTTGCCTTCGATTTGCTCAATTCATGAACCTAAAGGGGATTTTAAGACTGGATTATGAACATGTGGAGTGATACGAGTGTTTCTATGCCTTTAGTTTTCCGTTTCATGGAAGTTTGATGCAAGCCCTAGCCAGGGGTCACCGGAGAAGACGACCGGAAATGTCATAGGGTCCACAGCGTGCCAGCAAATTAAAATGCACATGACCTCACGTGCATTTTTATGGAGGGCAAAAACTCAGGTTCCTATTAGCACTCCATGCGTGTTTATGTTAGGCCCAGATTAGTGTATTTTCTGACTAAACTCACCCCCTAGGCCCAATCAGTTTAGTCCTTTTATTTTCATTTTTATTTCATTTTCTTCACATTTTATTCCATTTTCGCTTTTGGTTTTTAAAAATATCAAAACACCATAAAAAATTCAAGATTAATTCATAGGAGATACTTATATTTGTTTCCTAATTTTTCATAATTTTAGTTCTCATTTTTCTTTTATTTTCAAGGCAGAATTAATTTCCCAATTAATTGTTTCTTATTTTGTCCATTTTTGACCAATCCATTTGTTTATTTTCTTTCTCCCAAACCACAAAAGATAAATGATTCATTCTTTTTTCATTAGTCATAGGACTCATTAAACTTCTCCAAAACATTTTCTTTTTGATTTTTAGGTCATTGAAAATCAAGTTTTGGTCCCATTCTTTCACACATATGCATATGAACCCTAATCCTTTTCTACACTTCTATTGACCACTCAAAAATAAGAATGTTTGTGAGATTTTTTATTTAAGTCACCCTCTGGATTTTGTATTCAAGTGTCAAGTTTCATAATTTTTCATGATCATTTAGTATTTTTCCAAGTTGCTTAGTTCATAAGTCATATTTTTGATTCTTTTGTTCCCTTCCTTTGATCCTATTAGAATAAGGCATTTATGCCATTACCTTGAGGTCTTAATTTTGAGTCTCATAGGTATTAGGGGATGTCCCCAAGTGTTGTGTACCCTCATTAAGTTTTCATCTTTGATTTTTAGGGTTCCTTGAGTCTTAAGTCACCTATGTCCCATTTTAACCTAATTTTACTTCTCCTCCCATCTTAGCCACCTCAAATTCCATTTGTGCATAAGCTAACTTCATAATATCCTTGTTTTGTGTCTCATAATTGTTTTGTGATCACTCCCATATGTTCATCTCAAGTTTAGAGTCTTTTGCTTCCTTTTGAACTTCACTTGTCATCTAAAGGATCTTAAAAACCCTAATTTGGACACCTAGCCTTAGGATGCATCTCACCACCCATTTGTGAGTATTTTCAAAATATAATTTCCATTTAAACTTGTTGTCAATTCTCTAGTTTTTGTATGGGGAATTCAAGTCCCTTTGGTCTTTTTTTCTTCTTCTTTGTTCTAAGTCTTTTGCTTCACCTTTAAAATCATGTTTCCATATGCATTCTTCCACCTCTCAATCTAATGTGTGAACATATTTAACTTGAATCTCTTCTTTCTCATATGATCTATTCATTTCCTTCACTTCCATATAGTGTTAAGTTCTGGATTTTTCATTTACCTTTGATTTTTGGAGATTTTAGTATGCTAAACACTTAGGTTTCCCTTTTATCTTCATTCTTACGTTTCATTAGGGTTTAGTAACACTTTAGGACATAGTTTGACTTTAATTCACTTAATGCCTTTAGATACTTTTAAAATGATTAAGCTAATGACTTTTGAAGTGAGTCACCTCATAGGATACCTTAGACTTAGGTATTAGCATTAGAAGTTTACTAACACCTTTCTTAAGCTAGTGTGAGTTCTTATTTGAAGTTTGCCATGTCATAATTGTTCAATTACTTCATCATGATAACATTTGTTTTGTAGGGGGGGATGAGGTAATCATTCTTAATTCCTTTTCTTATGCATGTTATTGCATTTGCCTTAGCACTTGTGGCTTTGTTCATAGGGCTTTCTCTTGTTCCTTAGATTCAACTTAACTTTCTTAGGAAGTAAGTTTAATTCTAACTTGCTTTTCTTTTTCTTAGGATTAGAAAACCTCACAAACCATAAGATCACCTCTTGTACATAATAAGATAACTTAGGGTTGTGTCTTAGTCCCCCTTTAGCTTTTACCTTTTGTCATTTGAGTCTTCTTTTCTCATCCTTCAAACAAAATAAAAAAGACTTAATAAATGCATGAAAGAATCTCTTGTGTATAACCTTATTTCATGGGGCACTTACATTCATTCCATATTGGAATAGTGTGGGCTTGTCTAGCATGATGTACAAGTCTGATCAAGAGATTATTTTCACAAAGGAAATCTAAAATATACTTCTTCACAAAAGTTACAAAAGCATCTAATAAGTTCAATGAGCTAGTGAACTTAGACCCTAATCCTTGGAAACAAGTCTTGGATAAATTCTCCTTACTTGGTGTGTGTAAACACCCCAAATTTGCCCTCACCCATTCACCATGGCTTGTGATCATCTCATATGCATAAACACAATCATATCACCTCATATCCCACTTTTGATTCACTGGATAGTTTCTAAGTCATCTGCACCTAGGGTTTGTGATCTGAGCAATCCAAGGGCTTCTTGAGCCACTCCAAAGGCAACCAATCACTTCAAAGGGGTCCATGAGTGTTCATCTATCATATTGCATCCTCTAAAAGTCAAAAATGCAAAGGAGTCACAAGAACTAGGGTTTGAATGGATGCAGAGCCAAGTTTGACTGCACAGTTGACCTAAAATTAGGGTTTTGGTTTCAGAGGCCACAACTCCAAATTTTTTGGTCATTCTTGTTTCCATTGGTCTCTATATGGTATAGGGAGTATGCATATCAATTTTCATGAAGAAATTCCATGAGGAAGTCATCTGATCAAGGGTTGACTTTTCAGACAAGTCAGTGTAAAATCAGGGCATCTGAGGCCCCCAATGACCCCAACCAATGGTTGATCTTCATCATTTTGAGTGTATATGATCTTTATTTGATCATGGAAGAAGGTTGAAGTTCATAAAAATCAAGAATTTGGAAGTTTTGCAAATGTTGACTTTTTGGGCATAGTTGACTTTTCAAGAATGCCTCATTTTAGGTCATTTTTCAAGCCTTGATTCTTGATCCAAAAATGCTTCAAATGGAAAAACTTTGGTCATGAAAGTTGTAGATCTCATCTTTCCCTTTTCAAAAAGTACAAGAACATGATCAAACTCTTCTTGGATCAAAAGTTATGGTGTGACAAAGTTGGCAAAAATCATTGATTTTCAAGATATGCTTCAAAAGAGAATTTAGCAAAATCATGAACCAAAGCCAATTGTGACCTCTAATTCACTTCAAACCAGTATGCAAACATTCTACATGTCCTAAAAGTCAGAATTGGACCAAGGTTTCTCATGTTTTGGTTCATGTAACAAGACTTTCTTTCATGAAGTGCAAAAAGGCAACAACTTGCAAAAACACTCATGACACTTCTACCACTTGATGCATTGGATGCTGCACTTTGCTAGCCCTCTCACATCATCTTGCTGCACCAGAACCAGCCCATGTACTAGCTATAGATCAAGCCATACTTGCCTTACACAAAATTTGACTTTTTGCAAAAGGTGACTTACCAATCAATAAAGCACATGTCCAATCATCTGACCAATGAGAGAGGTTTATGTGGACAAAGAGCAAGCCATTCCATACATCTAGCAAGGCTGAAACATTTCATAACAAGACATTCACAAAAAACACCTCATTTTGCATATTCCTTCGAATCTGCCTCCACAGCATACAAACACAAAAACCATCTTCACCAATCATCTTGCCATGTTTCATTAAGTAGAAACCACCAAAGTTCAAGCCTGAAACCAGCCTGACCTGAGCTTCACCATTCCTCCCCTTCCAAACCAGAACTCTTCGAATCTCACTATACATTCAACAAACACATCATTTCTCTTCACCAACAAATCAGAAACACCCAAAGGAGTCAAAACCACCCTTTACTTTGATCTGAAGCAGCCTGTACACAAAGCTCATTTCCTGCTACACCAGAACTGGTTCTCACAAATCAGCCATCCACAAGAGCTCTGAAGCCTTCCATTAGCATCAGGGGATACAAGGGAGTCCATTTGCACGCAAGGGAAGCTCTGGAAGCTCAGTTTTGAAGCTTTCCAGCTCAGGTATGATCATGGAAACTTTTCTCTCAAAGCTTGGTTTTTGAGTTACAAATTGATTATTCATGTCTTGCTGGTCATGGGGTTAGTTTCAGAATCAAAAATAAGTGAAAACTGAGCTTGTATGGTCCCTCTGAACATTTGCCCGTATTTTACATTTTGCTTCGATTCAGGCCCATGGATGAAAATAAATGAATTTAGGTTGAGGGTTTAGGTTTAGATTGATGAGAGAATCATTTTGGTGGAAGAAATTTGTTGTTTGGTGACCTACAGAGGAATCTAGGGTTTTGGCTCGCCGGAGAAGACGACCGGAAGTCTTCTCCGGCAGCCTGAAGGTCATTAGCCCTAATCTCAGGTCATTAATGAGATTTGAATATTGGGCGTTGGATGGAGTGGACCGGTTGACTTCGCACGCGGATAGAGGGCTCAGATCATTTGGATTAGCCCTAATTCATTTTATTAACTTTAATTAATTGCAATTAAGTTAATTGACTCAAAAACAATCCTGGCCCTTAGATCTGGCGCCAGTCAACCCATTCAAACCAGGATGCAATCCCAGCCCTTCCTTGCGTTTACTTTTCTATTTTATTTATTTTAATTTCATTTCTTTTCATTTTACTTGCATAATTTATTAAAAATAGTAAAAAATGCATAAAAATTATGAAACTTTTTCTTCTGAGTTTTATTAATTTTTATGACCCAAAAATATTTTCATTTTATTTTTTTATCATTAAAAAAGTATTTTTAAATATTTAAAAGATTATTTTTAATTGATTAATGGAAATTAATTAATTAAAAATACTTTTAGGTATTTAAAAATCACCAAAAAATTCATGAAATGTTCTAAGACATTTAGAAACATTGTCCAACCTTCAAACCAAATTTCTTTTTTGATCTTGATGCATTTTAAGAATTTTTCTTTGAATTAAATCATATTTTGTGCATTATTTTGATCATAAGTTCAAAAAATCATTTCTGCCTATTTGAGAAGAGTTGGACATTGATTCTTTTTGCTTTGTTTTGTGTTTGGCATGTAGTTTCTAGGGTAAAATGGCCATGATTTGTTTCCTCATTTTCAATTTGTTTGGTATTTCTTTTGTTTAAGAGCCCTAAAAACCCTAATAACTTAGAAAAATCATAACTTGAGATTGGTTAAGAGTTGAGACCTCCCCTTTGGACCTTGGTTTAGCATAGGCTTAGGGTTTCTTTGGGTGGCATTTTCCATTTTTTATCTTAGGGTTTGCTTCTGTTTTTGGTTTTTGTTTGTTGTTTGATCCATAAACCCTAATTTGGGCTTTCATTTGCATACCTCTTGCATTCTCTTGCATAACATGACTTGTCATGACATTTCAAGCATTCATGTGATTCATTTAACATCATAAGACATGTAGAAAGTATGTTTGATCATTGCATTACATATTTGCCATGTTGTATGCTTTGTATGTTTCCTAACTTGTCATGTGTATCCATGCTTCTAAGCTTGCACCATTTGCACCCATGAACTTGTATGAGCATATCCATGCCTTGCCTCATGTTTGTGGCACTCCATAGCATCATTATCATCATCAACATGCTTATGGTTTTGTTTTTTTCTTCATACCCTTTCATCCCATTTAGCATTGCATTGCATTTCTTTCTAACATTTCAGGTGGTAAGTAAACTTGAGAAGTGAATTTGCCTTCACTTCTCATAACTTTTCTTTTCATCTCTCTTGCATCCATTGCTGCATTTCTATATGTGTTTGAGATTGAGCTTGCTCATTCTTGTTTCTCCCACTTTCTTTCTTCAAGTGACTTGACTTCTTGAATGAAGCAAGTCACTTTGCTTCCCTTGATCCTGTTCATCTGCTTCCTGGTGGCCTTTGAAGATTGTTCTTGTTTAACCTCACAAACTTTAGGAACAACCAAGCATGACAATGAATTAGGGTTTTAATTAGTCTCCCCTCATAGTTTTACCTTTGTGTCTCTTTTGAGTCTTCTCTTTCTCACCTCATAATCAGGGATTAAACCCTAAAGGCTTTAAGGCTTTGTGATTAAGCTTATGCCTGCATCCTTCTATTAGGATGGAGTGTATAACTTTAATCCTAAGTGTTAAACCCTTCATGTGTTTAAATCTCTTAATCAATTCACTTAATAACCATCAAGACATTACACTTGTAACTTGGGCCTTGCATTAGGGTTCTAATTCTTCCTTAATTGGTTAAGAAGGACTAACCCTAGTGTTAATGGACAAGTCCCCCTCAAGTTGTCTTACAAATCATAAAACTCACTTCATCATCTTATCATTAAATAAAATCCACTTAATCAAAGGCTTGTTTTGTCATGAGTTTAATCCCTAATCATGGATTAAGTTGAGGAGCTTTCCTCAGCTTAAACATCCTCATCTATTATCCTTCTATTAGGATGGTGTAATGAGTCTGTTTAATCCTTGATTATGGCTTAACCTCATTACTCAACACTAAACAAAAACACCAAAAACATCTAAGTAATCACAAGTAGGTTAATGATCTTAATCCTACATCAAAGGTGATTAAGTGTGAGAATCTGACTTCACATTTAAGGTATTCTCATTACCCCTAATCAGAGGGATGATGTGATGAGTTTACTAAATCCATTGGTTTAGGCTTAAGCTCATTAATTTATGACAAACTTTCAAAAGCAATAAAAGACTGAAAACACAAAAACAAACAATAATCGTCTCCTCCGGGATTCTTTTCTCATCTCATTCACTCACAAACGAGAGCTTGCTTCTTCCGTCTAATGCAAGACAGTTTGCACCTGAGCCAGACAGGTCATACACTTGAGCATAGGCAAGCAGGCAGTTCACAAGTCAATTCATCTTTCAGTCTCTTTGGGTCGAACTACGGTGTTCTGACTTCCTCATTGCACGAGAGGATACGTAGGCATAACTTAACGGTTATCGAACAAAAGTCTCTGTACATTCCCCCTCCTTCTAGCCTCATTCTTTTAGCCTCATGATCATGAGCAGTTCTTTTCCATTCTCACACTGACACTGTATATATTACACTTCACACTCCTTTTACACTGACACCTGTACATCCTTTTCCAGTTCATTTATACACAAATTGCACTGACACTACCCCTTTAAAACACAAATCTTTCAAGCGTGGATCCCGTCGAGTACGGCGGACAATCTGGGTGCTAATACCTTCCCAGGTTGTAACCAACCCCCTTTCTCAGTCTCTCTGGTTCGCAACCGTCTTATCCGTATCTTTCTAGGCTTATGCAGCATTGCCTTTCCTCCGGGATAAAAATACCTAGCTGGCGACTCTTTTCATTCTCCAGTGAGTTCACGGCTGTGTGTTCTCATTGTCCCTCTCGCCGACCGTTCGCGTCTGTACCTTCATCTGATCCATTTTCATTTGTCGGGAGCGACAGCTTGGCGACTCTGCTGGGGACCTGATATTGCAACCAGGGCTTCTGGTTCTTTTTGTGGGTTCCTCCTAGCGCTTGATTGATTTGTGCTTACTGGGGTGTTATGTGCTTATTTGTGCTTGTATTTATTTTGCTTTATGTACAGTTTGCTTTACTGCTTTCTTTATTGCACTTTGTATATATCATACTGTCATGTTGCTGGCTGGATCTGTTGTTTGCTTTGGTGGGTGGGGTTCTATTGAGATTTAAGGTCCTACACCTGGGACCTGAGTGACACCTAGGCTAGAGTGAATCATATTCTTTCCCATTCCATTTCGGTCTGGTGCGGGAATATGAAACACGGTTCAGATATGGGTTTCTTCTTGAGAACTCTGTGTTGCAGATTTCCTGCAATGCTAGGGCTATCTGGGAAGCCTGCTAAGTCTGGATGACCTTTAGTATTGACCTTCAGAAACTGGGGTGAATTAGAGGAGGAATTGTTATGGTTATTGTAAACACTGTACCTCCGGGTTAGAAGTGTTTACACTTCTCATAACTGATCCAAGTCTGAGGATCCTTGTTTTAGAACACCACCTGTGAGGGGGTTGGGCTGTTTACAGGTTTGCAGGTACCTTGACCTCAGAATACCCTGTTACTTTGCTTTGTTAAGAGTACTCCATGTTGGACAGTTCTTGTGATTCTAAACCCTGGACATGTGGCTCTTTATTTGAGTCCCCCACCTTGGTTACTGGTTTCGTAGACCTCCATCTGGAATTCTTGAACACACTTGGAACTATATCAGATTATTTTGGCCAGATCCAGCTCAGTCACAAACCCTTTGCATATCATTTGCATACATAATCATTGCATCATATTGACATTTGCTTATTTGTTTCAGGGTATCCATCTTCATTTGGTTTTGGTTTTGACCCTATCTTCAGTATTGGCCCATCTTCACCAACACCTGCTTCAGTTATCAGCTGTCTGCTTCAGCTATCACCAGCACCAGCCAACCAGTGGCTCATCACTTCAGCATTGTCATCAGCACCTGTCTCTACTCAGTCTCAGCATCATGGCTCCTAAAAAGAGCAACATCACCTATCACTTCTTCCAGCCAGAGTTATCAGATATCAGGAGGATTCAGACCTTGATCACTCCAGATCACATACCTTTGTTCAGGGAAAGTTATGGAGATATACTTGATATGGTCATGGATCTGGACCCATCACAGAGAAGCTTGATCCACACCTGCATTCAGTTTTATGACCCTCCACTGAGATGTTTTACTTTTCAAGACTTTCAGTTGGGCCCCTTATTGGAAGAATACTCCTCATTAGTTGGTATACCTATCAGAGGTGGAGTCCCTTTCAACCCTGAAATGGTCTTTCCCAGCAATGGAGAAGTAGCAAAAGCTTTGCATCTGGAACCTGTTTTGATTGAGCAGCATATGACCTCTAAGGCTGGGATCCCTGGTTTTCATCTGGACTTCTTAATTTCTCAAGCTAGTCTGAAAGCTTCTCTAGGAGAGTGGAAAGCTGTTTGTGCTTTACTGGCCTTGAGTGTGTATGGAATTGTGTTGTTTGCAGATGAGCCTCGATTCATTAGCAAAAATGCAATCCATCTGTTCATCCTGAAGAACCCAGTGCCAACATTATTGGGGGATCTTTACTATTCAGTGCATCAGAGGAATGAGAAGCAGAGGGGAAGGTTAGTGAGGTGTTGTGCTCCATTGTTCCACACTTGGCTTCTCAAGCACCTACCCAGGACAGATGCATTTTTAAACCCTCATCAGCAAAGCAACTGGGCTAAAAGACTCACTGTTCTAACCTCATCAGACATCAGATGGTGCACTCAGAGCACCAAGGGCAGGGATATCATCACCAGCTGTGGGCACTTTCCTAATGTGCCTTTGATAGGAGTTAAGGGTAGTATCAATTACAACCCTCTGCTGTTTAGACGACAACTGGGCTATGCGCTGGTCCATACTCCTAAGGCACAGGACTTGGTTGAGACCCTCTATTGTGAGAACAAGATTAGTCTGGCTGTTGTTAGGCAGGCTGCCTGGGCCTGGGATCATGTTCAAACCAAGGGAGTCACCATTCTGGGGAAGTGTAATAATGTGGCATCAGCACAATATTATGAGTGGTCCCGTGCCAGAGCCCAATTCTCTGGGATGCCCTTTACCATAGAAGACATGCCTGAGTCATCTTCAGCACCACCCCCTGCCACCATCAGTTTGGAGGAGTTTGAGGGTTTGAAAGAAAGAAATGAGAAGCTAACCCAGGCTTTGCAGAAGACCCTCCGTGAGAGGAGTGAAGGTATGAGGGAGATTGAGAGATTGGAGAAGATGAGAGTAGAGCATCTGGATAAGATTGAAAAGTCTGGGGATTATATCAAAAAGTCTAAGGCTGGAGAACAAATTCTGAAGAATGCTTGCAAAGAAGCCCAGTTCCAAAGAGCAAGGACAGACTTGTATTTGAAGGAGAGTCAAGCTCGGTGGGTCAGGATCACCGAGGCTCGTACTCTGGAAGACAAGAGAGTTCAAGACAAGATGAAGCAACTTGAAGCTAATGCAAAAGAACAGCAAGAAGCCCTGGCAGCAGCCCAGAGGGAGATATCAGAGCTAAAGATCAAAGCAGGGGTGAAGAGGTCAAAGGACCAAACTCAGCACAAGAAGCTAACAGCAGCTGTTACGACCCGGAATCTCCTCATCAGGAATCTCACGGAGCGTCCGGCTGATCCTGTGACCGAAGCACTTCTCAAGGAAGTTCGTGAGGATGAGTTTGGTCTTGGTGTTTGATCATTTGTTTGTTGTTGCTTTCTTTCCGTGTACCTCTTATTTTCTCGTAATGTATTTTGACCCCTTAGAGGGCTTGTGTTGTAAAATGAACAAGTTGTATTATTTCACCTTCTGTAATATATTGGTGTTAGTTTGCTTCCTCTGAGTTTTCTTCAAGCAACAACAGCATCTTCAAGGGTCTGGAAGGGTCAAAACTGAAGGCCAAACCGGATACCTTGAGAACAAATAAGCATAACTGCATTGCATGCTAACCCTTTGTTTGTTTTGTAGGTTTTTGTTTTGTTGTTGCTAACCTCTGTTGTGATGTTCAGGAACTATTGCTAGGCGCCGGGTATTTCCCCTCAACCGTCCGCACCGTTATCCAACCCGAAACAACCTTCCGGGAATTCAGATGGATCAGATGCAGCAGGACCTTACTGAGGTCAGAAATCAAATGGCAAATGAAAGGCTAGAGATGAGGAATCAAATGACTCAGTTTATGGAGGTTATGAACAATATGGCTCAGAGCCAGGAAAGATTGAGAGCCATGGTGGAAAGGCAGAATCAAGAAGAGCCCCATGTGGGAACTGCTGGCACAAGTAACAACGAGAGGGTCCAACCTCATGTCAATCCCCCAGTTTTTGGACCCCATCTCCATCCAGAGGCCAACATCCCTGTCAATATACAAGGGACTGCCACAGCAGGGAGGGTACTACAGGAAGACCCTCAAGAAGACCAGTTCACAGTAATGGGTGCTGGGGAAGAAGCTTATGATAGGAGATTGGATGAGATAGCTGAGAAGTTGAGGTCCTTAGAATCTCAAAACTCTTTGGGCTTCGATGTCATGGATATGGGCTTGGTAGACGGGGTCAGGATCCCCCATAAGTTCAAGCCTCCTTGCTTTGAAAAATACAACGGGACTTCGTGCCCCCGGACTCACTTACAGTCATTTCTGGGAAGGCTGAAGGCCTATACAATGGATGAGAAGCTTTGGATGTTCTATTTCGAAGATAGCTTGACTGGAGCGTCGAGAGATTGGTACTCTCACTTGACAAGGGCAACTATTAGATGCTGGAAGGACCTGGCAGAGGCCTTCATCAGACAGTATCAGTATAACTTAGACATGGCACCCAACAGGACCCTCCTAATGGGAATGTCACAGTCGTCAAGGGAAAGTTTCCGAGAATATGCACAGAGATGGAGGCAACTGGCTGCCGCTGTTCAGCCACCTATGTCTGAACGGGAAATGGCAGACATGTTCATGAACACCCTTCAGGGAACATATATTGACAGGTTGGCTGCTTTCTCTTCCACTAGCTTTGCAGATGTTGTCATAGTCGGGGAGAGAATTGAAAGCTTGTTGAAAATGGGAAAAATCTCAGACAACGGTGCAAGCTCGTCCAGTGGTACAAGAAAGCCTTTTGCAGGCCCGAGAAGAATTGGCGAGACCAATGCCATCCATTCAAACAGGGGCAGGCCCCAATATGTGCAAAGGTCAATAGCAGCAGTCACCATCCCTGCTCCAGCTCATCCTCAACCTGTCTATCAACCTCCTCAACAAAACTATCAACCACAACCTCAGTACCATCAACAAAATCAGTATCCTCCAAGAAATTACAACAACAGCAACACCAACAACAATAACCAGCAAAGGCCATTCCAACAAAGGCCATCTCAAGCTAACAGAGTGATCGATCCGATCCCAATGCCATATGCTACTTTGCTGCCACAGCTTCTGAAACTCAACCTGGTTGAGCTAAGAACGTTGGCACCTCCGGATCCCAACAGTCTACCAAGGAATTATGACTCCAATGCTAGGTGTGCTTTTCATTCAAACGCACCTGGCCACAGTACAGAAAAATGCAGGGCTCTGCATATGAAGGTACAAGACCTGGTAGACTCCAAGGCTCTGAATTTCGCACCTCCACCCAATGTCAATAAGAACCCGATGCCGAACCATGGTGGTCCCCGGATTAACGCTATTGAAGAAGACAAGCCGTCTTATTTAATAACTGGTGTGGGACAGATCAGGACACCGTTGGTGGAAATCAAAGCTCAGCTCTTGGAATGTCAAATGTTCCCGGGGTGCGAGTTGGGTTGTGCTTACTGCAATATCTCTGTAAATGGGTGCGATAATTTGAGGAGTGGCATAGACGGCCTCATTCAGAGTGGCCAACTTCAGATCACCACATCATTTCCAACAAATCCAGCAATATCATCAGCAACGGTTTCAGAACCTCCTACAACTGCAGCAACTATTGTTCCTGACAATTCTTCGGCTTCATCAACAAGTACTTCATCAATCATCTCAACTGATCAGTTTTCAGCAAATTTTTCTTCTACAACTTCAGCTTCACTCCATTTTGAAACTCCTACAACATCCTTTCTTCCGCCAATATCTCCTACAACTCCAGCAACAACTCATGAAGATGTCTCTACCGTCACAATATTTTATGATCCTGAAAACAACTCTGCCTACCATTCAGAAGGTGCTGCTCCCATCAGAGCACCAGTTACAATCTTTTATGATCCACAAACAATTACAGTCCCTTCAGCAGCAGCAATCAGTCCAGTCACTGTTACGGTGCCTGGACCAGTACCATATGAAAGCAATAGGGCCATCCCTTGGCACTATGGCTCTGACGTGTACTGCGAAGGAAAAAGAATCACTCTTGAAACATCAACACCTGCACCACAAGTAGATAATGTGGGGGGAGGCGGAGGCTTCACTCGAAGCGGACGTCTCTTTGCTCCACCAATTCAAAGACCCACTGCCGAAGCAGAAGCTGCTGCCAAGGCAAAAGGAAAGAGCCCGGTGCAGGAAGATCAAGCTGTTAAGGAAGCCTTGAAGACACCGTTCGATCAAGAAGTTGATGAGTTTATGAGAATCATCAAAAAGAGTGACTACAAAATTGTGGATCAGCTTCACCAAACGCCATCCAAAATCTCTATCCTCTCACTGCTTATGTGCTCCGAAGCCCATCGGAATGCACTACTCAAGGTCTTGCACGCAGCTTACGTGCCTGAAGAGATTACTGTCAACCAGTTGGAAACCGTGGTTGGGAATGTTACTGCTAGCAATGGGCTAGGGTTCACCAATACTGACTTGACAGCGGATGGCCGCAACCACAACAAAGCCTTGCACATCACCATGGAATGCAAAGGAGCTGTCCTTTCTCATGTGCTGGTAGACACAGGTTCATCCCTGAATGTCTTACCAAAGAAGGCTCTGGTGAAGTTAGAATATGATGGATTGGCATTGAGACCCAGCAACCTGGTGGTGAGAGCCTTTGATGGTTCCAAGAGATCGGTTCTGGGAGAGATTGAGCTGCTTGTGACAATTGGCCCACAGACCTTTAAAACTATCTTTTATGTGATGGACATTCAGCCCGCCTACAGCTGTTTGTTGGGTAGACCCTGGATTCACGCCGCCGGCGCAATAACGTCTACCCTTCACCAAAAGTTAAAATTTGAGTGGGAAGGCCAAGTTGTTACAATCTGTGGGGAGGAGGATATATTTGTTAGCCATCTGGCTACTTATAAGTATATTGAAATGGATGGGGAGATCCATGAAACAATGAGCCAAGGATTTGAAGCCTTGAATGTCAATGAAGCATCTGCTGTATCTGGGATCTCCATGTCATCATACCAACAAGCCCGGAAGGTTGTTGAGGAAGGAACTGCCCTAGGCTGGGGCAAGGTTTTAGCTGTGGAGGAGAAGAAGGACAAGTTTGGGTTGGGTTACAAACCAACTCAACATCAAGCAAAGGCTGCCGGAGAGCTTGGTTTTGTCAGTGGGGGGATGCTTACCCCTGATGCTATCAACTGTCTGGAAGACGAGCTGGAAGAGGAGCGCAACCTGGAAAGCTGGATTCGTCCAAAGATCCCGGGGAGCAGTGTCTCGAACTGGTCTTCCCAGGAAATTATAAGAGTTACTCATGCAGAGTAATTATTATTTCCTGTATTTTTATAAGCATGCATCAAAGTCTTGCATCTTGCCCAAGATGACAAGACTCATTTTGTAATCGGGCCATCTGTACTTTTTGTGCAAAACAAGATCAATTAATGAAATATCAGACATCTTTTTGCAAACGAGTCTTTTTCTTTTCGTTCACTGTTTTTCCATTTTTCTTTTTTGTACAAAAAATAAATGGCAGTGTTTTCAAAATGACAACTTCATTTCACTTTTCTAAATAAGACTAAAATCAGATCACTAAAATGAACAACTTAACCCTTGCAGAGAGTGCCTTCCTGACAGCACCGACAACAGCACGGCTATGACATCGTATGACTTTGACAATCCGATCAATCAAGCTGATGAAGGGGTTGAAGAAGAATATGAGCTTCCTGAAGAGCTAGCCAGGTTGTTAAGACAAGAGGAAAAGGTTATTACTCCTCACCAGGAGGAGGTTGAAGTGATTAACCTTGGTACAGAGGAAAGCGTGAAAGAGATTAAAATCGGGGCCTGCCTGCAAGACTCAGTGAAGAAGCAACTGGTTGATCTACTTCAAGAGTATGTGGATGTGTTTGCTTGGTCGTATCAAGACATGCCAGGGTTGGATACCGACATTGTTGTGCACAAGCTGCCTTTGAGAGAAGAGTGCCCACCGGTCAAACAAAAGCTACGCCGTACTCGTCCAGACATGGCTATGAAAATCAAGGAAGAGGTACAAAAGCAATGGGACGCCGGGTTCCTCGCTGTAACTAGCTATCCACCGTGGGTTGCTAACATAGTACCTGTGCCTAAGAAAGACGGCAAAGTAAGAATGTGTGTTGACTACCGGGATCTGAACAGAGCTAGCCCGAAAGATGATTTCCCATTACCTCACATTGACGTATTGGTTGATAATACGGCTCAGTTCTCGGTATTCTCCTTCATGGATGGATTTTCAGGATACAATCAGATTAAAATGTCACCTGAAGACATGGAGAAGACAACATTCATCACACCTTGGGGCACGTTCTGCTACAAGGTAATGCCATTTGGGCTCAAGAATGCCGGTGCAACGTATCAACGGGCTATGGTAACATTATTCTACGATATGATCCATAAGGAAATCGAGTGTTATGTGGATGACATGATTGCCAAGTCCCTTACTGAAGAAGATCATCTGGTAAATCTGCTCAAATTGTTCAAGCGTCTGAGGAAGTACCAACTGAAGTTGAACCCCAACAAATGCACATTCGGGGTGAGATCTGGTAAGCTGCTGGGTTTTATTGTAAGCGAGAAGGGGATTGAAGTTGACCCTGATAAAGTCAAGGCCATTCAAGATATGTCTGCACCGAAAACAGAGAAAGAAGTTCGAGGTTTCTTAGGTCGATTGAACTACATCTCACGGTTCATATCTCACCTCACAGCAACCTGTGAACCCTTGTTCAAGCTGTTAAGAAAGGAACAGACGGTCAGGTGGAACGAAGATTGCCAGAAGGCTTTTGACAAGATCAAGGAGTATCTGCAAGAACCTCCAATCCTTATGCCTCCAGTTGAAGGAAGACCTCTAATCATGTACTTGACAGTATTGGAAGAATCAATGGGGTGTGTGCTGGGCCAGCATGACGAGTCTGGTCGAAAAGAGTATGCAATATACTACCTAAGCAAAAAGTTTACCGACTGTGAACAACGTTATTCACTGCTCGAGAAAACTTGTTGTGCTTTAGCGTGGGCTGCTCGCCGACTAAGGCAGTATATGTTGACCCACACTACCTTGTTAATCTCAAAAATGGACCCAGTCAAGTACATATTTGAGAAGCCAGCGCTTACCGGACGGGTTGCAAGATGGCAAATGATTCTTACAGAATATGACATACAGTACACCTCTCAGAAAGCCATCAAGGGCAGTGTACTATCTGAATATCTTGCTGAGCAACCCATTGACGATTACCAGCCAATGAGATTTGACTTCCCTGATGAAGACATCATGTTCATTAAAGCAAAAGATCATGAAGAGCCTATTCACACTGAAGGGCCTGACCCGGAAGAAGAATGGACTATGATGTTTGACGGGGCTGTTAACATGAATGGCCGTGGTGTTGGTGCAGTACTCATAACACCTAAAGGAGTTCACATGCCATTCTCGGCAAAACTCACTTTCAACTGCACTAACAACGAAGCTGAATACGAAGCTTGCATTATGGGTCTTGAGGAAGCCATTGACCTCAGGATCAAGACATTGACTGTATTCGGAGATTCAGCTTTGGTAGTCAATCAAACCAACGGAAAATGGTACACCCACCAAGATCATCTGATACCTTACAGGGATTACACAAGAAGGTTATTGACTTTCTTCACAACAGTCAAACTTGAGTATATCCCTCGGGATGAGAATCAGTTTGCAGATGCCTTGGCTACCATTTCGTCCATGATCAAAGTTCAAGCTGCTAACTTTGTACCTCAGATTTCAGTATCGAGACTTGATAGACCAGCATATGTATTCGCAGCAGATGTTGTCAAAGATGATAAGCCTTGGTTCCATGATATTAAGTGCTTCTTGGAGGATCAAACATACCCACCTGGGGCATCTTCCAATGATAAGAAGACTTTGAGAAGGCTTGCTGGAAGTTTCTTTCTGAACACTGATGGATCTTTATACAAAAGGAACTTTGATATGGTACTCCTCCGATGTGTTGACAAGACAGAAGCAGGTTTATTGATGCATGAAATGCACGAAGGCTCCTTTGGTACCCATGCCGGAGGACATGCCATGGCTAAGAAGTTGTTAAGATCAGGCTATTATTGGATCACAATGGATGCAGACTGTTGTGCCTACGCCAGAAAATGCCACAAATGCCAGATCTACGCAGATAAAGTGCATGTGCCTCCGAATCCTTTGAACATTATGTCTTCACCATGGCCCTTTGCTATGTGGGGCATTGATATGATTGGCAAGATCGAGCCGACTGCTTCAAATGGTCACAGATTCATCCTGGTCGCCATTGACTATTTCACCAAGTGGGTTGAAGCAGCCTCATATGCAAATGTCACAAGGCAAGTGGTAGCCCGATTCCTAAAGAGAGATATCATCTGCCGGTACGGAGTTCCCGAGCGAATCATTACTGATAATGGTTCCAATCTAAACAACAAAATGATGGCAGAACTGTGCCGGGACTTCAAGATTCAACATCACAATTCTTCTCCTTACAGGCCAAAAATGAATGGCGCTGTTGAGGCGGCAAACAAGAATATTAAGAAGATTGTGCAGAAGATGGTAGTCACATACAAAGACTGGCATGAAATGCTACCATTTGCCTTGCATGGGTATCGCACATCAATCAGGACATCCACTGGGGCAACACCGTATCAACTCGTGTATGGTATGGAAGCAGTCCTACCAGTTGAAGTTGAATTACCCTCCTTGCGAGTCTTGATGGATGTAAAACTGAGTGAAGCAGAATGGGTTAGGTCCCGATATGAGCAACTAAGTCTGATTGAAGAGAAGAGATTGGCTGCAATCTGTCATGGACAATTGTATCAGAAGAGAATGAAGAAAGCCTTCGATCAGAAAGTCAGGCACCGAGAGTACCAAGTGGGAGATCTTGTGCTGAAAAGAATCCTCCCTCCTCATACAGACCACAGGGGAAAATGGACTCCAAACTATGAAGGGCCATTCGTGGTAAAGAAAGTTTTTTCTGGTGGAGCACTGATGCTCAGCACCATGGATGGTGAAGATTTTCCATCCCCTGTGAATTCAGATGCAGTTAAAAAATACTTCGCATAAAATGACCCGCTGGACATAAAAACAGAATGTAAGTCCAGGCAAAAATAGGGCATCCCGGCGAGTCAAAAACAGAATAAAAAGACTCGGGCAAAAATAAGGGAAATAAATAAAAAAATGTACACCCGCTGAGTTGAAAAGCCGCATGGGACAACTCAGGCAAAAATGGGTATCCCGATGGATTGAAAACCCGAAAGGGCGATCCATGCAAAATAAGGGAATAAGCGAACAACTGCGTTCTGAATTCGTCCGTATTGTCAAGCAACTTGGTTAAAACTCCAACGGAACCAAGCTCCAATCAGAATCAACCTTCTTCAGAAATCAAGACGAGAAGAAAGTCAAAAGTCATACGAGTCATAGCAGGAGAGGAAGCTCCTTAAAGCGTCATCAACACTGCCAGCACTTTGTTTCTCAATTTGTAACAATCTCCTCATTTCAGGAGACATGTTTCTTTGACTGTATCTTGCCAATGCAGGGCACATGAATTAATAAAATCAGATTTTTTCAGTCATGTTTCGTTTTGTATATTTTTATTTGCAAAGGATGTCTGATGTCTCTAAAAAATCAATTGCATAAGTACAGATGTTTTTCTCCAAAAAATATATAAAACACGTGCTTACAGGGAATATACTTACTCTCGAAGGTACTTAACTCCTATGACGGGATCCAGTAAAGGATACCTCGGGACCTTTTGCGCGTTTCCTTATCTTTGCAGGATTGCAGGTATCCAGAACGCAACTTGGGGCATGCAAGCTACATCTCAGCAAGCTGGCAAATCAACAAAAGATCTCAGCATCCGAAATGCTCTATCCCCAGCTGAGTTGCCTCTCATTACTCTCCCCAACTGAGTTACCAACGACATTCCCCAGCCATAGTACCAATCTTTCTTCCTCGGCAAATGCAGGAATCAGAGAATCATCTCCCCACGAGGTCCTCAGCCTCTATCCAGAAGAACAACGCATGAAGAAGTCACAACAGAGTACAGAAGGCTTCTGCAAACCCCAGCTGGGTCCCGTATTACAAGGATATGCCAGTCAGTGACCTATATCCCCAAGTGGATACATCTCTCCAGGTCTATCAATGACCTCATCCTCAGCTGGGATGTCCATTTCAAGCAGATCAGCAACGGGATCCGAATCCCGGTTTGATATCTTTGCAAAATCATGGCATTTGCATCATAACATCCCCTCAGAGCGTAGCATTCCGTCTAATACGGAGCATTACGGCAAAAAAATCAGACGCATAGCATAATCATAAGCCATGTTCTGAATTAACACTTGTGAATAATAACCGTTCATCATCATTGTACAGAAATCCTCACCAGAGTCCCAGCAAAAACAGTTGCCTCATATTCACAAATACCAGCATATTTCCTTTTGATACCCGTCCGTATCATCACTCCCCAGTAAAGTCGTCTGAACACTCTTTATAACAAAATCACCCGTATTACAGATACTTCATGACACCCGTCCGTGTCATATTACCAGCAGAAAGCCAAAGACATCCTCTTTGCACCCACACATACCTATATGTACACTTTCCTGACACCCGTCCGTGTCATATCCCCAGCGCAGTCGCCTAGACTTTGTATAGCAGATACTTGTTCATATTACACTTTTCTCTCTTGGCACCCGTCCGTGTTATTCTCCCCAGCAGTTAAAACACTCATCTATATATACTCACTACTCACGATACACTTATACAGATACTCGTCCGTATCTTGTATACACCATCACTTATCTCCCCACAGATTCGACAGTAGTCCTTGTTCTTTGTTAACCAGTTGGTACTCGTCCGTATCATCATCTCAGAACATTGCGTCTAATGTTTGTTTCTACATGATACTCGTCCGTATCATAGTCTTAAGGATGCTCGTCCGCATCTTTAATCCATACACTGTGTAAAACACTTATGTCTTCTTGGATATAGACACTCATCCGTGTCTACTATTCCCCAGAAGAGTCCCTTCAGATGCAACACTCGTCCGTGTTCTTTGTTAACCAGATGGTACTCGTCCGTATCATCATCTCTGAACACGTGTCAGTATTTGTTTCTACCTGATACTCGTCCGTATCATAGTCTTAAGGATGCTCGTCCGCATCTTTAATCTATACACAATACCAAACACTTACACTTTCCTTTCTTGGTTGTGAACGCTCGTCCGTGTTCACTATGTCCCCAGTAGATCACCAACAAAGCTTTTTCTTTTATCTGACACTCGTCCTGTGTCATGATAACCCTGAGAGCAGCCGTCCCCTGCTGAGTGGTCGTCCTCCACTTCTTGATGGTCGTCCTCCATCATGCTCATCCGATGGCCGTCCCCATCGTTGATTTTAGCAGCCGTCCCCTGCTAGGTGGTCGTCCTCCACCTTTTGATGATCGTCCTTCATCATTTTATCCAATGGCCGTCCCCATTGTTGATTTTGGTTATCTGACACTCGTCCTATGTCATGAGAAGCCTCGAGAGCAGCCGTCCCCTGCTGAGTGGTCATCCTCCACTTCTTGATGGTCGTCCTCCATCATGCTCGTCCGATGGCCGTCCCCATCGTTGACCTTTTATCCGATGGCCGTCCCCATCGTTGATAATTTCGGCAGCCGTACCCTGCCAGGTGGTCGTCCTCCACCTTTGATGGCCGTCCCCATCATACTTCCTTTATTCCCCAACAGAGCAGCCGTCCCCTGCTAGGTGAACGTCCTTCACCTTTGATGGCCGTACCCCATCATCTGTTTATTTCATTTATTCTTTAACCCGATGGCCGTCCCCGTCGTGGTCCCTTTTCCTTTTAGCCCGATGGCCGTCCCCATCGTCGGTTACCTTGCTTTATGAACTTGATGGCCGTCCCCGTCATGTTTCATTAACTCCCAGAGAATTTCACAGCTTTATCTTGATGGCCGTCCCCATCATATTTGATTTTCCCCAGCTAGTCGGCCGTCCCCGTCTTGGCTTTACCTTTTATCCCCAGCATGTCGGCCGTCCCCGTCATTGCGTTGCTTCCCGCTTTGTAATATACTTTATTTTCCTTTTACAATCTATATCCCTTTTCTTCTTCATTCTGTGAGTGCAAATTTTGGACTGTCTTTGGTATTCAACCACAAGTTATCTTGTTTGCCTGTTAGGCCGTTGCTTACATCCTGCACAGCTAACTCATGTTTGAATAGGGGCAGCTGTAAACACCCCAAATTTGCCCTCACCCATTCACCATGGCTTGTGATCATCTCATATGCATAAACACAATCATATCACCTCATATCCCACTTTTGATTCACTGGATAGTTTCTAAGTCATCTGCACCTAGGGTTTGTGATCTGAGCAATCCAAGGGCTTCTTGAGCCACTCCAAAGGCAACCAATCACTTCAAAGGGGTCCATGAGTGTTCATCTATCATATTGCATCCTCTCAAAGTCAAAAATGCAAAGGAGTCACAAGAACTAGGGTTTGAATGGATGCAGAGCCAAGTTTGACTGCACAGTTGACCTAAAATTAGGGTTTTGGTTTCAGAGGCCACAACTCCAAATTTTTTGGTCATTCTTGTTTCCATTGGTCTCTATATGGTATAGGGAGTATGCATATCAATTTTCATGAAGAAATTCCATGAGGAAGTCATCTGATCAAGGGTTGACTTTTCAGACAAGTCAGTGTAAAATCAGGGCATCTGAGGCCCCCAATGACCCCAACCAATGGTTGATCTTCATCATTTTGAGTGTATATGATCTTTATTTGATCATGGAAGAAGGTTGAAGTTCATAAAAATCAAGAATTTGGAAGTTTTGCAAATGTTGACTTTTTGGGCATAGTTGACTTTTCAAGAATGCCTCATTTTAGGTCATTTTTCAAGCCTTGATTCTTGATCCAAAAATGCTTCAAATGGAAAAACTTTGGTCATGAAAGTTGTAGATCTCATCTTTCCCTTTTCAAAAAGTACAAGAACATGATCAAACTCTTCTTGGATCAAAAGTTATGGTGTGACAAAGTTGGCAAAAATCATTGATTTTCAAGATATGCTTCAAAAGAGAATATTGCAAAATCATGAACCAAAGCCAATTGTGACCTCTAATTCACTTCAAACCAGTATGCAAACATTCTACATGTCCTAAAAGTCAGAATTGGACCAAGGTTTCTCATGTTTTGGTTCATGTAACAAGACTTTCTTTCATGAAGTGCAAAAAGGCAACAACTTGCAAAAACACTCATGACACTTCTACCACTTGATGCATTGGATGCTGCACTTTGCTAGCCCTCTCACATCATCTTGCTGCACCAGAACCAGCCCATGTACTAGCTATAGATCAAGCCATACTTGCCTTACACAAAATTTGACTTTTTGCAAAAGGTGACTTACCAATCAATAAAGCACATGTCCAATCATCTGACCAATGAGAGAGGTTTATGTGGACAAAGAGCAAGCCATTCCATACATCTAGCAAGGCTGAAACATTTCATAACAAGACATTCACAAAAAACACCTCATTTTGCATATTCCTTCGAATCTGCCTCCACAACATACAAACACAAAAACCATCTTCACCAATCATCTTGCCATGCTTCATTAAGTAGAAACCACCAAAGTTCAAGCCTGAAACCAGCCTGACCTGAGCTTCACCATTCCTCCCCTTCCAAACCAGAACTCTTCGAATCTCACTATACATTCAACAAACACATCATTTCTCTTCACCAACAAATCAGAAACACCCAAAGGAGTCAAAACCACCCTTTACTTTGATCTGAAGCAGCCTGTACACAAAGCTCATTTCCTGCTACACCAGAACTGGTTCTCACAAATCAGCCATCCACAAGAGCTCTGAAGCCTTCCATTAGCATCAGGGGATACAAGGGAGTCCATTTGCACGCAAGGGAAGCTCTGGAAGCTCAGTTTTGAAGCTTTCCAGCTCAGGTATGATCATGGAAACTTTTCTCTCAAAGCTTGGTTTTTGAGTTACAAATTGATTATTCATGTCTTGCTGGTCATGGGGTTAGTTTCAGAATCAAAAATAAGTGAAAACTGAGCTTGTATGGTCCCTCTGAACATTTGCCCGTATTTTACATTTTGCTTCGATTCAGGCCCATGGATGAAAATAAATGAATTTAGGTTGAGGGTTTAGGTTTAGATTGATGAGAGAATCATTTTGGTGGAAGAAATTTGTTGTTTGGTGACCTACAGAGGAATCTAGGGTTTTGGCTCGCCGGAGAAGACGACCGGAAGTCTTCTCCGGCAGCCTGAAGGTCATTAGCCCTAATCTCAGGTCATTAATGAGATTTGAATATTGGGCGTTGGATGGAGTGGACCGGTTGACTTCGCGCGCGGATAGAGGGCTCAGATCATTTGGATTAGCCCTAATTCATTTTATTAACTTTAATTAATTGCAATTAAGTTAATTGACTCAAAAACAATCCTGGCCCTTAGATCTGGCGCCAGTCAACCCATTCAAACCAGGATGCAATCCCAGCCCTTCCTTGCGTTTACTTTTCTATTTTATTTATTTTAATTTCATTTCTTTTCATTTTACTTGCATAATTTATTAAAAATAGTAAAAAATGCATAAAAATTATGAAACTTTTTCTTCTGAGTTTTATTAATTTTTATGACCCAAAAATATTTTCATTTTATTTTTTTATCATTAAAAAAGTATTTTTAAATATTTAAAAGATTATTTTTAATTGATTAATGGAAATTAATTAATTAAAAATACTTTTAGGTATTTAAAAATCACCAAAAAATTCATGAAATGTTCTAAGACATTTAGAAACATTGTCCAACCTTCAAACCAAATTTCTTTTTTGATCTTGATGCATTTTAAGAATTTTTCTTTGAATTAAATCATATTTTGTGCATTATTTTGATCATAAGTTCAAAAAATCATTTCTGCCTATTTGAGAAGAGTTGGACATTGATTCTTTTTGCTTTGTTTTGTGTTTGGCATGTAGTTTCTAGGGTAAAATGGCCATGATTTGTTTCCTCATTTTCAATTTGTTTGGTATTTATTTTGTTTAAGAGCCCTAAAAACCCTAATAACTTAGAAAAATCATAACTTGAGATTGGTTAAGAGTTGAGACCTCCCCTTTGGACCTTGGTTTAGCATAGGCTTAGGGTTTCTTTGGGTGGCATTTTCCATTTTTTATCTTAGGGTTTGCTTCTGTTTTTGGTTTTTGTTTGTTGTTTGATCCATAAACCCTAATTTGGGCTTTCATTTGCATACCTCTTGCATTCTCTTGCATAACATGACTTGTCATGACATTTCAAGCATTCATGTGATTCATTTAACATCATAAGACATGTAGAAAGTATGTTTGATCATTGCATTACATATTTGCCATGTTGTATGCTTTGTATGTTTCCTAACTTGTCATGTGTATCCATGCTTCTAAGCTTGCACCATTTGCACCCATGAACTTGTATGAGCATATCCATGCCTTGCCTCATGTTTGTGGCACTCCATAGCATCATTATCATCATCAACATGCTTATGGTTTTGTTTTTTTCTTCATACCCTTTCATCCCATTTAGCATTGCATTGCATTTCTTTCTAACATTTCAGGTGGTAAGTAAACTTGAGAAGTGAATTTGCCTTCACTTCTCATAACTTTTCTTTTCATCTCTCTTGCATCCATTGCTGCATTTCTATATGTGTTTGAGATTGAGCTTGCTCATTCTTGTTTCTCCCACTTTCTTTCTTCAAGTGACTTGACTTCTTGAATGAAGCAAGTCACTTTGCTTCCCTTGATCCTGTTCATCTGCTTCCTGGTGGCCTTTGAAGATTGTTCTTGTTTAACCTCACAAACTTTAGGAACAACCAAGCATGACAATGAATTAGGGTTTTGATTAGTCTCCCCTCATAGTTTTACCTTTGTGTCTCTTTTGAGTCTTCTCTTTCTCACCTCATAATCAGGGATTAAACCCTAAAGGCTTTAAGGCTTTGTGATTAAGCTTATGCCTGCATCCTTCTATTAGGATGGAGTGTATAACTTTAATCCTAAGTGTTAAACCCTTCATGTGTTTAAATCTCTTAATCAATTCACTTAATAACCATCAAGACATTACACTTGTAACTTGGGCCTTGCATTAGGGTTCTAATTCTTCCTTAATTGGTTAAGAAGGACTAACCCTAGTGTTAATGGACAAGTCCCCCTCAAGTTGTCTTACAAATCATAAAACTCACTTCATCATCTTATCATTAAATAAAATCCACTTAATCAAAGGCTTGTTTTGTCATGAGTTTAATCCCTAATCATGGATTAAGTTGAGGAGCTTTCCTCAGCTTAAACATCCTCATCTATTATCCTTCTATTAGGATGGTGTAATGAGTCTGTTTAATCCTTGATTATGGCTTAACCTCATTACTCAACACTAAACAAAAACACCAAAAACATCTAAGTAATCACAAGTAGGTTAATGATCTTAATCCTACATCAAAGGTGATTAAGTGTGAGAATCTGACTTCACATTTAAGGTATTCTCATTACCCCTAATCAGAGGGATGATGTGATGAGTTTACTAAATCCATTGGTTTAGGCTTAAGCTCATTAATTTATGACAAACTTTCAAAAGCAATAAAAGACTGAAAACACAAAAACAAACAATAATCGTCTCCTCCGGGATTCTTTTCTCATCTCATTCACTCACAAACGAGAGCTTGCTTCTTCCGTCTAATGCAAGACAGTTTGCACCTGAGCCAGACAGGTCATACACTTGAGCATAGGCAAGCAGGCAGTTCACAAGTCAATTCATCTTTCAGTCTCTTTGGGTCGAACTACGGTGTTCTGACTTCCTCATTGCACGAGAGGATACGTAGGCATAACTTAACGGTTATCGAACAAAAGTCTCTGTACATTCCCCCTCCTTCTAGCCTCATTCTTTTAGCCTCATGATCATGAGCAGTTCTTTTCCATTCTCACACTGACACTGTATATATTACACTTCACACTCCTTTTACACTGACACCTGTACATCCTTTTCCAGTTCATTTATACACAAATTGCACTGACACTACCCCTTTAAAACACAAATCTTTCAAGCGTGGATCCCGTCGAGTACGGCGGACAATCTGGGTGCTAATACCTTCCCAGGTTGTAACCAACCCCCTTTCTCAGTCTCTCTGGTTCGCAACCGTCTTATCCGTATCTTTCTAGGCTTATGCAGCATTGCCTTTCCTCCGGGATAAAAATACCTAGCTGGCGACTCTTTTCATTCTCCAGTGAGTTCACGGCTGTGTGTTCTCATTGTCCCTCTCGCCGACCGTTCGCGTCTGTACCTTCATCTGATCCATTTTCATTTGTCGGGAGCGACAGTGTGCTTGTTCTATTATTCCATCTTGGAATGTAGTAGAAAGTACACATTCCATGGAAAAGAGTTTGAATTCACTTCCTTGTGCCAAATTCACAGAAAACTCTTAAAAAGCAAACAACAAACAATAAGCAACTTTCCTGCGGGAACTTCTTTTCTCACCTCATTAACTCTAAACGCGAACTTGAAACGACTTGTCTCACATGCAAAACGGTAAACACACTCGTACCAGACGAGCCTGCAACACCTGAGCATAAACATACGCAGTTCCAGCTATAAAAAACACAAACAAATAATTCCTGCCTTAGTTAGGCGAACTACGTCGACTCTGATCCTCATTTTCCCGATGAGGTACGTAGGTAGCGGGGTAGGGCCCGTTCGAGCACATTCTTTATTTTCCCTATATTTCCCCTTTCATTCTCCTTTTCCTTTTCCCTTACTTAGTCCCAGTTCCAGGTAGCAGTTCTTTGTTCAGCAACATTCTTATTCCTCACCCTTTGAAACAAACAAGCAAGCGTGGATCCTGTCGGGTATGGAGTACGGTCTGCGGTGCTAATACCTTCCCAGTTCGTAACCGACTCCCGAACCCAGATCTTTGGTTCTCAGGACCTTGTCCTTTCCTTCTTTCTCAGGTTTGTGCAGCATTTCCTTTCCCGTTCCATTCGAGATAAAAATGCCTGGCTGGCGACTCTACCTTTTCCTCGCCACTTTCGCGTTTGTACTAGGATGAAAATCTCGGGAGCGACAGCTGGCGACTCTGCTAGGGATCGAACCCAAAATCTCTGGTTTCCCCTTTGAGAGTCAATCCTAGATCCTGTTAGCTTTTGTTTCTTTGGGTGTTTATATGTGTGTACTGTTGTGTTTATTTACTGTTTTCGTTTACAGTTTACTTTACAACTTTATTTACTGCTTTCAGTATTTATTTTCACATGCATCATATACTGGACTGTGCTGGTTTCATTTTTTCTATGGGATGGGCTTTGTTACTGTGAGATGAGCTCGTAACCGGGGCTCGAGTGCACCTTAGCACTTAGAGTGGTTCCACTTTGGCTTCATGGCGTTTTGCTATGTTGGTAGTAGTGAGTTTCACACCTTGACTTGCGACCTTCTCGGAAATGTATTGATACCAAAATCTTTCTGGGGAAATACACTACCTTGATAGTTATGTGCAGTCAGGGGACCGATCATTGAGAACCTTTGTGGAAACATCCCTCTCCAGTGATGACAGTGGCAGACCACATTTGTTGGCAAACCCACTCGCATTTGAGGGCCCACCGGGAACTCGCATAGGATGTCCTGGTTCTTTCATAGGAACCCAGTTAAAGCAAATTGTTCGTATGACGATAGTATTGTACCCTTCAGGATGAATGTACTATTGTTTCTCGATTTAGTGCTTGAAGCTGGGGACTTATGAGGGATGCTTGTTTCCTTGGACTCAGCTGAGACCTCCCTAAGTAGTACATAATGCCAAACCGATTCCCTGATTTGGTCTTGAGCCATTTCTCGGAGATGGTGAACATATTATTGTTGCTCGACTTTGAGAGTCCGTGATGTTGACCCGAGTAGCACACCTGTGAGATTGGGAGGGGTTTATAGGATTGCAGGAACCTTAACCTTCAACATACCCACTGTACCAGCATGTTTCAGTATTGTGATCTGTTATTTTACACATGGACTTTGAGATCTGAACCTTTAATCAAAGAGATGGTTGTTCTGATGTTGTGACCCTACACAAACACTTGATTATATGATTGACACTACACATACACATCACTGATCACATGCCTTTCCTTGCATAATCATCATAACATCATTAATCATATGTGTTCTTTTTATTCTCAGGGTTCATATTACTTCCGATTCCCGGTCATATTGCTGCTTCAAGATGGAGACTCTAAGGAAGAAGAATGTCCACTATACTTTCCCACAACCACAGACATAGGGTATTCAGAAGTTGATCAGCTTGATGGGTGACAAAGTTCTTGATGACTTCAAGAGAGAGTATGGAAAGATTCTGGATTATGTGAATATGCGAATAGTTGATCAGAGGGATAGCCTGCATTCCTTGTTGCAATTCTATGATCCACAACTACGAGTTTTTGTTTTCCCAGATTACATCTTGGCACCTACATTGGAAGAGGTCTCTAGTATCCTGAATATTCCCATTAGAGAAGGTATGCCTTATTATGCTTCAGAGAGAAGCCCTCCATATGAAGACATTACTACTGCCTGTCACTTGAGTATGCTCAGATTCAAGATGGAGATAGAAGCCAGCCAGGGTAAGGGGATTTCTTTGGAGTTTCTAATCACAGAGGCTCATGTTATGGCATTAGGAAACAAATGGGCAGATTTCAAAGCATTACTAGCTATGATAGTGTATGGGATTAGCTTATTTCTAGGAGAGAAAAGGTTAATCAGCATGGAGGCTATCACCATCTTTGTCAAAAGAAACCCAATGCCTACATTGCTGGGTGACTCCTACTATGGGGTTCACCACATGAATGAAAAGAGGAAGGGACATGTGTTGTGCTCCCTTGTTTGCTGACTGGTTTGTAAGGCAACTCCCAAAATCAGGGCCTTTCCAAGATTTGAAACAATCTTGGAAGTGGTCCAAAAGATTGATGGGCTTAACCTTAGATGACATTGCTTGGGGATACAACGGGGATCTTGTAGGCAAAGAAATCATGGTTGGTTGTGGTAGCTTCCCAAATGTATCCTTGATAGGAAGGAAAGGTGGAATCAACTACAACCCTATCTTGTCCAGGAAACAATTTGGTTATCCTTTGAGAGCAGTACCATTGATTGAAGAGATAGATGAGTCACTATACTTTCTAGCAGAAGGTAACCTGAAGATGAGCATACTAACATCCCAAGCTTGGGAGGTCAAAATGATGAAAGGAAAAAAGGACTTTGGGAGAGTAGATCCAAAGACTTATGATCCTTTTGCCACCTGGTTGGAAGATCGTGTAGAGACTTTATTGCTCCCGTTCTCTAAGGAACCACCTCTCTACCCTAAGGAAGTAGTCCCTATAACTTCAGTTCCTCTTCAGGAGTATCAGAAACTAGAGGCCCTGGTTAAGCAGCTCAGGTTGGAGAATCAAGAGGCCAACAACTCATGCCAGAAATTGAAGATGCAAAACCAGAAGTTGGAAGAGATGGCTCACCAAGCTGAGGAAATGGTCAGGCTCAAGCAGCAAGACTTTCAGGAGAGAGAGCTATATTTCAAGAAAAGGGGATTAGCTGAAACTCACAAGGTGGTCCAGCGCCAAAAAGATAAGAAAGAGTTGAATGAAGCTAATGAAACTATCACCTTATGGCAAGAGAAATGGGAAGACAACTTGAAGAGGCAGAAAGAGCTGGAAGTCAGGTACAAGTTAGAGATCAAAGGTCTTCAAGATTCTTTAGCTGAATATGGAGAGCTCCTTCAGAAGGCTCACCACCAAGAGAAGAGTCATCTTCAGGATATAACAAAGAGTCAACATGCAGTGAAGGATGCTCAGAAAGAGATAAAAGAGTTGAAGTTGAGAGATGATGTTAAGAAGACCAAGACAGATTTAATTACAAACAAGGAGAGTGAGAAGGTATTCCTAAAACAAATTGAGGAGTTGCATGCCTCCTTTGACCTTAGGGATATCCTGATTCAAAGACTCATACAGGAACCAAACCATCCAGATATAGCCCAGTTGCTGCAAGGTGTCAAGCGCCTTAGCTGGAGGTTACGGGATGTAGATCTTCCTAGGCTTTAGTCTTGTATTCGTATGATTTGGATTACCCACAGGCTTGTTGTGGGATTCCTTTCTTGCTGATGAACTTTTCTCTCTTTGATGTATGAACTTGTACCCTACGGGGAATTTGCTATTCCAATTATCTTTTGATTTACCTGAAGTCTCTGGTTGTTATCTGTTGCACGGACACGAGATATTAAATACTGCCATGTCACATCTGAATGTCATACGAGTTCTTCTTTCAAAGGGGCTATTCTCTTAATACCGGAATGGGAAAGTAAACAAAACCTTGAGGATATGAGGAACACATTGCATTGCATACATATCATTTGCATTTTTCTTTTGCAGGTTTCTCCAGGTTACTTAACTTATCTACACTTCAAGAAAAGATTGCGAGAGCTGCCAATACCCGACACTTCAGACAAAATATTCCTCATCGGTATGCAACACGCAACAACCAAAGGACTATCATGGACGCTATGCAAACTGAGCTCAATGAATTCCGTACCAGGATGGGGGAATTTATGGTCATGATGAAAGGAATGGCCCAAGGATAGCAGGATTTGAGGAATGCGTCGCTCCCCTGAAAAGACACCAGGTCCCAAGGTGCAGACGTGAACGGTCGGCGAAAGAGAAAATGAGGTTGAATTGAATAGAGTCGCCAGCTAGGCATTTTTATCCCGAAGGAAAGGTAATGCTGCATAAACCTGGAAAGAGATGGATAAGACGGTTGCGAACCAGAGAAACTGAGAAAGGGGGTTGGTTACGACCTGGGAAGGTATTAGCACCCAGACCGTCCGTCGTACTCGACGAGATCCATGCTTACAAGATTGTGTTTAAAAAGGGTAAGTGTATGTCCTATCTGTGTGCAAAAGCTAAGAAAAGAAAGTACATGTGTCAGTGCAAAAGGTGAATTACTCAGGAACTGAGGCTTAGAAAAGAATGCTGAAAGAGGGGGAGGACAAAGAGACTTTTGTTCGATAACTGTTAAGTTATGCCTACGTATCCTCTCGTACAATGAGGAAGTCAGAATACCGTAGTTCGACTCAAAGAGACTGAAAATAAATTGACTGTGAACTGCTTACTTGCCTATGCTCAAGTGTATGACTCGTCTGGCTCGAGTGCTAACTGTCTTGCATTAGACAGAAGAAGCAAGTTCTCGTTTGTGAATGAGTGTGATGAGAAAAGAATCCCGAAGGAGACGATTATAGTTTTTTTTTGTGTTTTCAGTTTTTTATTGTTTTTGGTGTTTTGCATAAGTTAATGAGCTTAAGCCTAAATCAAGGGCTTGTAAACTCATTATATCTTCCCTGATTAAGGGATAATGAGCCTACTTAAGTATGAGATAAGCATCTCAACTTAATTACCTTAATGATGAAGGATTAAGATCATTAACCTACTTGTGATTATTAAGATGTTTTTGGGTTTTTGTTTAGTGTTAAGTAATGAATTTAATCTCTAATCACAGATTAGTGAACTCATTACACCATCCTAATAGAAGGATGATAGATAAGAACACTTAAGCTGAGGAAGATACCTCAACTTAATCCATGGTTAGGGACTAAATTCATTATATAACAAGCCTTTATTAAAGATGGATTTTAATTAAAGAAATGAGATTAAGAAGTGGATTTTATGGTTTGCAAGACAACTTGAGGAGGACTTGTCCATTAAACACAAGGGTTAGTCCCTCTTAACCATAAGGAAGAGATAGAACCCTAATGTAAGGTCCAAGTTACAAGATAAAGTCTTAGTGATTATTAATGTGTTTTGATTAAGAGTTGTAAACAAATTAAAGGTTTAACACTTAGGATTAAAGTTATACACTCCATCCTAAGATAAGGATGCAGGCACAACCCTAATTCAAAGTCCTAGAGCTTTAATTGTTTAGCCTCTGATTAAGAGATGAGAAAAGAGACTTAAGGAGAATCAAAGGTAAAATACTAAGGGGGACTATGAACAACCCTAAAAATTATCATGCTTGGATATCCTATGGTTTGTGAGGCTTAAGATAAAAGATCTTCAAGGCCACCAATGGAAGAAGCAGATAAAAAGAGAAGGAAGAAGAAGAATAAGTTACTTACTTCCTGAAGAAGATAAGTAACTTAAAAGAAAGAAAGTAAGAAGAAAGGAACACAAGTGAAGCAAGTTCACTTCAAGAACAAGTAAGAATTCATATGAATGAGATAAGAAGAGGTGGGAGGTGAAGTCAAATCCACCTCCCAAATAACTTACCAAAGTACCTGAAATGTTAGTATGGATGCATAAGACATAAAGAAAAAGGAAATGAGATGAAATGAGATGCAAAGATCAAAGTCAGAAGTGAAAATGCAATGTAAATGGCATATGAGATGATGCAAAGTCATACAATATGCATATGAATGATCATACAAAGATGAGATGCAAGGAAACATGCTTAGAAGCTTGAAAAAACATGGATGTTCATGAAATGCAATGGATGCAAAGCATTGAAAATGAATGAAGAAATGATCAAGAAAGGTTAAAGCATGTCTTAAGATGTCTAATATGTCATACAAATTCTTGAAATGTCATGACAAGTTCATATGATGATGATATGCAAAGATGAATGCAAATGAAGATGCAAAATCAGGGTTTTAAGGCAACATGAGATGCCTATGACCAAAACAGAAGCAATCAACATGATAAAAAATTGAAATCAAGCTCAAACAAACCCTAATCCCATATAAGATCACACCCCAAAGGAGAAAGTCAGAAGCTTAACCTAGTGAAAGTTATGAAAATCCTAAGTTTGCTATGGTTTTTGGGTGATCCTTAAGGGAAAATGCCAATCAAATTGAAAATGCAGGATAAAATCATGAGAAAAATAACCTAGAAACTATATGCAATATGTGAAACAATTAAAGAAGAACCAAGTTCAAACTCATCATGGTTAGGTAGAAATGTAATTTTCAAGTTAGGGTTAAAAAATGTGATTTTTAAGAACCCTAATTCAAAGAAAATTGTGAAATTATGATCAAACCTAAAAAAAAATTTGTATGATGAGTTTGAAAATGTTTCTAAATGTATTGGAATGGTTCATGAATTGCTTGGTGATTTTTAGAAACCTAAATGCATTTTTAATTAATTAAAATCCATTAATTAACTAAAAATAACATTTAAATATTAAAAAAAATACTTTTTTAATGCAAAAAATAAAATAAAAATTATTTTCAGGTTAAGAAAAATATTTGAAATAAAAATGCAAAGTTTGAGAATTTTTTGATGTTTTTTGCTATTTTAAATAAAATGCACAAAAGAAATGAAAATAAAATGAAATAAAATGCAAAGTATGAAGATCCAGTGGTCCAGATTCAAATGTGAGAGAGACTGGTTGATTGCGTGCGCGTTTCAAGGGCTGGGATTCATTCTGGGGAATTTTAATTAATTAAACCTAATTAACTAATTAATTATGGATTAAATCTTAATGGAGTAATCTGAGCCATCCATATGCGCGCTAAGCAAGGATCCAAGGGCTGGCATTCAAACCTGGCTAAACCCTAATCCCCTCAGGTGACCGGAGCAAGCTCCGATCATCTTCTCCGGCCAACCCTCTAACCTAAATTCTACCCTAGGCTATGAAACTTCACCAAAATCTTCAGAAATGATCATCAAACAACATAGAGCAAGAATCCATCATCAAAATTCATTTATGTTCCACCAAAATCATGAATCGAAGCAAAACGGAAAAATACACAAAACTTTCAGAAACTAAATACATGCTTGATACTCAACCATTTTGAAAACTAAACACATCACCATGATCAGAGAGACATATAGAATCATTTAAGAACTTAAAATGGAGGTTCTGGAAAAATTGTTCTTGATGATACCTGAGATGAAGCTTTCACAATCTGAGCTTTCTGGACCTCTCCTTGGTGCAAATCAACTCCACTGGACCTCCTGAGGATGCTGTGATGCTTAGAACAACTTTATGGTGGCTGGTTTATGAGCTTCAGTTCTGAATATGCAGAAATCGTGTTTGTGTTTGGGCTTGTTTCAGGTTATGTGGAGTTGAATGGTGAAAGAAATTTGGAGTTTGAGTGGCTGAGGAGTGAGTTTCGAAAGCTTGAAGGTTTTGGGGAATTTTGAGCAATCTGAGTTCTTGGATGATCCAGGCTTGTGTGTTATGTGAAATGAGTTCCATAATGCTTGTATGTGATGTCTTGATTGGTCAGAAGGTTGGTGGTGGCATAGTGTGATTGGTATGGGCCAAGTTGCAAAAATGTCAACATTGTGTACTTGAGGTATGGGAATGGTGCAGAGCTGTTTCAAGGGGTGTCTTGGCCTCATATTGATTCATGGATGGCCCTAGGATCATTTGTATGCAGCTGGAACACTTGGATCAAGAGTTGCCATAGTTTTTGCAAAGTTTATGCATAATGGTCATTTTGATATTTCTTGTGAACCAAGCCATGAAAACCATGCAATCTTGGGCCAATTCTGATGTTTTGAAGTTGCCTTGACATGTTATGGTGCATAGAAGTTGATTAGAGGTCATAAAAATGCTTGGCAAGTGAAATTGCAAAATTCCCTCTTTAGCATGAACTTGAAAATTATAGGATTTTTGCCAACTTTGAAAGGCCATATCTTGAGTTCTAGGATGAATCAAGACATGTTATTGTACTTTTTGAAAATAGGAATACATAATCTACAACTTTCATGCCCAAGAATTTTTCATTTGAAGCATTTTTGGTCATGAAAGAATAGGTTGAATATCTTTCCCAAAATGGAAAGTTTCCATTACAAGTCATTTCCAAAAATAGCAAGTTTGCATTTGGCTCAAAATTCTTCAACTTTGTGAACTTATAACCACTTCTAAGATCAAATAAATATCATAGAGACTCAAAATGATGATGATGACCCTTTGGTACCCTTGATGGAGGCCTCAGATGCCCTGATTTTGACATTACTTGCTCAAGAAGTTACCCAATGATAAGATGAATTCCATAGTGAATTTCTTCATCAAATTTGGTACACATGATCCTTATAACATATTAAGACCATTAGAAACAAGAATGACCAAAAAATTTGGGATTAAGGCATCTGAAACCAAAACCCTAATTTTAGGTCATCTGTGCAGGAAATCTTCAGTCTGCCCTATGCCTTTGCCATACTTTGTGATCCCTTGACTTTTGTGAACTTTGGGGAGCATATTATGATCATGGAACACACATGGACCCTTTTGTAAAGCTTCAAGACCTTTGGGATGGCTTAGATCACTTCTTGGTTTGCTCAGATCACAAACCCTAGATGCAGATGAAACAAATATGCAACATGAGGTGCTATGACTATGCAAATGAAAGATCACAAGCCATGGTGTGAGAAAAAGTGAGGGAAATTTTGGGGTGTTTACAGCTGCCCCTATTCAAGCATGAGTTAGCTGTGCATGATGTAAGTGTCTGTCTTAACAGACAAACAAGATAACTTGTGGTTGAATACCAAAGACAGTCCAAAATTTGCACTCGCTGGGGAGAAGAAGAAAAGGGATATAAATTGTAAAAGATAATATAGTATGATTATCAAATGACACGACAGAGGACGACCATCGAGCAGAGGACAACTGCTGGGGGTAAAACGGTAAGCAAAGCAATGACGGGGACGACCATCATGCTAAGGAAAACGGGACGGGGATGGCCATCGGGTAAAAGTTGATGAAGGAAGATCGTCAAAAAAAGGAAACGGGACCACGACGGGGACGACCATCGGGTTAAAGAATTAATGAAATATTAATGAGGGACAGTCATCAAAGGTGAATGATGATCACCTGGTAGGGGACGACTGCTCTTTATCGCGACATAGGACGAATGCCGGATAGAAAAGGTCAACGATGGGGACGACCATCAGATAAGCATGATGAAGGACGATCACCTAGCAGGGGACGGCTGCTCTTTATCTCGACATAGGACGAATTCCGGATAGAAAAGGTCAACGATGGGGACGACCATCAGATAAGCATGATGAAGGACGATCATCAAGAGGTGAAGGACGATCACCTAGCAGGGGACAACTGCTCTTTATCTCGACATAAGACGAATGTTGGATAGAAAAGGTCAACGATGGGGACGACCATCGGATAAGCATGATGAAGGACGATCATCAAAAGGTGAAGGACGATCACCTAGCAGGGGACGACTGCTCTTTATCTCGACATAGAACGAATGCCAGATAGGAGAAAGTTGTTTTATTGGCAACTTACTGGGGAATGGTAAACACGAACGAGTGCTTACGCTTTGAAATAAATGGTATGAGTGTTTTGACAGTGTGTATAGACTAAAGAGGCGAGCGAGCATCCTTAGGACCACGATACAGACGAGTATCGGTAGAAACAACATGCTGACACGTGTTTAGGGATGATGATACAGACAAGTATCAATCGGTTAAGCAAGGAACACGGACGAGTATTGAATCTGTTGAGGGGTGATATATACAAAATACGAACGAGTATCGAAGAATTCTGTATAAGTATGCACAAGCATGATCTACTGGGGACATATGTGCAAGACACGGACGAGTGCCAAAAGATTGAGCAAGGGACATAGACGAGTGTTTGACTTGCTGGGGAAGTATGACACGAGTGAGTGTCAACAAAGGATATGTACAAGTATGAACAAATATCTGAGAGTTCTAAAGGATTTATGGCAACTTTACAGGGGAAAGGTGACATGGACGAGCGTTGAAAAGAGCATGTATAAATATACATAGGTATCTGTATTTGAGAGTGCAAAGGGGATGCTTTGGCTTTTATCTGCAGGGGATATGAATTTTATACATTGCTGGTGAAGTGATAATGGTACTTGCAGGTGACTGGCTCGAACCTGGCTCATGATCATGCAAATGTTTGATTTTTTCTGTAATGCTCCATATTAGACGGAATGCTACGCTTATTTTGGGGGAAAATGATGCGAAATGGTATGATTATGCAAATGAGAAGACCAATTCGAGATCTGGATCACGCGGGGATAAAGATCTTTGGGCGATCCATCTGAAAGGATAACTCCGCTGGGGAAGGAGATCATTGGCTGATCTGTTCGGAGGGAGAGCACCTGTTGAGGATGAGGAAGTTTTATCAACTCCGCTGGGGAAGTATGTCAGGCATTGCTCTACTGGGGGAGGCAACTCTGTGGGGAATCAATTCCACCGGCTCTGTTGAGGATGAGCAAATTCTGGTACTTCTGATGGGGAATGGAAAGTTCTTTGACCACTTTGCTGTGGAAGAACCCGTCCGACATTGCTCGGGAGATTCCGCTTGGGGAGGAGATAACTTCTGGGAAGTAATTTGCTGGGGATTGATGAATTCCTCAAGGGATCCTCGAGGAAAAACCTTTTGTGAAAGAGTCCTGCTGAGGATGCAATTGCTGACTTGGCTGGGGGTACTATGTCTGATATGCCCCATGTTGTGAAATAGTCTGCCTCAAGTACCTGCAACCTGTTAAGACAAAGGAAAGCGCACAAGTGTCCCGAGGTATCCTCAACCGGATTCCGTCATAGGAGTTAGATTTGCCTGAAAGTAACATATTTTCTGCAAGCATTTATTAAAAATGGCTCATATGTTTTATGCAAGTGTTGTATTATAAACTCTGGACATTTTGCAAACGAAAACAAAAATGTACAAAAACAAAGTATGACTGAAAATTCTGATTTTATTGATTTGTGTGCCCTGAATAGGCAAGTATAGTCAAAGAAGTGGATCCCCTGAAAGGAGGAGATTGTTGTAAATTGAGAAAATAAAAGTGTTGGCAATGTTGAAGATGATGCTCCAGTGAGCTTCCTTTGCTATGACCCGTATGACCTTGACGTTCTTCTTATCTTGCTTTCTGAAGAAGGTTGATTCTGACCGAAGCTTTATCCTTTCGAAGTTTTCCATGTTGTGAGGGATATAGACGAATTTGGAATGCAGTTGTTCGCTTATTCCCTGGTTTTGCGCGGATCGCCCTTTCGGGTTTTCAATCCACCGGGATACCCATTTTTGCCTGAGTTGTCCGATGTGGCTTTTCAACCCAGCGGGTGTACATTTTTTTTTATAGATTTTTCCCTTATTTTTGCCCGAGTCTTTTATTATGTTTTTGACTCGCCGGGATGCCCTATTTTTGCCTGGACTTATATTCTGTTTTTGTGTCCAGCGGGTCACTTTATGCGAAGTATATTTTAACTGCATCTGAATTCACAGGAGACGGGAAGTCTTCACCATCCATGGTTGCGAGCATCAGTGCCCCACCTAAGAAGACTTTAGTTATCATGTAGGGACCTTCATAGTTTGGTGTCCACTTGCCCCTGTGGTCTGTATGAGGAGGAAAGATCCTTTTTAGTACAAGCTCCCCCACTTGGTATTCCCGAGGTCTGACTTTCTAATTGAAGGTTTTCTTCATCTGCTTCTGATACAACTGCTCGTGACAGATAGCTGCTAATCTTTTCTCTTCAATCAGATTCAGTTGATTGTATCGAGACCGGACCCATTCTGCTTCATCCAGTTTCACATCCATCATTACCCGTAAGGAGGGTAATTCAACTTCAACAGGTAGGACAACTTTCATACCGTACACAAGATGATAAGGTGTTGCCCCGGTTGATGTTCTGATAGAGGTTCGGTACCCATGCAAGGCAAATGGTAGCATCTCGTGCCAGTCTTTGTAGGTAACTACCATCTTCTGCACAATCTTCTTGATATTCTTGTTAGCGACCTCAACAACGCCATTCATCTTTGGCCTGTAAGGAGAAGAGTTGTGATATTGAATTTTGAAGTCCCGGCAAAGTTCTGCCATCATCTTGTTATTCAAATTGGAACCATTGTCAGTAATGATTTGCTTGAGAACTCTGTATCAACAAATGATGTCTCTTTTCAGAAATCTAGCTACCACTTGCCTGGTGAAATTTGCATACAAAGTTGCTTCAACCTATTTGGTGAAGTAATCGATGGCTACCAGGATGAATCTGTGACCATTTGAAGCAGTTGGTTCAATCTTTCCAATCATATCAATGCCCCACATGGCGAAGGGCCAAGGTGAAGACATTACATTCAAAGGATTCAGAGGCACATGCACTTTATCTGCGTAGATCTGGCACTTGTGGCATTTTCTGGCATAAGCACAATAGTCTGCATCCATTGTGATCCAGTAGTAACCTGATCTTAATAACTTTTTTGCCATTGCATGTCCTCCGACATGGGTACCGAAAGAACCTTCATGTACTTCGTGCATCAATAGGTCTGCTTCCTTCTTGTCAACACATCTGAGCAAGACCATGTCGAAGTTTCGCTTGTATAATGAACCATCAGCATTGAGGAAGAAACTGCCGGCTAGCCTTCTTAATGTCTTCTTATCATTTTAACGATGCCCCAGGTGGGTATGTTTGATTTTCCAAGAAGCATTTGATGTCATGGTGTCGCTCCCTCGAAAGACACCGGGTCCCACAAGGTATAGACGCGAACGGTCGGCGAAAAGAGAAAATGAAAGTGAAGTGAATAGAGTCGCCAGCTAGGCATTTTTATCCCGAAGGAAAGGTAATGCTGCATAAACCTAGAAAAAGATGGATAAGACGGTTGCGAACCAGAGAAACTGAGAAAGGGGGTTGGTTACAACCTGGGAAGGTATTAGCACCCTGATTTTACGTCGTACTCAACGGGATCCACGCTTAAAATATTGTGTTTAAAGGGGTAGTGTATGTACTATCTGTGTGGAAAAGATGGAAAAGAATGTACAAGTGTCAGTGCAAAAGGTGAATGTTCAAGAGCTGAGGCTTTAGAAAGAATGCTGAAAGAGGGTGAAGACACATAGACTTTTGTTCGTTAACTGTTAAGTTATGCCTACGTATCTGTAGCACCCCAAATTTTCCCTCTTCTGTTTTAGCATCATCATCATATCATATTCATCATAAGCATATCATATCCTTAGCATTTTGCATAGAAAAATGAAGCATAACATGTTCCAGCACAAGGCATATGATCAACCATTCGGAAGATTTGAAGCACTACAAGTCAAAATCAAGAGCATGGTGATCTGGCAAGAATCTCACAGGATCATTTTTGCACAAGCTCTGTGTCATCTTCAAGACCCTAGAAAAGGATGAGGATCAAAATCAGCTTGAAACGGTTGGCATCAGGATATTCCTGAGGTTTCCCACCAAAAGGAGGGAAATTCAAATTTTTCCTGCGTTAACCGGTTAACGCATATGGTTAACCGGTTAACGGCTGCAAAATTTGAATTTCAGCAGCAAGTTCAACATGTGTGTTTTGGCTCCATTTTCCAATTTTCTGATTTTTTTTCATTTGAATTAATTTGAATTATGGAGAAGGATCTAGAGCATTTGTCCAAGCCTTATTCCAATGCTAAATCCTAATCACTTTCTAAGCCAATGCCAAGCCATATTTTTGGATCCCAAACCAAAATTTTGGGCCCCAAACCTAAACCATATTTATTCCATTTCCCTCCAAACCAAGAGCTAACTCTCTCATAATTTCCACTTCTCATTTTATGAATTTTGAGCTCTCTCATTCTCTCACTTTTTTCTCCCCACTTTTCCAAATCACTCAAATTTCCTCTTTGAAGATCACATAACTTTGCATCAAAGTGTGTGGATCTTGGAACTAGACCTCCATCCATAAATTCTTTGCATCATTTTGCTGGTTTATTACTTGGTTCAGATCTGGTTTGGCAATTAGAAGTGCTTGTGGTGTCAAAATTTTGCATCAAAAGCTTGTTCTTGCATTTATTTTGCATGGAGTGTGAAGCTTAGCACCGGATCTTCAAAGTTTTTCGCGAAATTTCTCATTTCCAGCTCAATCAACAACTACCAAAGCATACCTCAGCTTTGTAGGTTGGTTAATTTCAGATCTAGCTCTGTTTTTAGCTTATTTGCATGCTTGTGCTTTAGATCTACCATATGCTTGTGTATTTGCTTGTGTTGCTTGAAATGATTGGTTGATTTATAGCCGGATCTGAATGTTAATATCCATGAGCTTAATGATATGGATTAATGTGAATTGATCTAATTTCTCCATGTATAATTGATTGTTGGTCTGGTGTAAGATTGTGTGAATAATCTGGTTTGATCTGCTGTTTTTGCAGGATTTGTTGTTGTTTTAACAGTGTTAACCGGTTAACGCATATGGTTAACCGGTTAACGCACCTGTTTTATGCGTATTTTGTGCAGGTTTGAACTGGTTAACCGGTTAATGCATTTGGTTAACCGGTTAACACTGAAGCAGAATGACTTTTTGGGGCTGTTTTGAGCTTGTTTGATCCCCTTGCTTGTTTTAATTGCCATGGATCATTGTATGATCATTGAACATGCTATTTTAGGGTGATTTTCTTGCTAATTGATGTATGCTTTCATGTTTTCGACGCGTAAGTCGTATATTTGCAATGCTTGACATGTTGTTTGATCCTTGTTTGCTAGAACCTTTGAGCATGTTAATTCCATGTTTGTGTTGATCAATTTGCTGGATTTTTGCTAACATTTCAGGGGCTCATGGTAAGAGAAGTGTGGATGTTTATCCACATTTCAATTCTTCATCTTTCCTCTTTTACTTTGCTTTTGTTTGTTTGAGTTTTGATGTGCTTTGTGCTATCATGTGGTTCTCTTTCTCCTCTCTAGCTTTCTTCTCCTTTTCTTCTTTCTCCTCTTTCTATTCTTATCTCTTCCTTCTTTAGGGTAGTAAACCTCACTAACCTAGGATCTCCTTTGCATGATAACTTTATGATTAGACTTTCCCCATTAGACTTTTACCTTTAAGATCTTTGTTTCTTTTCTCTTCTCATCTCAAACAAAAACCATAAAAAGCATTTAATAAGGATTGAAGTGGTCTCCTGTGCAATAGCCTTATTCCATGAAACACTTGTAGTTTTCCCATCTTGGGATAGTACAA
This sequence comes from Lathyrus aphaca, assembly GCA_963966055.1. NCBI lineage: Eukaryota > Viridiplantae > Streptophyta > Magnoliopsida > Fabales > Fabaceae > Lathyrus > Lathyrus aphaca. Next base: position 127,529,389 of record OZ014520.1, on the reverse strand, counting down.
GCTTGTTCATCATGATGCACAAGTCTGATCATGAGACCATCTTCATCAAGAAAATCATAAAATACACTTCTTCCTCAAAAATACAAAAAAAAAACACTTAATAAATTCAATGAGTTAGTGAGCTTAGGCCCTAATCTCTGGAATCAAGTTTTGGGGATCTTCTCCTTACTTGAGTGTGCTTGTTCTATTATTCCATCTTGGAATGTAGTAGCAAGTACACATTTCATGGAAAAGAGCTTGAGTTCACTTCCTTGTGCCACACTCATAAAAAGCTTATAAAAAACACTGGACATACAATAAGCGTCTCTCCTTCGGGACTTCTTTTCTCATCACCTTCACTCTCATCGTACGAACTTTCTCCTACTTGTCATTTTGCAAGACGGTAACGCACTCGTCGTCCGAGCCTGCAACACCTGAGCATTGACATAGGCAGTTCAAGCCTTAAGACACAAGCAGTCTTTTCCACCCCTAGTTAGGGGAACTACGGCGACTCTGATCCTCATTGTCCAGATGAGATACGTAGGCAGCGGGGTTGGGCCCGTTCGAGCACAATCTTTATATTCCCCTACATTTTTCCTTTTCATTTCTTTTTCAGCCTTTTCTTTTCTTTTATCCAGTTTAGTTCGTTTTCTTTGCAGCAGCTTTCATTTCTTCACCCTTTGAAATAGTTTCTTTGCAAGCGTGGATCCCGTCGGGTACGGCGGACGATCTGGGGTGCTAATACCTTCCCAGGTCATAACCGACTCCCGAACTCAGTTTCTTTGGTTCGCAGGACCCGTTTCCTTCCTTTTCTTTTCTTCTGGTTTGTGCAGCATTACTATTCCCGTTCCTTCGGGATAAAAATGCCTGGCTGGTGACTCTACCTCTTTCCGCGCCACTTTCGCGTTTGTACCAGGATGGAAATCCGGGGAGCGACAGTATCCTCTCGTGCAATGAGGAAGTCAGAACACCGTAGTTCGACTCAAAGAGACTGAAGATAAATTGACTATGAACTGCTTACTTGTCTATGCTCAAATGTATGACTCGTCTGGCTCGAGTGCTAACTGTCTTGCATTAGACGAAAGAAGCAAGTTCTCGTTTATGAATGAGTGTGGTGAGAAAAGAATCCCGAAGGAGACGATTATTGTTTGTTTTTTGTGTTTTCAGTTTTGTTATTGTTTTTGGTGTTTTGCATAAGTTAATGAGCTTAAGCCTAAATCAAGGGCTTGTAAACTCATTATATCCTCCCTGATTAGGGATAATGAGCATACTTAAGTATGAGATAAGCATCTCAACTTAGTTACTATGATGATGTAGGATTAAGATCATTAACCTACTTGTGATTAATTAGATGCTTTTGGGTTTTTGTTTAGTGTTAAGTAATGAGTTTAATCTCTAATCACAAATTAATGAACTCATTACACCATCCTAATAGAAGGATAATAAATGAGAACACTTAAGCTGAGGAAGATACCTCAACTTAATCCATTGTTAGGGAATAAATTCATTATATAACAAACCTTTATTAAGTGGATTTTAATTAAGGGATGAGATTAAGAAATGGATTTTATGGTTTATAAGACAACTTGAGGGGGACTTGTCCATTAAACATTAGAGTTAGTCCTTCTTAACCATAAGGAAGAATTAGAACCCTAATGTAAGGCCCAAGTTACAAGATGAAGTCTTAGTGATTATTAGATAATTTGATTAATAGGTTTAAACAAATTAAAGGTTTAACACTTAGGATTAAAGTTATACACTCCATCCTAAGAGAAGGATACAGGCATAACCCTAATTCCAAAGTCCTAAAACTTTAAGAGTTTAGTCTCTGATTATTGAGGTGAGAAGAGAGACTCAAGGAGACTCAAAGGTAAATAGCTAAGGGGGACTAATTACAACCCTAATCATTATCATGCTTGTATGTCCTATGGTTTGTGATGCTTGAGAAATATCTTCAAGGAAACCACCAATGGAAGAAGCAGATGGAAGGAAGAGGAAGCAGAAGAATAAGTTACTTACTTCCTAAGAAGATAAGTAACTTAAAGGAAGAAATTGAGAAGAAATGAACACAAGTGAATCAAATTCACTTCAAAGATAATTAAGATGTGTAGAACCTCAAATTTGCCCTCTTCATTTTAAGCATCATAATACACCATTTGCATCATAAGCATATCATATATATAGCATTATAGCATGGGAAAATAAAGCATGACAAGCATCAAGTCCTAGCATGGGGCATATGGCCATCTGGGGAGGTGTTGGAGGCCATCTAAGCCAAGACAAGGTTTCCAATGGATTTGTGGGAAGCCTATGATGAGTCTAGACCCCTTTAACAAGACCAGGTTCAATTGCAAAAGCTCAGAAGATTGCTTAATCATCACAAGTTTTAAGACAATGCAAGGCTCCTAAGCAGTGCAACCAAATTAGGGTTTAGGCTTCAAGGGCCTTAACCTCTTAATTTTGGCCAACTCTTTTGGGCAATGTCTTCTATATGATAAGAGGTCCCTACATGTAAATTTTCATGGAAAAATTCCAAATGGAAGTCAGTCATTGCTTTGGTTGCTTACAGATGAAGTAATTGGTCAACTGTGCCTGTAAAAAGTCAACTGTCTGATTTCAAGGGGTCCAAGCCATTTTTTCTTGCCAAGGGAGGTCTTTACAATGTTATAAGTTGTTTAGGGGGATTGAAGATCAAGAATCATGGATATTTGGAGGGTTTTGCAAAAATGGTACAAAGTTGGTTTTTGAGATTTTCCAAATTTAGCAACTTTTGCCCTAATTTTCAAGTGAGCTTAGCATGATCAAAAATTCTTCAAATGAACCCAACTCAAACATGAAAGTTGAAGACTAAAGCTTGCCATTTTCAAAAAGTACAAGTACATTTTCATGGGATTTATGGTTTGGGAGATAAGGCCCTCGAAAATTCCATGCATTTTAGGGCAAAATCACATTTTCATGCACACACCAAATGCAAGAGTGTTCAAAACTCATTTCCAAGTGCTGGAATGGATCAAGTGAGGTTTCTAAGTTACAATGCAATACATTTAGATGATTTTGCTCAAGAGAAACTTGCATTTTGGTGCCAAGCAAAGAAGTGGCCTCAAAAATGCAAATTTAGCCAAATCATGAGAAGTATGTAATGGTTAATTCTAAGGGCCAAAGTTGTTTGTGTTCTGACCAAGGATTGGAAAAGGCTTGTGCATGTACCAAAAGGCCAAGCAAAGAGTGAGGTATGTGAGCTTATCTCACACTTTTGCAAATGATGCAAAATCTCAAAAAAGGCTCATTTATTCCCATTCCAAGTGCAAGGTGAGGCCACCATCCTTTTATTCATGGCATGTTAAGTTGTTAGCTCAAGAGAAATTGGAGGGTCCAAGCAAGGAATTTGACACATTTCACAAAATGCAAGTGCATGGGCATATGAGATCTTTGTTGTCACATGAGATGTCAAATTTTTACCAAATGGCAAGTTGTTGTGAAATGAAGTTACAAGTCCATTTGTGTACATTTTCAAATCATCACATCATTATGCATGGTATGAGAGAAATTTGGCTCAAAGAGAATCACAAAAATCGTGCATGGTGTGCATGGTTTCATCCCACTTGCAAAAGGTGCATAAGCATGAGAGTTTGTAACACACTTTGATCCAAGGGCTGAGAATGTTCCACCATTAATCAGCAAAGGAAATAGGATTAGCATGTGCAAGGTACAAGGACAAGGCACGAGCTAATCTCTCCATCACACCCTTTATGCATTTTTGCAATTTCAATTGGATCACACTCCTCTCACGTGCATTTCCTTTCTCATTCCTTGGACTGATTTAGGGCATCATAAAAGGGCCAGCTAGGGTTTTATCTTGGCAGAAATCGCCACCATTCTCCCAGTTCTCAGTTTTTGCTCCTGTTGCATTTTCCCCCATAGCTCATCATCCACTACTCCATTCACAAAACAAACCTCATATTATTGTTCTTGGAGCTTCACAGATCATGGAGCAACCCTCATTTTGAGCTAGAAGAAGATTCTTGTACCAGTTCAGTTTAGACCAGATTTCTTCTAAGAGCAAAGTTGAGGCGATTTTGAAGCTTCTTTCACATTTATTTTGTGAAAGGAGGTTGCTAGAAGATCATCCCGAGCTAGATTTTGGCTTTCTTGGAAAAATTTGAAGCTGTGTGATCTCAGGTATGCCACAAATCCATAGGTTTATAAATGATTTTTGTGATGTGCATTGTAATCTACTTGTTACACTGAGCATGAGGATCTCTTTGGTTTTGAAAATGATGTTGAGATAAGGTCAGGCTAGGGTTTTGAAGTTTCTAGATCCAAACTTTCTTGCTTATGTTCATGCTGTGCGTGTTAGTTTGTGTGTTTATAATGTTTGATTCATAATATGCTTAGTCCAAGGATCACTTTGGTGTTTGATTTGTGCATTTTCATGGAGAAATGAGAAGGATACGATTCTCTGAACTTGAGGTTTTGATGCTGTGTTCATGCTTGCTTGCTGCATTTTCATGTTGTGAGGTTGAAGATGATGAGGTGGAACGCAGGGATTGGGTGGGTTCATGTTTTGTCTTTTCTGATTTAAAACCCTAGTGTGACCGGTTGACACAATGTTCACATGTTTTGTGTATTTTTTTTGTTTTATTTTTCTATGAAGCATGTCATAAGTTTAAGGGTGCCTGAGTTTCTTTTGCCCTCTCATTTTCGCATGGGCCTAAGGCCAACATGCTATGCACGCCCCCTGCTGGGCCCAGGCAGTGGATGTGAGCTGGCCAGCTTTGCTTCTTGCACTCCTCCATCACTTTTGTTATTCCTTTTATTTTCTTCATTTTTCCTCTTACATTTTTATTATTTTAAAATACTTCTTGATATCTAAAAAATCCAAAAAAATTCATGTGTGTTCTTTAGTTCATCTAGTTTTTTATCATATTTTTTTCATATTTTTATTCTCATTCCACGTGGCCAAATTAATTCAACACTAGGCATTGCTTTGTTGTGGACTCTCATGAACCAATCTGTCTTGCCAAATTTCTATCTTCCTCATCCTTTAAGCTATGAATCCCATTCTTTTTGCATTCAAATCCTAAGACACTTTACTATCTTCATGATTTATCTTAGATTTTTCATAAATTTATTTGCTGGATTTTGATTAAGTTACTTGTGCATCAATTCTCAAAACCCTAAAGGGTGATACTTTACACTCATGAGCTTCATTGACCTAGTTTGGTGCTGAATTTTTGCAAACCCTTTTGGATTCTCATTTCCTTGTGTTTGGAGAGTACTTTTCTAGTTGGGTAGATTTTTTAGGGGCTTGGATCTATTTCTTGGGTATTTTCTTCTTCACCTTGCCTTGTTTTGGATACTTTGAGTCTTATAGTCTCTTTTGAGCTTAGAAGGGCACTTGTGCCAACTTCTCCCCATCTTTTAGGGTCCTTTAGAGGTCTAGGGTGGTTCCTGGTCTTAGGGAAGGGTAGAATCTCCTTGAATCTTGGTTTTGGGTCTCTCTTATTGTGCTTTATTTTCTTTAAGTGTTCTGCATGCCTTCTTTGCATTTGTTTCACTTCTTATCATTTCAATATGATCTTGTGAACTCTTTGCCATGCCTATATGCTTGTGTAGCTTCTGACTTGTTGGTTCATGCCTTGATGTTATGTTGTTACACTAACCTTGCAGGGGCTATGGTAAGTTTGAGATGGGGGAATTGAGTTCCACATCTCCATTTCTCATCTCTTCTCATTTTGTTTATGTGGACTAACATCTTCTTGTTGGGCTTAGGCCTTTCTCATCTCTCCTCTTATATTCTTCTTCTTCTCTTGAGATCTTTTCTAGGTTAGAAAGACCTCACACACCCTAGGAACTCCATGCATGTTAACTTAGGATAGAAACTTCCCCATTAGATTTTACCTTTGAGATCCTTTTGGTGCTCTCTCTTCTCATCTTCAAACTTAATTCTAATTCACTTAATAAAGGTTGGGTGCTTTCATGTGACACGAGACTTCGCTATGAGATGCTTGCACACGTTCCATTTCGGGACGAGGTGTGAGTCATCACTCATGGTAGATAGGTCTTAGCATGAGTACCTCACAAAGAAAAACTAACAGACATTTCTTGACCAAAAACCACAAAAATACTTAATAATGGTAATAGGCCAGTGTGCTTAAGCCTTCACCTGGGGGACTAGCTTTGGGGATTTCCTCCATAGATAGGTGTGCCTCTTGCGCATTCCATTTCGGGATGATGTGAGACGTACACATCCCATGGAGTAAGACTTAGGTACACTTACCTGTGCAAACTTTCACTCATAAAGGCTTCATAAAAAACACAAGCACAATAAGCGTCTTTCCTTCGGGAATTCTTTTCTCACCTCATTCGCTCCGTACGCGAACTCGCTCCTACTTGTCATCTTGCGAGACGGTAACGCACTCGTCGTCCGAGTCTGCAACACCTGAGCAATGGCATAAGCAGTTCAAGCTTCAATTCACAGGCAACTTTCTTTTCTCCCCTAGTTAGGGGAACTACGGCGTCTCTGATCCTCATTATCCTGATGAGGTACGTAGGCAGCGGGGTAGGGCCCGTTCGAGCACAATCTTTATTTTCCCTACATTTTTCCTTTTCATTTCTTTTTCAGTCCCCTTTTCTTTTCTTTTATCCAGTTCAGTTCCTTTTCTTCGCAGCAGCTTTCATTTCTTCACCCTTTGAAACAAATTTCTTTGCAAGCGTGGATCCCGTCGGGTACGACGGACGGATTGGGGTGCTAATACCTTCTCAATTCGTAACCGACTCCCGAACTCAGATCTTTGGTTCGCAAGGCCTTGTCCTTTCCTTCTTCCTCAGGTTTGTGCAACATTACCTTTCCCATTCATTCGGGATAAAAATGTCTGGCTGGCGACTCTACCTTTTCCGTGCCACTTTCGCGTTTGTACTAGGATGAAAATCCCGGGAGCGACAAGATGCATATGAAAAAAATAAGAAGAAGTGAGAGGTGAAGGCAAATCCACCTCCCAAAATAACTTACCAAACCTGAAAGTGTTAGCATGAATGCATAAAGTATAAGGCATAAAGAAATGAAGTGAAATGAGATGAAATGAGATGAAGTGACCAAAGTCAGAAGTGTTTATGTTGTGCAAATGTCATGTGAGATGATGCAAAGGCATACAAAATGCATATGTGTGATCATACAAAGATGAGATGCAAAGGAAGCATGCTTTGAAGTTTGAAAACACATGAAAGTTTATGAAATGAAATGAGTGCTAATCATGGAAAATGGATGAAGAAATGATCAAGAAAAGTTTTAACATGTCTTAAGATGTCTAAGATGACATATGAATGCATGAAATGTCATGGCAAGTTCATGTAATGATGCATATGCAAGGTGAATGCAAATGAACATGAGAAATTAGGGTTACATGGACATGTGGGATGCAAATGGATAAAACAGAAACATATGACATGATAAAAATTTTCAATCAAGCTCAAACAAACCCTAATCCCATATTAGGTCACACCCCAAAGGAGGAGGTTAGAAGCCTAACCTATCAAAAGTTATAATTTTCCTAAGTTTCCTAGGGTTTTTGGGTGGTTCAAAAGGAAAAATGCAAATCAAATTGGAAATGCAAGATAAATTCATGAGGAAAATAACCTATAAACTACATGCAACATGTAACACAATGCAAAAAGAATCAAGTTCAAACTCTTCTTGGTTAGGCAGAAATGATTTTTCAAAGTTAGGGTTCAAAAATGTGATTTTTATAACCCTTAATTCAAAGAAAATTGGTAAACTATGATCAAACCTAAAAAGAATTTTGTGTGAAGAGTTTGAAAATGTTTCTAAATGCATTGGGATGATTCATGATTTTTTTGGTGATTTTTAGAAACAAAATGTATTTTTAATTAATTAAAATACTTTAATTAATTAAAAATAACATTTAAATATTTTAAAAATACTTTTTTAATGCAAAAAATAAAATAAAAATTATTTTTGGATGAAGAAAAATATTTAAAGTCAGAATGCAAAAGGAAATATTTTTTGAATTCTTTTTGATATTTTAAATAAATTATGCAAAAGAAATGGAAATAAATGAAATAAAAATGAAATAAATGGATAGTATTCTCATCTAAGGGCTCAGATTCAAATTTGAGGGGAAAAGTTTGACTGCGCGCGTGAATCAAAGGTCTAGATCACTCCTGACTAATTTATTGAGTTTTAATTTAATTAATATGAAATTAACTTAATGAACTAATCCTGACCGTACACACGCTAAACTAATCAGGATCCAAGGGCCACGAATGCATCTGGGCAGCTAACCCTAATTAGGATTCTAATGACTTTCAAGTGACCGGAGCTAGCTCCGGTCATCTTCTCCGGCCAACCTCTCATGCTATCTCACTCAAAACGCCATGAAAATGCACAAAACTCTCCAGATTGACTCAACTAAACATCCTAAACAAGAATCCAACAACAAAAACCATTTATTTTTCATGAATCAAGAGAAACGAACAAGAACATTTTCACGGGCAAATTTTCAGAACATCATGAAATGCTTATTTCTCAATCATTTTCAAAAGTAAAGGCATCAGCATGATCAGAGAAGCATAAGGAATCATTTAGAAACTTAAAAAAGGAGTTCTGGAAAAAATGTTCATCATGGCTACCTGAGTTGAAGCTTTGTTATCTGGAGCTTTCTGATCTCTTCCTTTGTGCAAAGTGCCTCCAATGACCCATATGATGCTTCTGGAAAGCTTGAATGGAGTTTATATAGCCTCCTTTGTGAGTTTCAGTTCTGAGGTTGCAGGAATCGTGTTTTCGCTTAAGAATGTTTTAGGCTATGGTGATGGGTGGGAAATGATCCTGAGGTGTTTTTGAGTTGATTGGTGAAGGAAGTTTGAAGTTTTAGTGGCTGAGCTATGAATTTCGAAGAAGGGAAGTTTTTGATGGATTTTGTGAATTCTGGCTTGTGAGATGATTCAGGCTATTGTGTTGTATGAAATGTGATCCATGATGTTTGTTTAAGCCAATGGGATTGATCAGAAAGTTGTTGTGGCATAGGCTGATTCGTATGGTGTGTTTTGCAAAAAAGTCAATTTATGTGTACTTGAGGTATGGGCCATGGAAGGGCTAGCTTTTTGGGGTGTCTGGCCTCAGCAAGATTCATGGAGAGCCATAGAATCAGTTTGATGCAGCTGGCACAAGTGGATGGAAAGATCCAAGGCATTTTGCAAATTTTGAGAGTTTTGGCCCTTTTGAGATTTCTTGAAGATCAAGTCATGGAAACAATGAAAACTTGGGCCAATTATGGTGTTTAGAGGTTGTTTTGACATGTTGTGAAGTGTTTGTGCACGTTAGAGGTCATTAGAATGCTTGGCAAGTGAAATTGAAAATTCCCTCTTTGGCATGAACTTGAAAATTATGTGATTTTTGCCAACTTTGAAAGGCCATATCTTGAATTATATAATGAATCAAGACACGTTCTTGTCCTTTTTGAAGGGAAAGACCCAATCTACAACTTTCATGACCAAGAATTTTTCATTTGAAGCATTTTTGGTTATGAAAGAGGAGGTTGAAAACCTTTCCCAAAATGAAAAGTTTGCATTTCAAGTCATTTCCAAAAATGGCAAGTTTGCAATTGGCTCAAAATTCTTCAATCTTGTGAACTTCCAACCACTTCTAAGATCCAATAAAGATCATTGAACTTCAATTTGATGAAAATACCCCTTTGGTTCCATTGTTGGGGGCCTCAGATGCCCTGATTTTGACTTAACTTGCTCAGGAAGTTACCCAGTGAACATATGACTTCCACAATGAGTTTCTTCATCAAACTTGGTACACATGATCTTTATAGCATATTAAGAACATTAGAAACAAGAATGACCCAAAAATTTGGAGTTAAGGCCTCTGAAACCAAAACCCTAATTTTGGTCATTTGTGTAGTGAAAACCCTAGCTCTGCTTCCATGCCTTTGCCAGTTCTTGTGATCCCTTGACTTTCATGAACTTTGAGGAGCATAATATGATGGTATAACACACATGGACCCTCTTGGAAAGCTTTGAGGCCTTTGGGATGGCCCAGATGGATTCTTGGATTGCTCAGATCACAAACCCTAGATCCAGATGAATTTGAACTTATGCAATGAAGCAAATATGCAATATGAGATGTAATGCTTATGTTAATGCAAACATGAAAGATCACTAGACATGGTGTGATGAAGAGTGAGGGTAAATTTGGGGTGTTTACAGCTGCCCCTATTCAAGCATGAGTTAGCTGTGCAGGATGTAAGCGCCTGGCTTATCAGACAAACAAGATAACTTGTGGTTGAATACCAAAGACAATCCAAAATTTGCACTCGCTGGATAGAAGAAGAAAAGGGATATAAATTGTAAAAGGTAGTATATCATGATTATCAAATGAAGGCGATGGAGGACGACCATCGAGCAGAGGACGACTGCTGGGGATAAAGCGGTAAGTAAAGCAATGACGGGGACGACCGACAAGCTGGGGAATTAAAGAGATCATGATGGGGACGGCCATCGGGTAAAGAAATAAGATCTTTCTGGGGGTTAAAGTAATGAGAAAAGCAATGATGGGGAAGGCCACCAGGCTTATGGAAAGTAGAAAATAAATGAAATAATGATGAGGGACAGTCATCAAAGGTGAAGGACGATCACCTAGCAGGGGACGACTGCTCTTTATCACGACATAGGACGAATGTCAGATAGAAAAGGTCAATGATGGGGACAGCCATCGGATAAGCATGATGAAGGACGATCATCATGAGGTGAAGGAAGATCACCTAGCAGGGTACGGCTGCTCTCGGGGTTTATCACGACATAGGACGAATGTCGGATAACAAGATCAACAATGGGGACGACCATCGGATAAAATGATGAGGGACGGTCATCAAAAGGTGAAGGACGATCACCTAGAAGGGCACGACTGCTAAAGATATCACGACATAGGACGAATGTCAGATAGAAAAAGGTTCCACTAATGGGGACTCCGCTGGGGAAGGGATGAGGGACGGTCATCCAAAGGTGAAGGACGATCACCTGGCAGAGGACGGCTGCCAAAAGTATCTCGACATAGGAGGAATGTCGGATAGAAGAAAGTTATTTTGTTGGTGACTTACTGAGGAACGGTAAACACGGACGAGTGTCCATGCTTAAGAATAAAAAGTATAAGTGTTTGACACTGTGTATAAATTAAAGATGCGGACGAGCATCCTTAGGACCATGATACGGACGAGTATCGGTAGAAACAAACACTGACGCGTGTTCAAAGATGATGATACGGACGAGTACCAACTGGTTAACAAAGAACACAGGCAAGTGTCAGATTTATTGAGGAGTGATATAAACAAGATACGGGCGAGTATCAAAGACTTCTATATGAGCAAGATACGGGCGAGTGTTCGACTTGCTGGGGAATGTATGACACAGACGGGTGTCAAATATACTATATATAAACAGGCATCTGTTTTGAGAATGCAAAGAAGATGCTTTGGCTTTCTGTGGGGATAGGATGACACGGACGGGTGTCGAAAAGAACATCTTATGAATAAGTATTTGTTTTTGCGAGTGCAAAGGGGACGCTTTGGGTTTTATATGCAAAAGGGGGGGTCTTTGTATCATTGCTGATGAGATATTGTTGGTAATTGCAAGTGACTGGCTCAAACCTGGCTTGTGATCATGCAAATGTTTGATTTTTGCCGTAATGCTCCGTATTAGACGGAATGCTACACTCTGTGTGGGGAAAATGATGCGAATGCCATGATTATGCAAAGGGGAAGAAACTGATCCGAGACTCGGATCCTGCTGGGATGAAGATCTCTAGCTGATCTGCTTGGAGGGATATCCTGGCTGGGGAAGAGATCATCTCTTGCTTGGGGGAATATATCATTGGTAGATCTATTAGTAAGGAGAAATCAACTAGGGAGAAGGAAGCTTTAGCAACTCCGCTGGGAAAGTATGCATGCACTGTTCTCCTGGGGAGAGAATGGAAACCTTGTGGGGAGACAATTCTCATTAACTTTGTTGAGGATGAGAGATCTGGCATCCTGGTGGGGAATAGGAGATTCCTTGCTCATCTTGCTGTGAAGAAATTGTCAGGTACTGCTTGGGGAGGTGATAACTTCTGGGAAGCAGCATGTTGGGGATGCAATGCTTGGTATGCCCCATGTTGTGCATCGAATACCTGCATCGTGTTAAGACAAAAGAAACGCACAAGTATCCCGAGGTATCCCTAACTGGATTCCGTCATAGGAGTTAGATTTTCCTGAAAGTAAATATATTTCCTGCAAGCATTTATTAAAAATGGCTCATTTGTTTTATGCAAGTACTGTATCATGAATATTGGACATTTTGCAAACGAAACAAAAATGTACAAAACGAGATGTGACTGAAAACTCTGATTTTATTAATCTGGGTGCCCTGAATTGGCAAATACAGTTAAAGAAACAAATCCCCTGAAATGAGGAGATTGCTATAAATTGAGAAAATAAAAGCGTTAGCAATGCTGATGACGACGCTCCATCGAACTTCTTTTGTTATGACCTGTATGACCTTGACGTTCTTCTCATCTTGCTTTCTGAAGAAGGTTGATTTTGACTGATGCTTCATCCTTTCGAAGCTTGCCAGGTTGTGAATGATACAGATGGATTTAGAATGCAGTTGTTCTCTTATTCCCTGATTTTGCGTGGATCGCCCTTTCGGGTTTTCAATCCACTGGGATACCCAGTTTTGCCTGAGTTGTCCAATGCGGCTTTTCAACTCAGCAGGTGCACATTTTTTATTTTCATTTTTTCCCTTATTTTTTCTTGAGTCTTTTATTCTGTTTTTGACTCGCCGGGATGCCCTATTTTTGCCTGGATGTACATTTTGTTTTTATGTCCAGCGTGTCATTTTATGCGAAGTATTTTTTAATTGCATCTGAATTCACAGGGGATAAGAAATCTTCGCCATCCATAGTAGTGAGCATCAGTGCTCCGCCGGAGAAAACTTTCTTTACTATGAATGGACCGTCGTAGTTTGGAGTCCATTTGCCCCTGTGGTCTGTATGAGGAGGAAGAAGTCTTTTCAAAACATGGTCTCCCATTTGATATTCCCGAAGCCTGACTTTCTGATCGAAGGCTTTCTTCATCCTTTTCTGATATAACTGCCCATGACAGATGGCAGCTAGCCTTTTCTCTTCGATCAAATTCAGTTGATTGTACCGAGAATGGACCCATTCTGCTTCATCCAACTTTACATCCATCATTACCCGTAGGGAGGGTAGCTCAACTTCAACAGGTATGATTGCCTCCATACCATACACAAGCTGATAAGGTGTTGCCCCAGTGGACGTTCTGATTGAGGTTCGATACCCATGCAGGGCAAATGGTAGCATTTCATGCCAGTCTTTATAAGTAACCACCATCTTTTGCACAATCTTTTTGATGTTTTTGTTAGCTGCCTCGACAACACCATTCATCTTTGGCCTGTAAGGAGAAGAATTGTGATGTTGGATTTTGAAGTCCCGACACAGTTCTGCCATCATTTTGTTGTTCAAATTGGAACCATTGTCAGTAATGATTCGCTCGGGAACTCCATATCGACAAATGATGTCTTTTTTCAGAAATCTGGCTACCACTTGTCTGGTGACGTTTGCATATGAAGCTGCTTCGACCCATTTGTTGAAGTAATCAATGGCTACCAAGATGAATATGTGGCCATTTGAAGCAGTTGGTTTGATCTTTCCAATCATGTCAATGCCCCACATGGCAAAGGGCCAAGGTGAAGACATCACATTCAAAGGATTCGGAGGTACATGCATTTTGTCTGCGTAGATCTGGCATTTATGGCACTTTCTGGCATAGGCACAACAGTCTGCATCCATTGTGATCCAGTAGTAACCTGATCTTAACAATTTCTTGGCCATTGCATGTCCTCTGGCATGGGTACCGAAAGAACCTTCATGCTCCTCGTGCATCAACAAGTCTGCTTCTTTCTTGTCAACACATCTGAGCAGGACCATGTCGAAGTTTCGCTTGTATAATGAACCATCAGCATTAAGGAAGAAACTACCGGCCAGCCTTCTTAATGTCTTATTATCATTGGATGATGCCCTAGGTGGGTATGTCTGATTTTCCAAGAAGCATTTGATGTCATGGTACCAAGGCTTGTTGTCATTGACAGTTTCTATGGAAAAAACATATGCCGGTCGGTCTAGTCTGAATACCAAAATCCGAGGCACATAGTTTGCAATTTGAACCTTGATCATGGAGGAAATGGTAGCTAAAGCATCTGCAAACTTATTTTCGTCTCGAGGGATGTACTCAAGTTTGACTGTTGTGAAGAAAGTCAATAATCTCCTCGTATAATCACGGTATGGAATCAGATGCTCCTGATGAGTGTACCATTTGCCGTTGGTCTGATTGATTACCAAAGCTGAATCTCCGAATACATTCAAAGTTTTGATCCTGAGGTCAATGGCTTCCTCAAGTCCCATGATACATGCTTTGTATTCTGCTTCGTTGTTAGTGCAGGAAAAGGTGAGTTTTGCCGAGAAAGGAATATGAACTCCTTTAGGCGTAATGAGCACTGCACCAACCCCACGACCATTCATATTGACAGCCCCGTCAAACATCATTGCCCATTCTTCTTCGGGATCAGGCCCTTCAGTGTGAACTGGCTCTTCACAATCTTTCGCTTTTAAGTACATGATGTCTTCATCAGGGAAGTCGAATCTCATGGGCTGGTAATCATCAATGGGTTGCTCAGCCAGATAGTCAGACAATACACTACCCTTAATGGCCTTTTGAGATGTGTATTGAATGTCATACTCTGTTAGAATCATTTGTCATCTTGCAACCCTTCCGGTAAGTGCTGGCTTCTCAAATATGTACTTAACGGGGTCCATCTTTGAGATCTACAAGGTAGTGTGAGTCAACATATATTGTCTTACTCGGCGAGAAGCCCACACTAAAGCACAACAAGTTTTCTCGAGCAGTGAATAACGTTGTTCACAGTCGGTAAACTTTTTTCTTAGGTAGTATGTTGCATACTCTTTTTGACCAGACTCGTCATGCTGGCCCAACACACACCCCATTGACCCTTATAATACTGTTAGGTACATTATCAGAGGTCTTCCTTCAATTGGAGGCATGAGAATTTGAGGTTCTTGCAGGTACTCCTTGATCTTGTCAAAAGCCTTTTGACAATCGTCGTTCCACCTGACTGTCTGTTCTTTTTTTAATAGTTTGAACAAGGGCTCACAGGTTGCAGTGAGGTGAGATATAAACCTTGATATGTAGTTCAATCTACCTAAGAACCCCTGAACTTCCTTTTCAGTCCTAGGTGCAGGCATCTCCTGAATGGCTTTGACTTTGTCAGGATCAACCTCAATTCCCTTTTCACTTACAATAAAACCCAGAAACTTACCCGAACGCACCCCGAATGTGCATTTGTTGGGGTTTAACTTCAACTGATACTTTCTCAAACGTTTGAACAACTTCAGCAGATTTACCAGATGATCCTCTTCAATAAGGTGTGATGAAGGTTGTTTTCTCAGTCCAAAAGGCATTACCTTGTAACAAAATGTGCCCCAAGGTGTGATGAAGGTTGTTTTCTCCATGTCTTCGGGTGACATCTTGATCTGATTATACCCAGAAAATCCATCCATGAAAGAAAATAGCAAGAACTGAGTTGTGTTATTGACCTATACATCAATGTGAGGTAATGGGAAATCAGCCTTCGGGCTAGCTCTATTCAGGTCCCGGTAATCTACACACATATGCACCTTGCCATCCTTCTTAGGCACTGGTACAATGTTAGCAACCCACGGCAAGTAACTAGTTACAGCAAGGAAACTGGCGTCCCATGATGGGTCGCGAAGACGCGATATGTGTCTAGCGGTATCTGAACTGCAAGCGAACAACCTATCAAAGTAATATAAAAGATTGTCGATCCCACAGGGACTTTATAATCACTTAGTGCTAGAGGGTTTGCTAGTTTAGCTAAGGCGGATGTTTGTCACGATTTTGGTTTTTTTAGGGATTAAAAACGGGAATTAAATTTAGTTTAATGAAATAATGAGAAGGCGGTCGGTATGTAATTATGCTAACCTATGCGGGTCAATCTAACCTAAGCTTATAAAGATGGTTCACTTAAATTTTTCTGTAGAGATTATCAGTTTAAATACCCTCGACTCACACTCTCGTGGTCTTATCTCAGATCTTACTCCTAAAGCCCTATGCCTGCTCTCGCTAGCCCATAAGTGTTTAGAAAATAATTTTTGAAAACTTAATAAGTCTAATTCATTTTAAAGCGCTCTCGCTGTATTTAAATCAAATGCCTAACTTTAGCTATCCGGTTAAAATCTCACACTCTCGTGGTCTCGACCTAACCTATTACACTTTTCTTACTCTCGTAACAAAAAGATTAATTTTTATTATAAAAAGTCACAGCCAGAATATAAGTTCTTAATTATTTTAGCTTAGATTCGATTTTACCGGTTTGGTTTAGTTTATTACATACCGCCTAATTAATTTAGCTACTCATTTTTGTTGTACCAGACAGATGCAGAAATAAACAAATATTAATTAAAACATACATTATAAAATAATAACAATATCTTAACATAAACAAATAAATAACTTAATGTAAATGCGAAAATATAAAAACCTGAATGATTAAAATCTTAGAACTCCTTCTTCCACAGACTGGTAAGCTCGAAGTGCGGAACCAGAATCAAAAACTAATACTAAACAAATTCTGAAGGCTTAAAAAGAAATTAATAATAACAATTTCCTAATGTTGGAAATTGTTATTGTTTTTGGGTTGGATATTGAAGCAGAAAAATAACAAGAACAATTGCTATAAAAATTAAATAAGGGTGCAACAAATTTACGGCAGAGCTTCCGCGGAAAAGCTAAAAAAATACTCTGTATTCTAATTTGTAACTAGGGTATTTATAGAAATAATTTTGGGCTTGGGAAGTTGAAATCCATGAGCGTGGATATCGTTCCGTGAAGAGAGAATTTAGCAGAAATGCATACTGAGTCTGAGAAATAATAGGAATCACTTTTGACCCACGTTGTGCACGTCCTCAGGAATTTTTCAAATTAATTAACCTATTTTCCTTTGTCACGTTCGTGACAAAGGCGTCACGACCATTTTTTCCAATTAAAGCGTGTCACGGTCGTGACACTTGAGTGACGGTCGTGACACTTGAGTGACGGTCGTGAGTGTTCCAAGTAGGGCGTCACGGTCGTGGTGATGTTGTAACGACCGTGAGTGTTGCAAAATATGCAGACTTTGGCAGAATTCCTCTCTTCTTCTTCTTTTCATGCTTGTTTTTGTTCACTTGATCTTTTTCTCATGATTTAGCTTTAGAAATGTTATACCTGCAATATGACATAAAAAACTCGAAGAATCGAGAGTTAATAGGATAAATGTGCGATAAAACGGACTTAAAACGTGGTAATAAAGTGATACGATTTCTCGTTATCAAACTTCCCCAAACTTAAACCTTTGCTTGTCCTCATGCAAATAGTCGGTTGAAAAATGATCGGACAATTTTTTATCGGACGCATACACATAACAAACCATACGAGGAATCATTTAGCTAGATAAACCGGTACTAGAATAGAACACTAACGATACACTAATGACACAAGCAACAAGCTAAGTCGTCGACTTCCCGTTAAACGAAACATTCGGTAATTGCGTTACGATTCTACCTAGAGTCTTTCGATCTTATTTCACCCGGTTTCATTCTAGCGCAATCACATTAAGCCCTTTGCCTTAGCACGCACGTAGTGGAGTAGCCGGTTAGTGACTTTGATCCTTTATAAGCACGGGGTCTGGTACACGAATGTGGCAACCCTATATATATTATCCAAATTGGAGTTTGTGGGGGATCGAGCCGTAGCACGCCCTACCGAGTTCAGAACCAGGTACCTCTGAACCAACCCGCAATGGACTCCTTCTCATTTTTCTCATCTTATATGCGACCGTGTACTTTGGTGCAATTTCTTTTTATTGGCATCGAGATATGAAGGATCGTTTATAGATTAGGCATCAAACACTTATGTTCATCGGCTCCCCACGTGGTTTGTGTTCAGACAGTGCTGACTGCTAGTATAAATTACTAGGGGTTACTTTAGAACGGAATGCTTAAGTAGGAAGTCTAAGGTGTCAAGACTGTATTAATCTTGTTGGATCTTTCTCAGCTTCCTAACTACGATTTCAATAGGTAAGTCGGGTAATGCGAAGATAAAGCAAAAAATTTCGGTATGGCTAAATAATCGGGGAAAATTGAAACTGAAGAAATAGCACAAATATTTCTTTGGTTAATTGAAAATACGGAAAGGGAAATACAATGAAATGGAAAATGCGGAAAGGGAAAGGTATCTCTCCCACACTATATCAGACATTTTCCTCAATGTTGTGATATAATAGCGGGGAAAATACAATACAAAAACGGAAAAACAAAAACAAAAACATAAACTAATGCTGCTGACGACCATGGCCTCGGCTTCTGGTGCGAGAGCGTCTGGTAGGAGTGGCTTCCTGGTCAGAACCGGTGGTGGTGAGAGCAGTGATATCTATATGCAAAGCTTCCATCTCGCTAAAAATCTCTCCTAGATTTTCATCTGTCGTCCTCTGGTTATTGGCAACAGTTGAAAGGAGTGCATTGTATTGCTCTTTCTGCCTTCTCTCAAGTGCGGCATTCATCTGATTCTGCTGATGAATGGCACGGAGGATGTCATCAAGTGTAGTGTCGGAGGAAGGTGGCTGCCTGGTGGAGGACTCTGGAATGTCCTGAACTGGTGCAGCAGCGTCCATCGTATCCTGCATCTCGTCCACAGGTGCATCAGGCTGCTCGTCAAAAATCGGAACGTGGCCTGCGGCATCCGGCAGATCAAATAGCCAATTGGCACTGTTCGACGGATCGATGCGGTCCCTGCAAGGCAAAGTGATGTGATGATGAATGATGCCTTAGATCACAGGGTTGAACCTGCCATCCTCTCTCTGCGATATCAAATGGGCGGACTTGCAATAGCTCTTTGTAAGCAACTCCGGCGCTCTATGAGGCAAATGAGATATCTGGTCACCAAGCTCCAGCTGTATGGCAAGAGAAGTGACAATCCCGCCAATGAAGAAGGGGGTGGCGCCTCTTTGTGCTAGGGACTGAATATGGGCCAGAAGGAATGGAGCATCATTGATGCGTTCCTCATTCAAGGCACAGTGCAAGAATAAGAGCTCTTTAGAGTTCAGCTTGTGGTTGCTCTCTCCTGCAAAGATCGTGTTGCAGATGATGCGATGGAAATACTGAATCGCAGGATTATGGATGTGGGTGGCATTCAGACTCTGGTAGGCAGTAGCACGGCTATTCGTGATGTTGTGCCACAAAGTGAAAGCAGCTTCGTTGAAGTTGTCGGGTCGCCGTGATGGAAACCTAATAGTTCAGCGATCCTTGTGTGGGTTAATTGGAACTCTCTTCCGAGCATTCTGAACTTTGCAATGCCGGTGAGTTGGCTTGTTGAACCGGATGGTGTGATATACTGAAATGAACTCAGAAACTCCAAGGTGAGGTCTTCGAATGTCGGTTGTGGTTGACTGCACAAGTCCCACAAACCGACATGCTCAAGCAGTAGCTTCACGCCGTCTAGCAATCCTAACTCCCTCAAGCAGTCAAGGTCGACATACCGAGTGGGTTGGATGCCACGGTTTTGAAACCTGATAAACTTCTGTCTTTGTGCTTCTCCTTGGTCACCATCTCTAAACTGTATATTCTCCATTGAATGCAAATGAGGTAAATGAGAGATAAGTGTTTTTGAGGTTTTGTGAGAAAATGAAGAAATGTGAAGAAATTGTTCGGATTAATAAGTAATGAAGTGAATGTGAGAAGTTTGGAATAAATGGAGAGGTTGAACGGGTAAATGGAATTGATTGAGAGTAATGGGTGGTTACGGGAGATAAGGAGATAATGGGAGGTTTTCAATTTTTTATGAAAATGGAAATGGGGTTCTGCGAAGGTGAACAGTTCTGTTTCTTCATAATTCGTAAAATAGGGTTGTCACGGTCGTGAGGGGGGTCTTACGGTCGTGACGCGCTAAATAGCCCGTTACGATTGGGAGTGATGGGTGACGACCGTGATGACTACAAAACATGGAATTTTTCACAGAATGCATTTTCTCACTTCAGTTCAATGCAATTTCTTATCACTTTCATTTAATTCCAACATAAACATAATACATAATAGTGGATCAACATATATAAGGAGTAAATTTCATCACACGAGAATTCATAAAATATCAAGCAATTCGAATATATCAGCAAATAATGAAAAGCATGGAAATTGATTAAATTGGAAAGTTGCAAAAATAGAAGTACTTTGCTTTTGACATAATAGAAGGAAAATTACATTGATAAAAATAAGCTACGAAATGTTTGCAAAATGTTAAAACTAACTAAAAACAAAAGCGAAAAGTAAAATAAATCAAATCACTACAGCATTATCAAAGTTGCTTCTTCAAATCTTCAAGTGCGGAGTTTAAATGATAGAATTGTTCACATGTTATGTCAGTTAAACCTATAACGTCCAATCGCATGCTTTTAACCTCATCCTTAACAGCATTAATATCGGCTTGGTAAACTTCAAGAGTATTAAGAATTTTCTTTAAGTTGTCAGCATATCCTACTTGATTTATTTCAGGGGGTTCAATAACTTCATCAGTGTGGTCAATGTCATGGTAACCAGGAGGTGTCTCAGGGTCACTTTCTACATCAGTCATTATGTCATCCCTAATTTTGTAAGATTGTGGTGTTTCAGGTGTTGATGGATAGTCATGAGGGGTAAGCTCATAAAGCCAATTATCTTTATTGTGAACACTGACTTTAGCATGGTTCGGTAATGTGAACAGGGTTACTATTTCATTTCTGATTAGATACTCGTAAGGTGGTTGTCCTAAGTTTCTTATAATTTGGCGGTTAAAGCAGAAGTTCAGATTCATAGGGCGGATGGTACCTAAACGGTTGCACTTGTGTAATTGGTATCTAAGTCCGAGGGCATCAGCAATCATGGTGACCAGGCCTCCTACCAATATTGGTAGATCAGGTTCCTCTTGGATTTGGGTAAAGGTTTGCATCATGAATGGTACAACATTAACGGGTTTTCCATTGGTCAAACAGGACATTATGAATATCTCATCTTTAGATACTCCAGTGAGGTTCTCTTCCTTTCCAAAGAAGGTGTGGGCAAGGATCTTATGGAAATAGCGGATAGCAGGGTTATGTATTTCATCATTGTTCATGTTATCCGGCTCAGGATGGTAATTTCCAGTTAAGGTTCCCCAAAAGAAGTCTAGCTCAATATCCATTAATTCTACCTGGGTGGTAGTAAAGGCAAAGGGTCCACTAGGGAATCCTAGTAAGTCAGCTAGTTCCTTATGGTTAAAGTCATATTCGATCCCGAATAGTCAGAAACTAATAAATCCTTTCCTTAATCCAAATCCGCGCTCGGGTAAGTAAACTAAGGAGCTTAAAAACTCAAGGGTGAGCTCGCGGTAAGTTACAAACTTTTGTTTTATGAGAGCATTCTCCCATCCAAGTTGGTTAAACAGGTATAGGATGCTATCATGTATACCTAAAGTTTCCATAGTCAGTTCATCATGGTACAGAGTCAAATCCATTTGTCTCTGCGATAATTCCTCAAATTTCATTCTTTGGTTTCTACCTCTAAATTTGGTTTCCATAATGTTTCTTGGTTGGTTAGCCATAGTTAGTGTTAATGTGGAGGAAACAAATCAGGGGGAAAAGAAAAGTGGAAAAGACTTTAGAAAATCTGTAAAAGTGATTTAGAAAATAAAAATTAAAATAAAGAAAATAAGAAAATAAATGCATAAATAAAATCAATAATGATAATAATGAAATAAAACAATAAAATGATAAAATGATAAAATGGTAAAAATGATAAAAATAATAAAAATGATAAAAATGGGTTGCCTCTCACTAAGCGCTGTTTTTATCGTCATAAGCCTGACGTAAAGCTTAGGGGTAGATTAATCAGGGAAATTAGTGGACAACTCTAAAAGCTTTAGACTATTCGCATAATATCTATTTTCAATTTTATGGTAATGTTTTAATCGTTGTCTGTTTACTATGAACGGTTCACTATTCTTACCCTTAATTTCTATTGCTCCGCCCGGGAACACTCTAGTTATTTCAAAGGGTCCTGACCATCTAGATTTTAGTTTTCCAGGAAAGAGCCTAAGTCTTGAATTAAAGAGGAGTACAACGTCTCCCACACTAAATTCTTTCCTAGATAGGCGTTTATCGTGCCATCGCTTGGTTCTTTCTTTATATATCTTAGCATTCTCATAAGCATTTAACCTTAACTCTTCTAATTCGCTAATGTCGAGGATTCGCTTTTCTCCTGCAGCATTGTAGTTTATATTGAGTGTTTTAATCTCCCAATACGCTTTGTGTTCTAGTTCTACCGGGAGATGACAAGCCTTTCCATACACTAGTTTGAAAGGTGTAGTTCCCATGGGTGTCTTGTAGGCTGTCCTATAAGCCCATAAAGCTTCATTAAGTTTAGATGACCAATCTTTCCTAGATATGGCGACAGTCTTTTCTAGGATTTGTTTTATTTCTCTGTTTGAGACTTCGACCTGTCCACTTGTTTGTGGATGATATGGTGTTGCTACACGATGTCTGACTCCATACTTAGATAATAATTTGTCAAATATTTTCGAAATGAAATGCGAGCCACCGTCACTAATGACAAGTCTAGGCACACCAAATCTTGGAAAGATTATATTCTTGAAAAGCTTAATTACTACTCGTGTGTCATTTGTAGGAGAAGTTATAGCCTCAATCCATTTTGAAACATAATTGACAGCTATGAGTATGTACTTATTACCGAAAGATGATGGGAATGGTCCCATGAAATCTATTCCCCAGACGTCGAAGACTTCTACTTCTAATATTCCTCTTTGAGGCATTTCATCTCTTCTTGAAATATTTCCGGTGCGTTGACACCGATCGCAATTTATAATAGTGATGTGGACATCTTTCCATAGATTAGGCCAAAATAGGCCAACTTGTAAGATTTTTGCACAAGTCTTGGAAGTGCTTGCATGTCCACCATAAGGAGATGAATGACAATGAGCAATGACATCTTCTATTTCTTCTTCGGGAATACACCGACGAAAGATTCCGTCAGGTCCTCTTTTAAACAATAATGGTTCGTCCCAATAGTAATGCTTGAGATTATGAAAGAATTTCTTTTTCTGCTGATAGGTTAAGTCAGGTGGAAGTGCTCCTGCAGCTAAGTAGTTGACAATGTCAGCGTACCATGGCAGTCCTACGGTTGTTTGGATTTTTTCCACGGTTTTTGGTTCATCTATGTCTAACTGAACTAGGTCGCTTCCTATTTGTGCTATCAGCTGTTCATACGGAAAATCGTCGTTAATCGGCACTTGTTCGGGTTTAATACCTTCTATTCTAGATAAATGGTCCGCTACGATGTTTTCAGTACCTTTCTTATCTTTGATTTCGAGATCAAACTCTTGTAAGAGTAAGATCCATCTCAAGAGTCTTGGTTTAGCATCTTTCTTGGTTAATAGATATCTGATAGCAGCGTGGTCTGTGTAGACGATTATTTTCGCTCCCACTAAGTAGGAACGGAATTTATCAAGCGCAAAGACAACTGCTAACAATTCTTTTTTAGTAGTGGCGTAGTTCATCTGAGCAGAATCTAAGGTTCTACTAGCATAGTAAATTGCATAAAGTTTCTTGTCCTTCCTTTGTCCTAGAACTGCGCCTACAGCATAGTCACTCGCATCGCACATGATTTCGAAAGGTAATCTCTAGTCAGGTGGTTGCATGATTGGTGCGGTGATGAGGGCTGTGTTTAGAGTTTCGAATGCTTTAAGACAATCTTTATTGAATATGAACTCAGCGTCTTTCATTAATAAACCGATAAGAGGTTTAGTGATTATCGAGAAATCTTTGATGAATCGTTGGTAGAAACCGGCGTGTCCTAAAAAACTTCGTATTTCTCGAATGGTCTTAGGGGGTTGAAGATCTTTTATGACTTCTATCTTAGCTTTATCAACTTCAATTCCCTTATCAGATATAACATGTCCTAGTACGATTCCTTCTCTGACCATAAAATGACACTTCTCCTAGTTAAGCCCGAGGTTTACTTTTACACATCTTTCTAATACCATTTCTAAATTTGATAGACATCCTTCAAAACTTTGCCCGCATACAGAGAAGTCATCCATGAACACTTCCATGATGTTATCTATGAAATCTGTGAAGATTGACATCATACATCTTTGAAAGGTTTCAGGAGCGTTACATAATCCAAAGGGCATTCGTCTATAAGCGAACGTTCCATAAGGGCATGTGAATGTAGTCTTCTCTTGATCATCTGGGTGAATCGGGATTTGGAAAAATCCTGAGTAACCATCAAGATAACAGAAGTACGAGTGCTTGGCTAATCGTTCTAACATTTGATCTATAAAAGGTAGTGGGAAATAATCTTTTCTAGTGGCTTTGTTTAATTTACGATAATCGATGCACACTCTATGTCCGGTCACTACTCTTTGTGATATCGATTCGCCTTTAGCGTTTTTCACAACAGTGATACCTCCTTTCTTTGGTACTACATGTACTGGACTAACCCATTTACTATCAGAGATTGGATATATTATTCCAGCATCTAGTAGTTTCTTAACTTCTTCCTTTACTACAGTGCTAAGGATTGGGTTAATTCTTCTTTGAGATTCTCTGGAGGTTTTGCAATCTTCTTCTAGCAGAATACGATGCATACAGATTGAAGGGCATATTCCTTTGAGATCAGATATGTTATATCCTAATGCAGTTGGATATTTCTTTAAGACATCTAAAAGTTTCTTTGTTTCAATTGTCCCTAAACTAGAATTGATTATAACTGGTCTTGTACATTCAGTGTCTAGGAATTCGTATCTTAGGTTCTTAGGTAAAGTTTTTAACTCTAATGTAGGTTTATTCTTACTTGGCATGGGATCTGGTGTAAGTGCTAAACTTTCGCTTAGACTATCATCCT
This sequence comes from Lathyrus aphaca, assembly GCA_963966055.1. Lineage (NCBI taxonomy): Eukaryota > Viridiplantae > Streptophyta > Magnoliopsida > Fabales > Fabaceae > Lathyrus > Lathyrus aphaca. The sequence goes on along the minus strand of OZ014520.1, from coordinate 127,504,338 downwards.
GATATGGTTTACGCCAATTGTCATCTTTGAAAATCGGAGGGATTTGAATTTTCATAATTTCAGAATAGGTAGTTTCTTTCATTTCCATTTCTCTTACACATTCGTCAATTACATCCAATAAATAGCATTCATCCTCTATAGCTGGTGACTATAAGAATTGTGTTAAAATAAATTCAAATTTCTCTTCACCTACTTCAAAGGTTAGCTTTCCTTTCTTTACGTCTATAATAGCTCCGGCGGTAGCTAAGAATGGTCTTCCTAGTATGATAGGTGTAATGGAGTCTTCAGAGATGTCCATGATTATAAAATCAGTAGGAATATAGAATTGTCCTATATGTACTGGGACATTTTCTAGTATGCCTACAGGATATTTAATAGAGTGATCGGCTAGTTGAACAGACATTTTAGTTGGTCTTAGGTCTCCCATGTCTAGCCTTTTGCAAATTGTTAAGGGCATAACACTGATACTGGCTCCTAAATCACATAGAGCTTTGTCAATGACGAATTTTCCTATTACACAGGGTATAGAGAAACTACCTGGATCTTTTAACTTAGGAGGCATATTATTTTGAATTATTGCGCTACACTCAGCAGTAAGTGTAACGGTTCCGTTATCCTCTATCTTCTTCTTATTAGATAAGATTTCCTTTAGAAACTTAGCATACGAGGGCATTTGAGTGATAGCTTCTGTAAACGGAATAGTAATATTCAACTGTTTCAGAAGTTCAACAAATTTCTTAAACTGGCCCATCGTCTTAGAATTGGTTAATCTCTGAGGGTACTGAATTGGTGGATTATAAGGTGGTGGAGGCACATAAGGCTTTTCTTTCTCCACTGCCTCTTGATTATTATCTTCCTTTTGTTCTGGTTCATTCACCTTTTCAGTCGGCTTATCTGGTTTTTGGTACATGGATGGATTGTCAAGTCTTGGATCGGTAGGTCCGTCAAGTTCCTTGCCGCTTCTTAATATCACAGCATTGGCCTGTCCTTTCGGATTAGGTTGGGGTTGTCCAGGAAATACTCCAGCTGGTGCAGCGGTAGGTGCTTATTGTTGAGCTACTTGTGAAATCTGAGTTTCAAGCATTTTGTTATGTGTAGCTAACACATCTACCTTGCTCACTAATTGCTTAATCTGCTCACTAGTGTGTATGTTTTGGTTTAAGAAATCTTTGTTTGTTTGAGATTGGGTAGCTATGAAGTTCTCCATCATCAACTCAAGGTTTGATTTTCTAGGAACATTAGGAGCAGTCTTTTGATATCCTGGTGGTGTAGCTGGTGCTTGACCTGGTGCGTATAAAGCATTGTTGTTCTTATAAGAGAAGTTCAGATGATTCTTCCAACCTAGATTGTATGTGTTTGAGTACGGGTTTCCTTGAGCATAATTCACTTGATCTGTGGGAATTCCTGCTAATAGTTGACAATCAGGGACAACATGTCCTGGAACTCCACATAACTCACAGTTAGGTGTTACCGCAGCCACGGTGGTTGTTGGTGTTATGGTCAAGTTGTCGATCTTTTGGTTAAGTTGGTCGAACTTTGCATTGACTTGGTCCATACTACTCACTTCGTACATACCTCCTTTTGTTGGTTTCTCAGTTGCGACTCTCTCACTTCCCCATTGGTAATGGTTCTGAGCCATACTCTCGATAAGTGCATAAGCATCATTATATTCTTTGTCCATTAGTGCGCCGCCTGCGGCAGCGTCAATTGTCATTCTTGTATTGTACAAGAGTCCATTGTAGAAAGTATGGATAACCATCCATTCTACTAATCCGTGATGTGGACAAAGTCTCAGCATATCTTTGTAGCGTTCCTGTAACACGGTGGGAGAACTGACTTTAGTTAAATGTTGCGGATAGCAAGAGTCGCCACCGACTTTTATTTTATCCAAAGGAAAGGGTATAAAAGAACAGGAAAGACCTTAAAAGATTTTTGAGTTCGGGGGGTAGGTTATGTAAAGGGAAGATGTTAGCACCCTTTACATCCATGGTTATCCATGGGCTCTTAGTTACTTAGCTCACTTTAAATTGTTTTGAGAAGTGTAGTGTGTGATTAAAAATTTTCTTAAGTACTTTATAATGACCCTTGTACGGATATATATAAAGACTTTGTTTTGAAAATTGTTTAAAATGTAAAGTGTAATGAAGTAATTTGATGAAAAAAGTGAGCAAGTACTTAAGAGGAACCTACCCTAAGTTAAATCTTTACTGTTCTTAAATGTTCTTTCAATGGTAAGACTATTCCTATTATTAAGGAATAGGTAGTCATTACCTTGGATGTGTTAAGGGACAAACGTAGGGTCATCGTATGGTCAATGAAGGCAACTTAAAGGATGTCTTTAGCAATTCGTAGGGACTATCATCATTTATTCGAAGGGACAAGATCATTATTCCGTAGGCAACCTCGAAGAGACTTGATCTTTTAAACCGTAGGGACTATGATGATTTATATTCGAAGGGACTTTGCTTAAGACACCCCTATATTCGAGGGACTTGACCATGTTTAAGGCAACTGAGAGGGGTAACTTAGGAAGTGCAAGATGGCGATCAAAGATCGACTTACGTGTGTGAGTGTTTATATTCAGGTATTTATCTTATTTTAATTATCTAAGTTCAATTTAATTACATATAAGTTATACACACCCTAAGGTTACTAACCATATAGTAAAATATTTACAAAGAAAATAAAGACGGAAAAATAGATCTATAAGCTATTACAAGGCTTTGGCAGATACATAATAGTAGGATAAAAATAAATTATAAAGCAAGAATAATAGATATAATAAAATAGTAAATAAGCAATAATAATACTAATAAAGCAAAAATAATAAAGTTAAAATAAATTAAAACATTTAATTAAAAAAGGAAAAAAAAAGTTTAGGTTAGACAAGTTAGATTTTTTAGAAGTTATTAGAATTAGTGAAAAAAAGTAATTAAGTTTAGAGAAAAACAATTAAAGATTATTGAGAAAAACTTTTAATTATTTACACTATATGATTATTACTATTATAATAAAATACTATTAATATATAAAATATTATTGACAAAATGTTATTGAGAAAATTTTTTTAGAGAAAAAAATTAATTTAATATGTACAAAATAATAAAAGAGTTAGTATTTACAAAATAAAGATTTATTGTTATAAATAAGTAGTAAAATAAGTTTATAAAAATAATTAACATTTATTTACAAAAATATAAAGATTATAGAAAAATATTAAATAGGTAATTTAGTAGGTTTTCACGCCCTACATTACTAAACCACGCAGTTAATATATGATCAATGGCAGGAATTTAAATGGAAGAAAAAATAAAATGGCAGAAAAATAAAATGACAGAAAATAAATGGCAGAAAATAAATGACAGAAAAATAAAATAGCAGAAAATAAATGGCAGAAAATAAATGGCAGAAAAATAAAATGACAGAAAATAAATGGCTAACTATTACATCGCTTTGGGGCAGTTACATCATTGTCAGGCGAAAAATAAAAGTAAACCAAAAAATATTACAAATGAGAAATAATCACATAAAAATAAAGCGCAGATGAATAACATAAAAAATTAGTGAAAATAAGAAATAATAACAGGTTTGTTAAGGTTTGAGAAAATGTTTATGATTTAGAGAAAATAACACGGTTAAAGTTTATAAGAAATTTTTAAGGTTTACATGAAAAATTAAAGTTTATGAAAATATATAAAAAAAAAGTTTTGTTGTTAAAAAAAACTATTTTGAATTATTAATTTAATAAAATAAATAATTAATTAACATTATGAAAGGATTATGAAGATAAGTAATTAAAAAAAAAGTTAAGAGTTTTTTTTAGAAAATAAACAAATAAAATTAATCTAAATATTTAAGGTTAGTTAATTTAAGAAATTAGAGAATTAAAAACAATAGAGGAAATTAGAAGAAATTAGGAAAGAGAAGATAAACTCATGTTTCTTTGTCAAAATGCCCTCAAAATTACCAGCATTGCCTTCTTGACACTAAGACACGCGCGCACATGCGCGCACATGTGAATGTACCTGGAAAATAGTTATTATATAATAAACTTGTTTCTTTGTCAAAATGCCCTCAAAATTACCAGTTTTTCCTTCTTGACACTAAGACACGCGCGCACATGCGCGCACATGTGAATGTACCTGAAAAATAGTTATTATATAATAAAACAAAACGTATATAAAAAAAATGGTTGAGGCAAAATCGTCAAGGTTTAGGAAAAAATCAGGGTAGTTAGTTATAAAAAATGTGCAGATATAAATTTATCAAGAATAAAACAAAAGATTAAAAAAATAATGTTGCTAACGCAAAATTGCGATCATCGCAACTAGACTGGATCAACACAAATGTCACGCCTCATGCACATAAATATGCGAACAACGTATCGACACGATACAATCCAAACAAAGTAATTAAAAAAATAAGAATCGACAATATCAAAGCAAAACTATAAAAATAAAACAATATATATATATATATATATATATATATATATATATATATATATATATATATATAAGCGAAAGAAGAAAAAAACCTGTAGAAAGAAAAAAAAAGTATGGTTAGGCACTTCATGTAGAAAGAAGAATAAAAAATGTAACGTGTAGTTCATATAGTACACAAGAAGAAAAAAGAGAGAGTATATATTAACAAAACAAAAGAAGAATATATTTTGGCACATGTATGATCCGCCTTTTAGTGTTCTTATTTTTTCGGTTTTGTTTCTCCCTGAGGCAAGAATTTTTTCGTATTGTGGTTGAGAGAGGAGTGATAAAATGAGAAATGAGAGGAGCCTGTGTAAAACAACATGTATTTATAGATTAAAAAAATTAGGTTAAAAAGTTTAAAAGGAAATAAAATTAGTCTTAATCCCTATTGATTAAAAAATATTTGAACAAAATTATATGATTTTTACTTGGTCACCAAGTAGACCAGTTAGAAACTAAGTATGACACAAAAATGACATAAACTGACCAATAGAAAACAAGTATACAAGAAAAGAAATGTTTTTGGTATTTATTATGATTTTTTTTTAAATTTTTTTCATAAAATATTGATTTTAATGAAAAAATCATATTTTTAAAAATGCATTAAATGCAAATACGAAAATTAAAAATTAAATAATTAAAAAATGCTATTTTTGTGATTTTTTCATAAAAAATAAAAATAGGAAAAGTTATTAGTAAAGGAAAAAATTAAAAAAAATTAAAAAGAGCGGAAGGTGGGATTTGAACTCACAACCTCTCACAATTATATCCCTTATATCCATCTTTCTACCAATTGTGCTATTTTATTTATTCGAAATAAAAAAGCACCAGAAAGCATATGAAGCGGGTCAAAATTTGGGGTACGACAAGTGTAAGGAAACCTTGTGAATCAATTTGTCTCAAATATGTGAGGGCAAATTTTGGGGTACAACAGCTGCCCCTGTTCAATTTTCTGAAACCTGAGGGGTTAGATTGGTATATGTGTCAGTCGTGACCTGGAAGGTTGAAGGGGATTGAACACAAAAGCCCAAAAATTTGCACTCACCAGTGCGTAAAGTAACACTGATGATTAGTTGTATATGCTTGAGTGGGCTTAAAGATGCCACTTGGAAGAACTGGAGATGGGCTTAAAGATGCCATCTAAAATATCAGGATGTGATGATAGCTTTATGTTGATAATGGATATCAGTACCAGGTCTTTGTATAGGCCTTTTCTGAATCATTTATGCAACATAGCTTGAATTGTTGGATAGACCAGTAGAAATAAATCTTCGTGACGATTATCTCTTCTGGAAGTATCTTGGATTAGGGAATGGATCTTTGTATAGACCGTTTGCCTACTCTCCAAGGTCAAAAGAATGTCAGGATTAGTTCTTCTGAAAAATATCTTGAACCAGGGAATGGATCTTTGTACAGACCGTTTGCCTGCTATTCAAGGGCCAAAAGAACGTCAGGATTAGTTCTTCTGAAAATTATCTTGAACCAGGGAATGGATCTTTATACAGATCGTTTGCCTGCTATTCAAGGGCCAAAAGAACGTCAGGATTAGTTCTTCTGCAAATTATCTTGAACCAGGGAATGGATCTTTATACAGATCGTTTGCCTGCTATTCAAGGGCCAAAAGAACGTCAGGATTAGTTATTCTGAAACATATCTTGAACCAGGGAATGGATCTTCTTACAGACCGTTTTCCTGCTATTCAAGGGCCAAAAGAACGTCAGGATTAGTTCTTCTGAAAAATATCTTGAACCAGGGAATGGATCTTTGTACAGACCGTTTACCTGCTATTCAAGGGCCAAAAGAACGTCAGGATTAGTTCTTCTGAAAAATATCTTGAACCAGGGAATGGATCTTCTTACAGACCGTTTGCCTGCTATTCAAGGGCCAAAAGAACGTCAGGATTAGTTCTTCTGAAAAATATCTTGAACCAGAGAATGGATCTTTGTATAGACCGTTTGCCTGCTATTCAAGACCAGATAGATGAAATCTTCTGGAAGTATCCTGGATTAGGGAATGAATCTTCTTACAGACCGTTTGCCTACTCTCCGAGGACATCTTGAGTAATGTATGGATCATTTCTGACCTGTTGTGAATTGTTGATATTGTTTTATCTGCATATAACTATCCTACAAGGAGAATGTTAGTTTATGCAATATGTATGCATGCATAGTATGATGCACCTAAGTAGATGTATTATGCATTTATGAATATGTTATGGCATGATGTAAATGATGTATGTATGAATCATGTAGCCTGAAGCGTCCAGATATCTTTGTATAACAACTGCTGGCTAGGGAAAATAAATCCCGATTCGTTGCTGAAGAATATGAGAACCTCGTTCCCATCTTGTTTGATAGTATAGTATTTATAACCTCCCGTCTTCGTTCGTCGTACTTCTATTGAAGGAATAAGTTCCTGAGTATCCCGAATGAGGATAAAAGAGATGGACATAAATTCAAGGGGAGATGTAACTCAAAGTATCTATAAAGATAGATTTGCTCTACTGGGGATTTGTAGTTGTCTTGTGGGGATGAACCGGCGAAGCTTCGTTGAACTACTACCCTCGTTCGTCCTTAGTAAATACTATTACTGCATTTCATGCATTTCTGGTAAGCATCAATCATATTCAAAGCATATATACATTCAAACATAACCAACAAACATTTTTCGCTTTAGTAAAAGAGGAAAAGTAATCCTGAATAAAGAGGGAAAAGTAAAGCTGAACTCGAAAACATAATCGTTTCAACTTTGAGAGTGTATAACCAATTGGATTTAGAGCTCCTGAGATTCTTAATTTTCCTGAATACCTTCCCAGAAATCCTCATAGCTGGATTTGAAGACATGATACTGACACCATCTGATACTACTAGCGTAGACAATTAATTTCCACAATGGCTTCTACTGAGAATCCAATATCAAGGTAATACAATGAGAGGTACGTGTCTTCAAATTGTGATGGACCATATACGCTCCGGGTATTAGATTTGAAAAGGAAGCATTGCCCCTTGGTTGAGGATGAATTGTCCCATAATGGAAGTATCTGAATGTAGTTACCTCAAGAGAAATAAGCAGAATGCCCCACAATAATATGCCCTTGACATCATGAACTTTGTAATGTTACCCTTGGTAATTAAAATATATGAGGAGAGATGCCCTTGGCTATTCAGCACTATTGAATCTGGACCTGATTGCCCCGAATGAATTGAACAGTAACTTGGTATGCCCCTTTGATTTGGAAACAGTGACTATGCCCCTGGCATTATGAACTCTGTAATGTTACCCTTTGTAATCTGGCTACTTAAACATAATTGAATCCTGTCCTGATTGCCCCAAATGAGTTAGGCAGTATCATGGCCTGCCCCCTTGATTGGGAAATAATGACTATGCCCTTTTTTATACATGGACTTTGATCTAGGAAGCAACTTTGTTTATCGGAAGGACTTTGGTTTATTGAACATTCATCCTGTAAGTTTCTCTGTTTATCAAACACTCAGATATATGCAAACAAATATATTCAAAAATGCAATGCTTATGCCTGTCTTGAAGTTTTGAAAAAGAGTTATTTTTAGAAAAAATAATTTTTATGAAAACTGTGATATTAACTCAAGTTTTATAATAAGTCCTAAAGGAGTCAGGATACCTTTTTGTAGCAGTACGCTTTCGAACTAACCATGCTTCAGTTAGGACTTTTAAAGGGTTGTAACATGGCCTGGTTCACGGTTTAAGAAACAAAGGATAAAGGCTCAAATTTTATTTGTACCCAACCCAATCTCCATGATGTTCTTCAGTCCTATGCTCAGTTAACTTATGCATTAAGACTCAAAGGAGTTTGAAATTGTAACACTGACATTTGTGATGGTTCAGAAACCAAAAATTTATTTGAACATCCAGTCATCTTTCTTTGTTGAGGATTCATAGTGACCTCTTTTTTCTTTTGACTTTGTTATCCCTTCTTTTTGCCTGAACTGTTTATTTCAAAGTTATAGTCAGCGGGATGTCTTAATTTTTTTACTAAGTCTCCTTCATAGGTTTTGACTTAGTGGGTTTTTCTTTTGCTGGATATTGACTGTCAGGTTTAATGATTACAGAGAACCATCATTAGTTGTGTACAACACAAATAATTGGCATATTTGAGTTAACCGAGTAACTACCCTGCCCCGGGTTATGAATAAGGGTTTTAATATGTGCGAGAATAAAAACTCCTACTTCATAGGCTCAAAAGGGTTAACTAGGGATTAACTTCCTTATATCTCCACTGTTTAGGAATTGAAACAATGCCTGTACATCGTTAGCATAGTCTGTTCAAAAGCATACTGCCTAATATTATGGTATTGTTTCCGTCATCCTCCCTCTACAGGCTTATAGCTTTATCAGGAGTTAAATATCACAAAAAAGAAATATGAAGCATAGTTCAAAATATAGTGAAACGAATGGATTAATTCAAGACAAACATATGCAATGCATTAATGAAAACAAAAGTTTGACATAATAGTAAGTGTTTAAACAAACAAAAGAAATTACAAATGAAAATTCAAATGTTCTCAAAGTCTCTTCCTCTAAACTTGTCACTCCAGTTATCTGGAAACTTTGATGCTTGATGGACGATAGAAGAACTCAACCTGGCCTTCTGGCGTAACCTCGAGTATTCCTTCGTCAATTAGGTCTTGAATCTTATTCTTCAATGCCCAACAGTTATTTGTGTCGTGTCCGGGACTGTCGGAGTGGTACATACACCTTGCCTTGGGATTATAGCAAGGAGAAGAGGTGTTAGGATTTTTAGGAGAATTTTTCAAGGAAATTAGCTTCATTTCCAACAAGCATTGCAACATTTGTGGCATTGGCGTGTTGAATTTGATGAACTGTCTTTTATATTCCTTGTGTCGAAGTGGATTAACCTTACAAGGTCTTCTTTCTTCAATTGAAGGATGATCAGGAGTAGCCTGTCTCTTTCCTTCTTTTATCCTTACTTTCCTTTCAGCCAAGTCGGCTTGTTTCAACGGAGGTTGACTGATGATTAGATTCCCAACCCCATTATGTCGAAGCTTATTGACAAAGCTTCTCATCTCTTCTTTCCCCTGGGACAAACTCTGGATAAGAGCCATTTGGCCATTCATCTGGATCCTCATCTCTGCCATCTCAGCTTGTAGTTGTTTCAGCTGATCATCCTTGTTGTCCTCAGGATTCTTCTTCTTCATGTCCTTAGAGAGGAGTGCTTTCAACTCTTCTTTCCCCTTGGACAAATTCAGAATCACTTCTTGAAACTGAGCATTCTGAGCTTGAAGATCTTTGACAGATTGTTCGAGAGCCATTTCTGCTGAAATAAACAGCGAGAAGATAAGATACCTGTTCATAAGAAACCTGTGATGCAATGACATGGTACGTAAATGCATATGCAATGTTTCCAAGGACCGCAGGATTTAAATTTGTTTAAACAACCAGAAAGTAAACTTTTATTAGTAATCAATAAACTTGTTTGCCATTTGGCTTACAATCAAAAATGAAATGAATACAGATATGGGGTTTTAAGTCTCCCATGAACGTTTCCTCTTTGTGTTGAGGTATGAGTTGAGATTCCACTCCTCGTGAAGTTGTTTTGTTAACTCCAGGATTCTTTCTTGACTTGCTTTGTAAGGAGTCTCAAAAGTATCCCTTTGCTCCTTCAACTGGATCCAGGACCTCTGTAACTCCTCCATGTAAGTGGGCATGTCTGGATGAAGAATGATATAAGAAGTATCTCCTTCAGCAACAGGTTCCATGGTAACTGGCAGGATATGTCATCATGAAAGTCTGAGCACAAGATCGCACCCATCTGAGATAAGGTTCCATAGGAATAGTGTACTTGGGTTCCAGAGTCTTGCTGTCAACCTTGTTCACTTTACCCCATGCTCGTATAAACCTTTGACGGTAACCTTGAAGATCGTTGTCGTAGTTGAACACAATACCCGGAATAAGCATGTCATGAGGACCATCACTTCGAGCGTAACCAAACTGACGTAGAGCTAAAGAAGGATTGTAGGTAATGCCCCCTCTTATGCCAAGAAGTGGCACATTAGGGAACTCCCCACAACGGTCAATGATAGTAACATTCTCCATAGATCTAGAGCACCAATGAATATCTGAATGAGAAAGTGACATAATCCTCTTGGACCACCTGAACCCTTGTTCATTCTTCATCACTGATCGAGGAAGGTGAGAAATAAACCACCTGGACAATAGAGGTATACAACACATCAGAGTTCCTCGTGCCTTCGTAGTATGTGTATGAAAAGAGTGTAAGATGTCTCCAAGTAATGTAGGCACTGGATTATGAGTCTGAAATATGTTGATGGCGTGTACGTCTATGAACTGGTCTGGATTGGGGAATAACACTAAGCCATAGATCAATAGGGCTAAGATCTCCTCAAAAGAATCATATCTCATAGCCTTCAGGAACACTTGAGCTTTCTCCATCAATACCTTAGCAAGAATACCCTTAACTCCACTCCTTGTTTCTAAGACAATGTCTGATTTCTTTAAATTTAAGGCTGCAGCAATGACTTCAGGTTTAGGCTCTTTTTCTAATCCTGTGAAAGGTTTCTGATCAAGGATAGGTATACCCAGAAGCTTGGAGAACTCCTCCATGGTAGGAACCAGCTGATAATCGGGGAATGTGAAGCAATGATGCTTAGGATCAAAGAACTGAAACAAAACACTCATCATGTCTTCATTGAACCCTGAAGTGACTAGATCCAGTAAGTGACCATGTCTCTTGATGAACTGGGAGTTTTCAGAAATTTGAGAGACCAACTCCTTAAGCTTAGGATGTATTCCCACAAAGTTGATCCGGATAGTATTGCTACGAGCAGAAGCCATGACCTGCAACAAAGAACAAAGATAAATCTTTTGGTCCTTGAAATGGTTAGTGAAAATGCTATGTTTATGATGCATGATGTCATGATGTTATGCTCAATCACAAACATGTGGCACACACAAACAAGTCACACAATAGCCCTAGGTTTGAAGGCTTGCATGAGGTTTAAAGGTAAGTACCCTCCCCTGAAGTTTAGTTGGTTCATCCTGTCCTATAAAGTAACCAGGTTCTAAGGGATCTCAATATCATTGATCCTTCACAAGGGTGGTTGTTCAGTAGGCAACTTACTTGCCAACCAAAACCCTCCAAGTTTAGAATCTCAATGAGCGTAGTATCGAGTATCAACCAACTTAATTCTTCACCAAATCCGGTTATCTCACTACTTTCTAAAGGCCAAGATGGGATGACTAGGGTTCTAAAATTCAGTTAGTGTATTGACAACATATGGCAGCCTCATATTATCCTCAACTTGACTTAAGGAACATAAGCACCAACCAAGAAGTCACACTAACTATGGCCACCAGATCAACCATATCGGTATACGCCTGTCGTACCCCGAAAAATACGACCTCACGCGATCCGAAATGGACGGAGCCAGGCGCTGGACGGACTGAAGAGTCGCCACCTAATTCTATTTATTCCCGAAGAGGGAAAGGGAAGATATAGATACAACCCGGGAGGAAAAGGATGAGGACAAAGGTCAACGGAACCATTGCCTGGGTTCGGGAGTCAGTTATGCAGGGGGAAGGTATTAGCACCCCCTACATCCATCGTACTCGATGGGAACCATCTAAGTTAACGCGCGAGAAAGGATGTCTATGCTTAAACGAATTGCTTGCTAGAGGGAAATGAGTTGAGTTATAAGTTAGATTGGTCCTAGGTGCTCGGCAAGGATGGAGATCCTCGTGCCTACGTACTCCCGTGTGCAATGGGAAAGTCAGAGCCTCGTAGTTCGGCCTACTAAGGGTAATGGTTGTTGATTTTATTACCTTTCTTTGATGAAAGGGTTTAGGAGTTGAAATGCACTAAAGACTATGGATAGTTTATCTCGCCCAACAAGACGAGCGTCATGCGTCGAAATAATCGGAGCGAGTAACGAGAGCTCGTTATCCTCCTTTCTACCGCTTAAGGCTCGTGGCGTACAAATCTTCTCGTATTATTAAAGTGTTTTATTTCCTAAAGCCGCTTGACGTTAGATCAAGGGTTTGGATCTAATCGAAATGTTTTGGTTTTTTGAGGTTAAAGGGTGCATGCAAATGGAGGTTTATTTTGTGGTTTTGTTTGCGAGGCACAATGCGCTCGGCTCGCAAAGATAGGTGGATCCTAATAAACGAAAAGAATAACTGGAAAATAAAGTGCAAGTGTGCAAGTGCAATCGCTTGGCGTTGGACCAAGGATTCAGAATTAAATAAAATACGAGAAATAAAATGCGTGCAAAATAAAGGGAGAGGGGTACAAAATAAATACAGGGGATTGCGAGAAATAAAGGGTCTCGTTGTAATTAGCCCAAGAGAAAGCGTGTGTGCAGTGTGTTTGAACTATTCGAAGGCGTTCGGCCTGTTTAATCGGGACGCAACTATTTGAAGGCGTTGGACCTTTTTCGAGCGCAACTATTCAAAGGCGTTGGACCTTTTCGGGACGCGACGAAATTTTGTTCGTGAACTGCCTTAGAATCGGTTCAAAATGGGAACCATTCTATAAGGAGTCGAAACATAATTTTAAATGAATAAATTGAATTTGCTAGAATTAAATTAAATTGAATAAATTAAATAAATTAAATAATGATAAGAATAATAAATTAAATTAAATTGATTTACATGTTTGTTTTGTTGAAATAATAAAAATGAAAAATTAAATACAAAGGGGGCCTCATATTGACCAAAAATCACCGATTAAAATCGGGCGAAAAATTGGCCTTTTATGATATCATTGGCCCAAAAGGGAATAGAAATAAACTAGTAAAAAAAATCTTTTTAGAGCACTTTCTTAAAAATTGGCCAATAACAATTAAATTGAAATTAAAGAAAATTTATTAGACTTAAAAACAGAAAATAAATTCTAGTATTTATTAAATAATAATCACAAACTAATAGAAAATTTTAACAAAAGAAAATATATAAAATAAAGAAAAAACAAGAGAGGGGGAAACGCTGCTGTCAGGGGGTGTGAAATAAGTAATATGGGCTCTAAGCCCATTTTGCAGCAAGATTTATAAAAATGAAAAGAAGGTTAGCAAAAGTTTTAAAGAAAGAAATAAATGAGAATTCAGCATCAGCACAAAGTCAACAACATCCGAATAATTCAAAGAGAAAAAAAAATAATTAAACAAATAAAATAAATAAATTCTAAATCCAAATTTCAAGTCATGTTTGAAGATAAATAAGAAAAGGAAAAGAAAACTCTATCACCTGCTTCACAAAACAAAAGAGCCGGCAAACACAAACACGACACTGTCTCTCGCTCCCAATCACAGCTTTGTACCCATTCGTTTCTTTTCTCAACACGGCGGTGCCTCAGTTTCAGATCGTCGGTTTCACCTTTCAACGGAGGCGTTGCGGATCGCAATTTGGGGATGGCGGTCTCGCGGCGATGGATTTTGGTACGGTGGCTCGAAGCGGATTCGCGTGTTCTGGTGTTTTATGAAGGTGGATGGCGAATCAGTGGGTGGTCGGGGCTAACGCGATTGGCTTTCGCGGATCGAGGTTGTCGGAGGTTCAATGTTTTTATGGGTGAAGAACGACGGAATGGTTGACGGCAAGGGTTACGGTTTGATTCGCAGATTTGAGCGTTTGCTGTGAGTGTGAGCTCGCGGGTCTGTTTGGATGGGTGTTTGCGGTTGCGGTTTTGCTTCAAACGGTGTTGATGTTCGGTTGGCTTACAGATTCGGATACGGTGGTTGGGTCTTGCAGAGGTTTGCGAAGGTGGTGATGATTCATGTTGCGATTTAGTGTAGTTTTCCAGCTTCTTCTTTTTCGTTTTTCTGTGTTTGGTGGATTTGATGAAGATGTTGTTGTGAAGGAGGAAAGGTTTCGGATTGTGGGCTGAGTTGGTTTTGGATGGTTTCTGTTTTTACGGTTTTTCGAAGGTTTGGTTATGGATTCTCAGGTTTGTGTTTGGTGAGTTCGCGAGGAAGGTTCGTTTTCAGAACTCAGTTCACTTCGTCTGAATTTCTCATTTCATCTTTTTTCGTTTATTTCTTGAGGTTTGCGTGTTTATGGTTGAAGAAAGAATGGTGATTTTGTGGAAGGTTTGCTTGATTTCAGTGGTTGTTGGCGGTTTGAGTTCAGATTAGTGTTTGACTCTGTGTTTTTGGTATTTTGTATGGTGTTTTGATGGTTCAGTTTTGGTGTTTCTGAAGGGATGGTTGGTGTGAGCTGCGGCTGGCCGTTTCTGGTTTTTTTGTGATTGTGTTGGAGGAAGAGGTATTGGGCTGTGATTTGGAGGAATTATGTGGAAAAGTTGAAGAGTTTGTTGAGAGATAAGACAGTAAAAATATTCGTTTGTGTTGAAGGAGGGAGACCGTTGCGGTTTGTTTAGTGAAATGAGTGTGGCTGAGTTTTTAGGATTGGGGGATTTTCAGTGTTTTTGAGGAGATTATGGTGATTTTAGTGAAGGTCTTGGGATAGTGGTGTAACATGAAGATGGGCAAGAGATTATGAGTGAAGGTGATGAATTTTTGCAGGGGTGCTTTTTTCTTTTTCCAGCCCCCTCAGAACAATAAAGTGTGCACTTTTATACAAGAATCCGGAGGGTATTTGTGGGTTGTTGAGGAGCTGTGTGGAAATTTGTTCCAAAAATGGTTTGCTGTGCGTGTACGAATCCGTTGCAGCTAGGAATATTGGTGAGTGGAAAGGTGGGCATATTGAGGTGGTATGGTAATTGGTGTGAGTTGTTCAAACGGGTGTGGGGACCAGCTGATGATGAACAGCTGTGTTGCTTTTCATATTTGCTATATGGAATGGGTTATGGTTTGAGAAATTTTTATTTTTGAAAGTTGGCTAATAATGAGCTTACATGTAGATTAATGAAATGACTAAAAAACAGTTAAAGAAAAATAGACAAATAAATGAATAATAATAATATAATAATAATAATAGTAATAAAACAATAATAGATAATACTAATATGATAATAATAATAATAAAATGATAATAATAATAATAATAGAAATAAAAATAATAATAATGATAATAAAAATAATAAAAATGACTAATGATAGAAATGTTAAACTTATGATGATAAACTATAAAAGTATTAACAATAATAAAACGGTGATAAGCAAAAATTATAGATAATAATAATAGTATTAATAGAAATAGTTAATAAAAATGGAAATAATGAGAATAAAATAGACAATGAAATTTTTGTACTTGAACCAAATAAACAAGATGAAATAAAAAGAGAATTCAAAATTTTTTTTAATTAGAAAAAGAAATAAAATGCCCTTTTTATATTTTTTAATATCAGACAGAAAAGCAAAATAACGCATATTCTTTTGGATTTTTGAAAATAACGGCTAGACAGTAAAATTGGTGCGGGTAGGACAAATTTGGGGTATGACAGATGCCCCTATCGAATTGACTTAGACCGAGTAAGATGAACTGACTCGCGTTCAATCTTTCAAGGTATAAGATAATTAGATATTAACAGACTCCAAATTTGTCCGAGAAAGAAATTGTGAAACAATGATTAAAATTGGAAATGATGGGTGACACATCAAGAAACAAATTGATAAAATAAATCACTTATCACCAGAGGATGATAAGGCAAATAACTGAAAATAAAATCACTTATCAACAGAGGATGATAAGGCAACAGACAGAAAAATAAACTCACTTATCAATAGAGGATGATAAGGCAATAAACAGAAAAATAAACTCACTTATCAACAGAGGAAGATAAGGCAATAGACAGAAAAATAAACTCACTTATCAACAGAGGATGATAAGGCAATAGACAGAAAAATAAACTCACTTATCAACAGAGGATGATAAGGCAATGGACAGAAAAATAAACTCACTTATCAATAGAGGATGATAAGGCAATTAACTGAAAAAATAAACTCACTTATCAACAGAGGAAGATAAGGCAAATAGACAGAAAAATAAACTCACTTATCAACAGAGGAAGATAAGGCAAATAACAGAAAAATCACTTATCACCAAAGGATGATAAGGCAAAGGGACTGAAATTTAAACACGACTATTGAATCCGCCCAGAGGATGCCTGGAATCTTTGATTGATATGATCTTCCGCTGGGGAAAGGACTGGAAACTTGGGTTGATCCTGGATCCTGAACCATGCACGTATGCTTGATTTTTTTTGAAATGGTATTCCATAAGGATGGAGATACGATGCAAATGTTTATGCACTGAGATGTAGGTTGAAAATAATGGAGAAAATAAAAAGTTTTTTTTTTTTGGGTATGCATATGATGCATATGCTGTAAATGATTGATGTAAATGATGCTTATGACGTTTGATGATGCATAATGATGCATATGAGGGATTGAAAGGTGCCAGCTTGGTGGACTTTTGGTTTGGTAGTCGCCAATAATGATTGGACTTTGGGTGGGTGGAGGGCTTGATTCCCCTACACTCGATCTTTAACGATGTATGATCAGAAGATGGATCTGAAAGCTCCAAGCTTGGTTATCTGCTGATGAGCGAAGCGACTTAATTGACACATGAAGACTGATTTTGCTTTGAATGATTGCCAACATTTAGCAAGGACTACTTGTTTAGCTGGGGAGAAGAGATGGGAAGATCTGTTCCCTGTTTGCTTGCCCCTGCCTGCAAGGTATTTGAAATAAATCGGATGGGGAAGCTTTGACAATGGCCAGGGCACGACCTGCCCCTGATTGCGCCTTTGAAGGTGATCTTGCCCCTGACTGAGCTGATTTTGAAATAAATTGCCCCTGATTGGGCTGTTGAAGATAATTTGCCCCTGATTGGGCTGTTGAAAAAGTCTTTATTCATGTTGGCATCAAAGAAGTTCAAATTTCTCTTTTGATTGCCCCTTGTTGGGATTGCACTGATGTCAAGCAATGATTTGCAATTAAATTGTTCATACATAAATGGTAGCGTTAATGTAGAATTCATGTAAGTTTTGAAAAATTCAATTTATTTGAATGATTGTGATAGTGTGACGAATGAACCGTTGGTCCAAACATGGTGCTGATTTAGGAATTGCGTGAAAGATGCAGCAAAAAAATGATGTGCAATCGAGATTGAAAATTAGCAAATATATGGGAGTCAATTTACGCAACCTTGTTGGTATTATGCTTTCAGAATAAACCCTGCCTCAATTAGGGCTTTTGAGGGTTGTAACGTGGTCTGGTTAATGGTTTGAGAAACAAAGGATGTAAGGCTCAAAGTTTGATTTGTACCCACCCCTTCTTCGTGTTGTTCTCCAGTCCTATGTTCAGTTAATTCTACACATGCATTTGTTTTGACTTTGCAAGAGTGAATATGAAGCTTTAAAGTTTGCTTGAAAATGGCAGTCATCTTTTGTTGGTGACCCTTTGATTCTTAATTTGGGGATCACTGATACTTGTTTTGCTTTTGCTGAGGATTTGAGTTCCTCTTTTGATTTGTTTTTCGACTAAGTCTCCCTTCGGGTGCTCAACTTAGTTTTTTTTTTTTTTAAATATTGTGACTGCCAAGTCATTTGTTGATGGTCCTCTGACGGGATGTCTCATCTTGCGATTCGAAAGTGTAGTCATGTTAACTGAACAACTACCCTGCCCCGGATTAAATGTAAGGGTTGTATCCGAAAGAAACTCCTACTTCTAGGCTCGAAGTGGTTGACTAGGGATTAACTCCTTATGTCTCCAGTGTTTGGGGATTTGAATAAATGCCTGTACATCATTGACAAGGTTTTATCCGAAAGCATACCGCAACAGTTATGGGTATTTTGTTTTCATCATCCTCCCTCAAATATTTGCTAAAGTGAAGTGAGGAAATATTTTTGTGTTTTTGCGATAAATGATAAATGATGAGAGAATGCGAATAGATTGATTCAAAACATGCATAAACAAAACATTAACATAACCAAATATAAATGATAATAATGTTCAGAGCAAATAGTACTTAAATAGACAGTACAAAACAACAGGAATGCGGAAATAAATAAATGGCGATGGCTGCCTTGATTTGAGGAATGAACTTCTCTTGATTGAATACTTCAAAGTTGGAGACTACTCAGCTTTGGTCTTCGGCAACTTCTTCGAAAGCATTTGTTGAGGGGCCACTTGCGGCGACACTAGATTGCTCTGGGTATTCAGACCCTTCTGAGTAAAGGTGAGATCCTTAGAGTTGATTAGGTCCTGAATTTTGTGCTTGAATGATTTGCAATTCTCAATCGTGTGACCTGGAGCACCCTTGTGGTATTCACAGCGAGCATTGGCATCATAATCTCGAGCGTTACCAGTTTGAGGTGGCATGTCCTTCAACACAAGAGTTCCTTTTGCCATCAGTCCGTTAAAGATTTCTCCATATGACATAGGCAAGGGATCAAAGGTTATTTCAGGCCTTCTTGGTTGATATGGTGGGCGCTGTTGAGGAGCACGCTGTTGCTGTTGACCAGGCCGTGGTGGATAAGCCGGTTGCTGGTATGGATTGGGCGCATATTGTGCAGCAGCAACCATTGGACGTGGTTGATGAGCCATCTGAGGCGGAAATAAAGCTTGAAAGGCCTGCTGATAAGGCATTGGAGGAACTGGCTGATATGGCATAGGAGCATATTGTGCAGCAGCAACATAGGGATACTGATAGTAGGGAATTGGTGCAGGTGCACTCTGTTGAAAATTCCCATTTGCAGCAGAAACGGCATTTGTTTCACCCTTCTTGTACCCGTTGAAAGGTTTCTTGGCATTGTTTTGGCTGCTAGAACCTCCTTGGATCTTTCCGCTTTTCAGACCCTCTTCAATTCTTTCTCCGACCATTACCATGTCTGAAAATCCAGAAGATACGCTACTGATTAGTTTCTCGTAGTATTGTCCCTGTAAGGTACCCATGAAGATGTCGATCAATTCACGGTCAACCAGTGGAGGATGCACTCTGGCGGCTAGCTCTCTCCAGCGTTGGGCGTACTCCTTAAAGGATTCACTCTCCTTCTGAGACATACTCTGAAGTTGAGTACGGTTAGGAGCTAAGTCAGTGTTGTACTTGTACTGCTTTTTGAATGCATCAGATAAATCCAGCCAAGTACGAACATTGTTGCGTTCGAGCTGCATGTACCATTCTAGAGACGCTCCAGACAGGCTGTCTTGGAAGCAATGGATCATGAGTTTATCGTCTTTGGCATGAGCGGCCATTTTTCTGCAGTACATCCTCAAATGAAGCTCAGGACAGCTGAGGCCTTTGTATTTCTCGAATTCTGGAAGTTTGAACTTAGTAGGGATCACAACATCTGGAACTAAGCACATGTCTGAGGCACTCAGAGAAGTTGAGTTGTGTCCTTCCATGATTCGGAGTTTTTCGGCTAACTCGCGACACATCTTCATAGCTTCAGATTCTTGAACAGCATGAGGATTGGTGATTGGAACAGCGGTATGCATCTCATACTCAACTTGATGATTCTCTTCAGTTTGAGGAAACTGGACTTGAGTTGGGATAGGTTGAGCTTGGGGAATAGCACCAATAGTAACGCCAGAAGCAGGTATTGGTTGGGAAGTGACCTCTTCAACAGCAGGAGTGAAGCCTGGAGGCAAACCGTAGACCAAAGGATTTGGAACGGGAACTGAAGGCATTGCTCGTGAGGTAGATCCTTGCACTTGTGCATTGTTCATTGCGGCAGCAGCTTCGCGACGTTCTTCCATCCTTGCCAAAGATTGCAGTGTCTCATAAATCTGGTCAATCTTGCTCTTGACCGAGTCAATCTCTTCCCTCATGGCAGCTTGCTCTTCTTGAATCACGTCCATCAGTCTTCTAGTGTTGGCTCGAGTTAAATATGGGCGTCTAGCACGATACGGGCGTCGGGAAACCAGCTTGATTTACTGAAGATGGAGGAACATGAAATAAGTTTTCGGATTTTGGAATGAAATGCAAGATGAATAAATGATGCAAATGGGATGATATGCAATGTCAGAATCCAGGATCGCAAGATCAAGGTCTCATGAGTCCAAGGTACATATGGATGATACTCGGATCAAGAACTCACTGGGTAGATTCTAAAGTTTTAGGGATCCCAAAGTTATCAATTCATATGGTTGTTCATCACACGCGCCATAAGCATGACGGTTGATTGACTCCGCCACATGAATCTATTTTGGGTGAGATCTTCGTATCGACAACCCACGAGAGAAACTTTTCTCGGGAGTCCATACTACGTGATCATCGACACAAGGTTTAAAACAAAGTCCTGGAGTTATGGAACTTTCTCAACTGTTTGATGCACGTGTCAATTTCATACATTTTTGACAGTCAATCAACTCCATTGAGTAAGTCTATTCCAAGTGAGGTTTTCGTATCGAGCCACGCGAGGGCGAACCCTGGTGCCCAATACTACGCAACCATCAACCGATGTTTTAACCAAAAGGTTCTAAAGGCTCTCAGAGTTGATGACCTTAATGAAAACAACTGAGCACACACGCCGAAAGCTTGACGGTTGTCAGTATTCTCATTAAAATCTACTCCAAGTGAGGTTTTCGTATCGACAACCCACGAGAGAGGTTCCCTCGGGAGCCCATACTACACAACCTCGCTAACTTATGTTTGTTCTCGAAAGCCCGGGTATAGAGCTTTTCCCTCAAGTTTCTTTTGCAAACTATCAATCCAAATTATAGTACCAAGGAGTCACAAGATATATAAGATGGATTGCGATAAAGAAAGCGATAAAAATAAACAAGTAAGGCATAAAAGCAAACATCCAAACAAACGTGAAAACCTAGACTAGGCTTGACTCGCATAGGGGTGAACCAGTCCCCAGCAGAGTCGCCATCTGTCGTACCCCGAAAAATACGACCTCACGCGATCCGAAATGGACGGAGCCAGGCGCTGGACGGACTGAAGAGTCGCCACCTAATTCTATTTATTCCCGAAGAGGGAAAGGGAAGATATAGATACAACCCGGGAGGAAAAGGATGAGGACAAAGGTCAACGGAACCATTGCCCGGGTTCGGGAGTCAGTTATGCAGGGGGAAGGTATTAGCACCCCCTACATCCATCGTACTCGATGGGAACCATCTAAGTTAACGCGCGAGAAAGGATGTCTATGCTTAAACGAATTGCTTGCTAGAGGGAAATGAGTTGAGTTATAAGTTAGATTGGTCCTAGGTGCTCGGCAAGGATGGAGATCCTCGTGCCTACGTACTCCCGTGTGCAATGGGAAAGTCAGAGCCTCGTAGTTCGGCCTACTAAGGGTAATGGTTGTTGATTTTATTACCTTTCTTTGATGAAAGGGTTTAGGAGTTGAAATGCACTAAAGACTATGGATAGTTTATCTCGCCCAACAAGACGAGCGTCATGCGTCGAAATAATCGGAGCGAGTAACGAGAGCTCGTTATCCTCCTTTCTACCGCTTAAGGCTCGTGGCGTACAAATCTTCTCGTATTATTAAAGTGTTTTATTTCCTAAAGCCGCTTGATGTTGGATCAAGGGTTTGGATCTAATCGAAATGTTTTGGTTTTTTGAGGTTAAAGGGTGCATGCAAATGGAGGTTTATTTTGTGGTTTTGTTTGCGAGGCACAATGCGCTCGGCTCGCAAAGATAGGTGGATCCTAATAAACGAAAAGAATAACTGGAAAATAAAGTGCAAGTGTGCAAGTGCAATCGCTTGGCGTTGGACCAAGGATTCAGAATTAAATAAAATACGAGAAATAAAATGCGTACAAAATAAAGGGAGAGGGGTACAAAATAAATACAGGGGATTGCGAGAAATAAAGGGTCTCGTTGTAATTAGCCCAAGAGAAAGCGTGTGTGCAGTGTGTTTGAACTATTCGAATGCGTTCGGCCTGTTTAATCGGGACGCAACTATTTGAAGGCGTTGGACCTTTTTCGAGCGTAACTATTCGAAGGCGTTGGACCTTTTCGGGACACGACGAAATTTTGTTCGTGAACTGCCTTAGAATCGGTTCAAAATGGGAACCATTCTATAAGGAGTCGAAACATAATTTTAAATGAATAAATTGAATTTGCTAGAATTAAATTAAATTGAATAAATTAAATAAATTAAATAATGATAAGAATAATAAATTAAATTAAATTGATTTACATGTTTGTTTTGTTGGAATAATAAAAATGAAAAATTAAATACAAAGGGGGCCTCATATTGACCAAAAATCACCGATTAAAATCGGGCGAAAAATTGGCCTTTTATGATATCATTGGCCCAAAAGGGAATAGAAATAAACTAGTAAAAAAAATCTTTTTAGAGCACTTTCTTAAAAATTGGCCAATAACAATTAAATTGAAATTAAAGGAAATTTATTAGACTTAAAAACAGAAAATAAATTCTAGTATTTATTAAATAATAATCACAAACTAATAGAAAATTTTAACAAAAGAAAATATATAAAATAAAGAAAAAACAAGAGAGGGGGAAATGCTGCTGTCAGGGGGTGTGAAATAAGTAATATGGGCTCTAAGCCCATTTTGCAGCAAGATTTATAAAAATGAAAAGAAGGTTAGCAAAAGTTTTAAAGAAAGAAATAAATGAGAATTCAGCATCAGCACAAAGTCAACAACATCCGAATAATTCAAAGAGAAAAAAAAATAATTAAACAAATAAAATAAATAAATTCTAAATCCAAATTTCAAGTCATGTTTGAAGATAAATAAGAAAAGGAAAAGAAAACTCTATCACCTGCTTCACAAAACAAAAGCGCCGGCAAACACAAACACGACACTGTCTCTCGCTCCCAATCACAGCTTTGTACCCATTCGTTTCTTTTCTCAACACGGCGGTGCCTCAGTTTCAGATCGTCGGTTTCACCTTTCAACGGAGGCGTTGCGGATCGCAATTTGGGGATGGCGGTCTCGCGGCGATGGATTTTGGTACGGTGGCTCGAAGCGGATTCGCGTGTTCTGGTGTTTTATGAAGGTGGATGGCGAATCAGTGGGTGGTCGGGGCTAACGCGATTGGCTTTCGCGGCTCGAGGTTGTCGGAGGTTCAATGTTTTTATGGGTGAAGAACGACGGAATGGTTGACGGCAAGGGTTACGGTTTGATTCGCAGATTTGGCGTTTGCTGTAAGTGTGAGCTCGCGGGTCTGTTTGGATGGGTGTTTGCGGTTGCGGTTTTGCTTCAAACGGTGTTGATGTTCGGTTGGCTTACAGATTCGGATACGGTGGTTGGGTCTTGCAGAGGTTTGCGAAGGTGGTGATGATTCATGTTGCGATTTAGTGTAGTTTTCCAGCTTCTTCTTTTTCGTTTTTCTGTGTTTGGTGGATTTGATGAAGATGTTGTTGTGAAGGAGGAAAGGTTTCGGATTGTGGGCTGAGTTGGTTTTGGATGGTTTCTGTTTTTACGGTTTTTCGAAGGTTTGGTTATGGATTCTCAGGTTTGTGTTTGGTGAGTTCGCGAGGAAGGTTCGTTTTCAGAACTCAGTTCACTTCGTCTGAATTTCTCATTTCATCTTTTTTCGTTTATTTCTTGAGGTTTGCGTGTTTATGGTTGAAGAAAGAATGGTGATTTTGTGGAAGGTTTGCTTGATTTCAGTGGTTGTTGGCGGTTTGAGTTCAGATTAGTGTTTGACTCTGTGTTTTTGGTATTTTGTATGGTGTTTTGATGGTCCAGTTTTGGTGTTTCTGAAGGGATGGTTGGTGTGAGCTGCGGCTGGCCGTTTCTGGTTTTTTTGTGATTGTGTTGGAGGAAGAGGTATTGGGCTGTGATTTGGAGGAATTATGTGGAAAAGTTGAAGAGTTTGTTGAGAGATAAGACAGTAAAAATATTCGTTTGTGTTGAAGGAGGGAGACCGTTGCGGTTTGTTTAGTGAAATGAGTGTGGCTGAGTTTTTAGGATTGGGGGATTTTCTGTGTTTTTGAGGAGATTATGGTGATTTTAGTGAAGGTCTTGGGATAGTGGTGTAACATGAAGATGGGCAAGAGATTATGAGTGAAGGTGATGAATTTTTGCAGGGGTGCTTTTTTCTTTTTCCAGCCCCCTCAGAACAATAAAGTGTGCACTTTTATACAAGAATCCGGAGGGTATTTGTGGGTTGTTGAGGAGCTGTGTGGAAATTTGTTCCAAAAATGGTTTGCTGTGCGTGTACGAATCCGTTGCAGCTAGGAATATTGGTGAGTGGAAAGGTGGGCATATTGAGGTGGTATGGTAATTGGTGTGAGTTGTTCAAACGGGTGTGGGGACCAGCTGATGATGAACAGCTGTGTTGCTTTTCATATTTGCTATATGGAATGGGTTATGGTTTGAGAAATTTTTATTTTTGAAAGTTGGCTAATAATGAGCTTACATGTAGATTAATGAAATGACTAAAAAACAGTTAAAGAAAAATAGACAAATAAATGAATAATAATAATATAATAATAATAATAATAGTAATAAAACAATAATAGATAATACTAATATGATAATAATAATAATAAAATGATAATAATAATAATAATAATAATAATAGAAATAAAAATAATAATAATGATAATAAAAATAATAAAAATGACTAATGATAGAAATGTTAAACTTATGATGATAAACTATAAAAGTATTAACAATAATAAAACGGTGATAAGCAAAAATTAGAGATAATAATAATAGTATTAGTAGAAATAGTTAATAAAAATGGAAATAATGAGAATAAAATAGACAATGAAATTTTTGTACTTGAACCAAATAAACAAGATGAAATAAAAAGAGAATTCAAAATTTTTTTTAATTAGAAAAAGAAATAATATGCCCTTTTTATATTTTTTAATATCAGACAGAAAAGCAAAATAACGCATATTCTTTTGGATTTTTGAAAATAACGGCTAGACAGTAAAATTGGTGCGGGTAGGACAAATTTGGGGTATGACAACGCCGTACAGTTTCCTTGGTCTATTTCCATTTACCTAAGGTACACTAGATCCGGGTTAGGATCTTTCACACATAAAGCCCAACAGATAAATATAAAGCAAACAAAGCAAACAATTTAAAGTGATCTAATTCCTAAGGGTACCCCTCTTTTATTAAATCCCCAGCAGAGTCGCCAGTTCTGTAACACGGTGGGAGAACTGACTTTAGTTAAATGTTGCGGATAGCAAGAGTCGCCACCGACTTTTATTTTATCCAAAGGAAAGGGTATAAAAGAACAGGAAAGACCTTAAAAGATTTTTGAGTTCGGGGGTAGGTTATGTAAAGGGAAGGTGTTAGCACCCTTTACATCCATGGTTATCCATGGGCTCTTAGTTACTTAGAGCACTTTAAATTGTTTTGAGAAGTGTAGTGTGTGATTAAAAATTTTCTTAAGTACTTTATAATGACCCTTGTACGGATATATATAAAGACTTTGTTTTGAAAATTGTTTAAAATGTAAAGTGTAATGAAGTAATTTGATGAAAAAAGTGAGCAAGTACTTAAGAGGAACCTACCCTAAGTTAAATCTTTACTGTTCTTAAATGTTCTTTCAATGGTAAGACTATCCCTATTATTAAGGAATAGGTAGTCATTACCTTGGATGTGTTAAGGAACAAACGTAGTGTCATCGTATGGTCAATGAAGGCAACTTAAAGGATATCTTTAGCAATTCGTAGGGACTATCATCATTTATTCGAAGGGACAAGATCATTATTCCGTAGACAACCTCGAAGAGACTTGATCTTTTAAACCGTAGGGACTATGATGATTTATATTCGAAGGGACTTTGCTTAAGACACCCCTATATTCGAGGGACTTGACCATGTTTAAGGCAACTGAGAGGGGTAACTTAGGAAATGCAAGATGGTGATCAAAGATCGACTTACGTGTGTGAGTGTTTATATTCAGGTATTTATCTTATTTTAATTATCTAAGTTCAATTTAATTACATATAAGTTATACACACCCTAAGGTTACTAACCATATAGTAAAATATTTACAAAGAAAATAAAGACGGAAAAATAGATCTATAAGCTATTACAAGGCTTTGGCAGATACATAATAGTAGGATAAAAATAAATTATAAAGCAAGAATAATAGATATAATAAAATAGTAAATAAGCAATAATAATACTAATAAAGCAAAAATAATAAAGTTTAAATAAATTAAAACATTTAATTAAAAAAGGAAAAAAAAAGTTTAGGTTAGACAAGTTAGATTTTTTAGAAGTTATTAGAATTAGTGAAAAAAAGTAATTAAGTTTAGAGAAAAACAATTAAAGATTATTGAGAAAAACTTTTAATTATTTACACTATATGATTATTACTATTATAATAAAATACTATTAATATATAAAATATTATTGACAAAATGTTATTGAGAAAATTTTTTTAGAGAAAAAAATTAATTTAATATGTACAAAATAATAAAAGAGTTAGTATTTACAAAATAAAGATTTATTGTTATAAATAAGTAGTAAAATAAGTTTATAAAAATAATTAACATTTATTTACAAAAATATAAAGATTATAGAAAAATATTAAATAGGTAATTTAGTAGGTTTTCACGCCCTACATTACTAAACCACGCAGTTAATATATGATCAATGGCAGGAATTTAAATGGAAGAAAAAATAAAATGACAGAAAATAAATGGCAGAAAAATAAAATGACAGAAAATAAATGGCAGAAAATAAATGACAGAAAAATAAAATAGCAGAAAATAAATGGCAGAAAATAAATGGCAGAAAAATAAAATGACAGAAAATAAATGGCTAACTATTACATCGCTTTGGGGCAGTTACATCATTGTCAGGCGAAAAATAAAAGTAAACCAAAAAATATTACAGATGAGAAATAATCACATAAAAATAAAGCGCAGATGAATAACATAAAAAATTAGTGAAAATAAGAAATAATAACAGGTTTGTTAAGGTTTGAGAAAATGTTTATGATTTAGAGAAAATAACACGGTTAAAGTTTATAAGAAATTTTTAAGGTTTACATGAAAAATTAAAGTTTATGAAAATATATAAAAAAAAGTTTTGTTGTTAAAAAAAACTATTTTGAATTATTAATTTAATAAAATAAATAATTAATTAACATTATGAATTAATTATGAAGATAAGTAATTAAAAAAAAAGTTAAGAGTTTTTTTTAGAAAATAAACGAATAAAATTAATCTAAATATTTAAGGTTAGTTAATTTAAGAAATTAGAGAATTAAAAACAATAGAGGAAATTAGGAGAAATTAGGAAAGAGAAGATAAACTCATGTTTCTTTGTCAAAATGCCCTCAAAATTACCAGCCTTGCCTTCTTGACACTAAGACACGCGCGCACATGCGCGCACATGTGAATGTACCTGAAAAATAGTTATTATATAATAAACTTGTTTCTTTGTCAAAATGCCCTTAAAATTACCAGTTTTGCCTTCTTGACACTAAGACACGCGCGCACATGTGAATGTACCTGAAAAATAGTTATTATATAATAAAACAAAACGTATATAAAAAAAATGGTTGAGGCAAAATCGTCAAGGTTTAGGAAAAAATCAGGGTAGTTAGTTATGAAAAATGTGCAGATATAAATTTATCAAGAATAAAACAAAAGATTAAAAAAATAATGTTGCTAACGCAAAATTGTGATCATCGCAACTAGACTGGATCAACACAAATGCCACGCCTAATGCATATAAATATGCGAACAGCGTATCGACACGATCCAATCCAAACAAAGTAATTAAAAAAATAAGAATCGACAATATCAAAGCAAAACTATAAAAATAAAACAATATATATATATATATATATATATATATATATATATATATATATATATATATATATATATATATATATATATAAGCGAAAGAAGAAAAAAACCTGTAGAAAGAAAAAAAAAAGTATGGTTAGACACTTCATGTAGAAATAAGAATAAAAAATGTAACGTGTAGTTCATATAGTACACAAGAAGAAAAAAGAGAGAGTATATATTAACAAAACAAAAGAAGAATATATTTTGGCACATGTATGATCCGTCTTTTAATGTTCTTATTTTTTCGGTTTTGTTTCTCCCTGAGGCAAGAATTTTTTCGTATTGTGGTTGAGAGAGGAGTGATAAAATGAGAAATGAGAGGAACCTCTTATGTGTAAAACAACATGTATTTATAGATTAAGAAAATTAGGTTAAAAAGTTTAAAAGGAAATAAAATTAGTCTTAATCCCTATTGATTAAAAAATATTTGAACAAAATTATATGATTTTTACTTGGTCACCAAGTAGACCAGTTAGAAACTAAGTATGACACAAAAATGACATAAACTGACCAATAGAAAACGAGTATACAAGAAAAGAAATGTTTTTGGTATTTATTATGATTTTTTTTGAAATTTTTTTCATAAAATAATGATTTTAATGAAAAAATCATATTTTTAAAAATGCATTAAATGCAAATACGAAAATTAAAAATTAAATAATTAAAAAATGCTATTTTTGTGATTTTTTCATAAAAAATAAAAATAGGAAAAGTTATTAGTAAATAAAGGAAAAAATTAAAAAAAATTAAAAAGAGCGGAAGGTGGGATTTGAACTCACAACCTCTCACAATTATATCCCTTATATCCATCTTTCTACCAATTGTGCTATTTTATTTATTCGAAATAAAAAAGCACCAGAAAGCATATGAAGCGGGTCAAAATTTGGGGTACGACAAGTGTAAGGAAACCTTGTGAATCAATTTGTCTCAAATATATGAGGGCAAATTTTGGGGTACAACAGCTCCCAAGCTTCGAAAAGTGACTCGTTTTCCTTTTGCTTAAATCCGTTGATTTGAGCTCTTAGCATAGCTGTCTTGCTAGGTGGGAAATATCTTGTCAAGAAGACTCTCTTTAGTTCCTCCCATGTAGTTACTGAATTTGAGGGTAGAGATTGAAGCCAGGCTCTCGCTCTGTCTCGAAGTGAAAAAGGAAAAAGACGTAATCTAATAGCTTCTTGGGTAACTCCATTAGCTTTTACAGTATCTGCGTAATGCACAAATATCGAAAGATGAAGGTTCGGATCCTCGGTGGGATTTCCGGCGAATTGATTTTGTTGCACGGCTGATATCAGCGAAGGTTTCAATTCGAAATCGTTTCGGTTGATAGCCGGTGCAACAATGATGGAATGCGGCTCAGCTTGTGAAGGACTAGCGTAATATTTGAGTGGGTGATTTTGTTCTTCAGCCATCTCTGCGTCCTTTGATGTTCCAACCGGTTTAGGTGGATCAACTTGAAGATCTGGAATGTTGTATTTTCGTTCGTAATCGAATATTCGTCTTCTTAAATATAAGAAACGTTCTAATTCTTGGACTGGAGGTTGCAAGTCTTCGCCTTGAGAGCGAGTACTTGGCATACACTCGGGAAATTAGATTAGGAAAAGAATAAGTTGTTGCCTTAGTCTAGACAGTGCTACTCTAATAGTGCACTAGTAACTAAATCAAGGTCCCCGGCAACGGCGCCAAAAACTTGATGGGTCACGAAGACGCGATATGTGTCTAGCGGTATCTGAACTGCAAGCGCACAGCCTATCGAAGTAATATAAAAGATTGTCGATCCCACAGGGACTTTATAATCACTTAGTGCTAGAGGGTCTGCTAGTTTAGCTAAGGCGGATGTTTGTCACGATTTTGGTTTTTTTAGGGATTAAAAACGGGAATTAAATTTAGTTTAATGAAATAATGAGAAGGCGGTCAGTATGTAATTATGCTAACCTATGCGGGTCAATCTAACCTAAGCTTATAAAGATGGTTCACTTAAATTGTTCTGTAGAGATTATCAGTTTAAATACCCTCGACTCACACTCTCGTGGTCTTATCTCAGATCTTACTCCTAAAGCCCTATGCCTGGTCTCGCTAGCCCATAAGTGTTTAGAAAATAATTTTTGAAAACTTAATAAGTCTAATTCATTTTAAAGCGCTCTCGCTGTATTTAAATCAAATGCCTAACTTTAGCTATCCGGTTAAAATCTCACACTCTCGTGGTCTCGACCTAACCTATTACACTTTTCTTACTCTCGTAACAAAAGATTAATTTTTATTATAAAAAGTCACAGCCAGAATATAAGTTCTTAATTATTTTAGCTTAGATTCGATTTTACCGGTTTGGTTTAGTTTATTACATACCGCCTAATTAATTTAGCTACTCATTTTTGTTGTACCAGACAGATGCAGAAATAAACAAATATTAATTAAAACATACATTATAAAATAATAACAATATCTTAACATAAACAAATAAATAACTTAATGTAAATGCGAAAATATAAAAACCTGAATGATTAAAATCTTAGAACTCCTTCTTCCACAGACTGGTAAGCTCGGAGTGCGGAACTGGAATCAAAAACTAATACTAAACAAATTCTGAAGGCTTAAAAAGAAATTAATAATAACAATTTCCTAATGTTGGAAATTGTTATTGTTTTTGGGTTGGATATTGAAGCAGAAAAATAACAAGAACAATTGCTAGAAAAATTAAATAAGGGTGCAACAAATTTACGGCAGAGCTTCCGCGGAAAAGCTAAAAAAATACTCTGTCTTCTAATTTGTAACTAGGGTATTTATAGAAATAATTTTGGGCTTGGGCAGTTGAAATCCATGAGCGTGGATATCGTTCCGTGAAGAGAGAATTTAGCAGAAATGCATACTGAGTCTGAGAAATAATAGGAATCACTTTTGACCCACGTTGTGCACGTCCTCAGGAATTCTTCAAATTAATTAACCTATTTTCCTTTGTCACGTTCGTGACAAAGGCGTCACGACCATTTTTTCCAATTAAAGCGTGTCACGGTCGTGACACTTGAGTGACGGTCGTGAGTGTTCCAAGTAGGGCGTCACGGTCGTGGTGATGTTGTAACGACCGTGAGTGTTGCAAAATATACATACTTTGGCAGAATTCCTCTCTTCTTCTTCTTTTCATGCTTGTTTTTGTTCACTTGATCTTTTTCTCATGATTTAGCTTTAGAAATGTTATACCTGCAATATGACATAAAAAACTCGAAGAATCGGGAGTTAATAGGATAAATGTGCGATAAAACGGACTTAAAACGTGGTAATAAAGTGATACGATTTCTCGTTATCATCCCACTGTTTTTGTACTTCTTCCTTAATCTTCATGGCCATATCTGGGTGAGTACGGCATAGCTTTTGCTTCACTGGAGGGTAATCTTCTTTCAATGGCAGCTTGTGCATAACAATATCTGTATCTAGACCTGGCATGTCTTGATAGGACCAAGCAAAGACGTCGACGTATTCTCGAAGCATGTTGATAAGCTGCTCTTTTACTGAAGCTTGCAGACTGGCCCCAATCTTCACTTCTTTCAAATCCTCCTCGGTACCAAGATTAACAGTTTCAACCTCCTCCTGATGAGGAGTAATCCCTTTCTCTTCTTGCCTCAACAACCTGGCTAACTCTTCAGGAAACTCATAGTCTTCTTCAACCCCTTCATCGGCTTGATTGTCGAAGTCATACAAAGTCATAGCAGTGCTGTTGTCAGTGCAATCTGGAGGATTATCTCTGCAAGGGTTGAGATTTGTTCGTTTTAGTGATCAATTTTAATCTTGTTTAGAAAATGTAGTTATTTATTTTGAAAACATTGCCATTTTATTGTTTTGTACAAAAGTGAAAAATGAAAAGACAGTGAGCGAAAAAGAGAATTGTTTGCAAAAGATGTCCGATATTCATTGATATTCCATTTGCATAAAATTACAAATATGGCCCTATTACAAAATGAGTCCTGACACCTTGGGCAAGATGCAGGACTTGATGCATGCTGAAAAAAGCAGGAAATAATAATTACTCTGCAGGAGTAACCCTTATAATTTCCTGGAAAGTCCAGTTAAGGACTTGGTGACCCGGGATCGTTGGACGAATCCAGCTCTCCAGGTTGAGGTCGCTTTCCGTCTCGTCTTCCACGTTATTGACAGCACCGGGGTTGAGCATTCCCCCACTGATGAACTTGGGCTCCTTAGCAGCCTCTGCTTGATCTTATCAGAATGGTTTGTAACCCAAACCGAATATGTCCTCCTTCCTCTCCACTGGTAGCAGCTTGCCCCAGCCTTGGGCACTTCCATCTTCAGCAACCTTCCGGGCTTGCTGATAGGAGACAATTGAAGTACCCATCCTATCCTCCTGGGATGCAGCAAATACTTCAGTTGTCGCCTCATTGACGTTCAGTGCTTCGAACCCTTGGCTCATGGTTTCATGGATTTCACCATCCATCTCAATGTATTTGTACGTAGCCAGATGGCTAACAAAGATATCCTCTTCACCACAGATGGTGATAATCTGTCCTTCCCACTCATATTTCAATTTTGGTGAAGGGTCGACGTAATTGCGCCAGCGGCGTGAATCCATGGTCGACCCAACAAACAGTTGTAGGCCGGTTGAATGTCCATCACATAGAAAGTAGTCTGAAAGACCTGCAGAGCAATTATCACAGGAAGTTCCACCTCTCCAAGAACAGACCTCTTGGAGCCATCAAAAGCTCTAACCACCAGATTTCTTGGTCGGAGAGCTATACCATCATACTCAAGCTTAACAAGGGCCTTCTTTGGCAAGACATTGAGTGAAGACCCAGTGTCCACAAGAACATGCGATAGCACAGCCCCTTTACACTCCAGAGTGATGTGTAAAGCTTTGTTGTGGTGACGACCTTCCATTGTCAAATCAGCGTTGGTGAAACTTAGCCCATGGCTAGTATTAACATTGGACACCACCGTCTCGATCTGATTCACTGTGATCTCCTCCAGCACGTAGGTTGCGTGAAGAACTTTAAGTAGTGCATCTCGATGAGCTTCGGAACATAACAGCAGGGATAAGATGGAGATCTTGGAAGGAGTCTGGTGGAGCTGATCCACAACCTTGTAGTCACTTCTTTTGATTATCCTCATAAATTCATCCACATCCTGATCAAAGGATGATTTATGGGCTTCTTTTGGTACAGGTTCTTCGGGTGCCACACCTTTACCTTTGGCTTTGGCAGCAGCCTCTACCTCAGTACTAGTTCTTGGAGCTTGTAACGCGAAGAGGCGTCCGCTTCGGGTGAAGCCTCCGCCTCCCCCGACATTATCCACTTGTGGTGTATGAACCGAAGAATCAAGAAGGACTCTCTCTCTGTTGCAGTAAAGGTCTGAACCATAGTGCCATGGTACAACATTGTCTTTATCATATAGGATGGGTCCCGGCACCATGATGGTGACTGGACTAACTGCAGCAGAGGTAGGGACCGTTATTGTATATGGATCATAAAAGATGGTGACATGACTTCTGATTGATGGTGGTGGTGATTGACTGAAGCTTGGTTGTTGCTGAAATTGTTGTTGAGATCGTTGTTGATATTTGTTGGAAACAGGGACCGTTGCAGGGTCGTAATAGATGGTGATTGTGGAGACGTCATTGTTGGTGGTTGCTGTAGTTGTAGAAGTGGATGCAATTGAATTGGTGTTTGTTGAAGGGATGGAAGAGGTGGTTGCTAATTTTGTAGACGAGTCTGTAGGAACGATTGTCTTTGCAGTTGTAAGAGAAACACTTGTTGCTGAAAAAGGAGTTGCTGGTGTTGTAGAAGCGGTTGTTGTTATTTACAGGATACCCTCTCTGATCAAGCCATTGATGCCATTCCTCAAGGTTGCACACCCATTTACGGAAACCTTGCAAAATTCACAGCAGGCCTCACAACCTGGGAACACCTGGCATTTTAAAAGCTGAGCTTTAACCTCTGCCAGAGGTGTTTAAATACTTGTAGTATCTTCAATTAAATTCATGGGTTGGCCCTCCTCAATTGCATTTATCCTCTGCACTTTTCCGTAGTGTGACCAGGTGCATTAGAATGAAAAGCACACCTGGCGTTGACATCGTAATTTCTCGGAATGTTCTGAGGATCTGGTGGAGCCAATGTCCTTAACTCGACAAGATTAAGCTTCAGGAGTTGTGGAAATAAGGTGGCATATGGCATTGGTATAGGGTCAATCACCCTGTTAACCTGAGATGGCCGTTGCTGGAAAGGGCGTTGTTGTTGGTTGTTGTTGTTGTTGTAGGATCTTTGTTGAGGAAATTGTTGTTGTTGAGGAAAATGTTGTGGCTGTTGAGTGTATTGAGGAGGTGGAGTAGGAATAGTGACAACGACAATTGATCTCGGTAGATATTGGGGTCTTCCTCTACCCATATGTACAAAATTTGTTTCACCGGATCTGCGAGGCCCTGCAAATGGTTTTCTTGCACTGCTTGAACTGGCGCCGTTGTCAGAAATCTTTCCCATTTTCAATAAGCTCTCAATTCTTTCCCCAGCTATGACCACGTCTGCGAAGCTAGTGGAAGAGAATGCAGCCAATCTATCAATATAAGTCCCCTGGAGGGTGTTCATGAACATATCTGCCATTTCCCTTTCTGACATTGGGGGTTGAACGGCCGCAGCTAATTGCCTCCATCTTTGAGCGTATTCTTCTCTAAAGCTTTCCCGGGAAGACTGTGACATTCCCATTAAAGGGTTCTATTTGGAGCCATGTCTAGATTATATTGATATTGGCGAATGAATGCCTCGGCCAAGTCTTTCCAATTCCTTATTGTGGCCCTGGTCAAGTGAGAGTACCACTCACGGGATGCCCCTGTCAAGCTATCCTCAAAATAGAACATCCACAACTTTTCATCCATGGTGTAGGCCTTCAATCTCCCCAGGAAAAACTGGAGATGGGTGCGAGGGCAGGATGTACCATTGTATCTTTCAAAACAAGGAGGTTTGAATTTGTGAGGAATTCTAACCCCCTCACTAGTCCCATATCCATGACATCAAAACCCAGAGAGTTTTGAGACTCCAGAGACCTCAGATTTTCGGCTATCTCGTCCAGCCGACGATCATAGACTACCATAGTAAATTGTTCTTCCTGAGGATCCTCCTGCAAGGCCCTCCCTCCAGTGTTGCCCTGGGTGTTTCTTATAGCATTGATGTCTGGGTTAAGATGAGGTCCAAACTCTGGGGGATCAGTACGAGGCTGTACATGATCGTTGTTTCTGGTACCCCATGTACCTGGGTGGTTTTCCTCGGGAGTTTGCCGCTCGACCAACTCTCTCAGTCTTTCTTGGCTTTGAGCCAATCCAATCATCACTGCCATAAATTGGTTCATTTAGTCCCTCATCTCAGTCCTTTCATTGGCTATTTGGGTTCTCACGTCAGTCAGATCTTGTTGAACCTGATCCATTTGTAAGCCCAGAAGGTTGTTTCTTGTCGGATACCGGTGCACTCTATTGACGGGGAACACTCTTCTACGGGAAATGTTTCCTGAAACCACAACAAAGTGAGAAACAACAAAAACAAAAACCTACAAAAC
Organism: Lathyrus aphaca; assembly: GCA_963966055.1. NCBI lineage: Eukaryota > Viridiplantae > Streptophyta > Magnoliopsida > Fabales > Fabaceae > Lathyrus > Lathyrus aphaca. Next base: position 127,468,638 of record OZ014520.1, on the reverse strand, counting down.
AAATAAATGATGTTAGTATGCAATGCAGGATGCATATTTGTCTTTCAAGGGTATCCGGTTTGGTTCTTTGGTTTTGACCTTCCAGACCTCGAGGAATGATGATGTTGAAGAGAGATAAAGCCCACAAAATAATACAAACCATATATTACAAAGTGTAAAGATACATAGTTTGATTACAACAAAGCTCCCATAGTGGGTTAAAATACAACAACAAAAAATACAATCAAAATGAAGTACAAGTACAAAGAAATCAAACATCCAATCCATAATCATCCTCTCTGACTTCCTTCAGGAGATCCTCAGTCACTGGACCAACTGGATGCTCCGTGATGGTCCTAATAAGAAGGTTCCTGGTGGCAATGGCACTGGTCAACTTCTTATTCTTGTCCTGGTCCTTTGATCTCTTCAACCCCGCCCGGAGTTTCAACTCAGAGATCTCCTTCTGTGTTGCTAACAAGGTCTCCTGATTCTTCTTCTCACTAGCTTCCAACTGCTCTATTCTAGCTTGGGTCCTCTGATCTTCCTGTGAACGAGCCTCAGTGATCCTGATCCACCTAGCCTGACTCTCCTCCAAGTAGTGCTCAGCTCTAGCCTTTTGAATCTTGGCATCCTTGCAAGCATTCTTCAATACCAACTCTCCTGCTCTAGCCCTTCTGATGTAATCATCTGTTTTCTCAATCTTGGTCATATGCTCGATTCGGAGCTTCTCTAACCTCTCATTGTCCAGACGACTATCATTCCTCTCCTAGAGAGTCTTCTTCAGAGCTTCAAAAAGCTGAGTATTCTTTTCCTTCAATTTCTCAAACTCCACTAAACTGACAGTAGCTGCAGGCTCTTCTGTTGATGGTCCAGGTACATCCTCTATGGTGAATGGCATGCGGGTGATCCGTTCCCTGATACGAGACCAATCAAGATACTGAGTTGAAGCTATGTTGTTGAACTTGCAAAGAATAGTTGTCCCCTTAGTCTGAATATTATCCCAAGCCCAGGCTGCTTGTTTGGCAGTGGCAAGGTTGTGTTGAATGTCACAATAGAGGGTTTCTGACAAGTCTTGCTCTCTTGGTGGATGTACCAAGGCATACCCTAATTGCCTTTTGAAAAGCAAAGGATTGTAGTTGATGCAACCCTTCACTCCAATCAGGGGAACATTGAGATAATGCCCACAGCTGGTGATGATATATTTGCCCTTGGTGCTCTGAGTGCACCATCTGATGTCTTCTGATGTAAGGGCAATCATTCTTTTAGCCCAGTTCCTTGGCTGATGAGGATTCAAGAAAGCATCTGACTTCGGAAAGTGCCTTAATAACCAACAGTAGAAGAGAGGTGCACATCATCTGACTAATCTCCCCCTCTGCTTCTCATTCCTTTGATGCACTGAGTAGTAAAAGTCTCCAAGCAAGGTAGGGACTGGATTCTTCAACAGGAAGAGGTGGATAGCACTCTTGCTTACAAACTTAGGCTCGTCTGCAAACAAGATGATACCATATATACTGAGGGCCAAGAGTGCACAAATAGTGTCCCACTTCCCTGTTGCAGCATGAATGGTGGCCTGAGTAACCAAGAAGTCCAAGTGAAGGACTGGGATCCCAGCCTTGGTGGTCATATTCTGGTCAATGAGGGTGGACTCCAAGTGAAAAGCCTTAGCTATATCTTCATTCTTGGGAGCAGTCATCTCAGGATTGAAAGGAATCCTTCTCCTGATGGGGACGCCCAACAACATGGAGAACTCTTCTAGCAAAGGGCCCAACTGGAAATCTGGGAAAGTGAAACATCTGAGAGGAGGGTCATAAAACTGAAGGCAGGTGTGAATCATGCTCCTATGGGATGCATCCAGGTCCATGATCATGTCCATAATGCCACCATAATGTTCCTTAAATAAAGGGACATGATCAGGAGTGATGAGTGCCTGAATCTGTCTGATGCCTGTCAGAGTGGGCTCAAAGAAATGATAGGTAATGTTGCTCTTCCTGGATGGGTCCATGCTGACAATGGATGCTGGTGAAGAAGACTGAGGAGAAGCACTGCTGAAAACTGATGAAGATAACTGGAGAAGGTAGTGAAGAAGAATCTATGATGAAGATAACTGATGAAGAGGCTGGTGCAGATAGCTGAAGGAATCTGAGCAGGTCAAAACCAAACCAAAGATAAGATGTGGATACCCTGTAAAACAAATAGACAAATGTTAAATGATGTAAAACGATGTATGCAGAATGATATGTAAAGGGTTTGTGATTAAGTGCAGGATCGGTTATCTGCCTTGATAGGGTCCATGTATGTTCACAAGTCCGGATGGAGGCTCAGAAAACCAGTAACCAGGTGGGGGACTCAAATAAAGAGTCACAAGTCCAGGGTTTCACAAGAACATTCCAAAATGATGCAATCTTAACAATATCAGTAACAAGGGTATGATGAGGCCATGGGTTCCTGCAAACCTGTAAACATCCCAACCCCCTCACATGTATTGTTCTAGAACAAGGATCCTCAGACTTGGATCAGTTATGAGAAGTGTAAACACTTCTAACCCGTAGGTACAATGTTTACAATAATCATAAAGGTTCCTCCTCTAATTCACCTCAGATGCTGAAGGTCATAAAAAGGTCATCCAGACTTAGCAGGCTTCCCAGATGGCCCTATTACTACAGGAAATCCGTAGCACAGAGTTCTCAAGAAGAAACCCATGTCTGAACCGTGTTTCATATTCCCGCACCAGACCGAAATGGAATGGGAAAGAATATGAAGCCACTCTATCCTATATGTCACTCAGGTCCCTGGTATGGAACCTTACTCACTCAAAAATCCCTCCCACCAAAACAAACAGAAGATCCAGCACACATGATATGATGATAACAGTATGAAATGCATATAAATAGTAAATAAATCAATAAAAAAAAGCTGTACAGAAAGCAATAAATAAAGAAATAAATAACAAGCATAAGTAGCACATAACACCCCCCTAAACACAAGTCAAACAAGCGCTAGGAGAAACCCACAAAAAGAACCAGAAACCCTGGTTGCAAGAACTCTTCCCCAGCAGAGTCGCCAAGCTGTCGCTCCCCCGAAAAGACACCGGGTCCCACAAGGTACAAACGCGAACGGTCGGTGAAAAGAGAAAATGAAAGTGAAGTGAATAGAGTCGCTAGCTAGGAATTTTTTATCCTGAAGGAAAGGTAATGCTGCATAAACCGAGAAAAAGATAGATAAGACGGTTGCGAACCAGAGAAACTGAGAAAGGGGGTTGGTTACAACTTGGGAAGGTATTAGCACCCAGATTGTCCGTCGTACTCGACGGGATCCACACTTAAAAGATTGTGTTTAAATGGGTAGTGTATGTGCTATCTGTGTGCAAAAGCTGGAAAATAATGTACAAGTGTCAGTGCAAAAGGTGAATGCTCAGGAGCTAAGGCTTTAGAAAGAATGCTGAAAGAGGGTGAAGACACATAGACTTTTGTTCGATAACTGTTAAGTTATACCTACGTATCCTCTCGTGCAATGAGGAAGTCAGAACACCGTAGTTCGACTCAAAGAGACTAAAAATGAATTGACTATGAACTGCTTACTTATCTATGCTCAAATGTATGACTCGTCTGGCTCGAGTGCTAACTGTCTTGCATTAGACGGAAGAAGCAAGTTCTCGTTTATGAATGAGTGTGGTGAGAAAAGAATCCTGAAGGAGACGATTATTGTTTGTTTTTTGTGTTTTCAGTTTTTTTATTGTTTTTGGTGTTTTGCATAAGTTAATGAGCTTAAGCCTAAATCAAGGGCTTGTAAACTCATTATATCCTCCCTGATTAGGGATAATGAGCATACTTAAGTATAAGATAAGCATCTCAACTTAGTTGCCATGATGATGTAGGATTAAGATCATTAACCTACTTGTGATTAATTAGATGCTTTTGGGTTTTTGTTTAGTGTTAAGTAATGAGTTTAATCTCTAATCACAGATTAGTGAACTCATTACACCATCCTAATAGAAGGATAATAGATGAGAACACTTAAGCTGAGGAAGATACCTCAACTTAATCCATGGTTAGGGATTAAATTCATTATATAACAAGCCTTTATTAAATGGATTTTAATTAAGGGATGAGATTAGGAAATGGGTTTTAAGTTTGTAAGACAACTTGAGGGGGACTTGTCCATTAAACACTAGGGTTAGTCCCTCTTAACCATAAGGAAGAGTTAGAACCCTAATGTAAGGCCCAAGTTACAAGATAAAGTCTTGTTGATTATTAATGTGTTTTGATTAATAGGTTTAAACAAATTAAAGGTTTAACACTTAGGATTAAAGTTATACACTCCATCCTAAGAGAAGGATGCAGGCATAACCCTAATTCCAAAGTCCTAAAACTTTAAGAGTTTAGCCTCTGATTATTGAGATGAGAAGAGAGACTTAAGGAAACTCAAAGGTAAAAAGCTAAGGGGGACTAATTACAACCCTAATCATTATCATTATTGGATTTCCTATGGTTTGTGAGGCTTAAGAGAAAAGATCTTCAAGGAAGCCACCAATGGAAGAAGAAGATGAAAGGAGGATGAGAACGAGGAACAAGTTACTTACTTCAATGAAGAAGATAAGTAACTTGATGGAAGAAAGTGAGAGATGGAACATAATTTAAATAGATTCACTTCAAGGAAAAACAAAATGCAAATGAAAGAGATGAGAAGAAGTGAGAGGTGAAGGAAAATCCACCTCCCAAAATAACTTACCAAACCTGAAAAGTGTTAGCATGAATGCATTAAATGTAAAGCATAAAGAAATGAAGTGAAATGAGATGAAATGACCAAATTCAGAAGTGTTTATGCTATGTAAATGTCATGTGAGATGATGCAATGTCATACAATGTACACATGAATGATCATACAAGAATGAGATGTTATGAAAGCATGCTTTGAAGTTTGAAAACACATGGATGCTTATGAAATGAAATGAATGCAAAACATGGCAAATGAATGAAGAAATTATCAAGCAAGGTTCTAACATGTCTTAAGATGTCTAAGATGACATATGAATGCTTGAAATGTCATGGCAAGTTCATGTGATGAAGAATATGCAAGGTGAATGCAAATGAACATGAGAAATTAGGGTTTTATGGACATGTGAGATGCAAGTGAACAAAACAGAAGCATGCAACATGATAAAAATTTGAAATCAAGCTCAAACAAACCCTAATCCCATACTAGGCCACACCCCAAAGGAGAAGGTCAGAAGCCTAACCTATTGAAAGTTATGATTTTCCTAAGTTTTCTAGGGTTTTTGGATGATTCAAAAGGAAAAATGCAAAACAAATTGGAAATTCAAGATAAATTCATGAGGAAAATAACCTACAAACTACATGCAACATGTAACATAATGCAAAAAGAATCAAGTTCAAACTCTTCTTGGTTAGGCAGAAATGATTTTTTCAAAGTTAGGGTTCAAAATTGTGATTTTTATAACCCTTAATTCAAAGAAAATTGGTAAACTATGATCAAACCTAAAAATAAATTTGTGTGAAGAGCTTGAAAATGTTCTAAATGCATTGGGATGATTCATGATATTTTTGGTGATTTTTAGAAACCTAAATGTATTTTAATTAATTAAAATACTTTAATTAATTAAAAATAACATTTAAATATTTTAAAAATACTTTTTTAATGCAAAAAATAAAATAAAATAATTTTTGGATGAAGAAAAATATTTAAAGTCAGAATGCAAAAGGAAATATTTTTTGAATGCTTTTTGATATTTTAAATAAATTGTGCAAAAGAAATGGAAATAAATGAAATAAAAATGAAATAAATGGATAGTATGCTCATCTAAGGGCTCAGATTCAAATTTGAGGGGAAAGGTTTGACTGCGCGCGTGAATCAAAGGTCTAGATCACTCCTGACTAATTAATTGAGTTTTAATTTAATTAATATGAAATTAACTTAATGAACTAATCCTGACCGTACACACGCTAAACTAATCAGGATCTAAGGGCCACGAATGCATCTGGGCAGCTAACCCTAATTAGGGTTCTAATGACTTTCAGGTGACCGGAGCTAGCTCCGGTCATCTTCTTCGGCCAACCTCTCATGCTATCTCTCTCAAAACGCCATGAAAATGCACAAAACTCTCCAGATTGACTCAACTAAACATCCTAAACAAGAATCCAACAACAAAAACCATTTAATTTTCATCAATCAAGAGAAACGATCAAGAACATTTTCACGGGCAAATTTTCAGAACATCATAAAATGCTTATTACTCAACCATTTTCAAAAGTAAAGACATCAGCATGATCAGGGAAGCATAAGGAATCATTTAGAAACTTAAAAAAGGAGTTCTGGAAAAAATGTTCATCATGGCTACCTGAGTTGAAGATTTGTTATCTGGAGCTTTCTGACCTCTTCCTTTGTGCAAAGTGCCTCCAATGACCCCTCTGATGCTTCTGGAAAGCTTGAATGGAGTTTAGATAGCCTCCTTTGTGAGTTTCAGTTCTGATGTTGCAGGAATCGTGTTTTTGCTTGAGAGTGTTTTAGGCTATGGTAATGGGTGGGAAATGATCCTGAGGTGTTTTTGAGTTGATTGGTGAAGGAAGTTTGATGTTTTAGTGGCTGAGCTATGAATTTCGAAGAAGGGAAGTTTTTGATGGATTTTGTGAATTCTGGCTTGTGAGATGATTTAGGCTATTGTGTTGTATGAAATGTGATCCATGATGTTTGTTTAAGCCAATGGGATTGATCAAAAAGTTGTTGTGGCACAGGCTGATTGGTATGGTGTGTTTTGCAAAAAAGTAAATTTATGTGTACTTGAGGTATGGGCCATGGAAGGGCTAGCTTTTTGGGGTGTCTGGCCTCAGCAAGATTCATGGAGAGCCATAGAATCAATTTGATGGAGCTGGCACAAGTGGATGGAAGGATCCAGGGCATTTTGCAAATTTTGAGAGTTTTGGCCCTTTTAAGATCTCTTGAAGATCAAGTCATGGAAACAATGAAAACTTGGGCCAATTCTGGTGTTTAGAGGTTGTTTTGACATGTTGTGAAGTGTTTGTGCACATTAGAGGTCATTAGAATGCTTGCCAAGTGAAATTGCAAAATTCCCTCTTTGGCATGAACTTGAAAATTATGTGATTTTTGCCAACTTTGAAAGGCCATATCTTGAGTTCTATGATGAATCAAGACATGTTCTTGTACTTTTTGAAAAGGGAAAGACCCAATCTACAACTTTCATGACCAAGAATTTTTCATTTGAAGCATTTTTGGTTATGAAAGAGGAGGTTGAAAAACTTTCCCAAAATGGAAAGTTTGCATTTCAAGTCATTTCCAAAAATGGCAAGTTTGTAATTGGCTCAAAATTCTTAAATCTTGTGAACTTCCAACCACTTATAAGATCAAGTAAAGATCATTGAACTTCAATTTGATGAAAATACCCCTTTGGTTCCATTGTTGGGGGCCTCAGATGCCCTGATTTTGACTTAATTTGCTCAGGAAGTTACCCAGTGAACAGATGACTTCCACAATGATTTTCTTCAACAAACTTGGTACACATGATCCTTATAGAATATTAAGAACATTAGAAACAATAATGACCCAAAAATTTGGAGTTAAGGCCTCTGAAACCAAAACCCTAATTTTGGTCATCTGTGTAGTGAAAACCCTAGCTCTGCTTCCATGCCTTTGCCAGTTCTTGTGATCCCTTGACTTTCATGAACTTTGAGGAGCATAATATGATGTTAGAACACACATGGACCCTCTTGGAAATCTTTGAGGCCTTTGGGATGGCCCAGATGGATTCTTGGATTGCTCAGATCACAAACCCTAGATGCAGATGAATTTGAACTTATGTAGTGAAGCAAATATGCAATATGAGATGTAATGCTTATGTTAATGCAAACATGAAAGATCACAAGCCATGGTGTGATGAAGAGTGAGGGAAAATTTGGGGTGTTTACAACGGTGTGTTAATACAAGATGGTAAAGTTGTAGTTTATGTTGACGATGATTGGGGATTCATGAAAGAATTTATACAAGATTTGGGAATTGGTGTAGTTGTGGTTGTGTTGGATATTTGGAGGTATTATTCTTATGGATCTAATTTCGAAGTAGTCAATAATCACAAGGGTGTAGAATACCTGTTGGTCGGAATTTCCGGTGAATTAAGTCGAAAGTCGTTTCTAAGGTTGCTTTAATGGTCGGGAGTTGATGTGAACTTGGTAGATTGATGGTTGCTAGTACTCAGAGTGCGCAACGAAAGCTTGATGTAGCGCAGTTGTTCTTATATGGTAACAAAAATGCTGGTAGTTGGTTCCGTTGATGTTGTGTTGAGGCTTTTATGTTCTTATCCTTGTTGTCGCCTTGTTACCTATGGTAATGGTTCAAGTTCAAGTGGCTAATTTCAATGATGAAGAATTAGAGGAGTGTTACCTATGGTGATGGTAACAGTTGTGTTGTGTCCTCATTCGTAGTGAACCCGTGAGTTCTTAAGTTGGTTATTATTTGTGTTTTGAATGAGTCATCGAGTGCATTGCGTGAGCATTGCGTTTTGTTGTCATTGTCGTTGTTAGGGTGTATTGTTGTTGTGTTGCGTTGTTAGTAGTGTTGACATTCGTAGCATGAAAAGTTGATAGCTTAGTTCCGAGAACGTGTTTAGATTGGTTGCATTGGATAAATTTTCGAGGACAAAAATATTCTAAGTAGGGGAGAGTTGTAATGCCCTATTTATTTAATTAAATATTATCACATATTTGGTGTTGATTCGTGTTGAGTTGCTAAGTTGGTTTTAGTTGAATTAATTAAACTAAGTAGATTAAGTCGATTAAGTTGATTTAAGTTGTATCGTTGTTAGTCAGATTAAATTAAGTCGATTAAATTGATTAAGTTGATTTAATTTGGGTCCTTGTTAGTTGAATTAAGTGAGTTGATTAAGTTGCGGGTTTATTAGTAGAATTGCACTATTCTTGATAAATGGGCTTGTTTTGTGATTAAAAGTAGTAATTGTGGGGGTGTGTGTTTTAGGCCCAATAGAAATTATTAAGTTTAATAAAACCATAAGTTAATTAGATTATAGAAAATAGATTATCAAAATAAGGAAAACAAGAAGTTGAGAAATAGGCTACGTGAAGTGCTTAGGAGAGGAAAGTTAGGGTTCCGATCAAAAGTGTTAGAGTCACCGTCAATTCAAGGTAAGGGTGGGGTTCTAACCTTATAATCGGGATTATATGATTAATATGTGTGGGATTGGGTGTTATAAGTTGCTTTTGTTCGTGTGTTGAATTGTTGTGTTAAATAATGACGTTGAACAAGGTTGTTGGATTAGTCGTAGAATAATTTATCTGTGTGGTTTGGTGTATGATTTTGTTACATTGATGTTGTACTATGATGGCCTGAGATGATTGGGTGTGGTATGCGATGAAAAACCTAGTAAGAGGAGGAAACAAAGATGAAACAAATGAAAACAGAGAGATAACATTGAGAGAATTGTTATAAGTTGTATAATTTCTGGTTGTTGTCGTTAAGTTGCAGGCCCTTTAGCCAAGGTTGATTATTGTTGTTGTTACGATGTAGGTCTTAAGCCAAAGTTGATTTGTTATTATCGTTAAGTGGCGATATTAAGTTGTGGTTGTTAAGTAGTTGTAGTAGAAAGTTATTGTCAAGTTGTGGTAGTATGTTGTTGTTACTAAGTTGTGATAATAAGTTATGGTTGTGTGGTTATATAACCATTAATGTTGCTATTTTGAGTTGAGTTGAGTTGCATTGCATAGCATTTCAAGTTGGAGCTAACGCTCGCTAAGTTAGCCTGGATTGGCAATATATAAGTTGAAGGCTTATGCCTTGTTGACGCCTCTATTAATTGGCAGTTTATTAAGTTGGGAGTTCTGCTCCAATGGTACCACATGCATTGCATTTGTCTAAGTTGTGTTTCCAAGTTGCATGATATGTTATTATGTGATAGCTTGTGTTGTCTTAAGTTATTTTGTGAGTTGTGAAGTAGTGGTTTATATAATTTGATTTAATATGTTATTTATCATATGCTTGATTATATAGTTTGATATCTCACCCCTTTTGTTTGAATGTTGCCCTCTGTTGGTAACGTGCAAGTAATCCAGAGTAGAGCTGAGTACCCTAGTATATTCGAGTTGGTGTTGTCGCTCTGGCTAGGGGGGGGGGGGTAACTCATGTTTTTTGTGGATGTTGAATAGTATTATAGATGCTGAATTTTAAATTTGCTTTATTAATGAAGTGTTATTTTAAGTTGTTTTGATGTTGAACACAAGTTGTGATATAATAAGTTGAATTTTATGAATCCACTATGAAGTAATGAAGTTATCTATTTTAAGACTAATCAATTGTTGAATGTTGTTTCAAAGTTGAAAATGTAATCACCTTATTTGTTTTGTCGACTCCAGGGACCTTCAAACTAATTCATGGTGGTTAGTAGTGTTAACCTACGAAATCTTCGAACTTGTTAGGTTAATGCGAAACCCACAACCAGACTAGATCCCTTGAACTTATTACTATCCGACAATAATATTTTCAACCTCCATCTATGATGTCTGAGAATCTTGAACCCTTGTGTCAATGGTTGTGTAGTAGAATCCTATGGGGAATCTTTCATGTAGGACGATACGAGAACCTCACCTAGAAGCGATCGTTTCAAAGATATTACCATCTGACGGATCTCTGTCATGGCTATAATGTTTTTAATAAGGATTAATTTTTCTAGGAACCTTCCCGGTTAAAACCTACCTTTGCAAAGATACCAATTACATACTATAATGCCCCAAATTTTCCCTCTCTTTGTATAGCATTTAGCATTTCTTCTGCATACATATCATTGCATTCTTAGCATAAAGAATTGAAGCATATCATCCATAATTTGAGGCATAAGGCATGTGGTCAATAACTTGCTAGTTGGTGATCATCCAAAGGCAAATATAAGGTTCAAATATCTCACAACAAGGCTCAAAGGTTTCTTATATATCACACAAGTTCAAGTGGTGTTTCAAGTCCCTAGAAGAGGGAAATTCATCAAGAAGCTAGCTCGATGCAATATCTCCTACACAAGCACCAAACTAGGGTTTTGGTTGCAAGAGGCCTCTTGAGGTTTTTCTTGGTTTCAACTTGTTCTCATGGTTTTATATATGTTCTCAAGGGTCTATGGATGGATTTTGAGGCATTGGTTCATTGAGGAAGTTTCTCAAGCAGACAATTACTTATGATGCAAGCAAAAGTCAAGTGTAAGAAGAAAAGTCAAATGTGGTTTATTAAGGTCTAATTCATGATTTTCAAGGTCCCATACCCTCACATGAACTTCAAATGTCAAGATTCATGCCATTCATCAAGAATCAAGAAGTAGGACAAAAGTTACTATTTTTGAAAAATGACCAATAATGTGAGATTTCCATTTTTGGCAATTTTCAAGTCATCTTCAACCTAATCTTTCATCATCAAAAATGATCCAAATGAAATTTTTCCAAACATGAAAGTTGAAGATCTTTCTCTCCCCTTTCCAAAACGTATTAGATCACTTCCATAGTGTAAACACCCCAAATTTGCCCTCACCCATTCACACCATGGCTTGTGATCATCTCATATGCATAAACACCATCATATCATCTCACATCTCATTTTTGATTCACTGCATAGATTCTAAGTCATCTGCACCTAGGATTGTGATCTGAGCAATCCAAGGGCATCTTGAGCCACTCCAAGGGCAACCAATCACTTCAAAGGGATCCATATGTGTTCAAGTATCATATTACATCCTCTCAAAGTCAAAAATGCAAAAGAATCACAAGAACTAGGATTGGAGTGGATGCAGAGCCAGGATTGACTGCACAGTTGACCTAAAATTAGGGTTTTGGTTTCAGAGGCCATAACCCCAAATTTTTTGGTCATTCTTGTTTCCATTGGTCTCTATATGGTATAGGGAGTATGCATATCAATTTTCATGAAGAAATTCCATGGGGAAGTCATCTGATCAAGGGTTGACTTTCTGGACAAGACAGTGCAAAATCAGGGCATCTGAGGCCCCCAATGACCCAACCAATGGGTGATCTTCATCATTTTGAGTGTATATGATCTTTATGTGATCATGGAAGAAGGTTGAAGTTTATAGAAATCAAGAATTTGGAAGTTTTGCAAATGTTGACTTTTTGGGCATAGTTGACTTTTCAAGAATGCATCATTTTAGGTCATTTTTCAAGCCTTGATTTTTGATCCAAAAATGCTTCAAATGGAAAAACTTTGGTCATGAAAGTTGTAGATCTCATCTTTCCCTTTTCAAAAAGTACAAGAACATGATCAAGCTCTTCTTGGATCAAAAGTTATGGTGTGACAAAGTTGGCTAAAATCATTGATTTTCAAGGCATGCTTCAAATGGAAATTTTGCAAGATCATGAACCAAAGCCCAATGTGACTTCTAATTCACTCCAAACCAGTATGCAAACATCCTCTAAGTCATAAAATTCAGAATGAACCAAGAATGCCCATGGTTTTATGGTTGGTTGGACAAAGAAATCACATGTGAACCAAAAAGCCACAAGTTGCAAAACTCATGATCATTCTTCCTACAACTTGCTGCATTGGTTACTGCACTAAGCTAGCCTCTCACCACACCATGCTGCACCAGAACCATGCTTTGTACTTGCCTAGATCATGAGCCATACCTCACTTACACAAAAGGTGGACTTTGTGCAAAAGCAAACTTACCAATCACTATAGGCCAGGTCACATCACCTGACCTATAGGATTATAATACAATATCCCTTGGCAAGCAAAAGATATGAAGAAGCAAGGCTGAAACTCATTAATATAACACATTCACAAAAACACACCAAGCTGCAAGTTGCTTCGAATCTCTCTGCCCAGACTTCAAACACTCAAACCATTTTCACCATTCAACTGATCACACTTCATAGACCTCAAAACCACCAAGAGCCTGGCCTGAAACAAGCAAGAACATCCCACTGCCATTCTTCACCTCATTTTGCAGTTTCCTTCGAAACTCTCACCATAGCTCACAAACATACCAACAAACACCACAGACCTTCTCCATTCACCCTCAGGATCACAAACAACCCCTCACAATGACCTGAAAGTGCCAGAATCACCATAGCCATTTCTGACTGAGCTTGAGCAGGAGCTGTCGAAACTCATTATCCAGCCAACATAAACTCTTCTTGAGCATTCAAACATCATCTGGAGAGCAAGTGGAGTGGTTTGCACTGAAAGAAGAGGCCAGAAAGTCATCCGGTTGAAAGCTCCAAATCTCAGGTAGCTTGAAATTTATTTTTCCAGAAATCGTTTTTCATGTTATAAATTTGTTCCTTATGTTTCACTGAATGTCCTGGTGTTTTTAGTTTTTGAAATGGCTTTGAAATGAATGTTTAATTAGCTTCTGAAACCTGCGTGCCCTAGATTTTGTTTTGTTCGATTCATGGATTTGAGGAAGAAGAAATTTGTTTTGACTTAGGGTTTTAGTTCAGGGGATCATGGGAATCATTTTGGTGTGCTTGGGTTTCATTTTTGTTACGATTTGAGGGAGTTGGGAGTTTTTCAGGGGGGATGCTGGCCGGAGAAGACGACCGGAAGTCTTCTCCGGCCACCTGAGAGTGATTATGCCCTAATTATGTAATTAATTCCAGTTTGAATTTGAGCCGTAGATGGCCTTTGACTTGTTGACTTCCCTCCAGTTTGGATGGCTCAGATCATTTCGTTTGCCCTAATCCACTTAATTAGTTTTAATTAATTCGTAATTAAATTAATTTGGCCAGAGTGAATCCACACCCTTCATTTGCGCGCTGGTCAACAGATTCAAATCCAGAGTGCATCTCAGCCTTCCATTTGGTTTACTTTCATTTTTATTTGTTTTTAATTCATTTTATTGCATTAAACTTGCATAATTATTTTAAAATAGCAAAAAATGCATGAAAATTATGAAACTTTTTTCCTTTGAGTTTTATTAATTTTCATTTCACAAAAATATTTTTATTTTATTTTTTATCATTAAAAAAGCATTTTTAAATATTTAAAAGATTATTTTTAATTAATTAATGGGAATTAATTAATTAAAAATACTTTTAGGTATTTAAAAATTACAAAAAAATTCATGAAATGTTCTAAGACATTTAGAAACATTGTCCAATCTTCAAACCAAATTTCTTTTTTGATCTTGATGCATTTTAAGAATTTTTCATTGAATTAAATCATTTTTGGTGCATTATTTTGATCATAAGTTCAAAAATTCATTTCTGCCTATTTGAGAAGAGTTGGACATTGATTCTTTTTGCATTGCATTGTGTTTAGCATGTAGTTCCTAGGATTAAATGGCCTTGATTTGATTCCTCATTTTCAATTTGTTTGACATTTCTTTTGTTTAGGAACCCTAAAAACCCTAATAACTTAGAAAATTCATATCTTGAGATTGGTTAAGAGTTGAGACCTCCCCTTTGGACTTTGGCTTAGCATAGGTTTAGGGTTTCTTTGGGTGGCATTTTCCATTTTTTATCTTAGGGTTTGCTTCTGTTTTGGGTTTTTGTTTGTTGTTTGATCCATAAACCCTAATTTGGGCTTTCATTTGCATCCCTCTTGCATTCTCTTGCATAACATGACTTGTCTTAGCATTCCATGCCTCCATTTGATTCATTTGACATCTTAAGACACATAGGAAGCATGTTTGATCATTGCATCACATATTTGCCATGTCATTTGCCTTGTATGCTTCATAACTTTCCATGCTTATCCATGCTTCTTAGCTTGCATCATTTGCATCCATAACCTTGTATGAACATCTCCATGTCTTGCCTCATGTTTGCAGCACCTCATAACATCATAATCATCATCAACATGCTTCTGGTTTTTCTTAGCATCATACCATTTCATCTCATCTTGCATTGCATTGCATTTCTTTCTAACATTTCAGGTGGTAAGTAAACTTGGGAAGTGAATTTGCCTTCACTTCTCATAACTTTTCTTTTCATCTCTCTTGCATCCATTGCTGCATTCCTATATGTGTTTGAGATTGAGCTTGCTCATTCTTGTTCCTCCCACTTTCTTTCTTCAAGTGACTTGACTTCTTGAATGAAGCAAGTCACTTTGCTTCTTTTGATCTTGTTCATCTGCTTCCTGGTGGTTCTCTTTGAAGATTGCTCTTGAAAACCACACAAACCTTAGGAACAACCATGTATGACAATGATTAGGGTTTTGATTAGTCTCCCCTCTTAGTTTTACCTTTGTGTCTCTTTTGAGTCTTCTCTTCTCATCTCATAACCAGGGACTAAACCCTAAAGGCTTTAAGGCTTTGTGATTAAGCTTATGCCTGCATCCTTCTCTTGGGATGGAGTGTATAACTTTAATCCTAAGTGTTAAACCCTAAATGTGTTTAACTCCATTAATCAATTCACTTAATAATCATCAAGACATCACACTTGTAACTTGGGCCTTGCATTAGGGTTCTAATTCTTCCTTAATTGGTTAAGAAGGACTAACCCTAGTGTTAATGGACAAGTCCCCCTCAAGTTGTCTTACAAACCCTAAAAATCACTTCTTCATCTTATCATTAACTAAAATCCACTTAATCAAAGGCTTGTTTTGTCATGATTTTAATCCCTAATCATGGATTAAGTTGAGGAGTTTTCCTCAGCTTAAACATTCTCATCTATTATCCTTCTTTTAGGATGGTGTAATGAGTCTGTTTAATCCTTGATTATGGCTTAACCTCATTACTCAACACTAAACAAAAACAACAAAAACATCTAAATAATCACAAGTAGGTTAATGATCTTAATCCTACACCAAAGGTGTTTAAGTGTGAGAATCTGACTTCACACTTAAGGTATTCTCATTACCCCCTAATCAGAGGGAAGATGTGATGAGTTTACTAAATCCATTGGTTTAGGCTTAAGCTCATTAACTTATGACAAACTTTCAAAAGCAATAAAAGACTGAAAACACAAAAACAAACAATAATCGTCTCCTCCGGGATTCTTTTCTCATCATCTTCACTCACAAACGAGAACTTGCTTCTTCCGTCTAATGCAAGACAGTTAGCACCTGAGCCAGACAGGTCATACACTTGAGCATAGACAAGTAAGCAGTTCACAAGTCAATTCATCTTTCAGTCTCTTTGGGTCGAACTACGGTGTTCTGACTTCCTCATTGCACGAGAGGATACGTAGGCATAACTTAACAGTTATCGAACAAAAGTCTCTGTATATTCCCCCTCCTTCTAGCCTCATTCTTTTAGCCTCATGATCATGAGCAGTTCTTTTTCATTCTTGCACTGACACTTTCATGCTTCATATCACTTATATACTTTACACTGACACCTGTATATCCTTTTCCAGCTCTTTGACACACAAATTGCACTGACACTACCCCTTTAAAACACAAATCATTCAAGCGTGGATCCCGTCGAGTACGGCGGACAATCTGGGTGCTAATACCTTCCCAGGTTGTAACCAACCCCCTTTCTCAGTCTCTCTGGTTCGCAACCGTCTTATCCATCTTTTTCTGGGTCTATGCAGCATTGCCTTTCCTCCGGGATAAAAATGCCTAGCTGGCGACTCTTTTCATCTCCAGTGAGTTCACGGCTGTGTGTTCTCATTGTCCCTTTCGCCGACCGTTCGCGTCTGTACCTTCATATGATATCGTTTCATTTGTCGGGAGCGACAGCTTGGCGACTCTGCTGGGGAATCTTATATTGCAACCAGGGCTTCTGGTTCTTTTTGTGGGTTCCTCCTAGCGCTTGATTGATTTGTGTTTACTGGGGTGTTATGTGCTTATTTGTGCTTGTATTTATTTTGCTTTATGTACAGTTGTTTACTGCTTTCTTTATAGCTTTGCATATTATCATACTGTTGTACTGTATTGCTGGCTGGATCTATTGTTTGCCTTGGTGGGTGGGTGATTCATTGAGAGTTAAGGTCCTATACCTGGGACCTGAGTGACACCTAGGCTAGAGTGAATCATATTCTTTCCCATTCCATTTCGGTCTGGTGCGGGAATATGAAACACGGTTCAGATATGGGTTTCTTCTTGAGAACTCTGTGTTGCAGATTTCCTGCAATGCTAGGGCTATCTGGGAAGCCTGCTAAGTCTGGATGACCTTTAGTATTGACCTTCAGAAACTGAGGTGAATTAGAGGAGGAATTGTTATGGTTATTGTAAACACTGTACCTCCGGGTTAGAAGTGTTTACACTTCTCATAATTGATCCAAGTCTGAGGATCCTTGTTTTAGAACACCACCTGTAAGGGGGTTGGGATGTTTACAGGTTTGCAGGTACCTTGACCTCAGAATACCTTGTTACTTTGATTGTTTAAGAATACTCCAATTTGGGACAGTTCTTGTGATTCTAAAACCCTGGACATGTGGCTCTTTATTTGAGTCCCCCACCTTGGTTACTGGATTTATAGACCTCCAACTGGAATTCTTGAACATACTTGGATCTATATCAGGGCATTTTGATCAGATCCAGCTCAGTCACAGACCCTTGCATTTCATTTGCATACATACTCATTGCATCATATTGACATTTGCTTATTTGTGTTTCAGGGTATCCATCTTCATCTGGTTTTGGTTTTGACCCCATCTTCAGTTTTGACCTGCCTTCATCAGCACTTGCTACCAGCTATCTATTCCAGCCAATCAGTGGCCCTTCTCTTCAGTATCTTCATCAACATTTGTCATCATGGCTCCAAAGAAAAGCAACATCACCTATCACTTCTTCCAGCCAGACTTATCAGACATCAGGAGGATCCAAACCCTGATCACTCCAGATCACATACCTTTGTTCAGGGAGCATTATGGGGATATACTTGACATGGTTATGGATCTGGACCCTTCACAGAGAAGCCTGATCCATACCTGTATTCAGTTTTATGACCCCCCATTGAGATGTTTCACCTTTCAAGACTTTCAGTTGGGCCCTCTGTTAGAAGAATACTCATCATTGGTTGGTTTGCCTATCAGGGGTGGAATCCCTTTCAACCCTGAGATGGTCTTTCCTGCTAATGGAGAAGTAGCAAAAGCTTTGCATCTGGAACCTGTTTTGGTTGAGCAGCATATGACCTCTAAAGCTGGAATCCTTGGTTTTCATCTGGACTTCTTAATTTCTCAAGCTAGTCTAAAGGCTTCCCTGGGGGAGTGGAAAGTTGTTTGTGCTTTGTTGGCCCTAAGCGTATATGGAATTGTGTTGTTTGCAGATGAGCCTCGATTCATTAGCAAGAATGCAATCCATCTGTTCATCTTGAAGAACCCAGTGCCAACTTTATTGGGGGATCTTTACTATTCAGTGCATCAGAGGAATGAGAAGCAGAGGGGAAGGTTAGTGAGGTTTTGTGCTCCATTGTTTCACACTTGGCTTCTCAGGCACCTACCCAGGACAGACGCATTTTTAAACCCTCATCAGCAGAGCAACTGGGCTAAAAGACTCACTGTTCTAACTTCAGCAGATATCAGATGGTGCACTCAGAGCACCAAGGGCAGGGATATCATCACCAGCTGTGGACATTTTCCCAATGTGCCTTTGATAGGAGTTAAGGGTAGTATCAATTACAATCCTCTGCTGTTCAGAAGGCAACTGGGCTATGCACTGGTTCACACTCCTAGGGCACAGGACTTGGTGGAGACCCTTTATTGTGAGAACAAGATTAGTTTGGCTGTTGTTAGGCAGGCTGCCTGGGCCTGGGACAATGTTCAAACCAAGGGAGTCACCATTCTGAGGAAGTGTAATAATGTGGCATCAGCACAGTATTATGAGTGGTCCCGTGCCAGGGCCCAATTCTCTGGAATGCCCTTTACCATAGAAGACGTGCCTGAGTCATCTTCAGCACCACCCCCTGCCACCATCAGTTTAGAAGAGTTTGAGAGCTTGAAGGAAAGGAATGAGAAGCTAACCCAGGCTTTGCAGAAGACCCTTCGGGAGAGGAGTGAAGGTATAAGGGAGATTGAGAGATTGGAGAAGTTGAGAGTGGAGCATTTGACTAAGATTGAGAAGTCTGGGGATTATATCAAAAAGTCTAAGGCTGGAGAACAAATCCTGAAGAATGCTTGCAAAGAAGCCCAGTTCCAGAGAGCAAGGACAGACTTGTACTTGAAGGAGAGTCAAGCCCGGTGGGTCAGGATCACCGAGGCTCGTACCCTGGAAGACAAGAGAGTTCAAGACAAGATGGAGCAACTGGAAGCTAGTGCAAAAGGACAGCAAGAAGCCCTGGCAGCAGCCCAGAGGGAGATATCAGAGCTAAAGATCAAAGCGGGGGTGAAGAGGTCAAAAGACCAAACTCAGCACAAGAAGCTCACTACAGCTGTTACAACCCGGAACCTCCTTATCCGGAATCTCACGGAACGCCCGGCTGATCCTGTGACCGAAGCACTTCTCAAGGAAGTTCGTGAGGATGAGTTTGGTCTTGGTGTTTGACCATTTGCTTGTTGTTGTTTCTTTTCTATGTACTTTTACTTTTTTGTGATGTATTTTGACCCCTTAGGGGGCTTGTGTTGTAAAATGAACAAGTTGTATTATTCCACCTTTTGTAATGTATTTGTGTTAGTTTGCTTCATCTGAGCTTTCATCAAGCAACAACAACAGCATCCTCAACCGTCCGCACCGTTATCCAACCCGAAACAACCTTCCGGGAATTCAGATGGATCAGATGCAGCAGGACCTTACTGAGGTCAGAAATCAAATGGCAAATGAAAGGCTAGAGATGCGGAATCAAATGACTCAGTTTATGGAAGTTATGAACAACATGGCTCAGAGCCAGGAAAGATTGAGGGCCATGGTGGAAAGGCAGAATCAAGAGGATCCACATATAGGGACTGCCGGTACCAGTAACAATGAAAGGGTACAACCTCACGTCAACCCTCCGGTATTTGGGCCACACCTCCATCCTGAGGTCAATATTCCAGCAAATGTTCAAGGGACTGCCACCGCAGCCAGGGTACTTCAAGAGGATCCTCAGGAGGACCAGTTTACAGTAATGGGTGCTGGGGAAGAAGCTTATGATAGGAGATTGGATGAGATAGCTGAGAAGTTGAGGTCCTTAGAATCTCAAAACTCTTTGGGCTTCGACGTCATGGACATGGGCTTGGTAGACGGGGTCAGGATCCCCCATAAGTTCAAACCTCCATGTTTTGAAAAGTATAATGGGACTTCTTGTCCTCGAACCCATCTACAATCTTTTCTCGGGAGATTAAAAGCTTATACCATGGACGAGAAATTGTGGATGTTCTATTTCGAAGACAGCTTAACTGGAGCGTCGAGAGAATGGTACTCTCACTTGACAAGGGCAACTATTAGATGCTGGAAGGACCTGGCAGAGGCCTTCATCAGACAGTATCAGTATAACTTAGACATGGCACCCAACAGGACCCTCCTAATGGGAATGTCACAGTCGTCAAGGGAAAGTTTCCGAGAATATGCACAGAGATGGAGGCAGCTGGCTGCTGCTGTTCAACCACCTATGTCTGAACGGGAAATGGCAGATATGTTTATGAACACTCTCCAGGGAACGTATATTGACAGGTTGGCTGCTTTCTCTTCCACTAGCTTCGCAGATGTTGTCATAGCCGGGGAGAGGATTGAAAGCTTGTTAAAAATGGGAAAGATCTCAGACAACGGTGCAAGTTCGTCCAGTAGTACAAGAAAGCCTTTTGCAGGCCCGAGAAGAACTGGCGAGACCAATGCCATCCATCCAAACAGGGGCAGGACCCAGTATGTTCAGAGGTCAATAGCAGCAGTCACCATCCCTGCTCCAGCTCATCCTCAGCCAGTCTATCAACCTCCTCAACAAAACTATCAGCCGCAACCTCAGTACCACCAACAAAATCAGTATCCTCCAAGAAATTACAACAACAGCAACACCAACAATAACAGCCAGCAAAGGCCATTCCAACAAAGGCCATCTCAAGCTAACAGAGTGATTGATCCGATCCCAATGCCATATGCTACCTTGCTGCCACAACTTCTGAAACTCAACCTGGTTGAGCTAAGAACGTTGGCACCTCCGGATCCCAACAGTCTACCCAGGAACTATGACTCCAACGCTAGGTGTGCTTTTCATTCCAACGCACCTGGCCACAGCACAGAAAAATGTAGGGCTCTGCATATGAAGGTACAAGACCTGGTAGACTCCAAGGCTCTGAATTTCGCACCACCACCCAATGTCAATAAGAACCCGATGCCAAACCACGGCGGTCCCCGGATTAACGCTATTGAAGAAGACAGGCCGTCTTATTTAATAACCAGTGTGGGACAGATCAGGACGCCATTGGTAGAAATCAAGGCTCAGCTCTTGGAATGTCAAATGTTCCCGGGATGTGAGTTGGGTTGTGCTTACTGCAATATCTCAGTAAATGGGTGCGATAATTTGAGGAATGGCATTGACAGCCTTATTCAGAGTGGCCTGCTACAGATCACTACATCATTTCCAACAAACCCAGCAACTTCATCAGCAACGGTTTCAGAACCTCCTACAACTGCAGCAACTATTGTTCCCGACAATTCATCAGCAACATCAACAAGTACTTCATCTGTCCTCTCAAATGATCAGTTTTCAACAGTTTCTCCTGCTACAACTTCAGCTTCACTCCATTTCGAACC
Organism: Lathyrus aphaca; assembly: GCA_963966055.1. NCBI lineage: Eukaryota > Viridiplantae > Streptophyta > Magnoliopsida > Fabales > Fabaceae > Lathyrus > Lathyrus aphaca. Next base: position 127,447,074 of record OZ014520.1, on the reverse strand, counting down.
TCCTACAACAACAACATCCTTTCTTCCGCCAATGTCTCCTACAACTCCAGCAACAAATCATGAAGATGTCTCTACTGTCACAATATTTTATGATCCTGAGAACAACTCTGCCTACCATTCAGAAGGTGCTGCTCCCACCAGAGCACCAGTTACAATCTTTTACGATCCACAAACAATTACAGTCCCTTCAGCAGCAACAATCAGCCCAGTCACTGTCACGGTGCCTGGACCAGTACCATATGAAAGCAATAGGGCCATCCCTTGGCACTATGGCTCTGACGTGTACTGCGAAGGAAAAAGAATCACTCTTGAAACATCAACACCTGCACCACAAGTAGATAATGTGGGGGGAGGCGGAGGCTTCACTCGGAGCGGACGTCTCTTTGCTCCACCAATTCAAAGACCTACTGCCGAAGCAGAAGCTGCTGCCAAGGCAAAAGGAAAGAGCCCGGTGCAGGAAGATCAAGCTGCTAAAGAAGCCTTGAAAACACCATTCGATCAAGAAGTTGATGAGTTTATGAGGATCATCAAAAAGAGTGATTACAAAATTGTGGATCAACTTCACCAAACGCCATCCAAAATCTCTATCCTCTCACTGCTTATGTGCTCCGAAGCCCATCGGAATGCACTACTCAAAGTCCTGCACGCAGCTTACGTGCCTGAAGAGATTACTGTCAACCAGTTGGAAACCGTGGTTGGAAATGTTACTGCTAGCAATGGGCTAGGGTTCACCAATACTGACTTGACAGCGGACGGCCGCAACCACAACAAAGCCTTGCACATAACCATGGAATGCAAAGGAGCTGTCCTTTCTCATGTGCTGGTAGACACAGGTTCATCCCTTAATGTCTTACCAAAGAAGGCTCTGGTGAAGTTAGAATATGATGGATTGGCATTGAGACCCAGCAACCTGGTAGTAAGGGCCTTCGATGGTTCTAAGAGATCGGTTCTGGGCGAGATCGAGCTGCCTGTGACAATTGGCCCACAGACCTTTAAAACTATCTTTTATGTGATGGACATTCAGCCCGCCTACAGCTGTTTGTTGGGTAGACCCTGGATTCACGCCGCCGGCGCAATAACGTCTACCCTTCACCAAAAGTTAAAATTTGAGTGGGAAGGCCAAGTTGTCACAATCTGTGGAGAGGAGGACATTTTTGTCAGCCACCTGGCAACCTATAAGTACATTGAAATGGATGGGGAGATCCATGAAACAATGAGCCAGGGGTTTGAAGCTTTGAATGTGAATGAAGCATCTGCTGTATCTGGTACTCCAATGTCATCTTACCAACAAGCCCGGAAGGTTGTTGAGGAAGGAACTGCCCTGGGCTGGGGCAAAGTTTTAGCTGTGGAGGAGAAGAAAGACAAATTTGGGTTGGGTTACAAACCAACTCAACATCAAGCAAAGGCTGCTGGAGAGCCTGGTTTTGTCAGTGGGGGGATGCTTACCCCCGATGCTATCAACTGTCTGGAAGACGAGCTGGAAGAGGAGCGCAATCTGGAGAATTGGATTCGTCCGAAGATCCCGGGGAGCAGTGTCTCGAACTGGTCTTCCCAGGAAATTATAAGAGTTACTCGATCAGAGTAATTATTATTTCATGTATTTTATAAGCATGCATCAAAGTCTTGCATCTTGCCCAAGATGACAAGACTCATTTTGTAATCGGGCCATCTGTACTTTTTTGTGCAAACAAGATCAATTAATGAAATATCAGACATCTTTTTGCAAAAGCGTCTTTTTCTTTTCGTTCACTGTTTTTCCATTTTTTCTTTTTGTACAAAAAATAAATGGCAGTGTTTTCAAAATGACAACTTTATTTCACTTTTCTAAATAAGACTAAAATCAGATCACTAAAATGAACAACTTAACCCTTGCAGAGAGTGCCTTCCTGACAGCACCGACAACAGCACGGCTATGACATCGTATGACTTTGACAATCCGATCAATCAAGCTGATGAAGGGGTTGAAGAAGAATATGAGCTTCCTGAAGAGCTAGCCAGGTTGTTAAGACAAGAGGAAAAGGTTATTACCCCTCACCAGGAGGAGGTTGAAGTGATCAACCTTGGTACAGATGAAGACGTGAAAGAGGTCAAAATCGGGGCCTGCCTGCAAGACTCAGTAAAAGGACAGCTGATTGACCTGCTTCGAGAGTATGTAGATGTGTTTGCTTGGTCATACCAAGACATGCCAGGGTTGGATACCGATATCGTTGTGCACAAGCTGCCTTTGAGAGAAGAGTGCCCACCGGTTAAACAGAAACTGCGCCGAACTCGTCCAGATATGGCTATGAAAATCAAGGAGGAGGTACAAAAGCAGTGGGACGCCGGGTTCCTTGCTGTGACTAGCTATCCGCCGTGGGTTGCTAACATAGTACCTGTGCCTAAGAAAGACGGCAAAGTAAGAATGTGTGTTGATTACCGGGATCTGAACAGAGCCAGCCCGAAAGATGACTTCCCTCTACCTCACATTGATGTATTGGTTGATAACACGGCTCAGTTCTCGGTATTCTCCTTCATGGATGGATTTTCAGGATACAACCAGATTAAAATGTCACCTGAAGACATGGAGAAGACAACCTTCATCACACCCTGGGGCACGTTCTGCTACAAAGTAATGCCATTTGGGCTCAAGAATGCCGGTGCAACGTATCAACGGGCTATGGTGACACTATTCCACGATATGATCCACAAGGAAATCGAGTGTTATGTGGATGACATGATTGCCAAGTCCCTTACAGAGGAGGATCACCTGGTGAATCTGCTCAAGTTATTCAAGCGTCTGAGAAAGTATCAACTGAAGTTGAACCCCAACAAATGCACATTCGGGGTGCGATCTGGTAAGCTGCTGGGTTTTATTGTAAGCGAGAAAGGGATTGAAGTTGACCCTGATAAAGTCAAAGCCATTCAAGAGATGCCTGCACCGAAGACAGAGAAAGAAGTTAGAGGGTTCTTAGGTCGATTGAACTACATCTCACGGTTCATATCTCACCTTACGGCAACCTGTGAACCCTTGTTCAAGCTATTAAGAAAAGAACAGACGGTCAGGTGGAACGAAGACTGCCAAAGGGCTTTTGACAAGATCAAGGAATATCTGCAAGAACCTCCAATCCTCATGCCGCCAGTTGAAGGAAGACCTCTGATAATGTACTTGACAGTATTAGAAGAGTCAATGGGGTGTGTGCTGGGCCAGCATGACGAGTCTGGTCGAAAAGAGTATGCAATATACTACCTAAGCAAAAAGTTTACCGACTGTGAACAACGTTATTCACTGCTCGAGAAAACTTGTTGTGCTTTAGCGTGGGCTGCTCGCCGACTAAGGCAGTATATGTTGACCCACACTACCTTACTGATCTCAAAGATGGACCCAGTCAAGTACATATTTGAGAAGCCAGCTCTTACTGGACGGGTTGCAAGATGGCAAATGATCCTTACAGAGTATGACATCTAATACACATCTCAGAAAGCCATCAAAGGCAGTGTATTGTCTGAATATCTTGCTGAGCAACCCATTGATGACTACCAGCCTATGAGGTTTGACTTCCCTGATGAAGACATCATGTTCATTAAATCAAAAGATCATGAAGAGCCTATTCACACTGAAGGGCCTGACCCGGAAAGAGAATGGACTATGATGTTTGATGGGGCTGTTAACATGAATGGTCGTGGTGTTGGTGCAGTACTTATTACACCCAAAGGAGTTCACATGCCTTTCTCGGCAAAACTCACTTTCAACTGCACTAACAACGAAGCTGAATACGAAGCTTGCATTATGGGTCTTGAGGAAGCCATTGACCTCAGGATCAAGACATTGACCGTATTCGGAGATTCAGCTTTGGTAATCAATCAGACCAACGGAAAATGGTACACCCACCAAGATCATCTGATACCTTACAGGGATTACACAAGAAGGTTATTTACTTTCTTCACAACAGTCAAGCTTGAGTATATCCCTCGGGACGAGAATCAGTTTGCAGATGCTCTTGCTACCATTTCTTCCATGATCAAAGTTCAAGCTACTAACGTTGTACCTCAGATTTCAGTATCGAGACTTGATAGACCAGCATATGTATTCGCAGCAGATGTTGTCAAAGATGATAAGCCTTGGTTCCATGATATTAAGTGCTTCTTGGAGAATCAAACATACCCACCTGGGGCATCTTCCAATGATAAGAAGACTTTGAGAAGGCTAGCTGGTAGTTTCTTCCTGAATGCTGATGGGTCTTTATACAAGAGGAACTTTGATATGGTACTCCTCAGATGTGTTGACAAGACGGAAGCAGATTTATTGATGCATGAAGTGCACGAAGGCTCCTTTGGTACCCATGCTGGAGGGCATGCCATGGCCAAGAAGTTGTTAAGATCAGGCTATTATTGGATCACAATGGATGCAGACTGTTGTGCTTACGCCAGAAAATGCCATAAATGCCAGATTTATGCAGATAAAGTGCATGTGCCTCCAAATCCTTTGAACCTAATGTCTTCACCCTGGCCCTTCGCTATGTGGGGCATTGACATGATTGGTAAGATTGAGCCGACTGCTTCAAACGGCCACAGATTCATCCTGGTCGCCATTGACTATTTCACTAAGTGGGTTGAAGCAGCCTCGTATGCAAACGTCACAAGGCAAGTGGTAGCCCGATTCCTAAAGAGAGATGTCATCTGTCGGTACGGAGTGCCCGAGCGAATCATTACTGATAATGGTTCCAATCTCAACAACAAGATGATGGCTGAGTTATGCCGGGACTTCAAGATCCAACATCACAATTCTTCTCCTTACAGGCCAAAGATGAATGGCGCTGTTGAGGCAGCAAATAAGAATATCAAGAAGATTGTGCAGAAGATGGTAGTCACCTACAAAGACTGGCATGAAATGCTGCCATTTGCCTTGCATGGGTATCGCACATCAATCAGGACATCCACTGGGGCAACACCGTATCAGCTTGTTTATGGTATGGAAGCGGTCCTACCGGTTGAAGTTGAATTACCCTCGCTGCGGGTACTAATGGATGTTAGACTGAGCGAAGCAGAGTGGGTCAGGGCCCGTTACGAGCAACTGAGTCTGATCGAAGAGAAAAGATTGGCTGCAATCTGTCATGGACAATTGTATCAGAAAAGAATGAAGAGAGCCTTCGATCAGAAAGTCAGGCACCGAGAGTACCAAGTAGGAGATCTTGTGCTGAAGAGAATCCTCCCTCCTCATACAGACCACAGGGGCAAATGGACTCCTAATTATGAAGGGCCATTCGTGGTAAAGAAAGTTTTCTCGGGTGGAGCACTGATGCTCAGCACCATGGATGGTGAAGATTTTCCATCCCCTGTGAATTCAGATGCAGTTAAAAAATACTTCGCATAAAATGACCCGCTGGACATAAAAACAGAATGTAAGTCCAGGCAAAAATAGGGCATCCCGGCGAGTCAAAAACAGAATAAAAGACTCGGGCAAAAATAAGGGAAACAAATAAAAAATGTACACCCGCTGAGTTGAAAAGCCGCATTGGGAAACCCAGGCAAAAATGGGTATCCTGATGGATTGAAAACCCGAAAGGGCGATCTATGCAAAATAAGGGAATAAGCGAACAACTGCATTCTGAATTCGTCTGTATCACTTGCAACTTGGAAAACTCCAACAAAATCAAGCTTCAATCAGAATCAGCCTTTTTCAGAAAGCAAGACGAGAAGAACGTCATTGTCATACGAGTCATAGCAGGAGAGGAAGCTCCTTAAAGCGTCGTCAACACCGCCAGCATTTTGTTTCTCAATTTGTAACAATCTCCTCATTTCAGGAGATATGTTTCTTTGGCTGTATCTTGCCAATTCAGGGCATTTGAATTAATAAAATCAGATTTTTCAGTCATGTCTCGTTTTGTACATTTTTCATTTTTTGCAAAAGATGTCTGATATCTTGAAAGAACATTGATTGCATAAGAATACGGATGTTTGTCACTAATAATAAAACACATGCTTGCAGGAAGTATACTTACTCTTGAGAGTGCTTAACTCCTATGACGGAATCCAGTAAAGGATACCTCGGGACCTTTTGTGCGTCTCCTTATCTTTGCAGGATTGCAGGTATCCAGAACGCAACCTGGGGCATGCAAGTCACGTCTCGGCAAGCTGGCGAATCATTATCAACTCGGTCTATATTCCACGTGGCACTGGAAGGGGCCCATTTCCCCAGCGAAGTTGCCAAATCAGCACACACTCAATCTCAGCATCTGAAATGCTCTATCCCCAGCTGAGTTGCCTCTCATAATTCCCCATCCGAGTTGCCATTTCATCCTCAGCTGAGTACAGGAGTCAGGGAATCATCTCCCCACAGAATCCTCAGCCGCTACTCAGAAGAGCAACGCCTGAAGAAGTCACAACAGAGTACAAAAGGCTTCTACAAACCCCAGTTGGGTCCTATATTACGAGGATATGTCAACCAGTGACCTATATCCCCAAGCAGATACATCATTAGATCTACCACTGATCTCATTCCCAGCTGGGAGGTCCATTTCAAGCAGATCAGCCGGAGATCTTCGCAGCAGCGGGATCCGAATCCCAGTTTGTTACCTGTGCATAACCATAGCATTCGCATCATATTATCCCCCCAGAGCGTAGCATTCCGTCTAATACGGAGCATTACGGCAAAAAAGAAAAAAATCAAATACATAGCATAATCATAAGTCATGTGGTGAATCGTACACTTGTGAATAATAATGACGATCCGTCAATATACAGAATACTTTCTTCAAAAATCCCCACCAGAGTCCCAGCAAAAGCAGTTGCCTCACAAATCACAAACACCAGTATATATTTCCTTTTTTTGACACCCGTCCGTGTCATCACTTCCCCAAACAGGTTGCCTGAATACACTTTACAAACAAATCACCCGTATTACAGATACTTCCTGACACCCGTCCGTGTCAAACCACTAGCAGAAAGCCAAAGACATCATCTTTGCACTCACCTATACTTGTATATCTACACTTTCTCGACACCCGTCCGTGTCATATCCCCAGCGCAGTCGCTTACACTTCTACAGCCCATATACTTGTTGATAATGATATACTTATCTCTCTTGACACTCGTCCGTGTCACTCTCCCCAACAGATAAACACTCATCTATATATACTTACTACTCATGATTACACTTATACAGATACTCGTCCGTATCTTGTATACACCATCACTCATATCCCCACAGATTCGACAGTAGTCCTTGTTCTTTGTTAACCAGTTGGTACTCGTCCGTACCATCATCTCAGAACATTGCGTCTAGTGTTTGTTTCTACATGATACTCGTCCGTATCATAGTCCTAAGGATGCCCGTCCGCATCTTTAATCCATACACCGTGTCAAACACTTATGTCTTCTTGAATATAGATACTCGTCTGTGTCTACTATTCCCCAGAAGGATTCTTTCAGAAGCGACACTCGTCCGTGTTCTTTGTTAACCAGTTGATACTCGTCCGTATCATCATCTCTGAACATGTGTCAGTTTGTTTCTACGTGATACTCGTCCGTATCATAGTCTTAAGGGTGCTCGTCCGCATCTTTAATCTATACAAATACCAAACACTTATACCTTTTGTTTCTTGGATGTAAACGCTCGTCCGTGTTTACTATATCCCCAGTAGATCGCAAACGAATTTTCCTTTTTTATCTGACACTCGTCCTGTGTCACGATAAACCCTGAGAGCAGCCGTACCCTGCTGAGTGGTCGTCCTCCACTTCTTGGTGGTCGTCCTCCATCATGCTCATCCGATGGCCGTCCCCATCGTTGTTTTAGCAGCCGTCCCCTGCTAGGTGGTCGTCCTCCACCTTTTGATGATCGTCCTTCATCATTTTTATCCAATGACCGTCCCCATTGTTGATTTTGGTTATCTGGCATTCGTCCTATGTCATGAGAAACCTCGAGAGCAGCCGTACCCTGCTGAGTGGTCGTCCTCCACTTCTTGATGGTCGTCCTCCATCATGCTCGTCCGATGGCCGTCCCCATCGTTGACCTTTTCTATCCGATGGCCGTCCCCATCGTTGATATTTTCGGCAGCCGTACCCTGCCAGGTGGTCGTCCTCCACCTTTGATGGCCGTCCCCATCATATTCCTTTTATCCCCAACAGAGCAGCCGTCCCCTGCTAGGTGATCGTCCTTCACCTTTGATGGCCGTACCCCATCATCTGTTTATTTCATTTATTCTTTAACCCGATGGTCGTCCCCGTCGTGGTCCCTTTTCTTTTTTAGCCCGATGGCCGTCCCCATCAGTGGTTACTTTGCTTTATGAACTTGATGGCCGTCCCTGTCATGTTTCATCAATCCCCCAGAGAATTTTACAACTTTACCTCAATGGCCGTCCCCATCGTAATACTTCATTTTTCCCAGCTAGTCGGCCGTCCCCGTCTTAGCTTTACCTTTTATCCCCCGCATGTCGGCCGTCCCCGTCATTGCTTTAGCACTTTCCCAGCATGTCGGCCGTCCCCGTCATAGCTGTTTACCCAGCAGTCGTCCTCTGCTCGACGGTCGTCCTCCGTCGCCCACACTTTACAATATACTTTATTTTTCTTTACAATCTATATCCCTTTTCTTCTTCATTCTGTGAGTGCAAATTTTGGACTGTCTTTAGTATTCAACCACAAGTTATCTTGTTTGCCTGTTAAGCCGTTGCTCACAACCTGCACAGCTAACTCATGTTTGAATAGGGGCAGCTGTAAACACCCCAAATTTGCCCTCACCCATTCACACCATGGCTTGTGATCATCTCATATGCATAAACACCATCATATCATCTCACATCTCATTTTTGATTCACTGCATAGATTCTAAGTCATCTGCACCTAGGATTGTGATCTGAGCAATCCAAGGGCATCTTGAGCCACTTCAAAGGGATCCATATGTGTTCAAGTATCATATTACATCCTCTCAAAGTCAAAAATGCAAAAGAATCACAAGAACTAGGATTGGAGTGGATGCAGAGCCAGGATTGACTGCACAGTTGACCTAAAATTAGGGTTTTGGTTTCAGAGGCCATAACCCCAAATTTTTTGGTCATTCTTGTTTCCATTGGTCTCTATATGGTATAGGGAGTATGCATATCAATTTTCATGAAGAAATTCCATGGGGAAGTCATCTGATCAAGGGTTGACTTTCTGGACAAGACAGTGCAAAATCAGGGCATTTGAGGCCCCCAATGACCCAACCAATGGGTGATCTTCATCATTTTGAGTGTATATGATCTTTATGTGATCATGGAAGAAGGTTGAAGTTTATAGAAATCAAGAATTTGGAAGTTTTGCAAATGTTGACTTTTTGGGCATAGTTGACTTTTCAAGAATGCATCATTTTAGGTCATTTTTCAAGCCTTGATTTTTGATCCAAAAATGCTTCAAATGGAAAAACTTTGGTCATGAAAGTTGTAGATCTCATCTTTCCCTTTTCAAAAAGTACAAGAACATGATCAAGCTCTTCTTGGATCAAAAGTTATGGTGTGACAAAGTTGGCTAAAATCATTGATTTTCAAGGCATGCTTCAAATGGAAATTTTGCAAGATCATGAACCAAAGCCCAATGTGACTTCTAATTCACTCCAAACCAGTATGCAAACATCCTCTAAGTCATAAAATTCAGAATGAACCAAGAATGCCCATGGTTTTATGGTTGGTTGGACAAAGAAATCACATGTGAACCAAAAAGCCACAAGTTGCAAAACTCATGATCATTCTTCCTACAACTTGCTGCATTGGTTACTGCACTAAGCTAGCCTCTCACCACACCATGCTGCACCAGAACCATGCTTTGTACTTGCCTAGATCATGAGCCATACCTCACTTACACAAAAGGTGGACTTTGTGCAAAAGCAAACTTACCAATCACTATAGGCCAGGTCACATCACCTGACCTATAGGATTATAATACAATATCCCTTGGCAAGCAAAAGATATGAAGAAGCAAGGCTGAAACTCATTCATAAAACACATTCACAAAAACACACCAAGCTGCAAGTTGCTTCGAATCTCTCTGCCCAGCCTTCAAACACTCAAACCATTTTCACCATTCAACTGATCACACTTCATAGACCTCAAAACCACCAAGAGCCTGGCCTGAAACAAGCAAGAACATCCCACTGCCATTCTTCACCTCATTTTGCAGTTTCCTTCGAAACTCTCACCATAGCTCACAAACATACCAACAAACACCACAGACCTTCTCCATTCACCCTCAGGATCACAAACAACCCCTCACAATGACCTGAAAGTGCCAGAATCACCATAGCCATTTCTGACTGAGCTTGAGCAGGAGCTGTCGAAACTCATTATCCAGCCAACATAAACTCTTCTTGAGCATTCAAACATCATCTGGAGAGCAAGTGGAGTGGTTTGCACTGAAAGAAGAGGCCAGAAAGTCATCCGGTTGAAAGCTCCAAATCTCAGGTAGCTTGAAATTTATTTTTCCAGAAATCGTTTTTCATGTTATAAATTTGTTCCTTATGTTTCACTGAATGTCCTGGTGTTTTTAGTTTTTGAAATGGCTTTGAAATGAATGTTTAATTAGCTTCTGAAACCTGCGTGCCCTAGATTTTGTTTTGTTCGATTCATGGATTTGAGGAAGAAGAAATTTGTTTTGACTTAGGGTTTTAGTTCAGGGGATCATGGGAATCATTTTGGTGTGCTTGGGTTTCATTTTTGTTACGATTTGAGGGAGTTGGGAGTTTTTCAGGGGGGATGCTGGCCGGAGAAGACGACCGGAAGTCTTCTCCGGCCACCTGAGAGTGATTATGCCCTAATTATGTAATTAATTCCAGTTTGAATTTGAGCCGTAGATGGCCTTTGACTTGTTGACTTCCCTCCAGTTTGGATGGCTCAGATCATTTCGTTTGCCCTAATCCACTTAATTAGTTTTAATTAATTCGTAATTAAATTAATTTGGCCAGAGTGAATCCACACCCTTCATTTGCGCGCTGGTCAACAGATTCAAATCCAGAGTGCATCTCAGCCTTCCATTTGGTTTACTTTCATTTTTATTTGTTTTTAATTCATTTTATTGCATTAAACTTGCATAATTATTTTAAAATAGCAAAAAATGCATGAAAATTATGAAACTTTTTTCCTTTGAGTTTTATTAATTTTCATTTCACAAAAATATTTTTATTTTATTTTTTATCATTAAAAAAGCATTTTTAAATATTTAAAAGATTATTTTTAATTGATTAATGGGAATTAATTAATTAAAAATACTTTTAGGTATTTAAAAATTACAAAAAAATTCATGAAATGTTCTAAGACATTTAGAAACATTGTCCAATCTTCAAACCAAATTTCTTTTTTGATCTTGATGCATTTTAAGAATTTTTCATTGAATTAAATCATTTTTGGTGCATTATTTTGATCATAAGTTCAAAAATTCATTTCTGCCTATTTGAGAAGAGTTGGACATTGATTCTTTTTGAATTGCATTGTGTTTAGCATGTAGTTCCTAGGATTAAATGGCCTTGATTTGATTCCTCATTTTCAATTTGTTTGACATTTCTTTTGTTTAGGAACCCTAAAAACCCTAATAACTTAGAAAATTCATATCTTGAGATTGGTTAAGAGTTGAGACCTCCCCTTTGGACTTTGGCTTAGCATAGGTTTAGGGTTTCTTTGGGTGGCATTTTCCATTTTTTATCTTAGGGTTTGCTTCTGTTTTGGGTTTTTGTTTGTTGTTTGATCCATAAACCCTAATTTGGGCTTTCATTTGCATCCCTCTTGCATTCTCTTGCATAACATGACTTGTCTTAGCATTCCATGCCTCCATTTGATTCATTTGACATCTTAAGACACATAGGAAGCATGTTTGATCATTGCATCACATATTTGCCATGTCATTTGCCTTGTATGCTTCATAACTTTCCATGCTTATCCATGCTTCTTAGCTTGCATCATTTGCATCCATAACCTTGTATGAACATCTCCATGTCTTGCCTCATGTTTGCAGCACCTCATAAAATCATAATCATCATCAACATGCTTCTGGTTTTTCTTAGCATCATACCATTTCATCTCATCTTGCATTGCATTGCATTTCTTTCTAACATTTCAGGTGGTAAGTAAACTTGGGAAGTGAATTTGCCTTCACTTCTCATAACTTTTCTTTTCATCTCTCTTGCATCCATTGCTGCATTCCTATATGTGTTTGAGATTGAGCTTGCTCATTCTTGTTCCTCCCACTTTCTTTCTTCAAGTGACTTGACTTCTTGAATGAAGCAAGTCACTTTGCTTCTTTTGATCTTGTTCATCTGCTTCCTGGTGGTTCTCTTTGAAGATTGCTCTTGAAAACCACACAAACCTTAGGAACAACCATGTATGACAATGATTAGGGTTTTGATTAGTCTCCCCTCTTAGTTTTACCTTTGTGTCTCTTTTGATTCTTCTCTTCTCATCTCATAACCAGGGACTAAACCCTAAAGGCTTTAAGGCTTTGTGATTAAGCTTATGCCTGCATCCTTCTCTTGGGATGGAGTGTATAACTTTAATCCTAAGTGTTAAACCCTAAATGTGTTTAACTCCATTAATCAATTCACTTAATAATCATCAAGACATCACACTTGTAACTTGGGCCTTGCATTAGGGTTCTAATTCTTCCTTAATTGGTTAAGAAGGACTAACCCTAGTGTTAATGGACAAGTCCCCCTCAAGTTGTCTTACAAACCCTAAAAATCACTTCTTCATCTTATCATTAACTAAAATCCACTTAATCAAAGGCTTGTTTTGTCATGATTTTAATCCCTAATCATGGATTAAGTTGAGGAGTTTTCCTCAGCTTAAACATTCTCATCTATTATCCTTCTTTTAGGATGGTGTAATGAGTCTGTTTAATCCTTGATTATGGCTTAACCTCATTACTCAACACTAAACAAAAACAACAAAAACATCTAAATAATCACAAGTAGGTTAATGATCTTAATCCTACACCAAAGGTGTTTAAGTGTGAGAATCTGACTTCACACTTAAGGTATTCTCATTACCCCCTAATCAGAGGGAAGATGTGATGAGTTTACTAAATCCATTGGTTTAGGCTTAAGCTCATTAACTTATGACAAACTTTCAAAAGCAATAAAAGACTGAAAACACAAAAACAAACAATAATCGTCTCCTCCGGGATTCTTTTCTCATCATCTTCACTCACAAACGAGAACTTGCTTCTTCCGTCTAATGCAAGACAGTTAGCACCTGAGCCAGACAGGTCATACACTTGAGCATAGACAAGTAAGCAGTTCACAAGTCAATTCATCTTTCAGTCTCTTTGGGTCGAACTACGGTGTTCTGACTTCCTCATTGCACGAGAGGATACGTAGGCATAACTTAACAGTTATCGAACAAAAGTCTCTGTATATTCCCCCTCCTTCTAGCCTCATTCTTTTAGCCTCATGATCATGATCAGTTCTTTTTCATTCTTGCACTGACACTTTCATGCTTCATATCACTTATATACTTTACACTGACACCTGTATATCCTTTTCCAGCTCTTTGACACACAAATTGCACTGACACTACCCCTTTAAAACACAAATCTTTCAAGCGTGGATCCCGTCGAGTACGGCGGACAATCTGGGTGCTAATACCTTCCCAGGTTGTAACCAACCCCCTTTCTCAGTCTCTCTGGTTCGCAACCGTCTTATCCATCTTTTTCTGGGTCTATGCAGCATTGCCTTTCCTCCGGGATAAAAATGCCTAGCTGGCGACTCTTTTCATCTCCAGTGAGTTCACGGCTGTGTGTTCTCATTGTCCCTTTCGCCGACCGTTCGCGTCTGTACCTTCATATGATATCGTTTCATTTGTCGGGAGCGACACATAGCATTTGTGAAGCTCAAGATATAATCAAAAGACCAAAGGTTATGTTTTAGGGTTTTCACATGAACCATAATCTTACACTTTTGCAAAATGCTTCCTACAAGACTTATGTTGCTTCTAACTTGACAATTCAGTCCATACACTTCATGTACAATCCATTTGGAGCAGAATTGGATTTGGAATTACTCAAATTCATGACTTATTTCTCAATTTCATTTCAAATGACCAATTTGCAAAATACATCAAAACTTGAGAAACAAGCCACAAAATCATTTCCATTCTTAATTACACATGATGTGAAGCCAATGCATGCAGAATTCATTCCCCATAAATGTGTGAATCACAAGTTCCATGCTTACATGCATTTTTGCAAATTCCCTTCAAACTTCTTAGCACACTTCCCTTGGGTCTCTAACTCTAGTTAGGCCCAAATTAGATCATACAAAAGCCTCAGATAACCATAGTTGAAGGGGAGCTTCATCCATTATTTATTTTCACCAAAATTTGCATTTTGCTTCTTCTCTTCAAATCTCTCTCCACACAAGTGAATTTTACAAATTTTCTTCATATTCACACTCCTTGAAGATCATAGTAGCTAGATCAATCATCATTTGAATCTTTAAGCAAGGATTTCATAGGATCCGAATTTGAATTGCACTTCTTTAAATCTCAAGATTCAGACCATATATAAGCTCTTATTGCATTTATTTTGCAATTAGAGGTTCCCAAGGCTTGATCTGGAAATTAATTTGAGCTTTGCAAGTTCTCAGGTTAGTGATGAATTCTTGCTCTTAGATCTTAGTTTTTTAATGTGTGTTGAATCTCTGGATGTGGCTGAATGCATTGATGTGTTTAGAATTGATTTTGGACGTGAAACATGTTCATATTGTGAGTTTGAAAATTTCCAGATCTAAATGTTTAGCTTTGATTCTCTTAATTCATGCCTTGTTTGATGATTTGAATGTGATATTTGAGATTCTGAAGTGATTCTGCTTTGATATATGTTCTTATTTCATGTTTATGGAAATTTTTTGTTGTGGTTCGCCTGGTGACTAGAGCTTGGGCTCCGGCACCGGAAGTTGATTGCAGGTTCACCTGAGATGGAGGTTGAAGATGATGTTATGGCCCTTGGATCATTGGATATGATGATTGTATTTTTGCCAACACATTCAAAAAACATGTTCAACGTGTGTGGCTTTTAATTCTCATATTATTATTGGTGTGCACGCGTTTACATTAGTTTTAGTGTACTTTTGATATGGCGCGTTCATCTAGCTTACTTGTTTAATTGTTTGAATTGTTGTGATATGTCTGATTGATCCAAATGCATTAAGGAGTCTCATAAGTTAACCATAGACGTTTGTGGAGTGTTGACTGCACTATTGGACTGAGCCTAGGGTTTAGTGTTATTCCCACCCCCTGTTGATCCCAATATCATATTTGAACATGACTTTTGCTATTTATGCACCCCTTGCATCATTTCTCCATTTTTTATTTTATTTTCATATGTTTTACATTTTTAATTAATAAAATCATCAAAATGCATTCTAAAAATCCCTAAAAATTCATGAACTCTTTTAATATATTTAGTTAATTTTAGGAATTTGTAATTCCTGAATTCATGCATTTTTTTCATTTAATTTTTATTATTTTCTTTAATTTTTTTAAAATGGTCCCTATTTTCATACATCAACTTCAAAAATTATTTTCTCTTAGTTCTTTAAATATTTTTGAACTAATCTTTTTGTATTCATAAAAATATTTTTGTTTCATTTTTAAAACTTTTCTTAATTGCATTTAGGTCCTCCATATTTGCATTTTGGTGTTTGGTTCTTAAGTGTTCTTTCTTTGATTGTTCGAGGTCCTTCCTCTCTGAACTTTTGTATGAGCTTTTGATATGTGTTTGGTCCCTAGTTGATGACATTTGTGTTTAATTTCATAATTTTAGAATGCCTCTTGGTTGTGCTTGGTTTCTTGTGTTTGAAGAAACATTTACTTGATCATCATTTGACTTCTCTTAACCCTAATTGTATGAGGCACTTGTTCCACCATTTGAGGCCCCTTGTTTGTGTTTGAGTGACATGTTTAGAACCTTAGGAACCTTATTTGATCATTATTAGTTGCATGTGATGTATGTTGACTTTGTGTCTTGTATGTTGCATCTCATTTGACTTTTTGACCTAGTTCCTTCACATGTTTTCATCCTATACCTCTCATGATTACTTGTGTGCCTCAAACATGACCATTTTACCATCTCATCTGCATTCTCATCCATGATATGCTACTGACTCATCCATACACATCCATACTTGTATGCCATTTTGCATCATGTGCATTTTATTTCAAGTATGAAGCATTCATTCCATTATATGACTTCTTCTTACATGTTCGCTAAGTTGTATGAATTTAATTGCCATGAATATTTGCCATGATCATTTATGCATATTTAAAATCTCATATTATGCATTTTATTCTGACTTTGACCATCTCATATCATCTTTGCATCTTCTACTTTCATCTTCATCTTACTTCTTTCTTATGACATGAACATATGTACTTTTCTCCTCAACTCCCATTATGCCATGAAGTAACTCATGCATATTGGTATGTTCATATAGGATGACTTTAGGAATTTAAATGTGTTGTTTGAGTTCTGATTTTGATGTTTGTCATGTGTCTTTAGCCATGTTTGTGCATCCTTGCTTTCTTACTTCTTCTTGTGCATCTTTCTTAAACTTCTTCATCTCTTTTGTACTTCTTTGCAAGTTTGTTCGGTTATGGTTGACTTATTTGAACTTTTGTTGCTTTGTTGTGATATGGTTCTGACTTGTAGGGTCTTGGTACCTTTGTTTCCTTTCCATTTGTGTTATCTTGGTGTTTGGGTTTCACTTTACTTCTTATGGAAGTTATGCTTCATTACTAACCTTGCAGGAGCTTTGGTAAGTTTAAGGGATGTGGATGTACTTCCATATTCCTACCTCACCTTTATCTTTTAATGTTCTTACTTGTGTTTGGTTAATAATTTAAATATTCTTTGGCTTTTCATAATTGTCTCTCATCCCTTTTAGAAGCAACTTAACTTCCATCTTGGAAGTAAGTTGTCTTCTAATTCCTTCTATCTTCTTCTTCCTTTTCTTTTCTTCTTCCCTTTTTCCTTCTTCATTAGTATAGAGATCTCATACCTCACAAACCTAGGATATCCAATCATGATAACTTCATTAGGTTTAGTATCCCTTAGACATTTTAGCTTTGAGATCCTTTTGGGTGTTTTCTCTCTTCTCATCTCAAAACAACTTCAAAAGACTTAATAAAGATTGAAGTGACTTCTTGTGTTATGGACTTATTCCATGGGGCATTTTTATCTATCACATCTTGGTGTAATGTGAACTTGTCTAGCATGATGTACAAGTCTAAAATTGAAGTCATTCTCATAAAGAAAAACTTAAAAAACACTTCTTCACTTCAAAATACAAAAACACTTAATAAATTCAATGGGTTAGTGTGCTTAAGCCCTAATCTTTGGAACCAAGTCTTGGGGGTCTTCTCCTTTCTTGGGTGTGCTTATTCCTCATTCCATCTTGGAGTGATGTAAGAAGTACATATTCCATGGAAAAGGACTTGAATATACTTTCTTGTACCAAACTCAAATAAAAGCTTCTAAAGGCATTCAAGCCAACAATAATAGTCTTTCCTTTGGGAATTCTTTTCTCATCTCCTTCACTCTTAACGAACAAACTTTCTTATTCTAGTCTTTTTGCAAGACGGTAAACGCACTCATTCCAGACGAGCCTACAACACCGGAGCATAGACATAAGCAGTTCAAGCCATAAAAAACACAAACGAACATCTTTCCTCCCTAGTTAGGGGAAGAACATCTACTTTGATTCTCATCCCCATGAGATACGTAGGTAGTGGGGTAGGTCCTATTCGAGAACTCTCTTTATTTTCCCTACATTTTCCCATACATTTTCTTTCTCTTATCCAATTCCAGTTGCAGTTTTCAGTTCAACAGCAGTTTATTCCTCACCCTTTGAAACGGTTCTAGCAAGCGTGGATCCCGTCGGGTACGACAGACGATTTGGGGTGCTAATACCTTCCCAGTTCGTAACCGACTCCCTTACCCATTCTCTTTGGTTCGCAAGACCCTTCTTTCTCCTTTCTTTTCCGGTGTTTGCAGCATTACCATTCCTTCGGGATAAAAATACTTGGCTGGCGACTCTTCCTTTTCCGCGCCACTTTCACGTCTATACCAGGATGGAAATCCCGGGAGCAACAACTGGAGACTATGTTGGAGATCCCCAACCAGTTTCTCTGGTTCCCTATGCGAGTTAATCCTAGCGCTTATTTGTTTCTATTTCTCTGGGTGTTTATCTGGTTGTTGTTGTGTGTTTAGTTTATTATTTTCATTTACAGTCTTACTTTACAGTTTTATTTACTACTTTCAGTATTTATTTATCATGCATCATCCTTATATTGTCTGGACTGTCTGGTTTTCTTGGTTGGATGGGAGTTACTGTGAGATGAACCCAATACCAAGGCTCTAGTACACCCTAGACCTTAGTATGGACAATCAGTTTGCTTTCATGATATCATGTCATGCGAGTAGTAGTGAGTTTCATGCCCAGATTGCGCATCTTGGAAATGTTTTGATATAGGGGTCTTCCCTACTTCAGGATACTACCTTGATAGTTATGTGCATCTGGGGACCAATCATTGAGGACCTTTGTGGAAACATCCCTCTCTAGTGGTGACAGTGGAAGACCATATTTGTTGGCAAACCCACTTGCACCCGAGGGCCCACGGGATAATCGCATAGGATGGCCTTGTTCTCTCATAAGAACTCAGTTAAAGCACTTTTCGTATGACGATAGTATTGTACCCTTCTGGATGAATTTACTATTGTTTCTCGATCTCAGTTCTTGAAGCTAAGAACTTATGGAGGATGGTTGTTTTTCAAGACTCAGTTGAGACCTCCTCTTTTATTGTATAATGCCAAACCATTTCTCATAAACGGTGAATGTAATATCGCTGCTCGACTCTAGAGTCCATGATGTTGACCCGTAATAGCATCCATATGAGATTGAGGTTTTTTTTACAGGTTTGCAGGAACCCTGTCCTTCAACATCCCCATTTCTTCAGTAATGTTCTATTGTTTTGATCTGGTCCTATGGATTTCAGTCCTGGGTTATTATTCAGAGATCCTGTTATTGTGGTTTTTCAGACACTTGGCTTAATACCAACATCAAACACCAGTCATTGATCACATGCCTTGAATTTCATTGCATTATATCATCATTAAATTTTGTATTTTTCACTTCTCGGGTTATTTATTGTCATTCCCAGTTCCAGTGGTTTTTTATCTTCTTATTCTAGATGGCTCAATATATTCCTCGGAAAAACAATGTTCATTATACTTCTCAAGGCAAGATACTGAAGACATTCAAAGTTTGGTTGGTTTGATGAATGAAAAGGTGTTGGATGATTTCAGAAAGAAGTATGGTTTGATTCTGAGTTACTTGGACGAGGCTACTCAAGAACAAAAGGATGGTCTTCACACCCTTCTTCAGTTCTATGACCCTCAGTTGAAGTGTTTTGTGTTCCCATATTATGCTTTGGTGCCTACTTTGGAGGAGATTTCCAGTATTATGAGAGTTCCAGCTAGAGACAACCTTCCTTTTTACAGTTCAGATAAGGTTCCCTCAAACGAAGACATTACTAAAGCTACTCACATGAACATGGGATTGGTCGCAGACAACATCAAGAACAAGAGAGAGAGAGAGAGAGTAAAGGATTTCACTTGGCCTTCTTGATTGCTGAAGATAGAAAGTGTGCTACAGAACAAAGGTGGACAGGTTTTAGTGCAGTCTTAGCTCTGATCATGTATGAGATTAGTTTGTTTCCAAATGAGAAGGAGTTTGTATGCATGGATGCAATAGCTATTTTCATTAAAAGAAACCCTGTTCCAACCCTGCTAGGAGATTTTTATTATGGTGTTCACTACAAGAATAAGAGAAAGAGGGGAAGTCTTGTACTCTTATGTGTAACCTTATTTTATACTTGGTTTGCTCGACACCTTCCAAAGTCAGGACCTTTCATGGAGCTTAAAGGAGATGTTAAATGGTCAAGATGTTGATGGGTTTGAATTCATATGACATTACTTGGTGCTATAACAAAGACTTGGTTGGGAAAGAGTTGATTGTAGGTTGTGGAAATTTCCCCAATGTGCCTTTGCTTGGTAGGAAATGGGGAATCAACCATAATCCGGTATTGGCTCTCAAATAGTTCGGGTATCCTTTGAAGGCTCCTCCTAGAGAAGAAGATATTGCAGAATCCCTTTACTTTCCTGCCAAAGAAAATGAAGACTTGTGAATCCAAGTTTCTAAGGCTTAGGCTGTGAGGATTAAGTAAGGGAAGAAATAATTTGGAAGAGTTGATCCAAAGACTTATGCACCCTATGCTGATTGGTTAAGGCATTGAGTTAAAGGTATGCTTCTCCCATTTTTAGTAGAGCATCCCATGTATCCCAAGGTGGTTAAACATCAAACCACTGTGTCTATTAAGGAGTATCAGAAGCTAGAAGCTGAACTTCAGAAGGTCAGAATTAAGAACTCTGATATCAACAATTTGTATCATCATTTGGTGCATGCCAACAAGGCATTAGAGGAAAAAGTTCACCTGGATCATAAGGATATTATAGAAGCAAAGAAGAAGGAGTTTACTAACAGTGAGTTATACTTCAAGAAGAAAGGCCTGGCTGAGATTAGCAAGGCTGGTGAGCGCAAAAAGATCAAGAAGTCTTTGGATGAAGAAAATGATACCATAACACTTTGGTAAGAGCACTGGGAAGCAAATCAGAGAAAGCAGAAGGAAATGGAGAAGGGATATCAGCAGAAGATTGAAGATTTGCAAGTGCAGGTAGAAAGTAGAACTAAAGAACTTCAGAAACCTCATCAGCGGAAAAGGGAATACTTTCAAAGGCTAGAGAAAAGTCAGAAGTCAATGGAGGATGATCAAAAAGAAATTGAAGAGCTCAAGATTCTCGCAGAAACCAAAAAGGCTAGGTTAGAGCTAGGTTGAATTGGGGAGAGTGAAGAGGTGTTTTTGCAACAAATTAGTGAGTTGCATGCTTCCTTTGACCAAAGAGACTTGCTCATTCAGAAGCTAATTGAAGACCTAGGGCATCCAAATGCTGCTCAACTGTTTGAGGTTGTCAAGAGGCTTATCTGGAGGATGAAAGATGTGGAGTTTTGTAGAGTTTAATGCTTTTGTTGTATTTTGGATTACCCACAGACTTGTTGTGGGAATCATCGCTTTATATTTCTCTTTGTTTTCTTTGCTGATGTAAAAACTTGTAACCCTTTGGGGAGATCTTCTATTGCTCAATGAGTTTTTTTATGTTATTTGTTTCTTGCTTATCTTCATGATTATCGTCCACACACCGACACTTGTTCATCCAGGCCAACCATATTTGAGTCTTGTTTGAATGCTTCCTCTCAAAAAGTCAAGTCCCAAAAAGCCATATGGATTTCTTTAAGTGTTATTGAATACCGGAACTGGGGCATAAATGGCTTTGAGAATGAAAGACACAACATTGCATAGCACACATATCACCCTTATTTTTGTTTTGTAGGTACAGGTATCAGGTTTCTAACGTCTCTTATATTTCAGGCACTATATCTGACAAGAGAGTTCACTGATACTTGACAAGGGAATACAGAATAAGGATTATGGATCAAATGCAGGCAGAATAGGCTGAGTTGAGGGCACAGATGGATCAATTCCTGACTTTGATGACAAAAATGCACCAAAATCAAGAAAGGATTAGAGAAGTAGTAGAGAGGACTCAAGAAGCTCCACAAGGAAATGTAGGCAATGGCATTCCAACTCTTTAGGGTAATCCTATTGTTACCCCTGCTGCTAATATGAATAATGCTCCGGACGGAGATGTTGGTCATCATGGTGCTTGCATGGATGGTCAAGAGGACCAGTTCACTTTGGTAGATGAGAATATGGAGGCGTAGAACGCTGTTGTGAACCGTAGATTTGATGAGATTTCTAAGAGGATTAGATCTATTGAATCACAAAACACCCTTGGTTTTAATGTGTCTGATTTGAGGCTGGTTCCAGGAGTAAGGATTCCCCATAAGTTCAAACCCCCTAGTTTCGAGAATTATAATGGCTCTACTTGTCCTAAGACTCACATGCAGTCTTATATGGGAGAATTGTTGCCCATACGAATGATAAGTGTTTGCCGTCACTATTCCTATAGAACCTGCTCAACAGCATCAGTAACGACCACAACAGAATAACCAGCAGCAAAGGCCATATCAACAATGTCAACCTGACAAGTTATTAGGGTCATTGAGACAATTCCTATGACATATGCTGCTCTGTTACAGATATTGCTGGAGTTGAACATGATTCAGTTGAGAACCCTAGCATCTCATGTGGGACCTTTACCTCATGGGTATGATGCAACCGCTCGATGCTCTTTACATTTTGGTGCTCCTGGGCACACAACTGAGAAATGTAGGGCTTTACAGTTCAAAGTGAAAGATTTGATAGATTCAAAGGCAATCAATTTTTCTCCTCCCCCAGCGTGCTCAACAACCCAATGCTTAATTACGGCGGTGCTAGAGTGAATGTTGTGGATGATGGTGAGGGTTTGAACCTTGTTTTTTAGGTGAATTCAGTGAAGACTTTTTTGTTGGTGGTAAAGAACAGATTGCTGAAGGAACAAGTGTTCCCTGGGTGTTTTGAGAATTGCGTTGAGTGTGCTGACCGAAGTAATGATTGTGACCAATTGAAGGCTGGGATTCAGAAGTTGATGGACGAGGGTCACCCACAGTTTGACCAGGTGTCGCTCCCGACAAATGAAACAATATCAGATGAAGGTACAGACGCGAACGGTCGGCGAAGGGAACAATGAGAACACACAGCCGTGGACTCACTGGAGATGAATAGAGTCGCCAGCTAGGCATTTTTATCCCGGAGGAAAGGTAATGCTGCATAGACCTAGAAAAAGATGGATAAGACGGTTTGCGAACCAGAGAGACTGAGAAAGGGGGTTGGTTACAACCTGGGAAGGTATTAGCACCCAGATTGTCCGCCGTACTCGACAGGATCCACGCTTAAAAGATTTGTGTTTTAAAGGGGTAGTGTCAGTGCAATCTGTGTATAAAATAGCTGGAAAACAAAATGTACAGGTGTCAGTGTAGGAAGTGTGAAGTGTATAAGTGATGTGGAGTATGAAAGTGTCAGTGTAAGAACAAAGATGAAATGCTCATGATAATAAGGCTAAAGAATGAGGCTAGAAAGAGGGGGGAATATACAAAGACTTTTGTTCGATAACTGTTAAGTTATGCCTACGTATCCTCTCGTGCAATGAGGAAGTCAGAACACCGTAGTTCGACCCAAAGAGACTGAAAGATGAATTGACTTGTGAACTGCTTACTTGTCTATGCTCAAGTGTATGACCTGTCTGGCTCAGGTGCAAACTGTCTTGCATTAGACGGAAGAAGCAAGTTCTCGTTTGTGAGTGAATAAGATGAGAAAAGAATCCCGGAGGAGACGATTATTGTTTGTTTTTTGTATTTTTAGTCTTTTATTGCTTTTGAAAGTTTGTCATAAGTTAATGAGCTTAAGCCTAAACCAATGGGTTAGTAAACTCATCACATCTTCCCTCTGATTAGGGGTAATGAGAATACCTTAAGTGTGAAGTCAGATTCTCACACTTAATCACCATGGAGTAGGATTAAGATCATTAACCTACTTGTGATTGTTTAGATGTTTTTTGGTGTTTTTGTTTAGTGTTGAGTAATGAGATTAAGCCATAATCAAGGATTAAACAGACTCATTACACCATCCTAATAGAAGGATAATAGATGAGAATGTTTAAGCTGAGGAAAGCTCCTCAACTTAATCCATGATTAGGGATTAAACTCATGACAAAACAAGCCTTTGATTAAGTGGATTTTATTTAATGGTATGATGATGAAGTGAGTTTTAGGGTTTATAAGACAACTTGAGGGGGACTTGTCCATTAACACTAGGGTTAGTCCTTCTTAACCAGTTAAGGAAGAATTAGAACCCTAATGCAAGGCCCAAGTTACAAGTGTGATGTCTTGATGATTATTAAGTGAATTGATTAAGAGATTTAAACACATTAAGGGTTTAACACTTAGGATTAAAGTTATACACTCCATCCTAAGAGAAGGATGCAGGCATAAGCTTAATCACAAAGCCTTAAAACCTTTAGGGTTCAGTCCCTGATTATGAGATGAGAAGAGAAGACTCAAAAGAGACACAAAGGTAAAACTAAGAGGGGGACTAATCAAAACCCTAATCATTGTCATGCTTGGTTGTCCCTAAGGTTTGTGAGGTTTAAACAAGAACAATCTTCAATGGAACCACCAGGAAGCAGATGAAAGGATCAAGAGAAGCAAAATGACTTGCTTTATTCAAGAAGTCAAGTCACTTGAAGAAAGAAAGTGGGAAGAAGAAGAATGAGCAAGCTCAAACTCAAACACATATAAAAATGCAGCATGGATGCAAGGGAAAGAGATGAAGAGAAGTTATGAGAAGTGAAGGCAAATTCACTTCTCAAGTTCACTTACCACCTGAAATGTTAGAAGGAAATGCAATGCAATGCCAAATGAAGTGAAATGGTATGATGCTAAACAAAACCAGAAGCATGTTGATGATGAAAATGATGTTATGAGATGCTGCAAACATGAGGCAAGGCATGGAGATGTTCATACAAGATCATGGATGCAAATGATGCAAGTTAAGGAGCATGAACAAGCATGGAAAGTTATGAAGCATACAAGGCAAATGACATGGCAAATATGAGATGCAATGATCAAACATATTTTCTACATGTCTTATGATGTCAAATGAATCAAAGGGAGGCATGGAATGGCATGGCAAGTCATGTTATGCAAGAGAATGCAAGAAGGATGCAAATGGAAGCCCAAATTAGGGTTTATGGATCAAGCAACAAACCAAAACCAAAAACAGAAGCAAACTCTAAGATAAAAAAATGGAAAATGCCATCCTAAGAAACCCTAAACCTATACTAAACCAAGGTCCAAAGGGGAGGTCTCAACTCTTAACCAATCTCAAGTTATGATTTTTCTAAGTTATTAGGGTTTTTTAGGGTTCTTAACAAAAGAAATGCCAAACAAATTGAAATTGAAAGATCAAATCAAGACCATTTTATCCTAGAAACTACATGCCAAACACAAGACAAAGCAAAAAGAATCAATGTCCAAACCTTCTTAGATAGGCAGAAATGAATTTTTGAACTTATGATCAAAATAATGCATAAAAAATGATTTAAATCAATGAAAAATTCTCAAAATGCATCAAGATCAAAAAAGAAATTTGGTTTGAAGGTTGGACAATGTTTCTAAATGTCTTAGAACATTTCATGAATTTTTTTGTAATTTTTAAATACCTAAAAGTATTTTTAATTAATTAATTTCCATTAATCAATTAAAAATAATCTTTTAAATATTTAAAAATACTTTTTTAATGATAAAAAATAAAATAAAAATATTTTTGTGAAATGAAAATTAATAAAACTCAAAGGAAAAAGTTTCATAATTTTCATGCATTTTTTGCTATTTTAAAATAATTGTGCAAGTTAATTGCAAAGAAAATGAATAAAAATTAAATAAAAGGGAAAGTAAACCAAATGGAAGGCTGAGATGAGCCCAGGGTTTGAATCTGTTGACCAGCGCGCAAATGAAGGGCCCAGATGGCTCCTGAGTTAATTAACTTAATTAAAAATTAAATAAAACTAATGAGAGAGATTAGGGCTAAGCAGACTGATCCTGGCCTTTCATTCGCGCGGGGAGTCAAACATGTCAACGCATCCAGTGGTCCACATTCAAATGGTCATTAATCACGCAATTAGGGCTTAATCACTCTCAGGCGGCCGGAGAAGACTTCCGGTCGTCTTCTCCGGCCAGCATCTTCCCTGAGAAATCCCCAAACCCCTCAAATCGTAACAAAAATGAAACCTAAGAAATGGGAAATGTTCTCCAACCCCTCACGAATCAAAACCCTCTCTCAAAACAAATTTATACTTCCTAAATGAGCCGAATCGAAGAAGATGAAAACTAGGGCACGCAGGTTTCAGAGAGAAATTAAATGCTCATTTCAAAGCCATTTTAGAAACCAATGACATCAGGATGATCAGTGAAGCACATAGAACAAGTTTATGACATGAAAAATGATTTCTGGAAAAATAAATTTCAAGCTACCTGAGATTTGGAGCTTTCAACCTGATGACTTTCTGGCCACTTCTTTCAGTGCAAACCAATCCACTTGATCCCCAGAAGGTGTTTGAATGCTCAAGAAGAGTTTATGTTGGCTGGATAGTGAGTTTCGAAAGCTCCTGCTTCAACTCAGTCAGAAATGGCAATGGTGATTCTGGTAGTTTCTGGCCATTGTGAGGGGTTGTTTGTGATCCTGAGGGTGAATGGAGAAGCTTTGCAAGGTTTGTTTGGATGTTTGTGAGCTAGGGAGGGAGATTCGAATGGAACTGCAGCTTGAGGTGAGAAATGGCTATGGGGTGTTCTGGTTGATTCAGGCTTGTGTTCTTGCTGGTTTCTACTCAATGATGTATGGTGAGTTGAATGGTGAAAATGGTTTGAGTGTTTCTTGGCTGGGCAGAGAGATTCGAAGGCTTATGCAGCTGGGGTGTATTTTGTGAATGTTGTTGTATGAAGTGTTTCAGCCTTGCCTTGTACATGAAATGGCTTGCAATTTGTCCACAAAAACCTCTCTCATTGGTCAGTTGACAAGACATGTCCTTTATTGATTGGTAAGTCACCTTTTGCAAAAAAGTCAAATTTGTGTAAGGAAAGCATGGGTTGATCTATAGCTAGTACATGGGCTGGTTCTGGTGCAGCAAGGTGAGGTGAGAGGCTAGCCAAAGTGCAGCATCCAATGCATCAAGTGGTAGAAGCACAATGATGATTTTGCAAGTTGTTGGCTTTTTGGTTCACATGTGATTTCCTAATCCCACAAGCCATAATTCATGGGCATTCTTGGTTCAATTCTGATTTTTATGACCTATAGAATGTTTGCATACTGGTTTGAAGTGAACTAGAGGTCACAAGAAGCATTGGTTCATGATTTTGCAAAATTTCCATTTGAGGCATGCCTTGAAAATCAATGATTTTTGCCAACTTTGTCACACCATAACTTTTGATCCAAGAAGTGTTTGATCATGTTCTTGTACTTTTTGAAAAGGGAAAGATGAGATCTACAACTTTCATGACCAAAGTTTTTCCATTTGAAGCATTTTTGGATCAAGAATCAAGGCTTGAAAAATGACCTAAAATGAAGCATTCTTGAAAAGTCAACTATGCCCAAAAAGTCAACATTTGCAAAACTTCCAAATTCTTGATTTTTGTGAACTTCAACCTTCTTCCATGATCAAATAAAGACCATATACACTCAAAATGATGAAGATCAACCATTGGTTGGGTCATTGGGGGCCTCAGATGCCCTGATTTTACACTGACTTGTCCAGAAAGTCAACCCTTGATCAGATGACTTCCCCATGGAATTTCTTCATGAAAATTGATATGTATACTCCCTATACCATATAGAGACCAATGGAAACAAGAATGACCAGAAAATTTGGAGTTATGGCCTCTGAAACCAAAACCCTAATTTTCAGTCAACTGTGCAGTTTAACCTGGCTCTGCATCCACTCAAACCCTAGTTCTTGTGATTCCTTTGCATTTTTGACTTTGAGGAGATGGAATATGATGTAAGAACACTCATGGACCTCTTTGAAGTGATTGGTTGCCTTTGGAGTGGCTCAAGATGCCCTTGGATTGCTCAGATCACAATCCTTAGATGCAGATGACTTAGAAACTATGCAGTGAATCAAAAATGAGACATGAGATGATATGATCGAGCTTATGCATATGAGAATGATCACAAACCATGGTGAAATGGGTGAGGGCAAATTTGGGGTGTTTACAGCTGCCCCTATTCAAACATGAGTTAGCTGTGCAGGTTGTAAGCGACGGCTTAACAGGCAAACAAGATAACTTGTGGTTGAATACCAAAGACAATCCAAAATTTGCACTCACAGAAATGAAGAAGAAAAGGGATATAGATTGTAAAAGAAAACAAAGCATATTGTAAAGTGGGGGCGACGGAGGACGACCGTCGAGCAGAGGACGACTGCTGGGTAAATAGCAATGACGGGGACGGCCGACATGCTGGGGATAAAAGGTAAAGCCAAGACGGGGACGGCCGACTAGCTGGGGAAATAAAATCATGATGGGGACGGCCATCAAGATAAAGTTGTAAAATTCTCTGAGGATTTAATGAAACATGACGGGGATGGCCATCAAGTTCATAAGGCAAAGTAACCACTGATGGGGACGGCCATCGGGCTAAAAAGAAAAGGGACCACGACGGGGACGACCATCGGGTTAAAGAATAAATGAAATAAACAGATGATGGGGTACGGCCATCAAAAGTGAAGGACGATCATCTAGCAGGGGACGGCTGCTCTGTTGGGGATAAAAGGAATATGATGGGGACGGCCATCAAAGGTGGAGGACGACCACCTGGCAGGGTACGGCTGCCGAAAATATCAACGATGGGGACGGCCATCGGATAAAAGGTCAACGATGGGGACGGCCATCGGACGAGCATGATGGAGGACGACCATCAAGAAGTGGAGGACGACCACTCAGCAGGGTACGGCTGCTCTCGAGGTTTCTCATGACATAGGACGAATGACAGATAACCAAAATCAACAATGGGGACGGCCATTGGATAAAAATGATGAAGGACGATCATCAAAAGGTGGAGGACGACCACCTAGCAGGGGACGGCTGCTAAAATCAACGATGGGGACGGCCATCGGATGAGCATGATAGAGGATGACCATCAAGAAGTGGAGGACGACCACTCAGCAGGGTACGGCTGCTCTCAGGGTTTATCATGACACAGGACGAGTGCCAGATAAAAAGGAAAATTTGTTGGTGATCTACTGGGGATATGGTAAACACGGACGAGCGTTTACATCCAAGAAACAAAAGGTATAAGTGTTTGGTATTTGTATAGATTAAAGATGCGGACGAGCACCCTTAAGACTATGATACGGACGAGTATCACGTAGAAACAAACTGACACATGTTCAGAGATGATGATACGGACGAGTATCAACTGGTTAACAAAGAACACGGACGAGTGTCGCATCTGAAAGAATCCTTCTGGGGAATAGTAGACACAGACGAGTATCTATATTCAAGAAGACATAAGTGTTTGACACGGTGTATGGATTAAAGATGCGGACGAGCATCCTTAGGACTATGATACGGACGAGTATCATGTAGAAACAAACACTAGACGCAATGTTCTGAGATGATGGTACGGACGAGTACCAACTGGTTAACAAAGAACAAGGACTACTGTCGAATCTGTGGGGGATATGAGTGATGGTGTATACAAGATACGGACGAGTATCTGTATAAGTGTAATCATGAGTAGTAAGTATATATAGATGAGTGTTTATCTGCTGGGGAGAGTGACACGGACGAGTGTCAAGAGAGATACGTATATCATTATCAACAAGTATATGGGCTGTAGAAGTGTAAGCGACTGCGCTGGGGATACGACACGGACGGGTGTCAAGAAAGTATAGATATACAAGTATAGGTGAGTGCAAAGGTGATGTCTTCGGCTTTCTGCTGGTGGTTTGACACGGACGGGTGTCAGGAAGTATCTGTAATACGGGTGATTTTGTTATAAAGAGTGTTCAGACGACTTCACTGGGGAGTGATGATACTGACGGGTATCAATATGCTGGTATTTGTGAATATGAGGCAACTGCTTTTGTTGGGACTCTGGTGGGGATTTCTGTACAATGATGATGAACGGTCATTATTCACAAATATTAATTCAGAACATGGCTTATGATTATGCTATGCGTTTGATTTTTGCCGTAATGCTCCGTATTCGACGGAATGCTACGCTCTGGGGGGATAATATGATGCGAATGCTATGATTATGCAAAGATAACAAAATGGGATTCGGATCCCGCTGCTGCGAAGATCTCCGGCTGATCTGCTTGAAATGGACCTCCCAGCTGGGAACGAGATCAGTGGTAGATCTAATGATGTATCTGCTTGGGGATATGGGTCACCGGTTGACATATCCTTGTAATAGGACCCAGCTGGGGTTTGTAGAAGCCTTTTGTACTCTGTTGTGACTTCTTCAGGCGTTGCTCTTCTGAGTAGCGGCTGAGGATTCCGTGGGGAGATGATTCCCTGACTTCTGCCTTCTGCCGAGGAAGAATGGTTGGTACTACAGCTGGGGAATGCTGTTGGTAACTCAGCTGGGGAAAGAAACAAGAGGCAACTCAGCTGGGGATAGAGCATTTCAGATGCTGAGATTGAGTGTATGTTGATTTGGCAACTTCGCTGGGGAAATAGGCACCTTCCAGTGCCATGTGGAAGATAGACCGAGTTGATAATGATTCACCAGCTTGCCGAGACGTGACTTGCATGCCCCAGGTTGCGTTCTGGATACCTGCAATCCTGCAAAGATAAGGAGACGCACAAACGGTCCCGAGGTATCCTTTATTGGATTCCGTCATAGGAGTTAAGCACTCTCAAGAGTAAGTATATTTCCTGCAAGCATGTGTTTTATTATTAGTGACAAACATCTGTATTCTTATGCAATCAATGTTCTTTCAAGATATCAGACATCTTTTTGCAAAAAATGAAAAATGTACAAAACGAGACATGACTGAAAAATCCGATTTTATTAATTCAAATGCCCTGAATTGGCAAGATACAGCCAAAGAAACATATCTCCTGAAATGAGGAGATCGTTACAAATTGAGAAACAAAATGCTGGCAGTGTTGGCGACGCTTTAAGGAGCTTCCTCTCCTGCTATGACTCGTATGACAATGACATTCTTCTCGCCTTGCTTTCTGAAAAAAGGCTGATTCCGATTGAAGCTTGATTTTGTTGGAGCTTTCCAAGTTGCAAGTGATACAGACGAATTCAGAATGCAGTTGTTCGCTTATTCCCTTATTTTGCATGGATCGCCCTTTCGGGTTTTCAATCCATCGGGATACCCATTTTTGCCTGAGTTGTCCAATGCGGCTTTTCAACTCAGCGGGTGTACATTTTTTATTTATTTCCCTTATTTTTGCCCGAGTCTTTTATTCTGTTTTTGACTCGCCAGGATGCCCTATTTTTGCCTGGACTTACATTCTATTTTTATGTCCAGCGGGTCATTTTTATGCGAAGTATTTTTTAACTACATCTGAATTCACAGGGGACGGGAAATCTTCACCATCCATGGTGCTGAGCATCAGTGCTCCACCCGAAAAAACTTTCTTTACAACAAATGGTCCTTCATAATTTGGAGTCCATTTGCCCCTGTGGTCTGTATGAGGAGGGAGGATTCTCTTCAACACAAGATCTCCTACTTGGTACTCTCGGTGCCTGACTTTCTGATCGAAGGCCTTCTTCATTCTTTTCTGATACAACTGCCCATGACAGATTGCAGCCAACCTTTTCTCTTCAATCAGACTCAGTTGTTCGTATCGGGCCCTAACCCATTCTGCTTCACTCAGTTTAACATCCATCAATACCCGTAACGAGGGTAATTCAACTTCAACTGGTAGGACTGCTTCCATACCATACACAAGTTGATACGGCGTTGCCCCAGTGGATGTTCTGATTGACGTGCGGTACCCATGCAAGGCAAATGGTAGCATTTCATGCCAGTCTTTGTAGGTGACTACCATCTTTTGCACAATCTTCTTGATGTTCTTGTTAGCTGCCTCAACAGCACCATTCATCTTTGGTCTGTAAGGAGAAGAATTGTGATGTTGGATCTTGAAGTCCCGGCATAATTCAGCCATCATTTTGTTGTTTAAGTTGGAACCATTATCAGTAATGATTCGCTCGGGAACTCCATATCGACAGATGATATCTCTCTTCAGAAATCGGGCTACCACTTGCCTTGTGACATTTGCATATGAGGCTGCTTCAACCCACTTAGTGAAATAGTCGATGGCGACCAGGACGAATCTGTGGCCGTTTGAAGCAGTTGGCTCGATCTTGCCAATCATGTCAATGCCCCACATGGCGAAGGGCCATGGTGAAGACATAATGTTCAAAGGATTCGGAGGTACATGCACTTTATCTGCGTAGATCTGGCATTTGTGGCATTTTCTGGCGTAGGCACAACAGTCTGCATCCATTGTGATCCAATAATAACCTGATCTTAACAACTTCTTAGCCATTGCATGTCCTCCAGCATGGGTACCAAAAGAGCCTTCGTGCACTTCATGTATCAACAAATCTGCTTCCGTCTTGTCAACACATCGGAGGAGTATCATATCAAAGTTCCTTTTGTATAAAGATCCATCAGTGTTCAGAAAGAAACTTCCAGCAAGCCTTCTCAAAGTCTTCTTATCATTGGAAGATGCCCCGGGTGGGTATGTTTGATCCTCCAAGAAGCATTTAATGTCATGGAACCAAGGCTTATCGTCCTTGACAACATCTGCTGCAAATACATATGCTGGTCTATCAAGTCTCGACACTGAAATCTGAGGTACAAAGTTAGCAGCTTGAACTTTGATCATGGATGAAATGGTAGCAAGAGCATCTACAAACTGATTCTCGTCCCGAGGGATATACTCAAGCTTGACTGTTGTGAAGAAAGTCAATAACCTTCTTGTGTAATCCCTGTAAGGTATCAGATGATCTTGGTGGGTGTACCATTTTCCGTTGGTCTGATTGACTACCAAAGCTGAATCCCCGAATACGGTCAATGTCTTGATCCTGAGGTCAATGGCTTCCTCAAGACCCATAATGCAAGCTTCGTATTCAACTTCGTTGTTAGTGCAGTTGAAAGTGAGTTTTGCCGAGAAAGGCATGTGAACTCCTTCAGGTGTAATGAGTACTGCACCAACACCACGGCCATTCATGTTAACAGCCCCGTCGAACATCATAATCCATTCTTCCTCCGGGTCAGGCCCTTCAGTGTGAATAGGCTCTTCATGATCTTTTGTTTTAATGAACATGATGTCTTCATCAGGGAAGTCAAACCTCATAGGCTGGTAATCATCAATGGGTTGCTCAACAAGATATTCAGACAATACACTGCCTTTGATGGCTTTCTGAGATGTGTATTGGATGTCATACTCTGTAAGGATCATTTGCCATCTTGCGACCCGTCCAGTAAGAGCTGGCTTCTCAAATATGTACTTGACTGGGTCCATCTTTGAGATCAGTAAGGTAGTGTGGGTCAACATATACTGCCTTAGTCGGCGAGCAGCCCACGCTAAAGCACAGCAAGTTTTCTCGAGCAGTGAATAACGTTGTTCACAGTCGGTAAACTTTTTGCTTAGGTAGTATATTGCATACTCTTTTCGACCAGACTCGTCATGCTGGCCCAACACACAACCCATTGACCCTTCTAATACTGTCAAGTACATAATCAGAGGTCTTCCTTCAACTGGCGGCATAAGGATTGGAGGTTCCTGCAGATACTCCTTGATCTTGTCAAAAGCCTTCTGGCAATCTTCGTTCCACCTGACCGTTTGTTCTTTTCTCAACAATTTGAACAAGGGTTCACAGGTTGCCGTAAGGTGAGATATGAACCGTGAAATGTAGTTCAATCGACCTAAGAACCCTCGAACTTCTTTCTCTGTTTTCGGTGCAGGCATCTCTTGGATGGCTTTGACTTTATCAGGGTCAACTTCAATCCCTTTTTCGCTTACAATAAAGCCCAGCAGCTTACCAGATCGCACCCCGAATGTGCATTTGTTGGGGTTCAACTTCAGTTGATACTTTCTCAGACGCTTGAACAACTTGAGCAGATTAACCAGATGATCTTCTTCAGTAAGGGACTTGGCGATCATGTCATCCACATAACACTCGATTTCCTTGTGGATCATATCGTGGAATAGTGTCACCATAGCCCGTTGATACGTCGCACCGGCATTCTTGAGCCCAAATGGCATTACCTTATAGCAGAACGTGCCCCAGGGTGTGATGAATGTTGTCTTCTCCATGTCTTCAGATGACATTTTAATCTGATTGTATCCCGAAAATCCATCCATGAAGGAGAATACCGAGAACTGAGCCGTGTTATCCACCAATACATCAATGTGAGGTAATGGGAAATCATCCTTCGGGCTGGCTCTGTTCAGATCCCGGTAGTCAACACACATCCTTACTTTGCCGTCCTTCTTAGGCACAGGTACTATGTTAGCAACCCACGGCGGATAGCTAGTCACAGCAAGGAACCCGGCGTCCCATTGCTTTTGTACCTCCTCCTTGATTTTCATAGCCATGTCTGGACGAGTACGGCGTAGTTTCTGTTTAACTGGTGGGCACTCTTCTCTCAAAGGTAGCTTGTGCACCACAATATCGGTATCCAACCCTGGCATGTCTTGGTACGACCAAGCAAACACATCTACATACTCTCGAAGCAGGTCAATCAGTTGTCTCTTTACTGAGTCTTGCAGGCAGGCCCCGATTCTAACTTCTTTCACGTCTTCCTCTGTACCAAGATTAATCACTTCAACCTCCTCCTGGTGAGGGGTAATAACCTTTTCCTCTTGTCTTAACAACCTGGCTAGCTCTTCAGGAAGCTCATATTCTTCTTCAACCCCTTCATCAGCTTGATTGATCGGATTGTCAAAGTCATACGATGTCATAGCCGTGCTGTTGTCGGTGCTGTCTGGAAGGCACTCTCTGCAAGGGTTAAGTTTGTTCATTTTAGTGATCTGATTTTAGTCTTATTTAGAAAAGTGAAATGAAGTTATCATTTTGAAAACACCGCCATTTATTTTTTTGTACAAAAAGAAAAATGGAAAAACAGTGAACGAAAAGAAAAAGACTCGTTTGCAAAAAGATGTCTGATATTTCATTAATTGATCTTGTTTGCACAAAAAGTACAGATGGCCCGATTACAAAATGAGTCTTGTCATCTTGGACAAGATGCAAGACTTTGATGCATGCTTATAAAATACAGGAAATAATAATTACTCTGATCGAGTAACTCTTATAATTTCCTGGGAAGACCAGTTCGAGACACTGCTCCTCGGGATCTTTGGACGAATCCAGCTTTCCAGGTTGCGTTCTTCTTCCAGCTCGTCTTCCAGACAGTTGATAGCATCGGGGGTAAGCATCCCCCCACTGACAAAACCAGGCTCTCCAGCAGCCTTTGCTTGATGTTGAGTTGGTTTGTAACCCAACCCAAATTTGTCTTTCTTTTCCTCCACAGCTAAAACTTTGCCCCAGCCCAGGGCAGTTCCTTCCTCAACAACCTTCCGGGCTTGTTGGTAAGATGACATGGAGATCCCAGATACAGCAGATGCTTCATTCACATTCAAGGCTTCAAATCCTTGGCTCATTGTTTCATGGATCTCCCCATCCATTTCAATATACTTATAAGTAGTCAGATGGCTAACAAATATATCCTCCTCCCCACAGATTGTAACAACTTGGCCTTCCCACTCATATTTTAACTTTTGGTGAAGGGTAGACGTTATTGCGCCGGCGGCGTGAATCCAGGGTCTTCCCAACAAACAGCTGTAGGCGGGCTGAATGTCCATCACATAAAAGATAGTTTTAAAGGTCTGCGGGCCAATTGTCACAGGTAGCTCAATCTCTCCCAGAACCGATCTCTTAGAGCCGTCAAAAGCTCTCACCACCAGGTTGCTGGGTCTCAATGCCAATCCATCATATTCTAACTTCACCAGAGCCTTCTTTGGTAAGACATTAAGGGATGAACCTGTGTCTACCAGCACATGAGAAAGGACAGCTCCTTTGCATTCCATGGTTATGTGCAAGGCTTTGTTGTGGTTGCGGCCATCCGCTGTCAAGTCAGTATTGGTGAACCCTAGCCCATTGCTAGCAGTAACGTTTCCAACCACGGTTTCCAACTGGTTGACAGTGATCTCTTCAGGCACGTAAGCTGCGTGCAAGACTTTGAGTAATGCATTCCGATGAGCTTCGGAGCACATAAGCAGTGAGAGGATAGAGATTTTGGATGGCGTTTGGTGAAGCTGATCCACAATTTTGTAATCACTCTTTTTGATGATTCGCATAAACTCATCAACTTCTCGATCGAATGGTGTTTTCAGGGTTTCTTTGGCAGCTTGATCTTCCTGCACCGGGCTCTTTCCCTTTGCCTTGACAGCAGCTTCTGCTTCGGCAGTAGGTCTTTGAATTGGTGGAGCGAAGAGACGTCCGCTTCGGGTGAAGCCTCCGCCTCCCCCCACATTATCTACTTGTGGTGCAGGTGTTGATGTTTCAAGAGCGATTCTTTTTCCCTCGCAGTACACGTCAGAGCCATAGTGCCAAGGGATGGCCCTATTGCTTTCATATGGTACTGGTCCGGGCACCGTGACAGTGACTGGACTGATTGCTGCTGCTGAAGGGACTGTAATTGTTTGTGGATCATAAAAGATTGTAACTGGTGCTCTGGTGGGAGCAGCACCTTCTGAATGGTAGGCAGAGTTATTCTCAGGATCATAAAATATGGTGACAGTAGAGACATCTTCATGATTTGTTGCTGGAGTTGTAGGAGATATTGGCGGAAGAATGGATGTTGTCGTTGTAGGAGTCTCGAAGTGGAGTGAAGCTGAAGTTGTAGCAGGAGAAACTGTTGAAAACTGATCATTTGAGAGGACAGATGAAGTACTTGTTGATGTTGCTGATGAATTGTCGGGAACAATAGTTGCTGCAGTTGTAGGAGGCTCTGAAACCGTTGCTGATGGTATTGCTGGATTTGTTGGAAATGATGTGGTGATCCGAAGCTGGCCACTCTGAATGAGGCCATCTATGCCATTCCTCAAATTATCGCACCCATTTACAGAGATATTGCAGTAAGCACACCCCAACTCGCATCCTGGGAACATGTTGCATTCCAAGAGCTGAGCCTTGATTTCTACCAACGGTGTCCTGATCTGTCCCACACTGGTTATTAAATAAGACGGTTTGTCTCCTTCAATAGCGTTAATTCTAGGACCACCGTGGTTCGGCATAGGATTTTTGTTGACATTGGGTGGCGGTGCAAAATTCAGAGCTTTCGAGTCCACCAGGTCTTGTACCTTCATATGCAGGGCTCTGCACTTTTCTGTACTGTGGCCAGGTGCGTTTGAATGAAAAGCACACCTAGCATTGGAGTCATAGTTCCTGGGTAGACTGTTGGGATCCGGAGGTGCCAACGTTCTTAGCTCAACCAGGTTGAGTTTCAGAAGTTGTGGCAGCAAGGTAGCATATGGCATTGGGATCGGGTCGATTACTCTGTTAGCTTGAGATGGCCTCTGTTGGAATGGCCTTTGTTGACTGTTGTTGTTGGTGTTGCTGTTGTTGTAATTTCTTGGAGGATACTGATTTTGTTGGTGGTACTGAGGTTGCGGCTGATAGTTTTGTTGAGGAGGTTGATAGACTGGCTGAGGATGAGCTGGAGCAGGGATGGTGACTGCTGCTATTGACCTCTGAGCATATTGGGGCCTGCCCCTGTTTGAATGGATGGCATTGGTCTCGCCAGTTCTTCTCGGGCCTGCAAAAGGCTTTCTTGCATTACTGGACGAGCTGGCACCATTATCAGAGATCTTACCCATTTTCAACAAGCTTTCAATTCTCTCCCCGGCTATGACAACATCTGCGAAGCTAGTGGAAGAGAAAGCAGCCAACCTGTCAATATATGTTCCCTGAAGGGTGTTCATGAACATATCTGCCATTTCCCGTTCAGACATAGGTGGTTGAACAGCAGCAGCCAGTTGCCTCCATCTCTGGGCATATTCTCGGAAACTCTCCCTTGAAGACTGTGACATTCCCATCAGGAGGGTCCTGTTGGGTGCCATGTCCAGATTATACTGATACTGTCTGATGAAGGCCTCTGCCAGGTCCTTCCAGCATCTAATAGTTGCCCTTGTCAAGTGAGAGTACCATTCTCTCGAAGCTCCAGTTAAGCTATCTTCGAAATAGAACATCCACAATTTCTCGTCCATGGTATAAGCTTTTAATCTCCCGAGAAAAGATTGTAGATGGGTTCGAGGACAAGAAGTCCCATTATACTTTTCAAAACATGGAGGCTTGAACTTGTGGGGAATCCTAACCCCGTCTACCAAGCCCATGTCCATGACGTCGAAGCCCAAAGAGTTTTGAGATTCTAAGGACCTCAGCTTCTCAGCTATCTCATCCAATCTCCTATCATAAGCTTCTTCACCAGCACCCATTACTGTGAACTAGTCTTCTTGAGGGTCTTCCTGAAGTACCCTAGCTGCGGTGGCAGTCCCTTGAACATTTGCTGGAATATTGACCTCAGGATGGAGGTGTGGCCCAAATACCGGAGGGTTGACATGAGGTTGTACCCTTTCGTTGTTACTGGTACCGGCAGTCCCTATATGTGGATCCTCTTGATTCTGCCTTTCCACCATGGCCCTTAATCTTTCCTGGCTCTGAGCCATGTTGTTCATAACTTCCATAAACTGAGTCATTTGATTCCGCATCTCTAGCCTTT
The DNA here is from genome assembly GCA_963966055.1 of Lathyrus aphaca. Lineage (NCBI taxonomy): Eukaryota > Viridiplantae > Streptophyta > Magnoliopsida > Fabales > Fabaceae > Lathyrus > Lathyrus aphaca. The sequence goes on along the minus strand of OZ014520.1, from coordinate 127,408,722 downwards.
CATTTGCCATTTGATTTCTGACCTCAGTGAGGTCCTGCTGCATCTGATCCATCTGAATTCCCGGAAGGTTGTTTCGGGTTGGATAGCGGTGCGGACGGTTGAGGGGAAATACTTGGCGCCTAGCAATAGTTCCTGATGCATCACAACAGAGGTTAGCAACAATAAAACAAAACCTACAAAACAAACGAAGGGTTAGCATGCAATGCAGTTATGCTTATTTGTTCTCAAGGTATCCGGTTTGGCCTTCAGTTTTGACCCTTCCAGACCCCTGAAGATGCTGTTGAATGTTGCTTCCGAAGCAAACTAACATGAATATATTACATAAGGTGAAATAATACAACTTGTTCATCTTACAACACAAGCCCTCTAAGGGGTCAAAATACATTACAAGAAAATAAAAGTACATGGAAAGAAAGCAACAACAAACAAATGGTCAAACACCAAGACCAAACTCATCCTCACGAACTTCCTTGAGAAGCGCTTCGGTCACAGGATCAGCCGGACGCTCCGTGAGATTCCTGATGAGGAGGTTCTGGGTCGTAACAGCTGCTGCTAGCTTTTTGTGCTGAGTTTGGTCCTTGGACCTCTTCACCCCTGCTTTGATCTTCAATTCTGATATCTCCCTCTGGGCTGCTGCCAGGGCTTCTTGTTGTTCTTTCGCATTAGCTTCAAGTTGCTCCATCTTGTCTTGAACTCTCTTGTCTTCCAGGGTACGAGTCTCGGTGATCCTGACCCACCGGGCTTGACTCTCCTTCAAGTACAAGTCTGTCCTTGCTCTCTGGAACTGGGCTTCTTTGCAAGCATTCTTCAGAATTTGTTCACCAGCCTTAGACTTTTTGATGTAATCCCCAGACTTCTCAATCTTAGTCAGATGCTCCACTCTCAACTTCTCCAACCTCTCAATCTCCCTCATACCTTCACTCCTCTCCCGGAGGGTCTTCTGCAAAGCCTGGGTTAGCTTCTCATTTCTTTCCTTCAAGCTCTCAAACTCTTCCAAACTGATAGTGGCAAGGGGTGGTGCTGAAGATGACTCAGGCATGTCTTCTATGGTAAAGGGCATCCCAGAGAATTGAGCCCTGGCACGGGACCACTCATAATATTGTGCTGATGCCACATTATTACACTTCCCCAAAATGGTGACTCCCTTGGTTTGAACATGATCCCAGGCCCAGGCAGCCTGCCTAACAACAGCCAAACTAATCTTGTTCTCACAATAGAGAGTTTCCACCAAGTCATGTGCCTTAGGAGTATGGACTAAGGCATAGCCCAATTGCCTCCTGAACAGTAGAGGGTTATAATTAATACTTCCTTTAACTCCTATTAAGGGCACATTGGGAAAGTGCCCACAGCTGGTGATGATATCCCTGCCTTTGGTGCTCTGAGTGCACCATCTGATATCTGCTGAAGTTAGAGTAGTGAGTCTCTTAGCCCAGTTGCTCTGCTGATGAGGGTTCAGAAATGTATCTGTCCTGGGTAGATGCCTGAGAAGCCAAGTGTGAAACAATGGAGCACAAAACCTCACTAACCTCCCCCTCTGCTTTTCATTCCTCTGATGCACTGAATAATAAAGGTCCCCCAATAAAGTTGGCACTGGGTTCTTCAAGATGAACAGATGGATTGCATTCTTGCTAATGAATCGAGGCTCATCTGCAAACAGCACAATTCCATATACACTTAGGGCCAACAAAGCACAAACAGCTTTCCACTCCCCCAGGGAAGCCTTTAGACTAGCTTGAGAAATTAAGAAGTCCAGATGAAAACCAAGGATTCCAGCTTTAGAGGTCATATGCTGCTCAACCAAAACAGGTTCCAGATGTAAAGCTTTTGCTACTTCTCCATTAGCAGGAAAGACCATCTCAGGGTTGAAAGGGATTCCACCCCTGATAGGCAAACCAACCAATGATGAGTATTCTTCTAACAGAGGGCCCAATTGAAAGTCTTGAAAAGTAAAACATCTTAGTGGAGGATCATAAAACTGAATGCAGGTGTGGATCAGGCTTCTTTGTGATGGGTCCAGATCCATAACCATGTCAAGTATATCTCCATAGCTTTCCCTGAACAATGGTATGTGATCTGGAGTGATCAGGGTTTGAATCCTCCTGATGTCTGATAGCTCTGGCTGGAAGAAGTGATAGGTGATGTTGCTCTTTTTAGGAGCCATGATGTTGAAGACTGAATAGAGACAGGTACTGATGATAATACTGAAGAAGTGGGCCACTGACTGGCTGAAGCAGATAGCTGATGAAGACAAGTCAAAACTGAAGATGGGGTCAAAACCAAAACCAGATGAAAATGGATACCCTGAAACACAAATAAGCAAATGTTAATATGATGCAATGATTATGTATGCGAATGAAATGCAAAGGGTTTGTGACTGAGCTGGATCTGGCCAAAACATTCTGGTATAGGTCCAAGTGTGTTCAAGAATTCCAGTTGGGGGTCTATAAATCCAGTAACCAAGGTGGGGGACTCAAATAAAGAGTCACATATCCAGGGTTTAGAACCACAAGAACTGTTCCAACATGGAGTATTCTCAAACAAACAAAGTAACAGGGTATTCTGAGGTCAAGGTACCTGCAAACCTGTAAACAGCCCAACCCCCTCACAGGTGGTGATCTAGAACAAGGATCCTCAGACTTGGATCAGTTATGAGAAGTGTAAACACTTCTAACCCGGAGGTACAGTGTTTACAATAACCATAACAGTTCCTCCTCTAATTCACCTCAGCTTCTGAAGGTCAATACTAACAGGTCATCCAGACTTAGCAGGCTTCCCAGATAGCCCTAGCATTGCAGGAAATCTGCAACACAGAGTTCTCAAGAAGAAACCCACATCTGAACCGTGTTTCATATTCCCGCACCAGACCGAAATGGAATGGGAAAGAATATGATTCACTCTAGCCTAGGTGTCACTCAGGTCCCAGGTATAGGACCTTAACTCTCAATAGAACCCCACCCACCAAAGGAAAACCAAATCCATCCAGCAGCATGACAGTATGATATATACAAAGTGCAATAAAGAAAAGCAGTAAGCAAACTGTACATAAAGCAAAATAAATACAAGCACAAATAAGCACATAACACCCCAGTAAACACAAATCAATCAAGCGCTAGGAGGAACCCACAAAAAGAACCAGAAGCCCTGGTTGCAGTATAAGGGTCCCCAGCAGAGTCGCCAAGCTGTCGCTCCCGACAAATGAAACAATATCAGATGAAGGTACAGACGCGAACGGTCGGCGAAGGGAACAATGAGAACACACAGCCGTGGACTCACTGGAGATGAATAGAGTCGCCAGCTAGGCATTTTTATCCCGGAGGAAAGGTAATGCTGCATAGACCTAGAAAAAGATGGATAAGACGGTTTGCGAACCAGAGAGACTGAGAAAGGGGGTTGGTTACAACCTGGGAAGGTATTAGCACCCAGATTGTCCGCCGTACTCGACGGTATCCACGCTTAAAAGATTTGTGTTTTAAAGGGGTAGTGTCAGTGCAATCTGTGTATAAAATAGCTGGAAAACAAAATGTACAGGTGTCAGTGTAGGAAGTGTGAAGTGTATAAGTGATGTGGAGTATGAAAGTGTCAGTGTAAGAACAAAGATGAAATGCTCATGATAATAAGGCTAAAGAATGAGGCTAGAAAGAGGGGGGAATATACAGAGACTTTTGTTCGATAACTGTTAAGTTATGCCTACGTATCCTCTCGTGCAATGAGGAAGTCAGAACACCGTAGTTCGACCCAAAGAGACTGAAAGATGAATTGACTTGTGAACTGCTTACTTGTCTATGCTCAAGTGTATGACCTGTCTGGCTCAGGTGCAAACTGTCTTGCATTAGACGGAAGAAGCAAGTTCTCGTTTGTGAGTGAATAAGATGAGAAAAGAATCCCGGAGGAGACGATTATTGTTTGTTTTTTGTATTTTTAGTCTTTTATTGCTTTTGAAAGTTTGTCATAAGTTAATGAGCTTAAGCCTAAACCAATGGGTTAGTAAACTCATCACATCTTCCCTCTGATTAGGGGTAATGAGAATACCTTAAGTGTGAAGTCAGATTCTCACACTTAATCACCATGGAGTAGGATTAAGATCATTAACCTACTTGTGATTGTTTAGATGTTTTTTGGTGTTTTTGTTTAGTGTTGAGTAATGAGATTAAGCCATAATCAAGGATTAAACAGACTCATTACACCATCCTAATAGAAGGATAATAGATGAGAATGTTTAAGCTGAGGAAAGCTCCTCAACTTAATCCATGATTAGGGATTAAACTCATGACAAAACAAGCCTTTGATTAAGTGGATTTTATTTAATGGTATGATGATGAAGTGAGTTTTAGGGTTTATAAGACAACTTGAGGGGGACTTGTCCATTAACACTAGGGTTAGTCCTTCTTAACCAGTTAAGGAAGAATTAGAACCCTAATGCAAGGCCCAAGTTACAAGTGTGATGTCTTGATGATTATTAAGTGAATTGATTAAGAGATTTAAACACATTAAGGGTTTAACACTTAGGATTAAAGTTATACACTCCATCCTAAGAGAAGGATACAGGCATAAGCTTAATCACAAAGCCTTAAAACCTTTAGGGTTCAGTCCCTGATTATGAGATGAGAAGAGAAGACTCAAAAGAGACACAAAGGTAAAACTAAGAGGGGGACTAATCAAAACCCTAATCATTGTCATGCTTGGTTGTCCCTAAGGTTTGTGAGGTTTAAACAAGAACAATCTTCAATGGAACCACCAGGAAGCAGATGAAAGGATCAAGAGAAGCAAAGTGACTTGCTTTATTCAAGAAGTCAAGTCACTTGAAGAAAGAAAGTGGGAAGAAGAAGAATGAGCAAGCTCAAACTCAAACACATATAAAAATGCAGCATGGATGCAAGGGAAAGAGATGAAGAGAAGTTATGAGAAGTGAAGGCAAATTCACTTCTCAAGTTCACTTACCACCTGAAATGTTAGAAGGAAATGCAATGCAATGCCAAATGAAGTGAAATGGTATGATGCTAAACAAAACCAGAAGCATGTTGATGATGAAAATGATGTTATGAGATGCTGAAAACATGAGGCAAGGCATGGAGATGTTCATACAAGATCATGGATGCAAATGATGCAAGTTAAGGAGCATGAACAAGCATGGAAAGTTATGAAGCATACAAGGCAAATGACATGGCAAATATGAGATGCAATGATCAAACATATTTTCTACATGTCTTATGATGTCAAATGAATCAAAGGGAGGCATGGAATGGCATGGCAAGTCATGTTATGCAAGAGAATGCAAGAAGGATGCAAATGGAAGCCCAAATTAGGGTTTATGGATCAAGCAACAAACCAAAACCAAAAACAGAAGCAAACTCTAATATAAAAAAATGGAAAATGCCATCCTAAGAAACCCTAAACCTATACTAAACCAAGGTCCAAAGGGGAGGTCTCAACTCTTAACCAATCTCAAGTTATGATTTTTCTAAGTTATTAGGGTTTTTTAGGGTTCTTAACAAAAGAAATGCCAAACAAATTGAAATTGAAAGATCAAATCAAGACCATTTTATCCTAGAAACTACATGCCAAACACAAGACAAAGCAAAAAGAATCAATGTCCAAACCTTCTTAGATAGGCAGAAATGAATTTTTGAACTTATGATCAAAATAATGCATAAAAAATGATTTAAATCAATGAAAAATTCTCAAAATGCATCAAGATCAAAAAAGAAATTTGGTTTGAAGGTTGGACAATGTTTCTAAATGTCTTAGAACATTTCATGAATTTTTTTGTAATTTTTAAATACCTAAAAGTATTTTTAATTAATTAATTTCCATTAATCAATTAAAAATAATCTTTTAAATATTTAAAAATACTTTTTTAATGATAAAAAATAAAATAAAAATATTTTTGTGAAATGAAAATTAATAAAACTCAAAGGAAAAAGTTTCATAATTTTCATGCATTTTTTGCTATTTTAAAATAATTGTGCAAGTTAATTGCAAAGAAAATGAATAAAAATTAAATAAAAGGGAAAGTAAACCAAATGGAAGGCTGAGATGAGCCCAGGGTTTGAATCTGTTGACCAGCGCGCAAATGAAGGGCCCAGATGGCTCCTGAGTTAATTAACTTAATTAAAAATTAAATAAAACTAATGAGAGAGATTAGGGCTAAGCAGACTGATCCTGGCCTTTCATTCGCGCGGGGAGTCAAACATGTCAACGCATCCAGTGGTCCACATTCAAATGGTCATTAATCACGCAATTAGGGCTTAATCACTCTCAGGCGGCCGGAGAAGACTTCCGGTCGTCTTCTCCGGCCAGCATCTTCCCTGAGAAATCCCCAAACCCCTCAAATCGTAACAAAAATGAAACCTAAGAAATGGGAAATGTTCTCCAACCCCTCACGAATCAAAACCCTCTCTCAAAACAAATTTATACTTCCTAAATGAGCCGAATCGAAGAAGATGAAAACTAGGGCACGCAGGTTTCAGAGAGAAATTAAATGCTCATTTCAAAGCCATTTTAGAAACCAATGACATCAGGATGATCAGTGAAGCACATAGAACAAGTTTATGACATGAAAAATGATTTCTGGAAAAATAAATTTCAAGCTACCTGAGATTTGGAGCTTTCAACCTGATGACTTTCTGGCCACTTCCTTCAGTGCAAACCAATCCACTTGATCCCCAGAAGGTGTTTGAATGCTCAAGAAGAGTTTATGTTGGCTGGATAGTGAGTTTCGAAAGCTCCTGCTTCAACTCAGTCAGAAATGGCAATGGTGATTCTGGTAGTTTCTGGCCATTGTGAGGGGTTGTTTGTGATCCTGAGGGTGAATGGAGAAGCTTTGCAAGGTTTGTTTGGATGTTTGTGAGCTAGGGAGGGAGATTCGAATGGAACTGCAGCTTGAGGTGAGAAATGGCTATGGGGTGTTCTGGTTGATTCAGGCTTGTGTTCTTGCTGGTTTCTACTCAATGATGTATGGTGAGTTGAATGGTGAAAATGGTTTGAGTGTTTCTTGGCTGGGCAGAGAGATTCGAAGGCTTATGCAGCTGGGGTGTATTTTGTGAATGTTGTTGTATGAAGTGTTTCAGCCTTGCCTTGTACATGAAATGGCTTGCAATTTGTCCACAAAAACCTCTCTCATTGGTCAGTTGACAAGACATGTCCTTTATTGATTGGTAAGTCACCTTTTGCAAAAAAGTCAAATTTGTGTAAGGAAAGCATGGGTTGATCTATAGCTAGTACATGGGCTGGTTCTGGTGCAGCAAGGTGAGGTGAGAGGCTAGCCAAAGTGCAGCATCCAATGCATCAAGTGGTAGAAGCACAATGATGATTTTGCAAGTTGTTGGCTTTTTGGTTCACATGTGATTTCCTAATCCCACAAGCCATAATTCATGGGCATTCTTGGTTCAATTCTGATTTTTATGACCTATAGAATGTTTGCATACTGGTTTGAAGTGAACTAGAGGTCACAAGAAGCATTGGTTCATGATTTTGCAAAATTTCCATTTGAGGCATGCCTTGAAAATCAATGATTTTTGCCAACTTTGTCACACCATAACTTTTGATCCAAGAAGTGTTTGATCATGTTCTTGTACTTTTTGAAAAGGGAAAGATGAGATCTACAACTTTCATGACCAAAGTTTTTCCATTTGAAGCATTTTTGGATCAAGAATCAAGGCTTGAAAAATGACCTAAAATGAAGCATTCTTGAAAAGTCAACTATGCCCAAAAAGTCAACATTTGCAAAACTTCCAAATTCTTGATTTTTGTGAACTTCAACCTTCTTCCATGATCAAATAAAGACCATATACACTCAAAATGATGAAGATCAACCATTGGTTGGGTCATTGGGGGCCTCAGATGCCCTGATTTTACACTGACTTGTCCAGAAAGTCAACCCTTGATCAGATGACTTCCCCATGGAATTTCTTCATGAAAATTGATATGTATACTCCCTATACCATATAGAGACCAATGGAAACAAGAATGACCAGAAAATTTGGAGTTATGGCCTCTGAAACCAAAACCTTAATTTTCAGTCAACTGTGCAGTTTAACCTGGCTCTGCATCCACTCAAACCCTAGTTCTTGTGATTCCTTTGCATTTTTGACTTTGAGGAGATGGAATATGATGTAAGAACACTCATGGACCTCTTTGAAGTGATTGGTTGCCTTTGGAGTGGCTCAAGATGCCCTTGGATTGCTCAGATCACAATCCTTAGATGCAGATGACTTAGAAACTATGCAGTGAATCAAAAATGAGACATGAGATGATATGATCGAGCTTATGCATATGAGAATGATCACAAACCATGGTGAAATGGGTGAGGGCAAATTTGGGGTGTTTACACCAGGTTACCAAAGGAAAATATGACGTGTCAACTGTGACCATATACTACAATCCTAAGGACATGCCAGTACTAGCAAGGCCAAAGCCTGTTACCATTGTTGTACATGCTGAAGTGAGCCCGGTGACTATTACAATATTTGGACTTGTTCCATATACCAGTGAAAAGGCTATCCTGTGGCATTATGGAGCAAACATATATGTCCATGGGAAAAAGCAGGAAGAGAAAGCTGCAGTGAGTATTGGTTCAAGTGTTGATAATGTTTGTGGCGTAGGTGGATTCACGAGGAGTGGTCGTTTGTTCGCACCACAAACTTTGAGGATCAACACAGAAAATGAGGCAACAATTAAAGCAAAAGGTAAACAAGTTGTGACTAGGGAAGTTGTGACTCTAGATGCTGGTCAAAGCACGTTTGAAAAGGAAGTCGAAGAGTTTATGAGAATCATTAAAAAGTGATTACACGGTTGTTAAACAGTTGAACCAGACTCCTTCAAAGATTTTAATATTTTCATTGTTGATGTGCTCCAAGGCACACTGAGAGGCGTTGTTAAAAGTTATGAACATGGCTTATGTCCCATAGGAAATCACTGCTAACCAGTTAGAATCCGTAGTCTCTAATGTAAATGCTAGCCATATGTTGGGTTTCACGGATCATGACTTGACATTAGAAGGTCGTAACCATAATAAGGCCCTGCATATTACCATGGAATGCAAGGGTGTTGTGTTGTCTCATGTTTTGGTTGATATTGGATCGTCTTTAAACGTATTGCCAAACAAAGCCTTGATGAAACTGGATGCTGATGGAATCATTCTTAAACCCAGTGATTTGGTAGTACGGGCTTTTGATGGATCAAAGAAGTCAGTATTTGGGGAAGTTGAGTTGTCTGTTAAAATTGGTCTCCAAACTTTCAAGTGCACATTTCATGTGATGGACATCCAACCGGCGTACAGTTGTCTTTTGGGTAGGCCCTGGATTCATGCTGCTAGAGCAGTTACATCTACCCTGCACCAAAAGTTGAAGTACGTGGTTGATGGGAAGGTTGTGACTGTTTGAGGGGAGGAGGCTATATTTTTGAGTCATTTGTCTACATTTAAGTATGTGGAAATGGACGGTGAGATTCACGAAATGATGTGCCAGGATTTTGAATCCGTTAATGTTAGTGAAGTCTCTCCTAATTCAGTGATCCAAATTAATGAGAAAGTGGACATTTTCATAACGTCTTACAGACAAGCTTTGGAAGTGGTTCAAGCAGGCAACGCCCAAGGTTGGGGCAAAGTGGTAGAGGTGGAAAGAAATGAGGATATGTATGGAATAGGTTATCAACTGGGTCAAGCAGCTTCTTCAAAGGGAAAGGGGGTGATTAGTTTCTCTAGTAGAGGTGCCATTGATCCCATTCAGATGTGTGATGCTGTAGGGGAAGACATTGACAGGGATTGCAACCTGGACAACTAGGTGTTCCCACGTATCCCCGGAGAGGAATTAAACAACTGGTTTGCAGAGGAGATCATCCAAGTTACTCTTCAAATAGAGTAATTTTCTATGTTTTCTCATTTTCATTTGCATGACAAGTCCTACACTATATCCAAGGTGTATGGATCCATTTGTAGGGCCACCCTTTTCATATTTGCAAGTTTATTTTATCATCAATAAAGGATGTTTTTTCATTCAAAACTATGTTCTCTTTCTTTGCTTTTAAATTTTTCACAAAAACAATAAAATGGCAATGTTTATTTTCTTTTTAGTTTCTCCTTTTTCGTATAAGTGAATTCTAAAATAAAGCACATCAATCATGCAGACTTAATCCTCCAGATTTCACTGATAACGATTTTGATATGGCCAAGTATGACTTTGACAATCCGATATATCAAGTTGATGAAGGGGTTGAGGAAGATTGTGAACTCCCTGAAGAATTAGCCAGGTTGTTGAGACAAGAGGAAATGGTTATTCAGCCTCATCAGGAGGAAATTGAGGTCATCAACATCGAGTCCGAGGACGCCAAGAAAGAGATAAATATTGGGGCCAGTCTGCAAATCAGTGTGAAAGAGGAGATGATTGGTATGCTACGTGAGTATGTTGATATCCTTGCTTGGTCATATCAAGATATGCCATGTTTAGATACTGACATTGTTGTGCATAAGATACCACTGAGAGAAGAATTTCCGCCAGTTAAGCAGAAGCTTTGTCGAACTCGTCTTGACATGGCTATGAAGATTAAAGAGGAAGTTCAGAAGCAGTGGGATGCTGGATTTCTTGTCGTAACTAGTTATCCACCTTGGGTAGCTAACATTGTGCCTGTACCAAAGAAGGAAGGCAAGGTCTGCATGTGCGTTGATTAACGAGATCTTAAAAAGAAAATAAACTCCTTGATGGATGGCTTCTCCGATTATAATCAGATCAAGATGGCACCAAAAGATATGGAGAAGACAACATTCATTACCCCATGGGGTACATTCTGCTACAAGGTGATGCCTTTTGGTTTGAAGAATGTCAGGGCAACGTATTAGAGGGCTATGGTAACATTGTTCCATGACATGATTCATAAGGAGATTGAATGATATGTGGATGATATGATTGGCAAGTCAAGAATTGAGGAAGAACATCTGGTTAATCTCAAGAAGTTATTTGAAAGACTAAGAAAGTTTTGTCTGAGATTAAATCCAAACAAGTGCACTTTTGGAGTGCGGTCCAGAAGATTGATGGGTTTCATAGGGAGTGAGAAAGGAATAGAGGTTGATCCTGCTAAAGTAAAAGCAATACAAGACATGCCTGCACCGAATACTGAAAAAGAAGTTCGTGGTTTCTTGGGTAGATTGAACTACATTGCACAGTTCATATCTCACCTCAAAACCACTTGTGAACCAATATTCAAATTGCTAAGAAAAGAACAAGTGGTCAGGTAGAATGCCGATTGCCAGAAGGCTTTCGAGAAAATAAGAGTATTTACAAGAACCTTCTATTCTAATGCCTCCAGTTCTAGGGAGGCCACTCATCATGTATCTGATAGTACTTGAAGGGTATATAGGTTGTGTTCTCGATCAACACGACGAGACGGGTAGAAAAGAGCACGCCATCTACTACCTGAGCAAGAAATTTAATGAATGTGAATTAAGGTATTCAATGCTTGATAAGACATGTTGTGCACTCGCATGGACTGCTAAGCAATTTAGACAATACATGCTCACACACATGACTTTGCTGATTTCCAAGATGGATCCTATCAAGTACATATTTGAGAAACCAACGTTAACCGGAAGGGTTGCCCGTTGGCAGATGGTGCTGATTGAATATGACATACAATACACTTCCCAGAAATCCATCATACGAAGTATTCTTTCATAGTATCTTGCACAACAACCTTTCATGGTATCATGTACCTCAAGGTTAAAAGCTGCGAGGAACCACTCCCGGAAGAGGGGCCAGACCCTGAATTCAAATGGAATATGATGTTTGACGGGGTTGTCAATATGAATGGTTACGGAGTTGGTGCCATAGTTATTACTCCTAAAGATATTCACTTTCCCTTTGCTTCCAGATTGAATTTTGACTGCACCAACAATGAAGCGGAGTACGAGGCTTGTATCATGGGAATAGAGGAGGCGATTAATCTAAGGATTAAGACCCTCGATATATTTGGAGAATCTGCTCTCATAATTAACTAGATTGTAGAAGCATGCTTCAACCTCAAGATATGTTGCGGATAGCAAGAGTCGCCACCGACTTTTATTTTATCCAAAAGGAAAGGGTATAAAAGAACAGGAAAGACCTTAAGAGAATATTTTGGGTCCGGGGGGTAGGTTATGTAAAGGGAAGGTGTTAGCACCCTTTACATCCATGGTTATCCATGGGCTCTTAGTTACTTAGCTCACTTTTGAATTGTTTTTGAAAGTGTAGTGTGTGAATAGAAAAATTTTCAGAATAGTTGATAATGATCCATGTATGGATGCGTAAAAACTTGTTTTTGAAAATTGGTTTGAAATTTGTTTAAGTGTTTGAAAAGTTTGAAGTGAGCAAGTACATAAGAGGAACCTACCCTAAAGTTTTAAGTCTTTCTTGTTCTTTTATCCTTTCATTGGTAAGACTATCCCTACTATTAAGGAGTAGGTAGTCATTACCTTGGATGTAAGGGACATAAGAGGGACATTCTGTTTTATGAAGGCAACTGTGGGGTGTAATAAGCATATAGGAGGGACTATCATCATTATTCGAAGGGACTTGATTTTTTTTAGGCAACCATTAGGGACTTGATGATTTTTCTTTTTAAAGGGACTTGCTTTATACACCCCACTTGACCTTATGATTTAGGCAACTTGAGGGATAACCTTAGAAATGTGAGATGGCGATTAAAAATCGACTTACGTGTGTGAGTGTTCAATATTATTTATCTTTAATTTAAATGCTCTAATTTTATTTTTAATAGAATACATATTTTTGCACTCCCTAAATTACTAACCATAGCAATAATTAAATAATTAAAATATTACAAAATTTACATCCGAGAAGCAATTACAACATAATTATAAAAATAATAAATAGCAAAAAATGTAAATATATAGCAAAATAAATATAATAAGCAAAAATAAATAAGTAATTAAAATAGGGGTTAGTGATAAATATAATTAAAAAAAAAAGGTTAGTGAGAATAAAATAATAATAATAATAATTAGAAAAAATAAACAGGGTTAGAGAAATAATAATAAGAAATATAAGATAATAATAAATAATAATATAGTTAGTAACAATAATTAAAATAAATACAATTAAATAAGAAATATTATAATGACAAAAAATTGGGTTTTAATATATAACATTTAATAAGAATTAATTAAAAAATTTTCAAACATAATGCAATTATAAATTCTAATTATTACAAATTTAATCATTTTTTTTAAACATATATTAGTATTTATTTATTAAAAAAAAAACAATTATTTACATATTATAAGGAGAAAATAAATTTTAAATATTATATTCACAAAATTAATCATATTTACAAAATTTAATTTTATTAGTTATTATATTTACAAAATTATTCTAAAAAAATATAATTATTGTAAATTAAATTGTTTCTAAACATATATTAAAAGAAAGATAATTTGGATTATAAATATATTTACAAAATTTACAAGAATCATATTAAATAAATAAATAAATATATATAATAATTACATTAAGGATTAGAAAATAAAATTATTTAGGAAAAAATAATTAGGTTTTATTTTAGAAAATATTTTTAGGGTTTATAATATAAGATTATTTTAGCTAATATACATATTATAATTTATTTACATGATTATAAAAATAATTTTTCAGAAAAAAAAAGAAATATAGAATTTGAATTATATTGAACATATATCTATAACATTATCTTAATTATATTTATATACATATGATTTTAATAATTAAATAAAAGAAAATAGATAAATTGCAAAAAAGAGAGAAACTTACCTGGTTGGGATTTGATCCCATGACATCACACTTGCCAGCAACAACAATAACCATCAGGCTAGCCCACACGCAGGCAACAATGAAGGGAGGAGAATTTGTTTTGTGCTTTGCCTGAAAAATCCAAAAAAATAAAGAAACAAAAAGGCCTGGGGTGGGAATCGTACCCAGGACCTTATGAATGTATACGCGCATGCTTGACCGCCTGGCTGGGAGAGCCCTTCTGCTTACAAAACAACTACAAACCATAATATATTAAGAAAGCAATTTAAATGAGAAAAATATCAAAACATTGGAAGAGGCAGGATTCGATCCCCTCCCCTTTTGTCAAACGCGTATGTGGTTTTCCACTGGGCCAACCATTAGCTGGTGATATACAAACAGAGAAAACACATAATATTTTAAAACAACATTTAAATTTTAAAACAGGCGCGAACTGGTCTTCATCTTCTTCCTCATACCTGCGTTTTTTCCTGCGAATATTGCTACAAATTTACCTGCGAGTTCTTCATGTTTCTTGACCTGCGAAAACCAAACTCATCCCAAACAACACTGATTCATGAAATTAATTATAGTTTTATGATTCTTGTGATCCATAGAACATTCCTATGTTCTTAGAATTTGTTTAAATTCATTAAATCATCGAACCCTAAAATTGAGCTCTAAACCCTAATAATGGCCGAATCTGTTCTAGGCAAGGAAGCTTCAATTTTTTTGTCCAGAAACGATCTATAGCACATAACAAACAACATTAGCCAAGCAAATTTCATTGAAACACAACAAATTAACACAATCGAAAAAGTTTTGTTCAAGAACAAATAAGCTTCGGGTTTATCATTAGGGCATGATTTGAATGCTTATGAATGATGATTCATGATCCATGATGTCCAGGGAAGCCAACCATGTTCTTATTTTACCTTTTAGAGCCTTGGAAGATGAAATCCGAATTCCACTTTTTTGATGAATTTTTGAGTTTTTGAAACTTACCCTTGGCTGCTGGAATTCGTCAATGAATGTTAGGTTTGTGTTTAGTATATATATGTGAGTGAATTAGGTTAAGAAAACTCATTGGTTGTGTGGAGATTTGATCCAAAAAAGATTGAAAAAGATCATAGTGTAAAAGTCAAATATTTGTTCATGAAGACTTGCTATTCTTGGATCAATCTCATGATTCCTTTCTCTTTCAAATTCAATCAACATTTATGAAATTCTAGAAACTCAATCTTCACCCAAAAATAGATTTTCATATTTTATATTTATTTAAAATGATTTTTATGAATTAAATCAATAATAAATAAAAATAAAATAATAAAAATTCTGAATTTTGGTCAATTGGGTCGTGCATGATGATATGATGTGGATTGGATCACAATTTAGCAAGCCCATTTGGAAGGAATTGGTTCTAGACCCCCATTTTCAATATAAACCATCACAAAATTTCCCAACTTTGCAAGAGCATATCTCCCTCAATTTTAAAGGTATGAGGGTGTTCTTGGACTTTTTGGAAAGCTTGAAGAGTCCTCTAAACAAACCCATTGGTTTCAGGTCCATATCATTTACCAATCTCAAGTTATGCCCTTTTGAAGTTGTTGACTTTTTGTTGACTTTTGAAATGACCTATAATGTCTTAGCTCATATCTTCCAAATGAAGCATTTTTGGGCTTAACTTGCAACATCAAAGTTGTAGAGAATTCAATTTCCTTCAAAATGAGCTTTGGATGGAGACTTGGTGATGAAGTATGTGAAAGTTATGGCTGGTCAAAGTTCAGTTGACTTTTACTAAGGAAACCCTAATTTAGAAACTCCTGAGTATTGATGATCTGGAATCTCCTTGATGAATCATGATCAACCCTTGATCAAATGATGAATTTTACTTCATATACTTGATGTTGGCAAAAAAATCATGAAGTTTGACTTTGGTTTGACCACAGTTGACCTCAGTTTGACTTTTTGACTGCATTGACTGATTTTGACTTATCTGATCATCTGACTGAGCAAACTTTTGAGAAAAGTCTTGAAACTTGACATGGGGGTTCTTATACACATATAAGATGTTATGAAGCTCACTTGAAGTCTTGGAGGTTCATTTAGCTTGATTAAAGTCAAAACCCTAGTTTTGGATGCACTGCTTAGGAGGTGCATTGTCTGAGGGAATTGTCAACTCCTTTGACCAATTGTGAACTTTGTGAACCTTGTGAACCATCATAAAATGTCTTGTGAACCTCATGGGAGGTATTGTGAAGCTTGTGAACCTTGTGAACCTCATGAAGTGGCTTTGTAGACCTCATGAACCTCAGGAGAGCTTTGTAATCATTGTGAGTCTTGTGGACCTTGTGAACCTTCAAGAAGTAACTTGTGGACTTCATGAAAGGTATTGAAAGCATTATGGAACTTGTGAACCTTGTGAACCTTCAAGAAGCAACTTATGGACTTCATGAACCTCATGAAAAGTCTTGTAAATGTTGAGAAGCTTGTGAACCTTGTGAACCTTCAAGAAGTGACTTGTAGACTTCATGAACCTCATGAAAGGTTATATAAGCATTGAGAAACTTGTGAACCTTGTGAACCTTCTTAGCACACAAAGTCTTGTATTGTGAGGGCAAATTTTGGGGTGCAACGCGTTGGAACCGCAAAGTTGAAAAGTACATATGACGAAGATGATAAGAAAAGGATTCTAAATGAAAAGAAGGCAATCAACATTCTACAAAGTGCTCTTAGTATGGATGAGTTCTTTCGCATATCTCAATGTAAATCGGCAAAGGAGATTTGGTACACCTTGGTGTAACACCCCAAAATTTCCCTCTCCCTTTTATCATTATCTTCACATAATAATCATCATAAGCATATCATGTCCTTAGCATCTAGCATAGAAAGATAAGGCATAACACTCTCATGTTCTAGCATAGGGCATATGATCAATCATCTGGGGATTTGAAGCTTTGTAAGTCAAAGTAAAAGTCCAGGTGACATTGCAATAGTTCTACAAGGTGTCCTCATGTCATATGCAAGCCCAAGATCATTTACAAAAGTCAAGAAGGGTAGAAGATCATCAGAGGATCAAGGATGCAACAATCTCCTACATAGATGAATTTTGAATTAGGGTTTTGCTTTTGAGCAGGGATTTATTATACCCTTGACCAATTATTGTGGTCAAAGTCTTTTATATGATATTTGAAGCCTATGGGTGAAATTTGGTGATAAAGTTCATTAAGTAAGTCAGTCAATTCATCAGTTACTTGTAAAGGAAGAAATTGGTCAAACTGAGTATCTGAAAAGTCAACTGTGGAAATTCAAGGGGTCCAATCATATTTTTCAAGCTAAGGGATGTTCTTAAGGTCAAATAAGAGGTTTGATGGTCTCAAAATTCAAGAAACAAGAGGTTTTGCAAGACTTTCCATTTTTGGCATATTGCTTGTAATGAAAATGTCTAAATTTAGTAAGTTTTGCCCTAATTTTCAAGGCCTTCTTTCACAACCAAAATGACTCCAAATGGATTTTCTTTGAACATTAAATTTGTAGAGTATGCTCTCCCATTTTTTAAAAAGCACAAGAACATGTCCATAGCCCTTAGGGTTGAAAAGTTATGCTCAAGGAAAGTTGGACATTATTTAGGGTTTACATGAAAAACCAACTTTACACCAATTTGCAAGAAGGCTTGTACTTTGTTTCTAAGTAATTTTATGGATAAAATTAAGTCATGGTATCATAATGCATTTCATTAAAGTGATATGGCTCAAGAAAAATTACCAAACTCGTGCATGGGAAGAGAGATATTCCATAAAATGCAATTATGCATGATCATTCACAAAGCATGACACCAATATCCAAAGGCCGGGATTATCTCATTTATGAATCAAGGGCTAGATGAGAGTTGAGCATGTGCAAGGAAAGAATGAAGAGCACGAGCAAATCACTCCATCACACAACTTTTGCAATCTTGCAAAATCCCTCTCAACTCACTCATCGCACGTGCATTTCCCCTCATTTTTTCATCAGTGGTCATTTGCACACTATAAAAGAAGATTAGGGTTTCAGTTTAGACTGAATCACCACCATTCTTTCACTTCAAAACTTTTTGTTCCATCTGTATTTTCCTTTGAATCTCACTATTCTTCCACTCTTTTCAAAAACTCTTTGCTTATTCATGATCCTTGAGGTGTAAGGAACAAGAATCCATCATCAATTGAAGTTGAAGTCAAGGATTCCATACCTTGCAAGTTTGGTGTAGTTTGCTTCGAATCTCTAGATCTAGCCATTCTCAAGGCTTTAATTGCATTTATTTTGCAATTAGAGTGTATTTGGAGTAGATCTGCAGCTGTTGGAGCTTTCTCTTGGTGATTTTAAGAATCTTTAACCTCAGGTAACTCACTGAATTCATGGATCTAGATGTGTGATTTTAGGTGTGCTTCTTGATTTGTGTGTTGTGCTGGTTACACTGAGCCTTTTAGAATTGAAAATGATTGAGAATTGAGTAAGATATATGGATTTAAAGTTTGATGTATGAATTTGTTTTTTGTTCGATCTGGTATGATCATTGATCTTTTGTGAATTTCATTGCCATATTTGAAGTCAACATGTCTTAATTATGTGATCTGGAGATTTTTAGCCATTTCTGTGAATGTTTGTTCATGTGGATGAATTTTCCGGTGCCGGAGCCCTAGCTCCGGTCACCGGATTCTGGAAAACCTGTTTGGATGTTTGAACGGAGAAGACAATGTCTCCACCCTTGGATCTATGATCTGGACGGCTTGCATAGTGACAACGCATTAAAAATCCACTTCCCGCTCACGTGACTTTATATTTTCTGAATAATTCAAAATTTTACGCATCCCATGGTAAATATTGTGTACCCACATGCTCATCTCCCTGATCATTGACTTGTGCAAATTGTGTGATCTTGTTGACTTAATCTGGCACGCGTGTTTGATCCTGTAGTCCTCTAATTTCCTGATTTTTTGTGAATATCCACCATACTTGTGTGAGCCTGTGCTGATTAGGTTGGGCCTTCCTTGCTATTCACGCCCCCCTTTTATTAAGCCCATTGGTTTTGAACTACCTGGACCTACTGATTGCACCCCTTTTTGATCATTGTCTGATACTCATCCATATCGTCGACTAGGGCACTCGTCTGGATTTCCTTGATGATCATCCAGTACTCGTCTGTATTGAAGAGGCTTAAAATCGTGACGATGGGATTAAACATCAAAATATTGCAGTTTAGAACAGTAGAACATATGCATTCTTATTGTATATCTGATGCACAAGTTATATGAAGAAGGTTCGTCTATCCTAGTACCATATATCCGAGGCACAGGGTATATGGAGAGGATTCGTCTATCCTAGTATCGTATATCCGACGCACAGGGTATATGAAGAGGGTTCGTATATCCTATTACCGCATATCCAACGCACGGGATATGTGAAAAGGGTTCGTCTATCCTGATCTGTGCATGTCTATCCCATATAATTAAGTGCACAAAATCCATCATCGTTGTGGCAAGCCAGTAGTCACTTGGCGTCGTACAAAAGACAAGTTCCAAGTCCACAGTCCCTGTGGCAAGCCAATAGTCACATGACATCATTCAAAAGACAGGTTCTCCATTGTTATCGTTGGCTACTTTTCTCCATATCATGATTCTCTAAGCAGGGTTTTATTTGGTTGGGTTTATATCCCCTTTCTTATTCTCCATCAGAGTGCAAATTTTCTGGTTTGTTTTGGTATTCAATCACAGTTTATCTCAAACATTTGGTAGCCGATGCTCTCATCCTTTTCAAATTAACAAATGACTGAATAAGGGCATTTGTAACACCCCAAAATTTTCCCTCTCATTGCATAACATTTAACAATTCATCTGTATACATACCATTGCATTCTTAGCATAAATAATTGAAGCATAACATCTATAACTTGATGCATAAGGCATGTGGTCAATGACTTGCCAGTTGGTGATCATCCAAAGGCAAAGACAAGGGTCAAATGTCTCACAACAAGGCACAAAGGTTTCTTATATCTCACACAATTTCAAGTGTTGTTTCAAGACCCTAGAAGAGGGAAATTCATCAAGAAGCTAGCTTAGTGCAATATCTCCGACACAAGGACCAAATTAGGGTTTTGGTTGCAAGAGGCCTCTTGAGGTTTTCTTGGTTCCAACTTGTTCTCATAGTTTTAGATATGTTCTCAAGGGTCTATGGATGTAATTTGAGGCATTGGTTCATTGAGAAAGTTTCTCAGGCAGACAATTACTTGTGATGCAAGCAAAAGTCAACTATGCAAAAAGAAAAGTCAATTGTGGTTTTTTGAGGTCTAATTCATGATTTCCAAGGTCCCATACCCTCACATGATCTTCAAATGTCAAGATTCATGTCATTCATCAAGAGTAGAGAAGTAGGGCAAAAGTTAATATTTTTGGAAAATGACCTATAATGTAAAATTTCCACTTTTGGCAACTTTTAAAGTCGTCTTCAACCTAATCTTTCATCATCAAAAATGATCCAAATGAAATTTTTTCAAACATGAAAGTTGAATATTTTTCTCTCCCCTATCCAAAAAGTACTAGATCACTTCCATAGCATTTGTGAAGCTCAAGATATGATCAAAAGACCAAAGGTTATGTTTTAGGGTTTTCGCGTGAACTATAATATTACACTTTTGAAAAATGCTTCCTACAAGACATATGTTGCTTCTAACTTGACAATTCAGTCCATATACTTCATGTACAATCCATTTGGAGCATAATTGGATTTGGAATCACTCAAATTCATGACTTATTTCTCACTTTCATTTCAAATGACCAATTTTCAAAATACATCAAAACTTGAGAAGCAAGCCACTACATGCCACAAAACCATTTTCATTCTGAATTACTCATGGTGTGAAGCCAATGCATGCATAATTCATTCCCCATGAATATGTGAATCACAAGTTCCATGCTTACATGCATTTTTGCAAATTCCCTCCAAACTTCTTAACCACACTTCCCTTGGGTCTCTAACTCTGGTTAGGCCCAAATTAGATCATACAAAAGCCTCAGATAAACCTAGTTGAAGGGGAGCTTCATCCATTATTCAGTTTCACCAGAATTTGCATTTAGCTTCTTCTCTTTAATTCTCCCTCCATACAAGGGCATTTCACAAAATTTCTTCATATTCACACTCCTTGAAGATCATAGAATCTAGACCAATCATCATTTGAAGCTTTTAGCAAGGATTTCATAGGATCCGAATTTGAATTGCACTTCATCAAATCTTAAGATTTATACCATATACAAGCTCTAATTGCATTTATTTTGCAATTAGAGGTTCCTAAGGCTTGATCTAGAGCTTACAAATGGTTTTTTAGGAGTAATTTGAGCTATGCAAGTTCTCAGGTTAGTGATGAATTCTTGCTCTTAGATCTTAGTTTTTTTATGTCTGTTTGAATATCTGGATGTGGATGAATTCATTGATGTGTTTAAAATTGATTTTGGGCGTGTAACATGTTCATATTGTGAGTATGAAATTTTTCAGATCTAAATGTTTGGCTTTGATTCTCTTAATTCATGATTTGTTTGGTGATTTGACTGTGATATTTAAGATCTTGACGTGATTCTGCTTTGATCTATGGTCTTATTTCATATTTCTGGAAAATATTGGTTGTGGTTCGGCTGAAAAGGTGACCGGAGCTAGGGCTCCGACACCGGAAGTTGATTGCAGGTTCACCTGAGCTGGAGGTTAAAGATGATGTTATGGCCCTTGGATCATTGAATTTGATGGTTGTGTTTTTGCCAACTTATTAAAAAAACATGTTCATAATGCGCGAATTTTAATTCTCATATTACTATTAGTGTGCGCGCGTTTGCATTAGTTATTCTGTACTTTTGATCTGGCGCATTCATCTGGCTTACTTGTTTAATTGTTTGACTTGTTGTGATACATCTGATTGATCCAAAGGCATGTAGGAGTCTCATAAGTTGACCATAGACTTTTGTGGAGTGTTGATTGTGCTGTTGGAATAAGCCTAGGGTTTAGTGTTATCCCCACCCCCTGTTGACCCAATATCATATTTGAACATGACTTTTTCTATTTATGCACCCCTTGCATCATTTCTCCATTTTTTTATTTTATTTTCATATGCTTTACATTTTTTATTAATAAAATCATCAAAATGCATTCTAAAAATCCCTAAAAATCCATGAAGGCTTTTAATACATTTAGTTAATTTTAGGGAATTTTTTATTCCTGAATTCATGCATTTTTTTCATTTTATTTTTATTATTTTCTTTAATTTCTTTTTAAAATGGTCCCTATTTCCATACATCAACTTCAAAAATTATTTTCTCATAGTTCTTTAAATATTTTTGAACCAATATTTTTTGCATTTATTTAATGACATCCAAAATGTCATAAAAATATTTTTATTTAATTTTTAAAACTTTTCTTAATTGCATTTAGGTCCTCCATCTTTGCATTTTGGTGCTTGGTTCTTAAGTGTTCTTTCTTTGATTGTTTGAGGTCCTTCCTCTCTGAATTTTTGTATGACCTTTTGATATGTGTTTGGTCCCTGGTTGATGACATTTGTGATTTAATTTCATAATTTTTGAATGCTTCTTGGTTGTGTTTGGTTGCTTGTGTTTGAAGAAACATTTACTTGATCATCATTTGACTTCTCCTAACCCTAATTGCATGAGGCACTTGTGCCACCATTTGAGGCCCCTTGTTTGTGTTTGTGTGACATGTTTAGACTCTTAGGAACCTTATTTGATCATTGTTAGTTGCATTTTATGTATGTTGACTTTGTGTCTTGTATGTTGCATCTCATTTGACTTTTTGACCTAGTTCCTTCATATGTTTTCATCCTATACCTCTCATGATTACTTGTGTGCCTCAAACATGACCATTTTTCCATATAATTTGAATTATCATCCATGATATGCTACTGAATCATTCATACACATCCATACTTGTATGCCATTTTGCATCATTTGCATTTCATTTCAAGTATAAAGCATTCATTCCATTATGTGACTTCTTTTTACATGTATGCTAAGTTGTATGAACTTGATTGCAATGAATCTTTTTCAGGATTATTTATGCATCTTTAGCATGCCATATTAGGCATTTGCTTCTGACTTTGACCATCTCATATCACCTTTGCATCTTCTACTTTCATCTTCATCTTCCTTCTTTCTTATGACATGAACATATGTTTGTACTTTTATCCTCATCTCCCACTATGCCATGAACTAACTCATGCATATTGGTATGTTCATTTAGGATGAATTTAGGAATTTAAATGTGTTGTTTGAGTTCTGACTTTGATGTTTGTCATGTGTCTTTAGCCATGTTTGTGCATCCTTTCTTTCTTAATTCTTCTTATGCATCTTTCTTGAACTTCTTCATCTCTTTTGTACTTCTTTGCAAGTTTGTTTGGTTACACTACGGGAAAAAGGTCTTAGAGAGCGCTTTTTTTACCTTAGAGAGTGCTTTAAAGCGTTGTAAAAGGTTGCGCTGTCTTAGGTAAAGACATCACTTTTTTTAAGGCAAAAGCGCTTTAAAAGGCCCCAAATAGAGAGTGCATTTTAAGAAAAAACGCTTTCTAAAGTAGGCCTTATAAAGCATTTTTTCCTTAAAAAGCACTCTCTAAGATATGCCATTAGACAGCGCTTTTAAAGCGCTTTCTATTGTATACGTTGAAAATTTTAATAATTATTTTTACATTACTTTAGAGAGCGCTTTTATGTAAAAAGCGCTTTCTTTGGTACCTCATTAGAGAGCGCTTTTCAAAAGCGCTTTCTAAAGTCTAACTATAATTTTTATTTTATTTTTTGTATCACTTTAGAGTACGCTTTTAGGAGAAATCTCTTTCTATTGTGGACCTTATAGAGCACTTTTAAGAGAAAGCGCTCTCTAAAGTGTACCTATAATTTTAATGATTTTTTTCAAAACATCCCTTTTTCCATTTTAAACGCAGAACCTGTAAATGTCTTTTTTAGGCAGTATACCAATATAAAACCATTCTACCAGTATAATTCACATTATTATAAGCCAATTCATTTCAAACCATTATAAACAATTCATTTCAAACCAATATAAATAATCTCAATATTATCGGTATTTGTCACCGGAAACTATATATACGTTAAACCAATTCATTTCTATCCATTCCAAACAAATTCATTTACACCACAAGTCATGTACATATATACCACAATATTAACCTATTTATACCTTAAATTATCCGTTTTTCTATAATAAATTCACACAATTCTTCCAAAATTTCACCAATTTTTGCGGTCGTATAATGAGGACACGCGAATTCTTCAAAGTACTACATAACAAAACAAAATATGCATTAATTAGTTAATATCCGATAATATGCATAATATACGATATTAAAATAAATCCTAAGTTATAAATCTATGCATACCTGATTAGGAATCTCTAATTGATCCAATTGAATGATTTCTTTCATGAACCTCAAAACGTAGTACCCGCAGTCTATGCCCTTTTTCTGTTGAGGACCCTACACATAGACAAACAAACTTGTGTTATCAAGTAGCATCACTAATAAGTAACATTGTGAAAATTAAATTAATTACCTGCACATGGATCCATGGAATAGTGTTTGCTTTAGCCCGTGCAACTCGATAATCTCTTTGTGCTCGGTACATTAGTATAGATCTATAAAAGAAAAACGTAAATTTAGAACAATCTCACAGAAATAATTAAATATACAAATACACACGAAATTTTCGAACAAACTCACTTACTTATCAACGACATCCTTCATACTCGGATATGTTGACCAATCATGCTCCATTGAATTCAAATAATAGACCACTTCTCTTGTAGGATTAATGGCAACCAACAACCAGTGTCCACTGTAAAATATAACAAAAGTTTAGATGGATAACTTATACACAAAAGATACAAAGATTAGAATGAAATTAGAATGACAATCTTACTTGTGTCCAGTATTATACGGTAAAAAAAACAAAGTCACTATATTGGATGCCATGTATCTGTCAACTAATTATTGTCTTACTGAATCCGCATTCAAACAATTGTCGTATAGTTAACACTAGTGGAAGCAAGGAAACAGAATCGGTTTAACAATTCCGACCCGCGCATGAGTTTTTCATACAAGTACCTTAAATAAAAACAAATAATAGACATTAGACTATTTTCATTGAAATGTTCCAATAAATTGTTCAAGTAAATAAATAATAGATTGATCGGAGTACCAGATGTAGGCATACATAACACTGATGCCTAACGTTTGATGCTTGAGAATCTGCTCAATGTCCTCTATTCCGATTATCTCCGAATGAGGAAAACCAAAAACACCTTCGTCCAAGTCTATTTGACGAATACAACCTTGCATCACATCTGATACTAACACAAGTGTATCAAGACACGACCGAAAGCGAGTTGCAGCAGTTCTTCTTGCAGGAGCCTTTTTCTTGCTCTCAACCTGTTGTGAAGCTTGAGCAGGAGGAACTTTTGAAGCTTGAGCAGAAGGAACTTTTGAAGCTTGAGCTGGAGGAACTTGTGAAGCTTGAGCAGGAGGAACTTGTGAGGCTTGAGCAGAAGGAACCTACCAACCATATAAGTTAGGTAAAGTAGAAAATCATAAAACTTTTGAATCTAGATCATAGAATAACACTTTAAATGTACCTCTCTTTTTTGTGATGCAACAGACTCTTTTTCCGGAAAAAGCCTTTTAGATGGGGATTTTGTAGGAGTCTAAAATTACCATATTGCAAAAAAATGTATGTAAGGTTCAGAATGATTTTCATAATGGTTCAGAATTGACATTTGAATTCTAAGAGATTCATAATGATTTTAAGCTTACCTCATCATCTATAATAATGAGGTATGACAGTCATGCAACAAACGAGCCTAAAGCCCCTCCCAACGATGTTATCTCTGCAACCGTGTCAGGTATAGGTAGTGTCGCACCCATATCTACAGCAATATCAACTGACACTTTCAGACATCCATGAGGGAGCAGATTATGGTGAAGTAACTCTCCCGCTCTGTTATACAATTTTCCTTTGCCAACCATGCGATAAGTCGGTAACGACAAATACAGTTGACAAGAGGAAATACCCTGAAGCAATAGTGAAAACATAATTGTTAATGTGTGTAAAGGTTAATTAAAATAAAAGTGTTAATTTAATTAAGATAAATATGTGATATAATTACCTCATGAATTTTATTTTCACAATTGATACTATCTTTGTCACTAGTATCTTTCAACCCGGAACTGCGCTTAGACGCCTCATACATCTCTTTATCCTTTTGTAATGCACTGACTTGTGCCTTAAGTTCCTCCAATGTTTTCATCACTTCTTAATTGCTAGGATTTTTTCTTTTTGGTTGCTTATACAAAGAAGAGGGTGTCACACCAAATCCTTTACCCCTCACTCGACCAGAATACTCAGGAACATTTAGTACTCGACTAAGAATGCTCCTGCAATCCTGATCCTCACATGTGGTTAAGGATTTAGATAGACTCTCCTGAAATTCATTGACAAATCGAAAATTATTAGTGGGGATTAGAGACATAATGTTAAAGACATAATGTTATACTTACACATTTCTCATAAACTTGATGAACATCTTCAGTAGGAACTCCATTCTTTCCCACACGAGCAGCCTTCCACAAAACATGTTCCGGAAGAGATTTTTCTGCACTTTTCTCCTCTTCCAACTACAAATTGAGAAAAATAATAAGATCGTCAATTATAACATATTGAGAAAATTAATAAGATCATATCATTTATATAGTTACCATTTGTTGTTGTAAGCGTGCATATCCCTTTCGGCCTTTTCTGTATGGATATGTGGGTTTTGAGGCTCTTTTGCGATTAGTGGCACTCAAATCCTAGATAAACAAGTTTAAGGCATATAAGAAAAAACTAATATGCAAAGATAAACAAGTATATAATACAATTAATAAACATGACATTAAAAGATAAATAAATTTACATTGAATTTTGCGCTTTTCCGTTTGGCTACAAAAGCTTTCCATTCTTCTGGTGTAATCAAATCCGCATACAATGGTGGAAGTTCTGCTTCAACAAAAAAAATTTGATCATTCCTCAGATATTTGTTTGATAATAAGGCTCGAAATCCCCTATGTCTCTTTTCGGCCAACTGGAGACAATACTTTTTGCGGCTTTCATCAATATTAAAGGACCTCTACAAAAAACACATACACATATAAACATAAAATGTGTTAGTATAAGTGTGCTAGTATAAGTCAAAATAAATCTAATAACACATCAATCATGTTTGGTAATCAAGTACCTCTATCTCACTCCATATCTTATCTTTACCAGCTTCCAACATTGAATCCCTCCAATCATCATTGGTAATTGGAATGTGCTGGCGGACAAGTGAACCAATGTATGAAGCCAACATTGAACCGTTAGGCTCGATTAGTTGGTCCTCATCGCTCCAATGTACATCAAATTTCACCCCTTTGTCTCTAGCACGGTGAATTGACCTCATAATTGTTATTCCACGTTTTATTTCACTTTTTACATTAGAAGCTTTTTCTTGAGTTTCATTTGCATCATGTGTCTCGGGTGTCTCGTGTATCTCGGGTGTCCCGTGTGCGTCTTCCTCATTACTAGCCATTATACCTGTAAGAAAGAAAAAACAAAAATTAAATGACAAATTATAATGACAAATCTAAAATTCAACATGTCAAATCTAAAATCCATAATCTATAATCCATCGAATGATATAACATGTCAAGTTATAATGACAAATCTAAAATTCAACATGTCAAATCTAAAATCCATAATCTATAATCCATCGAATGATATAACATGTCTAAATTCATAATCTATAATAAATTACTAGCCATTAGTACCTTTTTTAGGCACGTCTCTTTCTTTTCTTGGTTGGAATATGTTCTACCCATCTCTTAACAACACGAACGGTTGGATTGATCCAAATACCCTCATTATGATCATTTCGAGTAAATGATTCAATATCACCATCAATATCTCCTTGATTGTTTATAGTCAATGATTCAAAATCTACATCAATATCACCTTGATCTCCAATGTTATCATCAAGTACTTTGTTCGATAAAAGCACTATAGACCACTTTGTACTTGTCGGATCATTAACATAGAACACTTGTTTAGCTTGAGAGGCAAGAATAAAAGGCTCATCTTGGTATCCCACCCTATTAAGATCCACTTGCAAAAATCCCGACTTATCCATTCGTACACCATTATTGTTTTCAACCCATTTGCAACGAAATATCGGAATCTGAACCTTCTCATAATCGAACACTCAAATGCGCTTGATAACCCCAAAATATGACAGATTTGCAAATTTGGGGTTTAAGTCTTTCACACTTGAAATGTGCATTGCTTCAGTTACCACAATGACACCATTATTTTGCATTGTACTTTTATCATCTTGTTCTTTGGTATAAAATGTGTATCCATTAATTGCATATGCGCTATAAGAAAATGCAACCAAACTTGGACCATATGCTAAACATCTCAATCTTTCTGTTATTGAAGCGGGATCTAAATAATACCTTTCAAAAATGTGACTCTTAAACCAAGGTATGAAACTTCGATTGTGCTCTCGTACTATCCAATTCTCATTTCTATTCGTATTTAAACCTCGGAGAATATCTTTGTGCATTTCAACATACGGCTCAACTTCATTCTCATTGTGCAGAACATACAAATGCACTTGATCCCGTTCGACCCTTGATATTGTCACAACTTCATTCCCAATTAGCTTTTTTCCTGCTTTTTTTTCGACAACATTAGATTTGGGGAGTCCAATTGATTGTACATTGGACAAATATTCAGTACAAAACTAAATCGCTTCTTCAACAATGTATCGCTCGGCAATACAACCCTCTGGTCGACTTCGGTTTTTCACATACCCTTTTAATATTTTCATATAACGTTCAGTAGGGTACATCCATCTCATATAAGTCGGTCCACACAATTGTGTCTCTTTCACCAGATGAACAACTAGATGAACCATTATGTCAAAAAAGGAGGGAGGAAAATACATTTCAAGATCACACAAAGTAATAACTATTTCATTTTGCAATGTTGGTAAGATCGCATGATCGATCACCTTACTGCAAATTTACTTGAAGAAAAAACACAATTTAGTTATTGCACTTCTTACTTTTTCAGGCATAATAGAACGTATACCTATTGGTAGAAAATGTTCCATTATAACATGGCAGTCATGCGTCTTCAATCTCTTTAACATGAGGTCTTTCAAGGACACAGGTCTTCTAATATCTGAAGAGTATCCTTCTGGAACTTTAACTTCACTTAGAAACTTACACAATATCTTTTTCTCCTTTCTAGATAGAGTATATGCAGCAGGTGGTAGATATTTTCGGTTTCCTTTCTTCACGGGCCCTAATTCAGTTCTTATCCCCATCGCTACCAAGTCCTTTCTTGCTTTAAGGTCATCCTTATACTTTCCAGGTATATTGAGTAATGTGCTAATAACACTGTCAAACACATTTTTTTCAATATGCATAACATCGAGAAAATGTCTTACATACAAAGACTTCCAATATGGAAGTTCAAAAAAAATTGACCTCTTCTTCCACCCTTTCTTGACAAGTGTATGTGCAAAAGGCTTGCCAAACTGAGTATTCACATCTTTCACCTTTTCAAAAATTTGATCACCTGTCAATATAGGTGGAGCTCTACTTTGTTATGTGTCTCCATTGAAGGCATTTCTCCACCCACGGTAGTGATGTCTCGAATGTAAGAATCTACGATGACCGAGAAAGACATTCTTCTGACCAAACTCCAATCGCGTCCAATCTGTTTTATCTTCACAAATAGGACACGCACATTGACCTTTTATGTTGTACCCTGATAGATTTCCGTATGCTGGAAAATCATTAATTGTGCCAAACAACATCGCCCTCAAGTTGAAACTTTCTTTCCCATACCCATCATAAACCTCCACACCGTTCTCCCACAAAAACTTTAAATCTTCGATTAAGGGTGCCAAGTAAACGTCTATGTCATTCCCTGGTTGTCTAGGCCCAGAAATTAACATAGATAACATCATGTACTTACGCTTCATACATAGCCATGGAGGTAGGTTATAAATCATTAAAATTACCGGCCAAGTGCTATGTGAGATACTTTGAAGACCGTGTGGGTTCATTCCATCAGTAGATAATGCCAAACGAAGGTTTCTTGCTTCTTTTCCAAATTCAGGATAATCATCATCAATTTTCATCCACTGTGGTGAATCTTCCGGATGTCAAAACTTTCCATCAATAATTCTTTCATTTGCATGCCAAGTCAAGTGTCTTGAATCGGTTTCACTATGAAACATGCGTCTGAATCTCGGAATTATAGGAAAATACCATAAGACTTTTGCTGGAGACAACTTCTTCTTATATCAAGAGACATCTCATTTAGGACACTCATTTAACGATGCATACTCGTTTTGAAACAAGACACAATTGTTTGGACAAGCATGTATCTTATCATAGCTCATGCCAATAGAGCACAACATCTTTTTGGCCTCATATGTGTTGCACCCCAAAATTTGCCCTCACAATACAAGACTTTGTGTGCTAAGAAGGTTCACAAGGTTCACAAGCTTCTCAACAATTACAAGACCTTTCATGAGGTTCATGAAGTCTACAAGTTACTTTATGAAGGTTCACAAGGTTCACAAGTTTCTCAACATGTCCATAACCTTTCATGAGGTTCATGAAGTCTACAAGTTACTTTATGAAGGTTCACAAGGTTCACAAGTTTCACAATGATTACAAAGCTTTCCTGAGGTTTATGAGGTCTACAAAGCCACTTCATGAGGCTCACAAGGTTCACAAGCTTCACAATACCTCCCATGAGGTTCACAAGACATTTTATGATGGTTCACAAGGTTCACAAAGTTCACAATTGGTCAGAAGAATTGACAATTCCCTCAGACAATGCACCTCCTAAGCAGTGCATCCAAAACTAGGGTTTTGACTTTAATCAGGCTAAATGGACTTCCAAGACTTCAAGTGAGCTTCATAACATCTTATATGTGTGTAAGAACCCCCATGACAAGTTTCAAGACTTTTCTCAAAAGTTTGCTCAGTCAGATGATCAGATAAGTCAAAATCAGTCAAAGCAGTTAAAAAGTCAAACTGAGGTCAACTGTGGTCAAACCAAAGTCAAACTTCATGATTTTTTGCCAACATCAAGTATATGAAGTAAAATTCATCATTTGATCAAGGGTTGATCATGATTCATCAAGGAGATTCCAGATCATCAATAATCAGGAGTTTCTAAATTAGGGTTTCCTTAGTAAAAGTCAACTGAACTTTGACCAGACATAACTTTTACATACTTCATCACCAAGTCTCCATCCAAATCTCATTTTGAAGGAAATTGAATTCTCTACAACTTTGATGTTGAAAGTTAAGCCCAAAAATGCTTCATTTGAAAGATATGATCTAAGACATTATAGGTCATTTCAAAAGTCAACAAAAAGTCAACAACTTCAAAAGGGCATAACTTGAGATTGGTAAAAGATATGGACCTGAAACCAATGGGGTTGTTTAGAGGACTCTTCAAGCTTTCCAAAAAGTCCAATAACACCCTCATACCTTTAAAATTGAGGGAGATGTGCCCTTGCAAAGTTGGGAAATTTTGTGATGGTTTATGTTGAAAATGGAGGTTTAAAATCACTTTTTTCCAAATGGGCTGCCCAAGTTGTGATCCAATCCATACTATATCACTATGCACGACCCAAACCATTTAAAATCTAATTTTTATTATTTTTATTTTTATTTATTTTGATTTAAATCATTAAAAATCATTTTAAATATAAATAAAATATGAAAATTAAAGATTTTATTTGGATAATGCTTCTAGAATTTCATAATTGGTGATTAGAATTAAAGAAGAAGGAAATCATGTGAATAATACAAAAATAGCAAGTCTTCATGAGCCAATATTTGAAATTCAAAGCACCATCTTTTTCAATATTTTTTGGATCAAATCTTCACACAACCAATCCATATTTCTGACCTAATTCATTCTCATATATATACAAAACATAACCCTAGCCTCAGGAGACGAAATCCAGCAGCCAAAAGTGTAAGTTCATTGTTCAAAAAATTCAAGAAAACTCATATTCGGATTTTCAATTTGCAGGGCATTTAAAGGTAAAATAAGATCATAGCAAGCTTCTTTGGACTTTCCTGATCATGAATGATCACTCACACGCATCAGTATCATGGCATATTGTGTAACCCGAACCATAGTTGTTCTTGATTTTGATTTTTTCGATTGCATTATTTCATTGTGTGTTAATGAATTTTGTTGACCTAATATTGTTTGTGATGGTGTGTAGAACGATTCTGGGCAAAGAAACTAAAGAAACCATAAGAAATCCGTGAGATGCCATATTAGGGTTTGGACCTTCAAATTAGGGTTATTGGATTCATGCATTATAAATGAATTTGGTTGATGAAATTGGACTGTGCAGGTTGCAAGGAGTCCCAAGGTGTCCTCAATTTGATGAAATCATATTGTTTGATGGTAGTTTGAATTTCGTAGGTTTTTAAGGTGCAGGAAAAATCGCAGGAAATGTTGCAACAAGTTTCGCAGCTAAATTCAATATCCAGAGGTTGAAGATGAAGTTGGCCTGCGCGCGTTTTTTTGAATTCAAATATTACATATTTTATTTTATGTAATGGTGATGGTTGTATGTCACAACTGGCTGGTTGGCCCAGTGGTAGAAGTGATGCGCGTAGGACCTGAGGCCATGAGTTCGAATCCAGCCTCCAGCAATTCTTTTTGATGTGTTTTCATTTAATTTGTAATTTGAATATATTATGTTATGTTGTCACTATACTTTCAGATTGGCTCTTCCAGCCGGGTGGTGATGCGCATGTGTGAATGTATAAAGGTCCTGGGATCAAATCCCACCCCAGGCCTTTTTGTGTCATTATTTTTCTGGATCTACAAGACAAAGAATAAAACCAATTTCTCCCTTCCATTTATTGTCTGCGCACCCAATGGCCTGGTGGTTGTTGTTCTTGTTGGAAATCAAGCTGACCTGGGTTCAAACCCCAGTCAGGTAAGTTTTTCATACTCTTT
The DNA here is from genome assembly GCA_963966055.1 of Lathyrus aphaca. Classification (NCBI taxonomy): domain Eukaryota; kingdom Viridiplantae; phylum Streptophyta; class Magnoliopsida; order Fabales; family Fabaceae; genus Lathyrus; species Lathyrus aphaca. The sequence continues at coordinate 127,375,838 of OZ014520.1, read as the reverse complement.
TTCTTTTATTTGTTTTTTAGGTATTATTATATTAAATATAATTTTATTTCTAAACAATAAAAATAATAATAAAGTATGTATGTTTTCTTTAATTTCCAAAATATATTTTCATAAATTATGTTTCTATATCTGGTGCTTAATTTATAATATGTATATATAAATCAAAATATTTTGGTATATAAACAAACCCTAATTTTCTAATAAAACCCTAAAACTATTTTCCAAAATAAAATCTAATTCTATTTTTTTTTTTACATAAATTTATTTTCCAATTCTTAATGTAATTATATATATATATATATATATATATTATAATTCTTATAAATTTTGTAAATATATTTATAATCCAAATTATTTCTCTTTTAATGTTTAGAAACAATTTAATTTATAATAATTATATTTTTGTATATGGTTTAAAATAATTTATAAATATAATAGTTAATAGAATTAATTTTTATAAATATGATTAATATTGTCAATATGATATTTAAAACCTATTTTCTTCTTATAATGTGTAAATGTTTTTTTTAAAAAAATAAATGTTAATATATGTTTAAAAAGAATTAAATTTGTAATAACTAAAATTTATAATTACATTATGTTTAAATTTTTATTAAAATCCAATTTTTGTGTGTATAATATTTAATTCTATTTTATTTAATTGTTGTTATTAACCATATTATTTATCTTGCTCTATTAATTTTATATATTATTATTATTTCACTAATCTTTATTATTTACTAACCATATTATTATTTATCATTATATTTTTATTATTATGTTTCTAACCTTGTTTATTATTTCTAAATTATTATTATTATTATTTTATTATTACTAACCCCTTATTATTTATTTTTTATTATTTATTGCTTATTCATTATTTATTTTGCTATTTATTTTGCTTATTATTATAATTTTGTAATTGCTTCTTGGATGTAAATTTTGTAATATTTTAATTATTATTTTTGCTATGGTTAGTAATTAGGGAGTGCAAATATGTATTTTATTTAAAAATTAACTTAGATCACTTTAATAATAAGATAATTAAATTAAACACTCACACACGTAAGTCAATTTTAATCGCCGTCTCACTTTCTAAGGTTATCCCTCAAGTTGCCTACGAATAAGGTCAAGTGGGGTGTATAAAGCAAGTCCCTTTAAAAGATAAAAATCATCAAGTCCCTCATGGTTGCCTATACGAATCGAGTCCCTTCGAATAATGATGATAGTCCCTTCAGTATGCTTATTACACCCCACAGTTGCCTTCTTAAAACAGAATGTCCCTCTCATGTCCCTCACATCCAAGGTAATGACTACCTACTCCTTAATAGTAGGGATAGTCTTACCAATGAAAGGATAAAGAACAAGAAAGACTTTAAACATTAGGGTAGGTTCCTCTTATGTACTTGCTCACTTCAAAATTTTTCAAACTCTTCACAATTTCAAACAAATTTTCAAAAACAAGTTTTTACACATCCGTACATGGATTATTATTAACTATTCTGAAAAATTTTCTATTCACACACTACAATTTCAAAAAACAATTTAAAGTGAGCTAAGTAACTAAGAGCCCATGGATAACCATGGATGTAAAGGGTGATAACACCTTCCCTTTACATAACCTACCCCCCGGACCCAAAATATTCTCTTAAGGTCTTTCCTGTTCTTTTATACCCTTTCCTTTTGGATAAAATAAAAGTCGGTGGCGACTCTTGCTATCCGCAACATAACTAAAGTCAGTTCTCCCACCGTGTTACAGAACTGGCGACTCTGCTGGGGATCTATTTTAAGAGGGGTACCCTTAGGAATTAAGATCACTTTGAATTGCTTGCCTTGTTTGATTTATGTTATCTTGTTGGGGTGCTCTTATGTGTGAAAGGTCCTAACCCGGACCTAGTGTACCTTAGGTAAATGGCAATAGACCAAGGAAACTGTACGACGTATATCGATACGGTTGATCTGGTGGCCATAGTTAGTGCGACTTCTTGGTTGGTGCTTATGTTCCTTAAGTCAAGTTGAGGATAATATGAGGCTGCCATATGTTGTCAATGCACTAACTAACTTTTAGAACCCTAGTTAACTCATCTTGGCCTTTAGAAAGTAGTGAGGTAACCGGCTTTGGTGCAGACTGAAGTTGGTTGACACTCGATACTACGCTCATTGAGATTCTAAACTTGGAGGGTTTTGGTTGGCAAGTAAGTTGCCTTCTGATCAACCACCCTTGTGTAGGATCAATGATATTGAGATCCCTTAGAACCCGGTTACTTTTGTAGGACAGGATGAACCAACTAACTTCAGGGGAGGGTACTTACCTTAAACCTCATGCAAGCCTTTAAACCTAGGGCTATGGTGTGACTTGTTTGTGTGTGCCACATGTCTTTGATTGAGCATAACATCATGACATCATCATGCATCATAAGCATAGCATTTTCACTAACCATTTCAAGGACCAAAGGATTTATCTTTGTTCTTTGTTGCAGGTCATGGCTTCTGCTCGTAGAAACACCATCAGGATCAACTTTGTAGGCATACCTGCTAAGCTTAAAGAGTTGGTTTCTCAAGTGTCTGATCATTCCCAGTTCAACAAGAGACATGGTCACCTATTGGATCTAGTCACTTCAGGGTTCAATGAAGACATGATGAGTGTCCTGTTTCAGTTCTTTGATCCTAAGCACCATTGCTTCACATTCCCCGACTATCAGCTGGTTCCAACTATGGAGGAGTTCTCTAAACTTCTGGGCATACCTGTTCTTGATCAAAGACCCTTCACAGGCTTGGAGAAGGAGCTCAAACCAGAGGTTATTGCTGCAGCTCTACATCTGAAGAAATCTGATATTGTTCTAGAGACGAGAAGCGGAGTCAAGGGTATTCTTGCCAAGGTATTAATGGATAAAGCTCAAATGTTCTTGAAGGCCATGAGCTATGATGCTTTTGAGGAGATCTTAGCCTTGCTGATATATGGCTTAGTATTGTTCCCCAATCCAGATCAGTTCATAGATGTTCATGCCATCATCATTTTCCTGAGTCACAATCCAGTGCCTACATTGCTTGGAGACATCCTGCATTCTCTTCACACCCGTACTACAAAGGCAAGAGGAACTTTGATGTGCTGCATACCTTTGCTTTCTAGGTGGTTTATTTCTCACCTTCCTCGCTCAGTAATGAAGAATGAGCAAGGGTTCAGATGGTCCAAGAGGATCATGTCACTTTCTCACTCAGATATCCACTGGTGCTCCAGATCTATGGAGAATGTCACCATCATTGACCGTTGTGGGGAGTTTCCTAATGTGCCACTTCTAGGCATAAGAGGAGGCATCACCTACAACCCCTCTCTAGCTTTACGACAATTTGGTTACGCTCGGAGCGATGGTCCACATGACATGTTGATTCAGGGCATTGTGTTTGATTACGACAACGATCTTCAGGGTTACCGTCAGAGATTCATACGAGCTTGGGGAAAGGTAAACAGGATTGACAGCAAGACACTGGAGCCTAAGTACACTATTCCTATGGAGGCTTATCTCAGATGGGTACGATCTCGTGCTCAGACACTCATGATGCCATATCCTGCCGTCCTACCAGTTACCATGGAACCTGTTGCTGAAGGAGACACTGCTTATACCATCCTTCGCCCAGACATGCCTACTGATATGGAAGACTTGCAGAGATCATGGATCCAACTGAAGGAGCAAAGGGATACTTTCGAGGCTCATTACAAAGCAAGCCAAGCAAGGATCCTAGAGCTAACAAAGCAGCTTCACGAGGAACGGAATCTCAACTCATACCTCAATACAAAGAGGAAACGTCCATGGGAGACTTAAAACCCCATATTTTGTACTTATTTCATTTTCATTTTTGTAAGCCTCAAAGGCAAAACAAGTTATTACTAATAAAAAGTTACTTTCTTGTTTGTTTAAGCAAATTTAAATTCTGCGGTCCTTGAAAACATTGCATATGCATTCCCATATCATTTCATTGCATCACAGGTTTATAATTGTGCACAGGTTTCTCATCTTCTCGCTGTTTATTTTAGCAATGGCTCTTGAACAATCAGTTAAGGATCTTCAGGCACAGAATGCACAGTTCCAAGAGCTGATCCTGAACCTGTCCAAGGGGCAGGATGAATTGAAGGCACTGCTGGCCAAGAAGACTAAGAAGACTAGAAGGTCTGCTGGGTTGATCAACATGGGAAGAAGGTTCAAAGGTCTCGCCAAGACCAAAGAACCAGCTGAAGACTATGAATCTGAAGAATCTGAACAGGAGGTAGGCAGTCTCCACCATTCAATGGGGGACTCTGATTCTGAGGCTAACTACTACCATGAGCCTAATGAAGACAAATTCAAGATGCTGGTGGATAGGATGGATGCTATGGAGTTGCAGAAATCATCTGGGCTGGATTTTGAGGATTTGAGTTTGATATCTGGGGTAGTCATACCCATTGGGTTCAAGGTTCCTACTTTTGTTGTCTATGATGGGGTCTCTTGTCCCAAACTGCATCTGAGGTCTTATGTTAGAAGAATTCAACCCCACACTGCTGATAAGAAGTTGTGGATCCATTTATTTCAAGAGAGCTTATCTGGAGCTCAGCTGGAGTGGTATTATCAGTTGGAGAGTGTCAACATCAGAGACTGGAATGATCTTGCTGAAGCTTTCTATAAGCAGTATCAATACAATGCTGACTTAGCCCCCACTCGCATGCAGCTTCAGAGCATGTCTATGGGTGCCAAAGAAAGTTTTAAGGAGTATGCTCAGAAATGGAGAGATTTAGCTGGAAGAGTTCAACCCCCTTTAACTGACAGGGAATTAGTTGATATGTTCATGTGTACGCTGAATGGTCCGTTTTACAGTCATCTCAATGGAAGCTCATCATCTGGCTTCACTGAGTTGATCATGACAGGAGAGCGGGTAGAAAATGGTATCAAGAGTGGAAAGATCCAAGTGGGCACTTCTTCATCAGGTGCTGCAAAGAAGCCTCCCACTGGGAAGAAGGAATCCAATGCTGTTTATGGTCAACCTGATCGTAACAGAAGGCATCAGTCTGTTAGTGCAGTTCATATTTCAAATCCAACTCCTGCAACAACGGAACAGCCTCAAGGCAACCAACAGAGGGCTAGAAGACAGTTCATGAAGATCAACATGTCAATGGCTCAGGCATTGCAACACTTGTTGAAGGCTGAACTTATTACCCTGAAGGAGGCTCCTCAGAATCCCAATGTTACCTCTCCCAAGTACAATCCCAATGCACGATGTGCATATCATTCAAACTGTCCAGGACATGATACTAATAACTGCTGGGTCTTGAATAACAAAATTCAAGATATGATCGATGCTGGAGAGATTGAGTTTGATCCACCAGGTACTCCAAATGTGATTACAGCTCCAATGCCAAATCACGAGAAGACTGTCAATGCCATTGATGAAGACCTACATGTCTATTCAGTTGCGGAGTTGACCACACCATTGTCTGTCATCAGAAAGAAGTTAGTGCAAGCTGGGTTCTTTCCGGGTTGTCGTGAAGATTGTGTTTATTGTGAGTATAATCCAGAAAAGTGCTTCAGGTTGAAGGATGGAATTCAGCGTCTCATGGATAATTACACCGTTGTATTTGAAAGGAGGCCATCTTCTGTAGAAAGCATGGTGGATCATCTGACTCAAGGTAGGAAGATTGAAGAGGTTGATATGGTTGACAAAGTACCACTAAGAATCACTTCAAAGAGTCCTATTAAAATCACTCATCAGGGTCCAATCAAAATTACTGCTGAAGGTCCTGTGAAAGTTGTTGCTGAAGCCAGGGTAGCTCCTGTGGTCATTACTACTCCTGGTCCTATCCCATATACATCTGATAAAGCTGTGCCTTGGCATTATGGGTCTGATGTTTACATCCATGGTGTTAAGCAAGAGCCTGTAGCTGATGTACCTGTTGACATTGACAATATTGCTGGATCTAGCAAGATCACTCGTAGTGGAAGAGTCTTCTCTCCTCCAGTTGCTTCTAAGAATGCAGTTACTCCTGCTGCTACTTCCACCACTGATGCTCGGGGCAAAGGTCCTGTTATTGAGCCTGTATCTACTGATGTGCCAGCTGCTGATGATCTCTCTAAGCAGATGGAAGAAGTATTGAAAATCATTCGCAAGAGTGATTATGACATTGTTGATCAGTTGGGGCATACTCCCTCGAAGATTTCTATGCTCTCCCTGTTATTATGTTCTGAGGCTCATGCCAAGTCATTGATCAAGTTTCTGAAGATGGCTCATGTACCCAGTGCAATTTCTGTTGACCAATTTGAAAACTGTGTTGCCCACCTGACCTATGACAATGGGTTAGGGTTTTCTGATGCTGATTTGACCCCTGCCAAGAGGGATCATAACAGGGCCTTGCATATTTCAATTGAATGCAGGGGCACTACCCTGTCTCATGTACTGATAGACAATGGTTCCTCTTTGAATGTGTTGCCTAAGGAAGTCCTGAACAAGCTGAGTCCTGAAGATGCTGTGCTGAAGCCCAGTAATATTGTGGTAAAGGCATTTGATGGTTCTAGAAGAGTAGTGCATGGGGAAATTGATCTTCCAATCTGTAAACGCCCCAAATTTTCCCTCACCCATTCACACCATGGCTTGTGATCATTTCATATGTATAAACACAATCATACCATATCATATCACAACTTTGATTCACTGCATAGTTTATAAGTCATCTGCACCTAGGGTTTGTGATCTGAGCAATCCAAGAGCTTCTTGAGCCATTCCAAAGGCAACCAATCACTTCAAAGGGATCCACATGTGTTCTTGTATCATATTCCATCCTCTCAAAGTCAAGAATCCAAAAGAATCACAAGAACTAGGGTTTGAATGGATGCAGAGCCAGGCTAGACTGCACAGATGACCTAAAATTAGGGTTTTGGTTTCAGGGGCCATAACTCCAAATTTTTTGGTCATTCTTGTTTCCATTGGTCTCCATATGGTATAGGGAGTATGCATATCAATTTTCATGAAGAAATTCCATGGGGAAGTCATCTGATCAAGGGTTGACTTTCTGGACAAGTCAGTGCAAAATCAGGGCATCTGAGGCCCCCAATGACCCAACCAATGGGCATTCTTCATCATTTTGAGTGTATATGATCTTTATTTGATCATGGAAGAAGGTTGAAGTTCACAAAAATCAAGAATTTGGAGTTTTTGCAAATGTTGACTTTTTGGGCATAGTTGACTTTTCAAGAATGCTTCATTTTAGGTCATTTTTCAAGCCTTGATTCTTGATCCAAAAATGCTTCAAATGGAAAAACTTTGGTCATGAAAGTTGTAGATTACATCTTTCCCTTTTCAAAAAGTACAAGAACATGATCAAACTCTTCTTGGATCAAAAGTTATGGTGTGACAAAGTTGGCAAAAATCATTGATTTTCAAGGCATGCTTCAAATGAGAATTTTGCAAAATCATGAACCAAAGCCAATTGTAACTTCTAATTCACTTCAAACCAGTATGCAAACATTCAATATGTCCTAAAAGTCAGAATTGGACCAAAGATTACATGTTTATGGTTTGTGTAACAAGGCATTTTTCATAAAGTTTCAAAAAGTGACAACTTGCAAAAACACTCATCACACTTCACCAACTTGATGCATTGGATGCTGCACCTTGCTAGCCCTTTCACCCCATCTTGCTGCACCAGAACCATGCCTTGTACTAGCTATAACTTAGCCCATGCCTCTCTTACAAAGAAGTTGACATTTTGCAAAAGGTGACTTACCTATCACAGCAGGCCATGTCACATCATCTGGCCAATTAGAATTGTTTATACTTTCCATTTGCAAGAAAAACATAACATCAAGCAAGGCTGAAACTCTCTCAAGCATCACATACACAAAACACACCCCATTTGCATTTTGCTTCGAATCTGCCTGCACAACACACAAACACTCAAACAAATTCCTTTAATCATCTCACCTTGCCTTGTTGAGTAGAAACCACCAAGAGCCAGGCCTGTTTTGATCAAGAACACCCCATTGCCATCATTCACCTCAAGCTGCAGTTTCATTCGAATCTCTCTCCACAGCTCACAAACATCCAAACAAACTTCACAAACCTTCTCCACTCATCATCTGGACCACAAACAACCTTTCACCCTTGCCAGAAATAGCCAGAATCATCATTGCCATGTTCAACTGAGTTTGATCAGAAGTTACTCAAACTCTTCATCCAGCCAATATAAATTTCTCCTGAGCATTCAAACATCATCAAGAGGTCCTAAGGAGTGGATTGCACAAGGAAAAGGGGCCTGAAAGTTGCTGGAGTGAAAGCTTCGAATCTCAGGTAGCTCAAGAACTTTTTTTCCAGAAATGGATTTTTAAGTTCTAAACTTGTTCTACATGTCTTCCTGATCATGAATATGCTTTTAGTTTTTGAAATGGTGATGAAATGAGAGTTTAATTGATCTCTGAAACTCAGTTGACCTAATTTTTGTTTGCTTCGATTCAGCCTTGTTAGGAAATATAAATTTGTTTTGATTAGGGGTTCTGGTTCGTGAGTGAGTGGGGATCATTTCCCAGTTTTTAGATTTTGTTTTAGTTAAGTTTTTAGAGTTTTGGGGATTCTCAGGGGGGATGCTGGCCGGAGAAGACGACCGGAGGTCCTCTCCGGCCACCTGAAAGTCATTTGTGCCCTAATCCTGTAATTAACTCCCATTTGAATTTCGTGCGTTGGATTGGGTTGACTGGTTGACTTCGCGCGTGAGTGAAGGGCTCAGATTCGTTTGATTAGCCAGTCAATGCATTCAAACCAGGATGCAATCCCAGCCTTTCCTTTCGTTTACTTTTCCATTTTCTTTATTTTTATTTCATTTCTTTTTCATTTTACTTGCATATTTAATTTAAAATAGTAAAAAATGTGTAAAAATTATGAAACTTTTTCTCATAAGTTTTATTAATTTTTATGACACAAAAATATTTTTATTTTTATTTTTATCATTAAAAAAGTATTTTAAAATATTTAAAAGATTATTTTTAATTGATTAATGGAAATTAATTTATTAAAAATACTTTTAGGTATTTAAAAATCACCAAAAAATTCATGAAATGTTCTAAGACATTTAGAAACATTGTCCAACCTTCAAACCAAATTTCTTTTTTGATCTTGATGCATTTTGAGATTTTTTCATTGAATAAAAATCATTTTTATGCATTAATTTAATCCAAAGTTCAAAAAATCATTTCTGCCTATCTATGAAGAGTTGGACATTGATTCTTCTTGCATTGAATTATGTTTAGCATGTAGTTTTTGAGATTAAATGGCCATGATTTGATCTTGCATTTTTCATTTGTTTGGCATTTCTTTTGTTTAGGAACCCTAAAAACCCTAATAACTTGTAAAATTCATAACTTGAGATTGGTTAAGAGTTGAGACCTCCCCTTTGGACCTTGGTTTAGTATAGGGTTAGGATTTCTTTGAGTGGCATTTTCCATTTTTTATCTTAGGGTTTGCTTCTGTTTTTGGTTTTTGTTTGTTGTTTGATCCATAAACCCTAATTTGGGCTTTCATTTGCATACCTCTTGCATTCTCTTGCATAACATGACTTGGCATGACATTTCAAGCATCCATTTGTTTCATTTGACATCATAAGACATATAGAAAACATGTTTGATCATTGCATCTTGCATTTTCCATGTTGTATGCCATATGCACCTCATAACTTTTCATGTATGTTCATGCTTCTTAACTTTCTTCATTTGCATCCATAGGTTTGTATGATCATTTCCATGTGCTGCCTCATGTTTGTAACATCTCATAGCATCATTAACATCATGTATGTGCTTCTGGTTTTGTTTTTCATCATACCATTTCATCTCATTTTGCATTGCATTGCATTTTCTTTTCTAACTTTTCAGGTGGTAAGTGGCTTTGAGAAGTGAATTTGCCTTCACTTCTCATAACTTCTCTTCATCCCTTTTATGCATCCTTGCTGCATTTTTGTTTGTGTATGAGATTGAGCTTGCTCATTCTTGTTCTTCTTACTTTCCCTCCTCAAGTGACTTGACTTCTTGAATGAAGCAAGTCACTTTGCTCCTCTTGATCCTTTCATCTTCTTCCTGGTGGTTCCATTGAAGATTTCCCTTGTATACCTCACACACCTTAGGAACAACCAAGCATGACAATGATTAGGGTTTTTATTAGTCTCCCCACTTAGTTTTTTTTCCTTTGTGTCCCTTTTGAGTCATCTCTTCTCACTTCATAATCAGGGACTAAACCCTAAAGGCTTTAAGGCTTTGTGATTAAGCTTATGCCTGCATCCTTCTCTTAGGATGGAGTGTATAACTTTAATCCTAAGTGTTAAACCCTTAATGTGTTTAAATCTCTTAATCAATTCACTTAATAAGTATCAAGACATCAAGCTTGTAACTTGGGCCTTGCATTAGGGTTCTAATTCTTCCTTAAATGGTTAAGAAGGACTAACCCTAGTGTTAATGGACAAGTCCCCCTCAAGTTGTCTTACAAACCCTAAAAATCACTTCATCATCATATCATTAATTAAAATCCACTTAATCAAAAGGCTTGTTTTGTCATGAGTTTAATCCCTAATCATGGATTAAGTTGAGGAGCATTCCTCAGCTTAAACATTCTCATCTATTATCCTTCTATTAGGATGGTGTAATGAGTCTGTTCAATCCCTGATTATGGCTTAATCTCATTACTCAACACTAAACAAAAACACCAAAAACATCTAAATAATCACAAGTAGGTTAATGATCTTAATCCTACACCAAAGGTGATTAAGTGTGAGAATCTGACTTCACACTTAAGGTATTCTCATTACCCCTAATCAGAGGGAAGATGTGATGAGTTTACTAAATCCATTGGTTTAGGTTTAAGCTCATTAACTTATGACAAACTTTCAAAAGCAATAAAAGACTGAAAACTCAAAAACAAACAATAATCGTCTCCTCCGGGATTCTTTTCTCATCTCATTCACTCACAACCGAGAACTTGCTTCTTCCGTCTAATGCAAGACAGTTTGCACCTGAGCCAGACAGGTCATACACTTGAGCATAGACAAGTAAGCAGTTCACAAGTCAATTCATCTTTCAGTCTCTTTGGGTCGAACTACGGTGTTCTGACTTCCTCATTGCACGAGAGGATACGTAGGCATAACTTAACAGTTATCGAACAAAAGTCTCTGTATATTCCCCCTCTTTCTAGCCTTATTCTTTAGCCTCATGATCTTGAGCATTTCACTCTGTTCTTACACTGACACATCATTATACACTTCACCTCTTTTACACTGACACCTGTACATTCTCTTCCAGCTCTTTTACACACAGATTGCACTGACACTACCCCTTTAAGCACAAATCTTTTAAGCGTGGATCCCGTCGAGTACGACGGACAATCTGGGTGCTAATACCTTCCCAGGTTGTAACCAACCCCCTTTCTCAGTCTCTCTGGTTCGCAACCGTCTTATCCATCTTTTTCTAGGCCTATGCAGCATTGCCTTTCCTCCGGGATAAAAATGCCTAGCTGGCGACTCTATTCATCTCCAGTGAGTTCACGGCTGTGTGTTCTCACTGTCCCTCTCGCCGACCGTTCGCGTCTGTACCCTTATCTGGGCCTGGTCCCACTTATCGGGAGCGACAGCTTGGCGACTCTGCTGGGGACCCTTATACTGCAACCAGGGCTGCTGGTTCTTTTTGTGGGTTCCTCCTAGCGCTTGTTTGATTTGTGTTTACTGGGGTGTTATGTGCTTATTTGTGTTTGTATATGTTTTATTTTTGCTTTATGTACAGTTGCTTTACTGCTTTCTTTATTGCTTTTGTATATATCATACTGTCACGCTGCTGGCTGGATCTGGTCTTTGTTTTGATGGGTGGGTGATTCATTGAGAGTTAAGGTCCTATACCTGGGACCTGAGTGACACCTAGGCTAGAGTGAATCATATTCTTTCCCATTCCATTTCGGTTTGGTGCGGGAATATGAAACACGGTTCAGATATGGGTTTCTTCTTGAGAACTCTGTGTTGCAGATTTCCTGCAATGCTAGGGCTATCTGGGAAGCCTGCTAAGTCTGGATGACCTTTAGTATTGACCTTCAGAAATTGAGGTGAATTAGAGGAGGAACTTTTATGGTTATTGTAAACACTGTACCTCCGGGTTAGAAGTGTTTACACTTCTCATAACTGATCCAAGTCTGAGGATCCTTGTTCTAGAACACCATCTGTGAGGGGGTTGGGCTGTTTACAGGTTTGCAGGTACCTTGACCTCAGAATACCTTGTCGCTTTGATTGTTTAAGAATACTCCAATTTGGGACAGTTCTTGTGATTCTAAAACCCTGGATATGTGGCTCTTTATTTGAGTCCCCTACCTTGGTTACGGGATTTATAGACCTCCATCTGGAATTCTTGAACACACTTGGACTTATATCAGAGTTTTGATCAGATCCAGCTCAGTCACAGACCCTTGCATTTCATTTGCATACATAATCATTGCATCATATTGACATTTGCTTATTTGTGTTTCAGGGTATCCATCTTCATTTGGTTTTGGTTTTGACCCCATCTTCAGTTTTGACTTGTCTTCATCAGCTATCTGCTTCAGTTATCACCTGCACCAGCCAGTCAGTGGCCCACTTCTTCAGTATTATCATCAGCACCTGTCTCTATTCAGTCTCAGCATCATGGCTCCTAAAAAGAGCAACATCACCTATCACTTTTTCCAGCCAGAGCTATCAGACATCAGGAGGATTCAAACCCTGATCACTCCAGATCACATACCATTGTTCAGGGAAAGTTATGGAGATATACTTGATATGGTTATGGATCTGGACCCATCACAGAGAAGCCTGATCCACACCTGCATTCAGTTCTATGATCCCCCACTGAGATGTTTCACTTTCCAAGACTTTCAGTTGGGCCCTCTATTAGAAGAATACTCATCATTGGTTGGTTTGCCTATCAAGGGTGGAATCCCTTTCAACTCAGAGATGGTCTTTCCTAGCAATGAAGAAGTAGCAAAGGCTCTGCATCTGGAACCTGTCCTGATTGAGCAGCATATGACTTCTAAAGCTGGGATCCCTGGTTTTCATCTGGATTTCTTAATCTCTCAAGCTACCCTGAAAGCTTCTCTAGGAGAGTGGAAAGCTGTTTGTGCTTTACTGGCCTTGAGCATATATGGAATTGTATTGTTTGCAGATGAGCCTCGATTCATCAGCAAGAATGCAATCCATCTATTCATCTTGAAGAACCCAGTACCAACTTTATTAGGGGATCTCTATTAATCAGTGCATCAGAGAAATGAAAAGCAGAGGGGGAGATTAGTGAGGTGTTGTGCTCCATTGTTCCACACTTGGCTTCTCAGGCATCTACCCAGGACAGATGCATTTCTGAACCCTCATCAGCAGAGCAACTGGGCTAAGAGACTCACTGCTCTAACTTCAGCAGATATCAGATGGTGCACTCAAAGCACCAAGGGCAGGGATATCATCACCAGCTGTGGGCATTTTCCTAATGTGCCTTTGATAGGAGTTAAGGGTAGTATCAATTACAACCCTCTGCTGTTTAGACGACAATTGGGCTATGCATTGGTCCACACTCCTAAGGCACAGGACTTGGTTGAGACTCTTTATTGCGAGAACAAGCTTAATCTGGCTATTGTTAGGCAGGCTGCTTGGGCCTGGGATAATGTTCGAACCAAGGGAATAACCATTTTGGGAAGTGCAACAATGTGGCATCAGCACAATATTATGAGTGGTCCTATGCTAGGGCTCAATTCTCTGGGATGCCCTTTACCGTAGAAGATATGCCTGAATCATCTTCAGCACCACCCCCTGCCACTATCAGTTTGGAAGAGTTTGAGAGCTTGAAGGAAAGAAATGAGAAGCTAACCCAGGCTTTGCAGAAGACCCTCCGGGAGAGGGGTGAAGGTATGAGGGAGATTGAGAGGTTGGAGAAGTTAATAGTAGAGCATCTGATTAAGATTGAGAAGTCTGGGGATTACATTAAAAAGTCAAAGGCTGGAGAACAAATTCTGAAGAATGCTTGCAAGGAAGCCCAGTTCCAGAGAGCAAGAACAGACTTGTATTTGAAGGAGAGTCAAGCCCGGTGGGTCAGGATCACCGAGGCTCGTACCCTGGAAGACAAGAGAGTTCAAGACAAGATGGAGCAACTGGAAGCAAGTGCAAAAGAACAACAAGAAGCCCTGGCAGCAGCCCAGAGGGAGATATCAGAACTGAAGGTCAAAGCAGGGGTGAAGAGGTCCAAAGAACAAACTCAGCACAAGAAGCTAACTACAGCTGTTACAACCCGGAATCTCCTCATCAGGAATCTCACGGAGCGTCCGGCTGATCCTGTGACCGAAGCACTTCTCAAGGAAGTTCGTGAGGATGAGTTTGGTCTTGGTGTTTGACCATTTGTTTGTTGTTGCTTTCTTTCCATGTACTTTTATTTTCTTGTACTGTATTTTGACCCCTTAGAGGGCTTGTGTTGTAAAATAAACAAGTTGTATTATTTCACCTTCTGTAATATATTTGTGTTAGTTTGCTTCATCTGAGTTTTCTTCAAGCAACAACAACAGCACCTTCAAGGGTCTGGAAGGGTCAAAACTGAATGCCAAACCGGATACCTTGAGAACAAATAAGCATACTGCATTGCATGCTAACCCTTTGTTTGTTTTGTAGGTTTTTTGTTTTTTTGCTAACCTCTGTTGTGATGCTTCAGGAACTATTGCTAGGCGCCGGGTATTTCCCCTCAACCGTCCACACCGTTATCCAACCCGAAACAACCTTCCGGGAATTCAGATGGATCAGATGCAGCAGGACCTTACTGAGGTCAGAAATCAAATGGCAAACGAAAGGCTAGAAATGAGGAATCAAATGACTCAGTTCATGGAAGTGATGAACAACATGGCTCAGAGCCAGGAAAGACTAAGGGCCATGGTGGAAAGGCAAAATCAAGAGGATCCACATATAGGGACTGCCGGTACCAGCAACAACGAAAGGGTACAACCTCATGTTAACCCCCCTGTATTTGGACCACACCTCCATCCCGAGGTCAATATTCCTGCAAATGTTCAAGGGACTGCCACTGCAGCTAGGGTACTTCAAGAAGATCCTCAGGAGGACCAATTCACGGTAATGGGTGCTGGGGAAGAAGCTTATGATAGAAGGTTGGATGAGATAGCTGAGAAATTGAGGTCCTTAGAATCTCAAAACTCTTTGGGCTTCGATGTCATGGACATGGGCTTGGTAGACGGGGTCAGGATCCCCCATAAGTTTAAGCCTCCTTGTTTTGAAAAATACAACGGGACTTCATGCCCCCGGACTCATTTACAGTCATTTCTGGGAAGGCTGAAGGCCTATACAATGGATGAGAAGCTCTGGATGTTCTATTTCGAAGACAGCTTAACTGGAGCGTCAAGAGAATGGTACTCTCACTTGACAAGGGCAACTATTAGATGCTGGAAGGACCTGGCAGAGGCCTTCATCAGACAGTATCAGTATAACTTAGACATGGCACCCAACAGGACCCTCCTAATGGGAATGTCACAGTCTTCAAGGGAGAGTTTCCGAGAATATGCCCAGAGATGGAGGCAATTGGCTGCTGCTGTTCAGCCACCTATGTCTGAACGGGAAATGGCAGATATGTTCATGAACACCCTTCAGGGAACTTATATTGACAGGCTGGCTGCCTTCTCTTCCACTAGCTTTGCGGATGTTGTCATAGCTGGGGAGAGAATTGAAAGCCTATTGAAGATGGGTAAGATCTCAGACAACGGTGCAAGCTCGTCCAATAGTACAAGAAAGCCTTTTGCAGGCCCGAGATGAACTGGCGAGACCAATGCCATCCACACCAACAGGGGCAGGCCCCAATATGTTCAAAGGTCAATAGCAGCAGTCACCATCCCTGCTCCAGCTCACCCACAACCAGTCTATCAACCTCCTCAGCAAAGCTATCAGCCACAACCTCAGTACCATCAACAAAATCAGTATCCTCCAAGGAATTACAACCACAGCAACACCAACAACAACAGTCAACAAAGGCCATTTCAGCAGAGGCCATCTCAAGCTAATAGGGTGATCGATCCGATCCCTATGCCATATGCTACCCTGCTGCCACAACACCTGAAACTCAACCTAGTTGAGCTAAGGACGCTGGCACCTCCATATCCCAACAGTCTACCCAGGAATTATGACTCCAACGCTAGGTGTGCCTTTCATTCGAACGCACCTGGCCACAGTACAGAAAAGTGCAGAGCTCTGCATATGAAG
The DNA here is from genome assembly GCA_963966055.1 of Lathyrus aphaca. Classification (NCBI taxonomy): domain Eukaryota; kingdom Viridiplantae; phylum Streptophyta; class Magnoliopsida; order Fabales; family Fabaceae; genus Lathyrus; species Lathyrus aphaca. The sequence continues at coordinate 127,359,589 of OZ014520.1, read as the reverse complement.
GTACAAGACCTGGTAGACTCCAAGGCTCTGAATTTCGCACCACCACCCAATGTAAATAAGAACCCAATGCCAAACCACGGTGGTCCTAGAATTAACGCTATTGAAGAAGACAAACCGTCTTATTTAATAACCAGCGTGGGTCAGATCCGGACACCGTTGGTAGAAATCAAGGCTCAGCTCTTGGAATGTCAGATGTTCCCAGGGTGTGAATTGGGTTGTGCTTACTGCAATATTTCGGTAAATGGGTGCGATAATCTAAGGAATGGCATAGATGGCCTTATTCAGAGTGGCCAACTTCAGATCACCACATCATTTCCGACAAATCCAGCAATCTCATCAGCAACGGTTTCAGAACCTCCTACAACTGCAGCAACCATTGTTCCTGACAATTCTTCGGTTTCATCAACAAGTACTCCATCTATCATCTCAACTGATCAGTTATCAGCAAATTTTTCTTCTACAACTTCAGCTTCACTCCATTTTGAAACTCCTACAACAACAACATCCTTTTTCCCGACAATATCTCCTACAACACCAGCAACAAATCATGAAGATGTCTCAACTGTCACCATATTCTATGATCCTGAAAGCAACTCTGCCTACAATTCAGAAGGTGCTGCTCCCATTAGAGCACCAGTTACAATTTATTACGATCCACAGACTATTACAGTTCCTTCAACAGTTGCAGTCAGTCCGGTCACTATCACGGTGCCTGGACCAATACCTTATGAAAGCAGCAATGCCATCCCCTGGCATTACGGCTCTGACCTGTACTGTGAAGGACAAAGAATCACTTTTGAATCATCAACCCCTGCACTACAAATTGACAATGTGGGAGGAGGTGGAGGCTTCACTCGAAGCGGACGTCTTTTCGCTCCACAAATTCAGAGACCCACAGCCGAAGCAGAAGCTGCTGCCAAGGCAAAAGGGAAGAGCCCTGTGCAGGAAGATCAAGCTGTTAAGGAAGCTTTGAAGACACCATTCGATCAAGAGGTTGATGAGTTCATGCGAATCATCAAAAAGAGTGATTATAAGATAGTGGATCAGCTTCATCAGACGCCTTCCAAGATCTCAATCCTATCATTGCTTATGTGCTCCGAAGCCCATCGGAATGCACTACTCAAAGTCTTGCACGCAGCTTACGTGCCTGAAGAGATCACTGTCAATCAACTGGAAGCAGTAGTGGGAAATGTTAATGCTAGTCACGGACTAGGGTTCACCAATACTGATTTGACAACGGAAGGCCGCAACCACAACAAAGCCTTGCACATAACCATGGAATGCAAAGGTGCTGTCCTTTCCCATGTGCTGGTAGACACGGGGTCATCCCTTAATGTCCTACCTAAAAAGGCTTTGGTGAAGCTAGAGTACGACGGATTGGCATTGAGACCCAGCAACCTGGTGGTAAGAGCTTTTGATGGCTCAAAGAGATCGGTTCTGGGAGAGATTGAGCTGCCCGTAACGATTGGCCCGCAGACTTTCACAACTATCTTCTACGTGATGGATATACAGCCCGCCTACAGCTGTTTATTGGGTAGGCCATGGATTCACGCCGCTGGCGCCGTGACCTCCACCCTTCACCAGAAGTTAAAATATGAGTGGGAGGGTCAGATCGTTACAATCTGTGGAGAAGAGGACATTTTTGTCAGCCACCTGGCAACCTATAAGTACATTGAGATGGATGGGGAGATCCATGAAACAATGAGCCAGGGGTTTGAAGCCTTGAATGTGAATGAAACATCTGTTGTGTCTGGTACTTCAATATCATCATACCAACAAGCCCGGAAGGTCGTTGAGGAAGGAACTGCCCAAGGTTAGGGCAAGCTACTACCGGTGGAGAAGAAAGAGGACAGATTTGGGTTGGGTTACAAACCAACTCAACAAGATCAAACAGCGGCTGCGAAAGAGCCCAACTTTGTGAGTGGGGGGATGCTTACCCCTGATGCTATCAACTGTCTGGAAGACGAGCTGGAAGAGGAACGCAACCTGGAAAGCTGGATTCGTCCAAAGATCCCGGGGAGCAGTGTCTCGAACTGGTCTTCCCAGGAAATTATAAGAGTTACTCATGCAGAGTAATTATTATTTCCTGTATTTTTATAAGCATGCATCAAAGTCTTGCATCTTGCCCAAGATGACAAGACTCATTTTGTAATCGGGCCATCTGTACTTTTTGTGCAAACAAGATCAATTAATGAAATATCAGACATTTTTTTGCAAACGAGTCTTTTTCTTTTCCGTTCACTGTTTTTCTATTTTTTTCTTTTTGTACAAAAAATAAATGGCAGTGTTTTCAAAATGACAATTTTTATTTTCATTTTTAAAACAAGATTAAAATCAAATCACTAAAATGAACCAACTGAACCCTTGCAGAGTGTGCCTTCCAGACAGCACTGACAACAGCACGGCTATGACTTCGTATGACTTTGACAATCTAATCAATCAAGCTGATGAAGGGGTTGATGAAGAATATGAGCTTCCTGAAGAGCTAGCCAGGTTGTTAAGACAAGAGGAAAAGGTTATTACTCCTCACCAGGAGGAGGTTGAAGTGATCAATCTTGGTACAGATGAAGACGTGAAAGAAGTTAAAATCGGGGCCTGCCTGCAAGACTCAGTGAAGAGACAACTGATTGATCTGCTTCAAGAGTATGTAGATGTGTTTGCTTGGTCTTACCAAGATATGCCAGGGTTGGATACTGATATTGTCGTGCACAAGCTGCCTTTGAGAGAAGAATGCCCGCCAGTTAAACAGAAGTTGCGCCGTACTCGTCCGGACATGGCAATGAAAATCAAAGAAGAGGTACAAAAGCAATGGGACGCCGGGTTCCTTGCTGTGACTAGCTATCCACCGTGGGTTGCTAATATTGTGCCTGTGCCTAAGAAGGACGGCAAAGTAAGGATGTGTGTTGACTACCGGGATCTGAACAGAGCCAGCCCGAAAGATGACTTCCCATTACCTCACATTGATGTATTGGTGGATAACACGGCTCAGTTCTCGGTGTTCTCCTTCATGGACGGATTTTCAGGGTATAATCAGATTAAGATGTCACCTGAAGACATGGAGAAGACAACATTCATCACACCCTGGGGCACGTTCTGTTACAAAGTGATGCCATTCGGACTGAAGAACGCTGGTGCCACATATCAACGGGCTATGGTAACATTATTCCACGATATGATCCATAAAGAAATAGAGTGTTATGTGGATGATATGATTTCCAAGTCCCTCACTGAAGAAGAACATCTGGTAAATCTGCTCAAATTGTTCAAACGTCTGAGGAAGTACCAACTGAAGTTGAACCCCAACAAATGCACATTCGGGGTGCGATCTGGTAAGCTGCTGGGTTTTATTGTAAGCGAGAAAGGGATTGAAGTTAACCCTGATAAAGTCAAAGCCATCCAAGAGATGCCTGCACCGAAAACAGAGAAAGAAGTTCGAGGGTTCTTAGGTCGATTGAACTACATTTCAAGGTTCATATCTCACCTGACAGCAACCTGTGAACCCTTGTTCAAGCTGTTAAGAAAGGAACAGACGGTCAGGTGGAACAAAGACTGCCAGAAGGCTTTTGACAAGATCAAGGAATATCTGCAAGAACCTCCAATCCTTATGCCACCAGTTGAAGGAAGACCTCTGATAATGTACTTGACAGTATTAGAAGAGTCGATGGGGTGTGTGCTGGGCCAGCATGACGAGTCTGGTCGAAAAGAGTATGCAATATACTACCTAAGCAAAAAGTTTACCGACTGTGAACAACGTTATTCACTGCTCGAGAAAACTTGTTGTGCTTTAGCGTGGGCTGCTCGCCGACTGAGACAGTATATGTTGACCCACACTACTTTGTTGATATCCAAAATGGACCCAGTTAAGTACATTTTCGAGAAGCCAGCTCTTACCGGACGGGTTGCAAGATGGCAAATGATTCTCACAGAATACGACATACAGTACACGTCTCAGAAAGCCATCAAGGGCAGTGTACTATCTGAATATCTTGCTGAGCAACCCATTGATGACTACCAGCCTATGAGATTTGACTTCCCTGATGAAGACATCATGTTCATTAAATCAAAAGATCATGAGGAGCCTGTTCACACTGAAGGGCCTGACCCGGAAGAAGAATGGACTATGATGTTTGATGGGGCTGTTAACATGAATGGTCGTGGTGTTGGTGCAGTACTCATTACACCTAAAGGAGTTCACATGCCTTTCTCGGCAAAACTCACTTTCAACTGCACTAACAACGAAGCTGAATACGAAGCTTGCATTATGGGTCTTGAGGAAGCCGTTGACCTCAGGATCAAGACTTTAACTGTATTCGGAGATTCAGCTTTGGTAGTTAATCAAACCAACGGCAAATGGTACACCCACCAGGATCATCTGATACCTTACAGGGATTATACAAGGAGGTTATTGACTTTCTTCACAACAGTCAAGCTCGAGTATATCCCTCGGGACGAGAATCAGTTTGCAGATGCTCTTGCTACCATTTCATCCATGATCAAAGTTCAAGCTGCTAACTTTGTACCTCAGATTTCAGTATCCAGACTTGATAGACCAGCATATGTGTTCTCAGCAGACGTTGTTAGAGATGATAAGCCTTGGTTCCACGACATCAAATGCTTCTTGGAGGATCAGACATACCCACCTGGGGCATCTTCCAATGATAAGAAGACTTTAAGAAGGCTTGCTGGTAGTTTCTTTCTGAACACTGATGGGTCTTTATACAAAAGGAACTTTGATATGGTACTCCTCAGATGTGTTGACAAGACGGAAGCAGGTTTGCTGATGCATGAAGTGCACGAAGGATCGTTTGGTACCCATGCCGAAGGGCATGCCATGGCTAAAAAGTTGTTAAGATCAGGTTATTACTGGATCACAATGGATGCAGACTGTTGTGCTTATGCCAGAAAATGCCACAAATGCCAGATTTATGCAGATAAGGTGCATGTGCCTCCCAATCCTTTGAACATCATGTCTTCTCCATGGCCCTTTGCCATGTGGGGCATTGATATGATTGGCAAGATTGAGCCAACTGCTTCAAATGGCCACAGATTCATCCTGGTCGCCATTGACTATTTCACTAAGTGGGTCGAAGCAGCCTCATACGCAAACGTCACAAGACAAGTGGTAGCCAGATTTCTGAAGAGAGATATCATCTGTCGATATGGAGTTCCCGAGCGAATCATTACTGATAATGGTTCCAATCTAAACAACAAAATGATGGCAGAACTGTGCCGGGACTTCAAGATCCAACATCACAATTCTTCTCCTTACAGGCCAAAGATGAATGGCGCTGTTGAGGCAGCAAATAAGAATATCAAGAAGATTGTGCAGAAGATGGTAGTCACATACAAAGATTGGCATGAAATGCTACCGTTTGCCTTGCATGGGTACCGCACGTCAATCAGAACATCCACTGGGGCAACACCGTATCAACTTGTGTATGGTATGGAAGCAGTCCTACCTGTTGAAGTTGAATTACCCTCTCTACGGGTATTGATGGATGTTAAGCTGAACGAAGCAGAATGGGTTAGGTCCCGATACGAGCAACTGAGTCTGATCGAAGAGAAAAGATTGGCTGCAATCTGTCATGGACAGCTATATCAGAAGAGAATGAAGAGAGCCTTCGATCAGAAAGTCAGGCACCGAGAATACCAAGTAGGAGATCTTGTGCTGAAAAGAATCCTCCCTCCTCATACAGACCACAGGGGCAAATGGACTCCAAATTATGAAGGACCATTCGTGGTAAAGAAAGTTTTCTCTGGTGGAGCACTGATGCTCAGCACCCTGGATGGTGAAGATTTCCCGTCCCCTGTGAATTCAGATGCAGTTAAAAAATACTTCGCATAAAAATGACCCGCTGGACATAAAAACAGAATGTAAGTCCAGGCAAAAATAGGGCATCCCGGCGAGTCAAAAACAGAATAAAAGACTCGGGCAAAAATAAGGGAAAATAAATAAAAATGTACACCCGCTGAGTTGAAAAGCCGCATTGGACAACTCAGGCAAAAATGGGTATCCCGATGGATTGAAAACCCGAAAGGGCGATCCATGCAAAATAAGGGAATAAGCGAACAACTGCATTCTGAATTCGTCTGTATCACTTGCAACTTGGAAAGCTTCAAAAGGATCAAGCTTCAATCAGAATCAGCCTTCTTCAGAAAGCAAGGCGAGAAGAACGTCATTGTCATACGAGTCATAGCAGAAGAGGAAGCTCCTTTGAAAGCGTCGTCAACATCGCCAGCACTTTGTTTCTCAATTTGTAACAATCTCCTTATTTTAGGAGATTTGTTTCCTTGACTGTATCTTGCCAATTCAGGGCACAAGAATTAATAAAATCAGATTTTTCAGTCATGTTTCGTCTTGTACATATTTCGTTTGCAAAGAATGTCTGATGTCTCTAAAACTAATTGCATAAGTACAGATGTTTCTCTCTAAGAAAATAAAAACATGCTTGCAAGGAATATACTTACTCTTGAGAATGCTTAACTCCTATGACGGAATCCAGTAAAGGATACCTCGGGACCTTTTGTGCGTTTCCTTATCTTTGCAGGATTGCAGGTATCCAGAACGCAACCTGGGGCATGCAAGTTACAGCCCAGCAAGTTGGCAAATCAACAAACAGTCTTAGCACTCAAGGGGCTTTCTCCCCAGCTGAGTTTGCCTCTCATTACTCTCCCCAGCTGAGTTACCAACGACATTCCCCAGCTGTATTACCAATCGTTCTTCCTCGGCAGAATGCAAAGTCAGGGAATCATCTCCCCACAGAATCCTCAGCCTCTATTCAGAAGAGCAACGCATGAAGGAGTCACAACAGAGTACGGAAGGCTTCTACAAACCCCAACTGGGTCCTATATTACAAGGATATGTCAATCAGTGACCTAGATCCCCAAGCAGATGCATCTCATCAGATCTGTCAATAATTTCACCCCCCAGCTGGGATGTCCGTTTCAAGCAGATCGATCAAAGATCTTCGCAGCAACGGGATCCGAATCTCGGTTTTGGTATCTTTACACAATCATAGCATTTGCATCATATTCACCCACAAAGCGTAGCATTCCGTTTTAACACGGAGCATTACGGCAAAAAAATCAAATGCATAGCATAATCATGAGCCATGTTATGAATCAACACCTGTGAATGATTACAGTTCATCAACATACAGAAGAAAAATCCCCACCAGAGTTCCCAGCAAAAGCAGTTGCCTCACAAATCACAAACACCAGTATATACTCCTTTTGACACCCGTCCGTGTTATATCCCAGCAGAAAGCCAAAGACATCCTCTTTGTACTCACATATACTTATATACACTTTCTTGGCACCCGTCCGTGTCGTATCCCCAACGCAGTCACCTACACTTTGTATATCAAATATTTGTTCATACTATACTCTTCTCCTTTTGACACTCGTCTGTGTCGCTCTCCCCAGCAGTTAACTACTCATACTACTCAGATACTCGTCCGTATCTTGTATATACCTTTTATATCCCCTCAGATTCGACACTAGTCCTTGTTCTTTGTTAACCCGTTGGTACTCGTCCGTACCATCATCTCAGAACATGCGTCAAGCGTTTGTTTCTACATGATACTCGTCCGTATCATAACCTTAAGGATGCTCGTCCGCATCTTTAATCCATACACCGTGTCAAACACTTGTATCTTCTTGAATAAAGATACTCGTCTGTATCTACTATCCCCAGAAGAGTTCTTTCAGATTCAACACTCGTCCGTGTTCTCTGTTAACCAGTTGATACCCGTCCGTATCATCATCTCTGAACACGTGTCAGTTTGTTTCTACCTGATACTCGTCCGTATCATAGTCTTAAGGATGCTCGTCCGCATCTTTAATCTATACACTAACATCTAAACACTTATACCTTTTGTTTCTTGGATATAAACACTCGTCCGTGTTTACTTCTCCCCAGTAGATCGCCAAGTAAGCATTTTTTTTCTTTTTATCTAACACTCGTCCTGTGTTATGATAAAACCCTGAGAGCAGCCGTACCCTGCTAGGTGGTCGTCCTCCACCTCTTGATGGTCGTCCTCCATCATGCTCATCCGATGGCCGTCCCCATCGTTGATATTTTTGGCAGCCGTCCCCTGCTAGGTGGTCGTCCTCCACCTCTTGATGATCTTCCTTCATCAATTTTATCCAATGGCCGTCCCCATTGTTGATTTTGGTTATCTGGCATTCGTCCTATGTCATGATAAACCCTGAGAGCAGCCGTCCCCTGCTAGGTGGTCGTCCTCCACCTCTTGATGGTCGTCCTCCATCATGCTCGTCCGATGGCCGTCCCCATCGTTGACCTTTTATCCGATGGTCGTCCTCATCGTTGATATTTTCGGCAGCCGTACCCTGCCAGGTGGTCGTCCTCCACCTTTGATGGTCGTCCCCATCATAATTCCTCTATTCCCCAACAGAGCAGCCGTCCCCTGCTAGGTGATCGTCCTTCACTTTTGATGGCCGTACCCCATCATCTGTTTATTTCATTTATTCTTTAACCCGATGGCCGTCCCCGTCGTGGTCCCTTTTCTTTTTTAGCCCGATGACCGTCCCCGTCGTTGGTTACTTTACCTTTGTGAACAAAACGGCCGTCCCCGTCATGTTTCATTAATCCCCAGAGATTTTTACAGTGATGGCCGTCCCCATCATAATTTCTTATTGTTCCCAGCTAGTCGGCCGTCCCCGTCTTGGCTTTACCTTTTATCCCCAGCATGTCGGTCGTCCCCGTCATTGTTTTATTTTTAGCACTTTCCCAGCATGTCGGCCGTCCCCGTCATTGCTTTTTTACCCAGCAGTCGTCCTCTGCTCGACGGTCGTCCTCCGTCGCCCGTGCTTTACAATATACTTTATTTTCCTTTTACAATCTATATCCCTTTTCTTCTTCATTCTGTGAGTGCAAATTTTGGACTGTCTTTGGTATTCAACCACAAGTTATCTTGTTTGCCTGTTAAGCCGTTGCTTACAACCTGCACAGCTAACTCATGTTTGAATAGGGGCAGCTGTAAACACCCCAAATTTGCCCTCACCCATTCACACCATGGCTTGTGATCATTTCATATGTATAAACACAATCATACCATCTCATATCACAACTTTGATTCACTGCATAGTTTATAAGTCATCTGCACCTAGGGTTTGTGATCTGAGCAATCCAAGAGCTTCTTGAGCCATTCCAAAGGCAACCAATCACTTCAAAGGGATCCACATGTGTTCTTGTATCATATTCCATCCTCTCAAAGTCAAGAATCCAAAAGAATCACAAGAACTAGGGTTTGAATGGATGCAGAGCCAGGCTAGACTGCACAGATGACCTAAAATTAGGGTTTTGGTTTCAGGGGCCATAACTCCAAATTTTTTGGTCATTCTTGTTTCCATTGGTCTCCATATGGTATAGGGAGTATGCATATCAATTTTCATGAAGAAATTCCATGGGGAAGTCATCTGATCAAGGGTTGACTTTCTGGACAAGTCAGTGCAAAATCAGGGCATCTGAGGCCCCCAATGACCCAACCAATGGGCATTCTTCATCATTTTGAGTGTATATGATCTTTATTTGATCATGGAAGAAGGTTGAAGTTCACAAAAATCAAGAATTTGGAGTTTTTGCAAATGTTGACTTTTTGGGCATAGTTGACTTTTCAAGAATGCTTCATTTTAGGTCATTTTTCAAGCCTTGATTCTTGATCCAAAAATGCTTCAAATGGAAAAACTTTGGTCATGAAAGTTGTAGATTACATCTTTCCCTTTTCAAAAAGTACAAGAACATGATCAAACTCTTCTTGGATCAAAAGTTATGGTGTGACAAAGTTGGCAAAAATCATTGATTTTCAAGGCATGCTTCAAATGAGAATTTTGCAAAATCATGAACCAAAGCCAATTGTAACTTCTAATTCACTTCAAACCAGTATGAAAACATTCAATATGTCCTAAAAGTCAGAATTGGACCAAAGATTACATGTTTATGGTTTGTGTAACAAGGCATTTTTCATAAAGTTTCAAAAAGTGACAACTTGCAAAAACACTCATCACACTTCACCAACTTGATGCATTGGATGCTGCACCTTGCTAGCCCTTTCACCCCATCTTGCTGCACCAGAACCATGCCTTGTACTAGCTATAACTTAGCCCATGCCTCTCTTACAAAGAAGTTGACATTTTGCAAAAGGTGACTTACCTATCACAGCAGGCCATGTCACATCATCTGGCCAATTAGAATTGTTTATACTTTCCATTTGCAAGAAAAACATAACATCAAGCAAGGCTGAAACTCTCTCAAGCATCACATACACAAAACACACCCCATTTGCATTTTGCTTCGAATCTGCCTGCACAACACACAAACACTCAAACAAATTCCTTTAATCATCTCACCTTGCCTTGTTGAGTAGAAACCACCAAGAGCCAGGCCTGTTTTGATCAAGAACACCCCATTGCCATCATTCACCTCAAGCTGCAGTTTCATTCGAATCTCTCTCCACAACTCACAAACATCCAAACAAACTTCACAAACCTTCTCCACTCATCATCTGGACCACAAACAACCTTTCACCCTTGCCAGAAATAGCCAGAATCATCATTGCCATGTTCAACTGAGTTTGAGCAGAAGTTACTCAAACTCTTCATCCAGCCAATATAAATTTCTCCTGAGCATTCAAACATCATCAAGAGGTCCTAAGGAGTGGATTGCACAAGGAAAAGGGGCCTGAAAGTTGCTGGAGTGAAAGCTTCGAATCTCAGGTAGCTCAAGAACTTTTTTTCCAGAAATGGATTTTTAAGTTCTAAACTTGTTCTACATGTCTTCCTGATCATGAATATGCTTTTAGTTTTTGAAATGGTGATGAAATGAGAGTTTAATTGATCTCTGAAACTCAGTTGACCTAATTTTTGTTTGCTTCGATTCAGCCTTGTTAGGAAATATAAATTTGTTTTGATTAGGGGTTCTGGTTCGTGAGTGAGTGGGGATCATTTCCCAGTTTTTAGATTTCGTTTTAGTTAAGTTTTTAGAGTTTTGGGGATTCTCAGGGGGGATGCTGGCCGGAGAAGACGACCGGAGGTCCTCTCCGGCCACCTGAAAGTCATTTGTGCCCTAATCCTGTAATTAACTCCCATTTGAATTTCGTGCGTTGGATTGGGTTGACTGGTTGACTTCGCGCGTGAGTGAAGGGCTCAGATTCGTTTGATTAGCCCTAATTCTTTTTATTAGTTTAATTAATTCATAATTAGATTAATTACCTCAGAATCAATCCTGGCCACAAGATCTGGCGCCAGTCAACGCATTCAAACCAGGATGCAATCCCAGCCTTTCCTTTCGTTTACTTTTCCATTTTCTTTATTTTTATTTCATTTCTTTTTCATTTTACTTGCATATTTAATTTAAAATAGTAAAAAATGTGTAAAAATTATGAAACTTTTTCTCATAAGTTTTATTAATTTTTATGACACAAAAATATTTTTATTTTTATTTTTATCATTAAAAAAGTATTTTAAAATATTTAAAAGATTATTTTTAATTGATTAATGGAAATTAATTTATTAAAAATACTTTTAGGTATTTAAAAATCACCAAAAAATTCATGAAATGTTCTAAGACATTTAGAAACATTGTCCAACCTTCAAACCAAATTTCTTTTTTGATATTGATGCATTTTGAGATTTGTTCATTGAATAAAAATCATTTTTATGCATTAATTTAATCCAAAGTTCAAAAAATCATTTCTGCCTATCTATGAAGAGTTGGACATTGATTCTTCTTGCATTGCATTGTGTTTAGCATGTAGTTTTTGAGATTAAATGGCCATGATTTGATCTTGCATTTTTCATTTGTTTGGCATTTCTTTTGTTTAGGAACCCTAAAAACCCTAATAACTTGTAAAATTCATAACTTGAGATTGGTTAAGAGTTGAGACCTCCCCTTTGGACCTTGGTTTAGTATAGGGTTAGGATTTCTTTGAGTGGCATTTTCCATTTTTTATCTTAGGGTTTGCTTCTGTTTTTGGTTTTTGTTTGTTGTTTGATCCATAAACCCTAATTTGGGCTTTCATTTGCATACCTCTTGCATTCTCTTGCATAACATGACTTGGCATGACATTTCAAGCATCCATTTGTTTCATTTGACATAATAAGACATATAGAAAACATGTTTGATCATTGCATCTTGCATTTGCCATGTTGTATGCCATATGCACCTCATAACTTTTCATGTATGTTCATGCTTCTTAACTTGCTTCATTTGCATCCATAGGTTTGTATGATCATTTCCATGTGCTGCCTCATGTTTGTAACATCTCATAGCATCATTAACATCATGTATGTGCTTCTGGTTTTGTTTTTCATCATACCATTTCATCTCATTTTGCATTGCATTGCATTTTCTTTTCTAACTTTTCAGGTGGTAAGTGGCTTTGAGAAGTGAATTTGCCTTCACTTCTCATAACTTCTCTTCATCCCTTTTATGCATCCTTGCTGCATTTTTGTTTGTGTATGAGATTGAGCTTGCTCATTCTTGTTCTTCTTACTTTCCCTCCTCAAGTGACTTGACTTCTTGAATGAAGCAAGTCACTTTGCTCCTCTTGATCCTTTCATCTTCTTCCTGGTGGTTCCATTGAAGATTTCCCTTGTATACCTCACACACCTTAGGAACAACCAAGCATGACAATGATTAGGGTTTTTATTAGTCTCCCCACTTAGTTTTTTTTTCCTTTGTGTCCCTTTTGAGTCATCTCTTCTCACTTCATAATCAGGGACTAAACCCTAAAGGCTTTAAGGCTTTGTGATTAAGCTTATGCCTGCATCCTTCTCTTAGGATGGAGTGTATAACTTTAATCCTAAGTGTTAAACCCTTAATGTGTTTAAATCTCTTAATCAATTCACTTAATAAGTATCAAGACATCAAGCTTGTAACTTGGGCCTTGCATTAGGGTTCTAATTCTTCCTTAAATGGTTAAGAAGGACTAACCCTAGTGTTAATGGACAAGTCCCCCTCAAGTTGTCTTACAAACCCTAAAAATCACTTCATCATCATATCATTAATTAAAATCCACTTAATCAAAAGGCTTGTTTTGTCATGAGTTTAATCCCTAATCATGGATTAAGTTGAGGAGCATTCCTCAGCTTAAACATTCTCATCTATTATCCTTCTATTAGGATGGTGTAATGAGTCTGTTCAATCCCTGATTATGGCTTAATCTCATTACTCAACACTAAACAAAAACACCAAAAACATCTAAATAATCACAAGTAGGTTAATGATCTTAATCCTACACCAAAGGTGATTAAGTGTGAGAATCTGACTTCACACTTAAGGTATTCTCATTACCCCTAATCAGAGGGAAGATGTGATGAGTTTACTAAATCCATTGGTTTAGGCTTAAGCTCATTAACTTATGACAAACTTTCAAAAGCAATAAAAGACTGAAAACTCAAAAACAAACAATAATCGTCTCCTCCGGGATTCTTTTCTCATCTCATTCACTCACAACCGAGAACTTGCTTCTTCCGTCTAATGCAAGACAGTTTGCACCTGAGCCAGACAGGTCATACACTTGAGCATAGACAAGTAAGCAGTTCACAAGTCAATTCATCTTTCAGTCTCTTTGGGTCGAACTACGGTGTTCTGACTTCCTCATTGCACGAGAGGATACGTAGGCATAACTTAACAGTTATCGAACAAAAGTCTTTGTATATTCCCCCTCTTTCTAGCCTTATTCTTTAGCCTCATGATCTTGAGCATTTCACTCTGTTCTTACACTGACACATCATTATACACTTCACCTCTTTTACACTGACACCTGTACATTCTCTTCCAGCTCTTTTACACACAGATTGCACTGACACTACCCCTTTAAGCACAAATCTTTTAAGCGTGGATCCCGTCGAGTACGACGGACAATCTGGGTGCTAATACCTTCCCAGGTTGTAACCAACCCCCTTTCTCAGTCTCTCTGGTTCGCAACCGTCTTATCCATCTTTTTCTAGGCCTATGCAGCATTGCCTTTCCTCCGGGATAAAAATGCCTAGCTGGCGACTCTATTCATCTCCAGTGAGTTCACGGCTGTGTGTTCTCACTGTCCCTCTCGCCGACCGTTCGCGTCTGTACCCTTATCTGGGCCTGGTCCCACTTATCGGGAGCGACACAATCCAAGTTGGTTCCCAGGTGTTTACTGCTACATTTTATGTGATGGATATTCGTCCTTCATACTCTTGTCTGCTTGGTCGTCCCTGGATCCATGGGGCAGGTGCTGTGACCTCTACATTGCACCAAAAGTTGAGATATCCGGTGAATGGAAAGGTTGTTACTGTCTATGGAGAAGAAGAATACTTTGTCAGCCATGTAAACACTTTCAAGTATCTGGAAATGGAAGGTGAATACATTGAGACTCCGTGTCAGACATTTGAAGTGGTTCCCTGGGTTGTTAATGATTATGTAGCTCCTCCTGTTGTGAAGAAAGTTCCTGTGGTCACCAGAAAGCCTCCAACAATGGCAATGGCCTCCCTCAATGATGCTAGAGCTGTGGTGGATGAAGAGTCCCAGAAGGCTGTTCGTCGTGCTCGTGCTGCCCGTATCACTAATCAAGGGGTTGTGAAGGACCAGATTAATGCTGTGGGAGATCAAGATGAAGACTACAACCTAGATGCTTGGATTTTTCCTACTGTGGGTGCTGGACTCAATAATTGGAAAGCTGAAGATGTTATCCCTATCTCCTATAGTCAGGAGTAAATACTATTACTGTGTTATGTTTTAAGTTTGTAATTTTTGAACAATTGAACTTTCAAGCCATGTGCCTTACCCGGGGCACAATGGTGTGCTTGTTACGGGCTGTCATTTCATTTGCATACTTCATTCAATAAAATCAGTGGACGTTTCGTTTTCATAAATATTGTGTTCCTTGTCTTTCTTTTCTTTTATTTTTGTTTTATCAGCTATGTGTTCTTACACACACCCACATCACTAAATGCAGATCCTCATCCACTCTGGATCCTGTTGATAACAGTTCTACTATTGCCAATTATAATTTCGAGAATCCGATCTATCAAACTGAAGACGGAAATGAGGACGATTGTGAAATACCTGTAGAGCTTGCTAGGTTGTTACAACAAGAAGAGAAAGCTATACAGCCACATGAAGAGCCAGTCGAAGTTGTGAATCTGGGAACTGAAGAAAACAGAAAGGAGGTCAAGATAGGGGCTGATTTAGAGGACAGTGTCAAGAGCAGATTGATTCAGATGTTACGTGACTATGTGGAGATCTTTGCTTGGTCTTATGAAGATATGCCAGGGTTGGATACAGACATTGTGGTTCACCGTTTGCCAGTGAAAGAAGATTGTCGTCCAAAGAAGCAGAAGGTTCGTCGTATGCGTCCTGAAATGTCAGAAAAGATCAAGGCAGAGGTAATGAAACAGTTCAATGCAGGGTTCTTAGCAGTGACTTCTTATCCTCAGTGGGTTGCAAATGTGGTACCGGTTCCTAAGAAGGATGGTAAGGTACGTATGTGCGTGGACTACAGAGATTTGAACAAAGCTAGCCCCAAAGATGACTTTCCACTTCCTCATATTGATATTCTGGTAGACAACACTGCTCAGCATAAGGTATTCTCTTTCATGGATGGTTTCTCTGGTTACAATCAAATCAAGATGGCACCTGAAGATATGGAGAAGACAACATTTGTGACACAGTGGGGCACCTTTTGCTATAAGGTAATGCCATTTGGTTTGAAGAATGCAGGGGCAACATATCAGCGTGCTATGGTGGCTTTGTTTCATGATATGATTCATCATGAGATAGAGGTATATGTAGATGATATGATAGCCAGGTCTCAGAATGAAGAGCAACATCTTGACCATCTGCACAAGTTGTTTGAGAGGTTGAAAAAATACAAGTTGAGATTGAATCCAAACAAGTGTACATTTGGAGTTAGATCTGGAAAGCTCTTGGGTTTCATTGTCAGTGGAAAAGGTATTGAAGTGGATCCTGCAAAAGTGAAAGCTATACGAGAGATGCCAGCTCCCCGTACTGAGAAGGAGGTTAGAGGTTTCTTGGGACGTTTGAACTACATTGCAAGATTTATTTCCCAATTAACTGCCATCTGTGAGCCAATCTTCAAGTTGTTAAAGAAAGATCAGGTGATGGAATGGAATGATGAGTGCCAGACTGCCTTTGATGAAATCAAGAGATATCTGCTGGAACCACCAATTTTGATGCCACCAGTTGATGGAAGACCCTTGATTATGTACTTAACAGTGTTAGACAACTCAATGGGGTGTGTCTTGGGGCAACATGACGAGTCTGGTCGAAAAGAGCAGGCAATATACTACCTTAGCAAAAAGTTTACCGACTGTGAAACAAGATACTCACTGCTCGAGAAAACTTGCTGCGCTTTGGCATGGGCTGCTCGCCGACTAAGACAGTATATGTTGACCCATACTACCTTGTTGATTTCAAAGATGGATCCAATCAAATACATATTTGAGAAACCTGCTCTCTCCGGAAGAATTGCAAGATGGCAAATGATCTTGACAGAATATGATATACAGTACACTACTCAGAAGGCCATTAAGGGAAGTGTTGTTGCTGATCATTTGGCTCATCAAGCAGTGGATGATTATCAGTCAATGAATTTTGAGTTCCCTGATGAAGACATTATGATTATTACCAAAGAACCTGGACAATATGACGGACCTGAACAAGGATCCCGATGGACTATGGATTTTGATGGTGCCTCTAACGCACTTGGTAATGGTGTTGGTGTTGTGATTAGTTCCCCTGAAGGTTGTCATACCCCGATTACTGCCAGACTTTGTTTCCATTGTACTAATAACATGGCTGAGTATGAGGCATGTATCTTGGGTATTAAAGCTGCTATTGATATGAAGATTCAGTTCCTTGATATGTATGGAGATTCAGCCCTGGTAGTAAGTCAGATTAAAGGAGATTGGGATACCAAGCATGATAATCTCATTCCTTACAGAGAACATGTGTTGTCTTTGATCCCACATTTCAAAGAGATTACCTTTGGACATATTCCACGAAGAGAGAATCAGTTGGCAGATGCTTTGGCCACCATGGCATCCATGTTTGAGATCAGTTGGGATGATGAAGCTCCCAAGATTACTATTGATAGATTTGAAAAGCCTGCATACTGCAATGAGATTGACACTGAAGGGGCAGAGGATAAGCCTTGGTTCTATGAAGTGAAAAGATATCTTGAAGCTCAGGAATTCCCTGAAAGGGCATCTGTCAAAGATAGGAAGTTCCTGAGAAGGTTTTCTGCTAAGTTCTTTTTGAGTAATGGGATTCTGTACAAGCGTAATCATGATTCAACTATGCTTCGTTGTGTGGATAAGAAAGAAGCTACAGAAATTATGGAAGAGATGCATGATGGGACCTTTGGCACTCATTCCAGTGGTCATACTATGGCAAAGAAGATATTGAGAGCAGGTTACTATTGGTCTACCATGGAAGCTGATTGCTACCAACACTCCAGAACGTGTCACAAATGTCAAATCTATGCTGATAAAGTACATGTACCTCCATCACCACTGAATGTGTTGACTGCTCCTTGGCCCTTTGCCATGTGGGGCATTGATATGATTGGTGAGATCAAGCCTACTGCTTCTAATGGGCATCGTTTCATCCTGGTTGCTATTGATTACTTCACGAAGTGGGTAGAGGCAGCTTCATTTGCATCTGTGACTAAGAATGTTGTGGCTCGGTTTATTAAGAATAATCTCATATGTAGGTATGGCATCCCCGAAAGGATTATCACTGACAATGGCTCTAATCTGAACAACACTATGATTACTGATCTCTGCACGCAGTTCAGGATTAAGCATCACAACTCTTCTCCGTATCGTCCAAAGATGAATGGGGCAGTTGAAGCTGCTAATAAGAACATTAAGAAGATTGTACAGAAGATGACTGTTACTTACAAGGATTGGCATGAGATGCTACCATTTGCTCTTCATGGTTATCGTACTACAATACGTACTTCAACAGGGGCAACCCTATTCTCCTTAGTCTATGGTATGGAAGCAGTTCTGCCCATTGAAGTTCAGATTCCCTCCTTGAGAATTATGAAGGATGCAGGCTTGGATGAAGATGAGTGGATTCAGACTCGACTGGACCAGATAAATTTGATTGATGAGAAGAGGTTAGCAGCAGTTTGTCATGGCCAGATGTACCAGAAAAGGATGATCAAAGCTTTTAACAAGAAGGTTAAGCCAAAGGTATATCAGGCTGGTGACTTGGTAATCAAGCGTATCATATTACCACAGGGTGATCCTAGGGGCAAGTGGACTCCAACATATGAAGGACCATTTGTAGTCAAAACAGTGTTCTCAGGAGGTGCCATGATACTGACTACAATGGATGGTGAAGACTTCTCACAGCCTGTAAACGCAGACATAGTTAAAAAATACTACGCATAAAAAGAGACCCGCTAGGTTGACAGGCCTAGGCAAAAATAAGGGCATCCCGGCAAACCAAAAGGGTTTGGGCAAAAATTAGGGATATATATGAAAAGATGTACACCCGGCAAGTCGAAAACCTGAAAAGGCGGCTTGGGCAAAAAAGGGTATCCCGGTGGATTGAAAACCTGAAAGGGCAATCCAGGCAAAAGTTAGGGATTAAAGCGTATGACTATGTCTCGTTTGGATCACCCATGAAACTGCAACCAGTTGTACTACTTACTCAAGCTCGAACAGATAAAGCTCAATCCAATCATTTCCGTCTCAATAGCAAGAAGATGAGATACTTGAAGGGCAATAGTAGAATTAAACTCAATAGGACTGTTCCCCACATAGCTGATTTTCTTTATTTTGTAAAATTTTATGGCAAAATCCTCTTACTAGGATTTATGTCTCCTTGTACAAACTTACCCGTGTATGGGTCATTTTTTTTGATATAAATAAATTCCATCTTTTGAATCCAGATTTACTTTTACCCTATTTACATAAGCGAAACGTCCATTGGTTGTGTTTGAATGTATATATGCTTTTGAATATGATTGATGTGTACCAGAAATGCATGTATGCTTTTAATATGATTGATGTTTACCAGAAATGCATGAAAATGCAGTAATAGTATTTACTAAGGACGAACACGAGGGAAGGATTTCAACGAAGCTTCGTCGGTTCACCTCTAACAAAACAGTTACAAAACCCTCAGTAGGACGAATCCATCTTCATAAAGTCTCATCTCCCCTGGAATTTATATCCATCTCTTTACGGATGTACGGGAAATTACTTTCCAATAAGGGTACGACGAACGAAGACGGGATACTATCTCTACCCTACCATCAGACGAAGACGAAGGTTATCTATACCCTACTATCCCAGCATCCGGGAAGTTATATATACCTTACTATCCCCAGCATACGGGAGGTTATCTATACCCTGTTATCCCCAGCAGACAGAGGGTTATATATTCTTCAGCAACGAATCGGGATTTATTTTCCCTGGCCAGCAGTTGTTATACGAAGATATCCAGACGCTTCCGGCAGTATCATATCATACATACATCATTTACATCATACCATAGCATATATATCCATAGACACATAATACATTACTTGAGTACATCATATCATACATGCATACATAAAGCATAAACTAATGTTATACAAAATGCTGCCTTGTTTTCAGGTTAATTATCCAACAGACAAACTCATGATCTTCAGGACTGCTTTATTGTCACCTCAGGGTTACTTTATCCTCCTGATAAGCTTCTTATTACTTTGGGACTGCTTTATCGTAACCTCAGGGTTACTTTATCCTCTTGATAAGCTTCTTATTACTTTGGGACTGCTTTATCGTAACCTCAGGGTTACTTTATCCTCCTGATAAGCTTCTTATTACTTTGGGACTGCTTTATCATAACCTCAGGGTTACTTTATCCTCCTGATAAGCTCCTTATTACTTTGGGACTGCTTTATTGTCACCTCAGGGTTACTTTATCCTCCTGATAACTTCTCATGACTTCAAGACTACTTTAGAGTTATCATTATTGATTGCTCTATCCTCCTGAAATCATCACTTCAAGACTGCTTTAGAGTTATCATTATTGATTGCTCTATCCTCCTGAAATTATCACTTCAAGACTGCTTTAGAGTTATCATTATTGATGGCTCTATCCTCCTGAAATCATATCATTACTTCAAGACTGCTTTAGAGTTATCATTATTGATTGCTCTATCCTCCTGAAATCATCACTTCAAGACTGCTTTAGAGTTATCATTATTGATGGCTCTATCCTCCTGAAATCATTACTTCAAGACTGCTTTAGAGTTATCATCATTGATTGCTCTATCCTCCTGAAATCATATTATTACTTCAAGACTGCTTTAGGGTTATCATTATTGATTGCTCTATCCTCATGAAGACATGCTGTTACATCAGGATTACTCCAGTATCCTGAAAACATATCATCAATACCTCAGGACTGTTCCAGACTCCTGACAGCTTTCATTATACCTCCATATTTTGGACTGCTTTATCTTCCAAGAAATATATCTGAAGAACTTTCCCCTAGTGGCATCTTTAAGCCCACTCAATCATATTCAACCAACCATCAATATCACTCTATGCACTGGTGAGTGCAAATTTTTGGGCTTTTGTGTTCAATCCCCTTCAACCTTCCAGGTTACGACTGGAAAATATACCAATCTAACCCCTCAGGTTTCAGAAAATTGAACAGGGGCAGCTGTTGCACCCCAAAATTTGCCCTCACAATACAAGACTTTGTGTGCTAAGAAGGTTCACAAGGTTCACAAGCTTCTCAACAATTACAAGACCTTTCATGAGGTTCATGAAGTCTACAAGTTACTTTATGAAGGTTCACAAGGTTCACAAGTTTCTCAACATGTCCATAACCTTTCATGAGGTTCATGAAGTCTACAAGTTACTTTATGAAGGTTCACAAGGTTCACAAGTTTCACAATGATTACAAAGCTTTCCTGAGGTTTATGAGGTCTACAAAGCCACTTCATGAGGCTCACAAGGTTCACAAGCTTCACAATACCTCCCATGAGTTTCACAAGACATTTTATGTTGGTTCACAAGGTTCACAAAGTTCACAATTGGTCAGAAGAATTGACAATTCCCTCAGACAATGCACCTCCTAAGCAGTGCATCCAAAACTAGGGTTTTGACTTTAATCAGGATAAATGGACTTACAAGACTTCAAGTGAGCTTCATAACATCTTATATGTGTTTAAGAACCCCCATGACAAGTTTCAAGACTTTTCTCAAAAGTTTGCTCAGTCAGATGATCAGATAAGTCAAAATCAGTCAAAGCGGTTAAAAAGTCAAACTGAGGTCAACTGTGGTCAAACCAAAGTCAAACTTCATGATTTTTTGCCAACATCAAGTATATGAAGTAAAATTCATCATTTGATCAAGGGTTGATCATGATTCATCAAGGAGATTCCAGATCATCAATAATCAGGAGTTTCTAAATTAGGGTTTCCTTAGTAAAAGTCAACTGAACTTTGACCAGACATAACTTTCACATACTTCATCACCAAGTCTCCATCCAAAGCTCATTTTGAAGGAAATTGAATTATCTACAACTTTGATGTTGAAAGTTAAGCCCAAAAATGCTTCATTTGAAAGATATGATCTAAGACATTATAGGTCATTTCAAAAGTCAACAAAAAGTCAACAACTTCAAAAGGGCATAACTTGAGATTGGTAAAAGATATGGACCTGAAACCAATGGGGTTGTTTAGAGGACTCTTCAAGCTTTCCAAAAAGTCCAAGAACACCCTCATACCTTTAAAATTGAGGGAGATGTGCCCTTGCAAAGTTGGGAAATTTTGTGATGGTTTATGTTGAAAATGGAGGTTTAAAATCACTTTTTTCCAAATGGGCTGCCCAAGTTGTGATCCAATCCATACTATATCACTATGCACGACCCAAACCATTTAAAATCTAATTTTTATTATTTTTATTTTTATTTATTTTGATTTAAATCATTAAAAATCATTTTAAATATAAATAAAATATGAAAATTAAAGATTTTATTTGGATAATGCTTCTAGAATTTCATAATTGGTGATTAGAATTAAAGAAGAAGGAAATCATGTGAATAATACAAAAATAGCAAGTCTTCATGAGCCAATATTTGAAATTCAAAGCACCATCTTTTTCAATATTTTTTGGATCAAATCTTCACACAACCAATCCATATTTCTGACCTAATTCATTCTCATATATATACAAAACATAACCCTAGCCTCAGGAGACGAAATCCAGCAGCCAAAAGTGTAAGTTCATTGTTCAAAAAATTCAAGAAAACTCATATTCGGATTTTCAATTTGCAGGGCATTTAAAGGTAAAATAAGATCATAGCAAGCTTCTTTGGACTTTCCTGATCATGAATGATCACTCATACGCATCAGTATCATGGCATATTGTGTAACCCGAACCATAGTTGTTCTTGATTTTGATTTTTTCGATTGCATTATTTCATTGTGTGTTAATGAATTTTGTTGACCTAATATTGTTTGTGATGGTGTGTAGAACGATTCTGGGCAAAGAAACTAAAGAAACCATAAGAAATCCGTGAGATGCCATATTAGGGTTTGGACCTTCAAATTAGGGTTATTGGATTCATGCATTATAAATGAATTTGGTTGATGAAATTGGACTGTACAGGTTGCAAGGAGTCCCAAGGTGTCCTCAATTTGATGAAATCATACTGTTTGATGGTAGTTTGAATTTCGTAGGTTTTTAAGGTGCAGGAAAAATCGCAGGAAATGTTGCAACAAGTTTCGCAGCTAAATTCAATATCCAGAGGTTGAAGATGAAGTTGGACTGCGCGCGTTTTTTTGAATTCAAATATTACATATTTTATTTTATGTAATGGTGATGGTTGTATGTCACAACTGGCTGGTTGGCCCAGTGGTAGAAGTGATGCGCGTAGGACCTGAGGCCATGAGTTCGAATCCAGCCTCCAGCAATTCTTTTTTATGTGTTTTCATTTAATTTGTAATTTGAATATATTATGTTATGTTGTCACTATACTTTCAGATTGGCTCTTCCAGCCGGGTGGTGATGCGCATGTGTGAATGTATAAAGGTCCTGGGATCAAATCCCACCCCAGGCCTTTTTGTGTCATTATTTTTCTGGATCTACAAGACAAAGAATAAAACCAATTTCTCCCTTCCATTTATTGTCTGCGCACCCAATGGCCTGGTGGTTGTTGTTCTTGTTGGAAATCAAGCTGACCTGGGTTCAAACCCCAGTCAGGTAAGTTTTTCATACTCTTTTTCTTTTATTTGTTTTTTAGGTATTATTATATTAAATATAATTTTATTTCTAAACAATAAAAATAATAATAAAGTATGTATGTTTTCTTTAATTTCCAAAATATATTTTCATAAATTATGTTTCTATATCTGGTGCTTAATTTATAATATGTATATATAAATCAAAATATTTTGGTATATAAACAAACCCTAATTTTCTAATAAAACCCTAAAACTATTTTCCAAAATAAAATCTAATTCTATTTTTTTTTTTACATAAATTTATTTTCCAATTCTTAATGTAATTATATATATATATATATATATATATATATATATATATATATATATATATATATATATATATATATATATATATATATATATATATATATATATTTATTATAATTCTTATAAATTTTGTAAATATATTTATAATCCAAATTATTTCTCTTTTAATGTTTAGAAACAATTTAATTTATAATAATTATATTTTTGTATATGGTTTAAAATAATTTATAAATATAATAGTTAATAGAATTAAATTTTATAAATATGATTAATATTGTCAATATGATATTTAAAACCTATTTTCTTCTTATAATGTGTAAATGTTTTTTTTTTTAAAATAAATGTTAATATATGTTTAAAAAGAATTAAATTTGTAATAACTAAAATTTATAATTACATTATGTTTAAATTTTTATTAAAATCCAATTTTTGTGTGTATAATATTTAATTCTATTTTATTTAATTGTTGTTATTAACCATATTATTTATCTTGCTCTATTAATTTTATATATTATTATTATTTCACTAATCTTTATTATTTACTAACCATATTATTATTTATCATTATATTTTTATTATTATGTTTCTAACCTTGTTTATTATTTCTAAATTATTATTATTATTATTTTATTATTACTAACCCCTTATTATTTATTTTTTATTATTTATTGCTTATTCATTATTTATTTTGCTATTTATTTTGCTTATTATTATAATTTTGTAATTGCTTCTTGGATGTAAATTTTGTAATATTTTAATTATTATTTTTGCTATGGTTAGTAATTAGGGAGTGCAAATATGTATTTTATTTAAAAATTAACTTAGATCACTTTAATAATAAGATAATTAAATTAAAGACTCACACACGTAAGTCGATTTTAATCGCCGTCTCACTTTCTAAGGTTATCCCTCAAGTTGCCTACGAATAAGGTCAAGTGGGGTGTATAAAGCAAGTCCCTTTAAAAGATAAAAATCATCAAGTCCCTCATGGTTGCCTATACGAATCGAGTCCCTTCGAATAATGATGATAGTCCCTTCAGTATGCTTATTACACCCTACAGTTGCCTTCTTAAAACAGAATGTCCCTCTCATGTCCCTCACATCCAAGGTAATGACTACCTACTCCTTAATAGTAGGGATAGTCTTACCAATGAAAGGATAAAGAACAAGAAAGACTTTAAACATTAGGGTAGGTTCCTCTTATGTACTTGCTCACTTCAAAATTTTTCAAACTCTTCACAATTTCAAACAAATTTTCAAAAACAAGTTTTTACACATCCGTACATGGATTATTATTAACTATTCTGAAAATTTTTCTATTCACACACTACAATTTCAAAAAACAATTTAAAGTGAGCTAAGTAACTAAGAGCCCATGGATAACCATGGATGTAAAGGGTGCTAACACCTTCCCTTTACATAACCTACCCCCCGGACCCAAAATATTCTCTTAAGGTCTTTCCTGTTCTTTTATACCCTTTCCTTTTGGATAAAATAAAAGTCGGTGGCGACTCTTGCTATCCGCAACATAACTAAAGTCAGTTCTCCCACCGTGTTACAATATGTTCGATTGGGAAGAACATTATCCTCTGGAAACATGTCTTTCATAAGGGCCAATAACTCTGTGAAACTTTTATCCGACCATCCATTGCCTGCCTTTAAGTTGTACAACTTTAATACCGCAGACAAACTTGTGAATTTAGTGCAACCATTATACAACGGTTTCTCTGCATCGCTTACCAACCTCTCAAACATTTCAGGATAATCCTTAAGATCATCTTCAAGTGCTTCTACAATCTCTTCGACTCGATCATAATCGTATGTATCTGTGTCATTATCGTTTGAAGCATAGGTCATATTATCCCCCGGTTCAACATTCCCGTTACTTTTCTCGCCATGCAAATCCCAACATGTATAACTTCGATCAATTCCATGCCTCAGTAAATGCGATAACAGCTGACTCGCGTTAACCCGACCCACAAAACAACAATCCAAGCACGAAAATTTCATTCGACTGGGGTCTTCGACGTGCGCAACAGCAAACTTAACAAATTCCTTGACCCCGTTCTCGTACTCTTTCGTCAATCGATTTGAAAACATCCATTTCTTATCCATAGTTACCCTAATTAAACTAAACAAAAACAAAAATTAAAATTAAAAAAGCAAATATACCTGTAGAGATGTAAACAACTTCTAGACCTCACCTCAAAATCTAGATGTAAACAACTTCTAGACCTCACCTCAAAATATACCTTCAATTTGCATAAAAAATGAAGATTATTAGAATTTGATACTGTCTCTTAATATAAAAATCAATCATCAAGAACGACAACAACAACAATATCATCATATAATGGATTACTTAATGTTTGGTTCAAAAGTTGAATCACAAATAACCTTAAGCTTACCATTAAACAAAATTTAGTCATATTCACATTAGGTAATCCAATAAAGTAAAGAATAATTTACTATATATAAAATTTGATATTGTCTCTTGAATCACAAATAATGTTGCATATATATAAAAGAAAGGAGTTTGTTACCTATACTCAATTACAATGCCATTAAAGTTCCCTTAAAACACTAAAGAATATATTAAGATTAAATGAATTTAAGAAAAAAATATGGGAAAGAGGTTATACATTTGTATTGCACTTTGAGACAAGGGTTTTGTAATGTCAACATACATGCCAAATTAGAATAAGTATAGTTCAACTGAAAAAGGTAGGCCATTTCACTACTATCTCACAAACAAAACATTCTCCATGCATATATCTCTCAAACAATGACAGTGAGCATGTTTAGTGAATGCAATCAACAATATCAACAACAACAAAACTGTATCATCAACAACAAAATTGTATCATCAACACAACAACAAACACAACATCATCAACACAACTGTATCATCAACAACAAAACTATATCATCAACACAACAACAAACACAACATCATCAACACAATTGTATCATCAACAACAAAATTGTATCATCAACACAACAACAAACGCAACATCATCAACACAATATCATCAAGAACGGACGACAACAACAATAATATACAGCGTAAATACCATCAAGAACGGATGACAACAACAACAATGTACAACATCATCAACACAATATCATCAATAACGGACGAACGAACAATGTACGTACCTCAGCAATGAAGACGAACGAACAATGAGAAAGCAATATCATTTTAAGACCTTCAGCAATGATCAATGAACTTCAGCAACGAACTTCAGCAATGATCAATATAGTTTTAAGAACGAACAATGAGAAAGCGATTATGGTTTCTGAAAAGGGTTTAAGAGCAAAAGTTGTTCTGGTTTCTGAAAAATAAAATGATTTGAAACGTTTTATATTTTAATAAATGATTGACATTAGAGTGTGTTTTTTAGAAAGAGCGCTTTCTAAGGTCTTTTGACAGATTAACCTTAAAGGGCGCTTTCACTGGAAAGCGCTTTCTAAGGTCTCTGAAATAAAATAATATAAAATATTTTAATAAATAACCTTAGAGGGCGCTTTCACTGGAAAGCGCTTTCTAAGGTAGAAAAAAAAATGAGTCTGGGGCGAGGGAAGACGAACGAACAATGAGAAAGCAATATCGTTTTAAGACCTTCAGCAATGATCAATGAACTTCAGCAATGATCAATATAGTTTTAAGAAGGAACAATGAGAAAGCGATTATGGTTTCTGAAAAGGGTTTAAGAGCAAAAGCTATTCTGGTTTTTGAAAAATAAAATGATTAGAAACGTTTTATATTTTAATAAATGATTGACATTAGAGTGTGCTTTTTAGAAAGAGCGCTTTCTAAGGTCTTTTGACAGATTAACCTTAAAGGGCGCTTTCACTGGAAAGCGCTTTCTAAGGTCTCTGAAATAAAATAATATAAAATATTTTAATAAATAACCTTAGAGGGCGCTTTCACTGGAAAGCGCTTTCTAAGGTAGAAAAAAAAATGAGTCTAGGGCAAGGGGGATTTGAACCCCAAACCCATAGCATTCACATAAACCTCCTTGACCAGCGGTACTATGCCCTCATCCATTAATTATCTTCACATTAAATAATATAATATAAGTATTCATATATATTATAAATTATATATTAATATAATTTGAATATATTAACTAATATATTTTAAATTATATATTAATATAATTTGTATATATTAACTAATATATATTCAATTATATATTAATATAATTTGAATATATTAATTAATATATAATTTAAATTATATATTAATATAATTTGTATATATTAATTAATATATTTTAAATTATATATTAATATAATTTGTATATATTAACTAATATATACTAAATTATATATTAATATAATTTGAATATATTAATTAATATATTTAATTTAATACCCTTTATAGAGCGCTTTCTAAAGAAAGCGCTTTCTAAGGTCTTTTGATAGTTTTACTTAGAGGACGCTTTGTAATAAAAGTGCTTTCTAAGGTAGAAAATAAAAAAAGAGTTTAAAATGAGTTTGGGGTGAAGGGGAATTGAACCCCAGACCCATAGCATTCACATAAACCTCCTTGACCAACGATACTACGCCCTCATCCGTTTATTAAATTCACATTAAATATATATAATATAAGTTTACATATATATTATAAATTATATATTAATATAATTTGAATATATTAACTAATATATTTTAAATTATATATTAATATAATTTGTATATATTAACTAATATATATTAAATTATATATTAATATAATTTGAATATATTACTTAGGGTTAAATATGTTATTGGTCCCTCTAAATATCTCATTTTTTGAATTAGGTCCCTCTAAATATTTTCTTCAAACATTGGTCCTCCAAAACTTTTCGGTTTCGAAATTTAGTCCCTACCGTTAGTTTGAACTAACGGATGCTGAGTTGGCATGCCATGTGTGCGTAAATAATTTGCCATGTTGTATGAATGTGGCCAGCGTGGATAATCTGGAAAAAAGAAAAGGTAAATATGAAGAGAAATGTTAAGAGTTACATTGCAATGAAAGCATAAGTCAACCTACCTCCAAGTGATGCGATTTTGACTTCTCCTTCTGAAGCTTCTTCCCTAGTGCTTTGATTCTGTCTTCTCTTCTCAAGTTTAGAATATAGTAGTTTGCCCAAGTCAACTGTCAGAGTGGTCCCAAGCAAGCGATTTTGACTTCTCCTTCTTGAAGGTGGTCCCAGGTTAGTAAATCTTGTCTGCCATTGTTATACTTGTGTGGTCCCATTTTTTTCGATTTAGGTTGTTTGATGCACTAAGTGTTTCTGTTTGTTACTGTTTGTTACTGTTTGTTACTGTGAATAAAGAATTAGGGCATAGCAACATGTTTATGTTTTCAATTTTGATTTGGTGAAAATTCAGGGTTACTATAATTTCCTATATTAAACCTAGGTTAAATTATGTGTACAGATAAATGGATAAGTTCAAGATAGTTTTCTTCACAAAGGGTCGTTTTGTAAAAGACACTAAGTTAAAATATGAGGGTGGGGATGTATTTGCGTTTAGGGGACAAGAACCCGATTATTGGAGTTTCTTTGAGGCTATTGATCTGGTGAAATTGATAGAACCTGAGTTTGATTATTCTAAAGTTAACATGTGGTGGAAGCATGAGGGTGGTTTGCTTGAAGAAGACTTAAAAAAATTTGTGGATGATGGAGATGCACATGAGCTAGCCATGTATGCAATTGGATACAAGTGTGATGTAGAGATTTATTGTGAAGCTAAGGTTGATGGAGAGGAAAGTTTCATGACTAAATATAAAGAGAAAGGTAAGGCAGTGAAACGTGTTGAAAAAGCTGAGGATAGTGAATCAAGTACTGATTCTGTTGATAATTCAGTGGAAGGTGTACACTTTGAGGATAGTGAAGATGAAAGGATGGCTGGTTTTGAAGAAGGTCTTGTAGATGTAACTGTCAATAGGGAGGATGTAAAAAAGGTAGGTAATTCTGATGATGGAAAGAGTAAAGAAGATGAAAAGGTGTTTATTACTCAAGAGATGGGTAAGGAGCATTTGATTGAGGATGAATATATAACGGATGAGCTTGATAGTGGAGGTGATGATGAAAGTGGTGATGAGAGGCCTTCTATTTTGAGGTATAATGAGGATGAGACACTATGCAAAGATTTTGCTTTCAAAGTTGGAATGGAGTTTTCATCTCTAAGACAATTCAAAGATGCTATTTTAGAGCATAATGTTTTAAATGGAAGGGAGGTAAAGTTTCAGAAAAATGATTCTAATAGATGTAGGATTGTGTGTAAGGA
Source organism: Lathyrus aphaca (assembly GCA_963966055.1). Lineage (NCBI taxonomy): Eukaryota > Viridiplantae > Streptophyta > Magnoliopsida > Fabales > Fabaceae > Lathyrus > Lathyrus aphaca. The sequence goes on along the minus strand of OZ014520.1, from coordinate 127,329,773 downwards.
CAAGGCTAAATGTGACTATACCGTGCTATGTAGTAGGGTACTCAAGACCACCACATTCAGAATCAAAACCTTATATTCAAAACATAAGTGTGGAAGGAAATTTTTTAACAGCAATGCTAGAGCTGAATGGGTGGCTAAAGTTATTGTGGATGGTTTAAAGAATAATTCAAAGATGAGGTTAACTGAGGTTGTAGCTGATGTGAGGCAAAGGTATGCCACAGAGATCCCAGCATGTATGGCATTCAAGGCAAGAAAGATTGCAAGAGCCATTGTTGAAGGTGATTCTAGCAAACAATTTAGTCTTCTATGGTCTTATGGGGCTGAATTGAGAAGGGCATCAAGTGGAAACACTTTTAAAATAAACACAAGTACTCCTACTGAAGGGATGGCTCCAAGATTTGAAATATGCTACATGTCCCTAGATGGAACCAAAAAAGCTTTGACAAGATCATGTAGACCTTTCATAGGATTGGATGGTTGTCATTTGAAGCATAAGTATGGAGGGATTCTCTTGATTGCTGTAGGCAGAGATCCTAATGATCAGTACCTTCCAATTGCATTTGCTGTGGTAGAGATGGAAACTAAAGATTCATGGAGCTGGTTCATGAAATTGCTAATTGAGGACATTGGTGATCGTAGGTGGTGCTTCATCTCTGACCAACAAAAGGTAGTTTTAATATTTTGTTTGAAACATTGTTATTGCAATTATTAAGTTTGAAACATTGTTATTTCCTGCACTTATTCATTCTGAAACATTGTTATTGCCTGCACAAACAGGGTCTGGTCCAGGTTTTTGAAGAAGAGTATCCAGCATACGAGCATAGGTTTTGCTTGAGACACCTATATGCAAACTTTAAGAAGAAGTTTGGAGGTGGCACATTGTATAGAGATCTCATGATGGCTGCTGCAAAAGCAACATATTTTGAAGCACATGAGGCTAAGATGTCAATGATCAAAGAGATTAGTGTGGAAGCATTTGAGTGGATAGAATCAATTCCTAAGAACAAATGGTGTAAGCATGCCTTTCCTTTTTTTTCTAAATGTGATGTGTTAATGAATAACTTAAGTGAGTCCTTCAATGCAACAATCTTGTTACAACGAGATAAACCTATCATAACAATGTTGGAGTGGATTAGAAATTATTTAATGGGGAGGTTTGCCACACTTAGGGAAAAAGTAGAGGGTTATAAGGGAGTGATTATGACAAAACCCTTAAGGAGATTGGATAGAGAGATAGAGAAAAGTGCTAGCTGGACAGCAACCTATGTTGGTAGGTTGACATTTCAGGTCACCCATGTGTTGTTTACTGACAGTTTTGTTGTGGACTTAGAAAAAAGGACATGTTCTTGTAACTTTTGGGAGCTTGTAGGTATTCCATGTAGGCATGTTGTAGCTGCAATATATAGGAAGGTTGATGACCCGTTAAAGTATGTAGACAAGTGTTATCACAAGAGCACTTATCAAGCCTGTTATGGTGAGATCATAACTCCATTGAATGGACAAAACAAATGGCCTAGGACTGAGAATGCAACCATGCTTCCACCTAGGTATAAACGTGGGCCAGGTATACCAAAGAAACTGAGAAGGAGGGAATTAGATGAGGTTGCACAAACTAGGTGGAAAAGAACAAACACTAGCCATAGATGCAAATTCTGTTTTGAATTGGGACATAACAATAGGACCTGCAAGAAATTGAAGCAAGAGGTAGAATCAAAGGCACAGACAGGACATGCTACTGCTGAACAAACACAGCCTAATGTTGAAGACATTCCTGCCCAAGCTTCTCAGAATATACCTAGGCAAGCAAATGTACCTTCAACTGTGGCAAGCAAAAAAAGGGTAATACTTATGTTGAGATAATGATTTTTTATTAGGTCTAATGGTAATTTAAGTGTATTCTAATGTTAATATCATATGTGTTGTAGGGGAGGCCCAAGGGCACCATAAACAAAGATTCCAAAAAGACCAAGGGAGCACAATCTAGCATGGAAGCAACAACTAGCAGAGGTACTGTGAACAGAATTCAAGGGGTAGCAAAAAGGAATTCAACTTCAAAGGATGCACCAATTATGAAGCAACCAAGAGTGACTAAGAATGTAAAACCTATTGTCAAGGAACCACCTGTGAATGAGAATGAGAATGAGAATTCAAAGGATGCACCAATTATGAAGAAACCAAGTGTGACTGAGAATGTAAAGGCTACTGTCAATGAACCACCTATAAAAGAACCAGTTGTGCCTCAACCAGCTGTGAAAGAACCAATTGTCAATGAAGCTGAGCCAAATGAGAATCAAACAACTGCTGAGCCAATTGAGAATCAAACAACTGCTGAGCCAACTGAGAATCAAACAACTGCTGAGCCAACTGAGAATCAAACAACTGCTGAGCCAACTGAGAATCAAACAACTGCTGAGCCAACTGAGAATCAAACAACTGATGATCATGAACCACAACCAATTGTCATTGAGGACCCTACATCATTGGACGAGATCATGGCTGCCCTACTGAAAGGTGATAGTGTATTGGACATTCAACCTCTTAGAATTGATAGGTCACCTCTCAAATCACCTACTAAGCCTAGTGGAGCAGCAAGAGTTTTTTTTGGGAAGAAACCAAAGGTGTTTAGAGCTACTCCTTTCAAACCACCAGGGATAAGAACAGCTTTGTCAAGGCCATCGAGCAGTGAACCTATCAAACATAGGACACAAAGCAGGTACAAATCTGGAAGCAATGTGTTACCTGAAAAAAGGCAGAGTGAGAGGTTGAGGACTTTGAAGTCCAAGAACATACAAGGGCCTGGAAAAGAACCTGATGATCCACTGGTTATAGAAGAAGAAGTATGCACAAGCAAGGGAAAAACTGAATGAAGTAGCAAACCATGTTCTTTGTTGTTTTTTTTTTAATTAAGTATCTAAGAAACAATTCTGGTGTGAAGTGTTTTTTTGATTTTGGATTCAGATGTAATGCACAATGTTAAACAATTATGATATTGGATTTTGTTTTAATGATGTACAATGCACTTCTGTTTATTGGATTTTGTTTTAATGATGTGTAATGCACTTCTGTTTTAATGATGTAAAATGTTAAACAATTATGATATTTTTTGTTGTAATGCATTTTTGTTGTAATGCACTTCTGTTTCTGGTGTAAATCTTACTGGTTTAACATGATTATGTACCAAAGCAGAAACAACATTTGTAAAAAACAACATATTGTTCATAACAGATTTGTACCAGATTTGTACCAGACCAGAACAAAATATGTACCAGACCAGAACAAAATCTGGAGTTTTAACAGATTTGTAAAAAACAAGATTTGTAAAAAAACAACATATTGTACAATTTGTATATCAAAACAAAAACAGATTGTGCAAAAACAAATAAGTACTCATCACCAAATTCACAAACATATTTGTTCATAACATTCCAACATACCAAATTACAAACATTCCAAGATACCAAATTACACAGTACCTAAACATTAGTACCTAAACATTACAAATTCAACTTACTACCTAAACATTACTTGTTCAAAACAACATTAACATTTACATCTAAGAACAAAATACATGTTGACCAACATTGAAATTACAATACATATGGTCTTAAACTTTCCAAATAATTCCTCCTTCTTTAACTTCAGCTTCAACCTGGTGTTCTTCTTCAATGATGCTTCATAAAGCTCTTTAAACGTATCAACAAACTACATATCTCTCTCATCATTGTTGCATTCAGAATCTTCCTTCTTTAAGCAATAATCATCATCCCAGACGAACATATTACACGTTCCCGCATTCTTCCAATATGGGCATCTCCAGAACAATCTCCCATTATTCTTTCCCTTCTTGCACATGTATGCAATCAAAGTAGCCTTGCATCCACACTTTTTCTCTTCATTGTTGGTGGAAATGATGGATTGTTGTGACCTTAAGTTACTTGCCCTAGATGAAGACGACATCACGATTTGGAAGAAGGAGAAGAATTTGTGAATGTGTAGAAGAGAAAATATGAACCCTAATTTACAAATTATGTGAAAATATGAACCCTAATGTTTGACTACATATACACTGCACTGCATTCACACGTGGGTTCTTTCAGTTACAACATGGCAAATTATTTACGCACACATGGCATGCCAACTCAGCATCCGTTAGTTCAAACTAACGTGAGGGACTAAATTTCGAAACGGAAAAGTTTTGGAGGACTAATGTTTGAAGAAAATATTTATAGGGACCTAATTCAAAAAATGAGATATTTAGAGGGACCAATAACATATTTAACCCTATTACTTAATATATAATTTAAATTATATATTAATATAATTTGTATATATTAATTAATATATTTTAAATTATATATTAATATAATTTGTATATATTAACTAATATATATTAAATTATATATTAATATAATTTGAATATATTAATTAATATATATTAAATTATATATTAATATAATTTGAATATATTAATTAATATATTTTATTTAATAACCTTAGAGAGCGCTTTCTAAAGAAAGCGCTTTCTAAGGTCTTTTGTTAGTTTTACTTAGAGGGCGCTTTGTAATAAAAGCGCTCTTTAAGGTAGAAAATAAAAAAAAATTAAAATGAGTCTGGGGCGGCGCTTTCTAAGGTCTTTTGTTAGTTTTACTTGGAGGGCGCTTTGTAATAAAAGCGCTCTTTAAGGTAGAAAAAAAATGTAAAATGAGTCTGGGCGAGGGGGATTCTAACCCCAGACTCATTGCATTCACATAAGCCTCATTGACCAGTGGTACTATGCTGAACAGTATTACCATACTTTAGATATTATAGCAACATTATAACATTAATGCGGTGCTTCTCATACTATAGATACTAAAGACACATCACTTAACAGTATTACCATTCTGTTTGTATCAACATACTATAGATACTAAACACACATCACTTAACGGTATTACCATACTATAGATACTAAAGACACATCACTTAACTATTACACAAATTCACTACAACGTTAACTATTACAACGATGCTACTGGACCGACTAATTCTGGTTCTTTTTCGTCACAGACACGGTAACTTGGTCTCTAGGTAGAGCTATGTTGAACCTGAGCATGTCACCCCTCCTCAGTTGATGATGCTTGGCAAACTCATGACACCCACGATACATAAATTTTTCCATCTTCATTATCATTCCTTTACGCTTGGCGTATTTAATCTTCGCAGCATACAGGTATCCATAGTCTTCGTCCTCCAGAATTATATCCTTCTGATGCAATGCAAGATACCTCTTGCTCATATGCTTTGGAAAATGCTGCAACAATTTGATCACTATCATTATTCACTAACTATACACACATACTGCATCTACATACTTTTAACTTTTGGAGTGAATACTAACCATGACGTTGTTAATCACTTTGTACCCATAACTCACCTCCTTTTCCCATTCAACATGATCATCTTCCTCCGGACCCTCATTTTCTTTGAGGTGCGCTGCGACGTTTCTGCACAAACACAGCATTTTCATTTTTAAAATAAAAGGTTTGTATTCACAACAAATGACAGGCACCATTAAATTCATGCTCAATTAAATTCTCAACACATGCAACAAAAAATTATCTTTTTCTATACCTTTGTTGTCTCTCGCGGATTTCCTGCCGACGTTCATTTCCTTTCGCTGTCTCTCCCCTACTTTGTAAAACTTCATCAACCATCTTCTGAACAACAGCTGCAGCTTCAGTATCGTCCATCTTTCCTACACAGTATATCAAAACAAACTCTATTAATCCATCCATGCACAGAACATAACATATATAACAAACTTTCATTTTTCACTTTTATTTCATTACATTCCCTCAAACTTATTTATATCTCTATTTATATCTTTATTTCATTACATTCTAAAAAAAATGTCATCTACATAATCTACTTCTACAACAATGTAAACTATATATAAAAAGATCTTAAACTAATGTAAACTATATATAAAAAGAGCTTAAACTAATAAGAACTTCTACAACAATGTAAAAAATGTCATATACAAAAAGATATTAAACTAATAAGCACTTCTAAAAAGAATGTAAACTATATATAAAAATAACTATATTAAAAAAGAAATAAGTTATTTTCTTCTTTATACTCTTCTGATATCATCAATGTCATCTACATAATCTACTTCTATCATCAATGTGTCTTATTTTCATGCCCTAAACTCAAACTTGCACTAAACAGAGACAGAGAAGAAACTTACGAAAAATGAGTGTACAGTGGAGGTAGGAAGGAGCAAGGCGGCAACAGTAATGGTCACGGAGGAGCACGGTGGTGGACGACTGTGGCGATTGAAGCTTCTGTTAGGGCGAAAATTGTGTTCACAAGTTTTTTCGCAAAGAGAGGGAAAGAATGAAATGAAAATAGTAACTGTGTATGAAGCTTCAGAATATTTGTACCAAAAACAAAAGACAGCGCTTTTGTAACAAAGCGCTCTTATAGGTCTTTTGTAAAATAATTTAAAATAAAGTGATTTCTTAAGTTACACTTTAGAAAGCGCTTAAGGTGAAAGAGCTCTCTAAAGTGGTCACCTTAGAAATTGTTGTCTAATGTGGCCTTTAGAGAACGCTTTTTTTGAGCGAATTTTCAATTGACCTATAGCAGCGCTTTGCATTAAAAGCATTGTCTTTTGTGCGCTGCGAAATGTCATTTTTGGCATAGTGTTATGGTTGACTTCTTTGAACTTTTGTTGCTTTGTTGTGATATGGTTCTGACTTGTAAGGTCTTGGTACCTTGGCTTCCTTTCCATTTGTGTTCTCTTGGTGTTTGGGTTTCACTTTACTTCTTATGGAAGTTATGCTTCATTACAAACCTTGCAGGGGCTTTGGTAAGTTGAAGGGATGTGGATATACTTCCAAATTACTACCTCCCCTTTATCATTTAGTGTTCTTACTTATGTTTGGTTAAGAATTTCAAAATGCTTTGGCTTTTCATAATTATCTCTCATCCTTTTTAGAAGCAACTTAACTTTCATCTTGGAAGTAAATTGTCTTCTAATTCCTTCTCTCTTCTTCTTCCTTTTCTTTTCTTCTTCTCTTCTTCCTTATTCATTAGGATAGAGATATCATACCTCACAAACCTAGGATATCCAAGAATTATAACTTCATTAGGTTTAGTCTCCCTTAGACATTTTACCTTTGAGATCCTTTTGGGTGTTTTCTCTCTTCTCATCTCAAAACAACTTCAAAATACTTAATAAAGGTTGAAGTGACTTCTTGTGTTATGGACTTATTCCATGGGGCATTTTCATTTATCCCATATTGGGGTAATGTGAACTTATCTAGCATGATGTATAAGTTTAATCTTGAAATCATTCTCATAAAGAAAAACTTAAAAAATACTTCTTCACTTCAAAATACCAAAACACTTAATAAATTCAATGTGTTAGTGTGCTTAAGCCCTAATATTTGGAACCAAGTCTTGGGGGTCTTCTCTTTGCTTTGGTGTTCTTCTTCATAATTCCATCTTGGAGTGATGTAAGAAGTACATACTCCATCAAAAAGGACTTGAATACACTTTCTTGTGCCAAACACAAATAAAAGCTTATAAAAGCATTCAAACCAACAATAATCGTATTTCCTTCGGGAATTCTTTTCTCATATCCTTCACTCTTAATGAAAGAACATATTTCTTCTTGTCTCTTTGCAAGATGGTAAACGCACTCGTGCCAGAAAAGACTGCAACACCTGAGCATAGACATAAGCAGTTCAATCCATACAAAACACAAACAAACAACTTTCCTCCCTAGTTAAGGGAACCACGTCAACTCTGATTCTCATCCCCATAAGATACGTAGGCAGTGGGGTAGGGTCCACTCGAGCACTCTCTTTATTTTCCCTACATTTACTTTCTCTTATCTAGTTCCAGTTGCAGTTTTCAGTTCAGCAGCAGTTTATTCCTCACCCTTTGAAACAGTTCTAGCAAGTGTGGATCCCGTCAGGTACGACGAACGACCTGGGGTGCTAATACCTTCCTAGTTCGTAACCGACTCCCTTACCCTTTCTCTTTGGTTCGCAAGACCCCGCTTTCTCCTTTCTTTTTCGGTTTGTGCAGCATTACCATTCCTCCGGGATAAAAATGCCTGGCTGCCGACTCTTCCTTTTCTGCGCCAATTTCGTGTCTGTACCAGGATGGAAATCCCGGGAGTGAGACATACTCGTTACTATGACCAACCTCATAGCAGATCGTACTTCTGATCCTGGATCTTACATTGCATCCATATACATATCATTTTTCATTCACATCTTGCATTTCATTCCAAATCTGGAGAAAAAAATCACCATCTCCAATAAAATCATCAACTTGATTCCTCAACTCTCCCACGCTGCTCAAGCCAATGTCCAACGATTAATGGATCAGAGTCAACAAAGACTGTGTTGTCGTAAGTGGCCTGTCAGTGAATGCTTTTGAAGAGGTTGCCGAAGACCAAGAAAAATAGTCTTCAACTCTAAAGAAGCAAGTCAAATCAAGAGAAGTTTATTCCTCAAATGAAGACAACCGCCATGCCTTATTATTTTGCATTCTTTTGTTTTGTATTGTGTTTAAGTATTATTTGCTTTGAACATTGTTATTTGTATTTGGATTTGTTAATGTTATGTTTATGCATATTTTGAATTAGTCTATTCGCATTTGCTCATCATTTATCATTTATCACAAAATCACAAAAATATTTCTCCACTTCACTTTATTTACCAAGGTGTATTTTAGAAAATATTAGAGGGAGGATGATGAAAACTGAATACTCATGACTGTTGCGGTAGCTTTCGGATAAAACCTTGTCAATGATGTACATTAATTTTTTTCAAATCCCCAAACACTGGAGTGATAAGGAGTTAATCCCTAGTGTTATACCCCAAAATTTGCCCTCCCACAATTAAGACAATATATCTCAAGACTTCTAAATGATCATAAGGCCCTCAAGACTCCCAATTGATCAAGAAGTGTGGAAGTTTCCCCAGACAATGCCTCCTCCTAAGCAAAGTGTCCAAAACTAGGGTTTTGAGCTTCCTCGGATTAAAATGATTTCCAAGGCCTCAAGTGAGCTTCATAATATCCCACATGTATTCAATAATCCCCATGTCAAGTTTCAAGGCTTTCCCAATAAGTTTGACCAGTCAGATGATCAGATAGCAAAAATCACTCAAAGTAGTTAAAAAGTCAAACTGGGGTCAACTTGGGTCAAATCAAAGTCAAACTTCAAGATTTTTGGCCAACATCAATTTTATGAAGTATAATTCATCGTTTTATCAAGGTTTGATCATGATTCATCAAGGAAGTTTCAGATCATCAAGAATCAGTAGTTTCTAAATTAGGGTTTTCTAAGGAAAAGTCAATTGAACTTTGACCAGCCATAACTTTCACATGTTTCATCAAAAATTTCCCATCCAAAGCTCATTTTGAAGGAAATTGAATTCTCTACAACTTTTTGTCTCACAAGCCAAGCCTAAAAATGCTTCATTTGGAAGGTATGAGCTAAAACATTACAGGTCATTTCAAAAGTCAACAAAAAGTCAACATCTTCCAAAGGGCATAATTTGAAAATGGTAAATGATATAGACATGAGACCAAAGAGGTTGGTTAGAGGACTCTTTAAGCTTTTCAAAATGTCCAAGAACACCTTCATATCCTTAAAATTGAAGGATTTGTGCCTTGTCAAAATTGGGAGATTTTTGAGGGGTGTATGAAGAAAATAAGGCCTTAAAACCAAAATTTTCCAAATGGGCCTATCATTTTGCAATCCAATCTTTATGATGATATCAAGCACGACCCAAAACCAAAGATTTCTGATTTTTATTATTTATTTATTATTTATTTTGATTTTATTCATTAAAATTCAATTTAAATATAAATTAAATATGAAAAATCAAATAATGGACAAGATATTTGATTGGAAATCATTTAAATCATATTTGGAATGATTGGAAGTCAATTGAAATCAGATTGGATCAAAATAGCAAGGTATCATTTGATTTTTCTCACATTTATGATCATGGTTTCCTTCACTTTCAAGTTATCTCATAAGCCCAAAATCCATAAGTTTTTTTACCTAAATTCAATCCTTATAAGTACATGAACTCAACACAAGCATTGGAGACGAATTTTTGCAGCCAAGAACACGTATCAAAGCTCAAAAAATAACAAAGAAATTTCAAATTCGGTTTCATAGTTGCAGGCATTTTCAAGGCAATTTTAAGGTTGCATTGTCTTCCTTGAACATCATTGAACGAAAACCAATCATCAGCACATCCATTCATGCACCAAAATGCCATAACCGAATGCACTTTGTTCTTGTTTCTTTGATTTTTCGTTTTCATATATTCATGAGTGATTAATCGTTTTTGTTTGTATAATAATGTTTGTTTGAATGTGTAGAACGATTTTGGGTGGATTAATTTGAGTTTCGATGCCGATTCAACAAGATGCCATGTTAGGGTTCCAAAAAATCGTGAATTGGGATTTTGTTTAAGAGCCTATTTTAGACCAAATTAATGGTATATTTGGAATCATTGGCCTTTTTTTAATCGATCTGGACAATTAGAATGAATTTATTGCTTGTGTTTCTCATGTTCTAATGTGCAGGACTTTTAGTGACAGAAAAAATCTGTCACTATAGCCTTTTGTGACGGATGAAGTGTCACTAAAGGTTAAATGAACGGCTGGAGGAGGAAGACGAAGTTGGGCGCGCAATCTGATTTTTCAAAATTGGATTTATTTTATTAATTATTATATGTACTTATGTTACAAACCATGCAGGTAGCCCAGCGGTATTGTATGCGCGTGGATGGACATAGGGGTTGGGTTCGATCCCTGGTTCCAGAAATTTTTTTACATTTTATTTTTAGTTTGCAGGTTCAAAATATAATGATTTGATCCTGCATGCTTATCACCAGCGCGTGCTGGCCCTGTTGGTTTTGTGCTAGACTATTGAGTTAAGGGACCTGAGTTCAATTCTCAGGTCCTATCTTTTTGAGCATTTTCTCACTTTTTCATATTTTCTTATTTTCTTTTATTATAACTTTATTTTGATAATTAATTAACTTATTAAATATAAAATTAATAATAAAAATATTTTTGTCTTAATTAAAATTTTATTATTTCTTAAAAAAAAGAGAAACATTTTTATTTTTTATAATAACTTTATTTAATGTGTTTTACATATAATATTATAAATAAAACTAATTTATTAAGTTTAACTAATTATTTTAAAACCCTAATTTTTTTAACCAACTCTAATAAACCCTGATTTTCTTTAACCCTAAATAAATACTTTTTTTTATAATTCTTTTTTTTTATAATTTGTATAAAATTTTAACATATTATTTTTATTATTAAACCATTTAAACTTTTATATTTCTAATAATCTCTAAAATTTTAATTTATTTAACTTAAAACAATTTCTTTTAAAAGTTCTAATCTTTTTATTATTTCTTTATTATTATTGCTCTATTTATTATTATTACTTTTTTTACATTTACTATTCTTGCTTTATTATTATATTTGCTTTATTATTCTTATTATTTATTTTTATCCGATTATTTTGTATCTGCCCATAAGCCATGTAATAGCGTAGGTTTTATATTTACGTATTTTATTTAAATATCTAACTGCGTGGTTAGTAAATAGGGTGTGAAAACCTAATTGTGTTTAAAATAACTTAGATAATTAATTTCAAAAGATAAATATTTAAAAATGTACACTCACACACGTAAGTCGATCTTTGATCGCCATCTGCACTTCCTAGGGTATTCCTTTTGGTTGCCTTTAAATGGTCAAGTCCCTCGAATATAGGGGTGTCTTAAGCAAAGTCCCTTCACTTATAAAATCATCAAGTCCCTACAGATTTAAAAGATCAAGTCCCTTCGAGGTTGCCTACGGAATAATGATCTTGTCCCTTCGAATAAATGATGATAGTCCCTACGAATTGCTAAAGACACCCCTTAAGTTGCCTTCATTGACCATACGATGACCCTACGTCTGTCCCTTAATCAAATCCAAGGTAATGACTACCTATTCCTTAATAATAGGGACAATTTTATCCTTGAAAGAACATATAAGAACATGAATGACTTAGTCTAGGGTAGATACCTCCTAGTTACTTGCTCACTTCTTAAAATTACTTTTTACACCTCACTTTCTTAAACATTTTTCAAAACAAGGCTTTGTATACATCCATACGAGGATCATTACAAAGTACTTAGAAAAATTTCTAATCACACACTACACTCTTCAAAAACAATTTAAGTGAGCTAAGTAACTAAGAGCTCATGGATAACCATGGATATAAAGGGTGTTAACACCTTCCCTTTATATAAACTACCCCCCGAACCCAAGTCTTTTAAAAATAGGTCTTTCTTGTTCTTTTATGTCCTTTCCACTTGGATAAAATAAAAGTCGATGGCGACTCTTGCTATCAGCAACATGACTAAAAGTTAGTTCTCTCACCGTGTTACAGAACTGGCGACTCTGCTGGGGATTTACTAAGTAAAAGAGGGGTACCCTTAGGAATTAGATCACTTAATTGTTTCCTTGGTTTGCTTTATATTTATCTGTTGGGCTTATGTGTGAAAGATCCTAACCCGGATTTAGTGTACCCTAGGTAAATGGCAATAAACCAAGGAATTGGACGGCGTATACCGATATGGTTGATCTGGTGGCCATAGTTAGTGTGACTTCTTGGTTGGTGCTTATGTTCCTTAAGTAAGTTAAGGATAATATGGGGCTGCCATATGTTGTCAATACACTAACTGACTTTTAGAACCCTAGTTATCCCATCTTGGCCTTTAGAAAGTAGTGAGATAACCGGCTTTGGTGAAGACTGAAGTTAATTGATACTCGATGCTACTCTCATTGAGATCCTAAACTTGGAGGGTTTTGGTTGGCAAGTAAGTTGCCTACTGAACAACCACCCTTGGGAAGGATTAGTGATATTGGGATCCCTTAGACCTGGTTACTTTTGTAGGACAGGATGAACCAACTAAACTTCAGGGGAGGGTACTTACCTTTAAACCTCATGCAAGCCTTTAAACCTAGGGCTATTGTGTGACTTGTTTGTGTGTGCCACATGTTTGTGATTGAGCATAACATCATAACATCATCATGACATCATAAGCATGGCATTTTCACTAACCATTTCAAAGACCAAAGGATTTATCTTTGTTCTTTGTTGCAGGTCATGGCTTCTGCTCGTAGGGATACAATCCAGATCAACTTTGTAGGGATACCTTCTAAGCTTAAGGAATTGGTCTCTAAGGTTGCTGAAAACTCCCAGTTCATCAAGAAACATGGTCACCTACTGGATCTAGTCACTTCAGGGTTCAATGAAGACATGATGAGTGTCCTATTTCAGTTCTTTGATCCTAAACATCATTGCTTCACATTCCCCGACTATCAGTTGGTTCCTACAATTGAGGAGTTCTCCAAATTACTGGGTATACCTATCCTTGATCAGAAACCCTTCACAGAGAAAGAGCCTAAACCTGAAGTCATTGTTGCAACCCTACATTTGAAGAAATCAGACATTGTCCTAGAAACGAGAAGCGAAATTAAGGGTATTCTTGCTAAGATATTGATGGAGAAAGCTCAAGTGTTCTTGAAGACTATGAGTTATGATGCTTTTGAGGAGATCCTAGCCCTATTGATCTATGGCTTTGTTTTGTTCCCTAATCCAGACTAGTTCATAGACGTACACGCCATCAACATATTTCTGACTCGCAATCCAGTGCCTACATTACTTGGAGACATCTTGCATTCTCTTCACACTCGTACTACGAAGGTGGGAGGGACTCTGATGTGTTGCATACCTTTATTGTCTAGGTGGTTTATTTCTCACCTTCCTCGATCAGTGATGAAGAATGAACAAGGGTTCAGGTGGTCTAAGAGGATCATGTCACTTTCTCATTCAGACATTCATTGGTGCTCTCGATCTATGGATAATGTTACTATCATTGACCGTTGTGGGGAATTCCCTAATGTGCCACTCCTTGGCATAAGAGGGGGCATTACTTACAACCCTTCTTTAGCACTACGTCGGTTTGGTTATGCTCAGAGTAATGGTCCTCATGACATGCTTATTCAGGGTATTGTGTTCGACTACGACAACGATCCCCATGGTTACCATCAAAGGTTTGTACGAGCTTGGAACAAGGTGAACAGGATTGATAGCAACACTTTGGAGCCAAAGTATTCTATTCCTATGGAGCCTTATCTCAGATGGGTTCGATCTCGTGCTCAAACTCTTATGATGCCATATCCTGTTGTTCTACCAGTCACTATGGAGCCTGTTGCTAAAGGAGATGTTCCTTATACCATCCTTCATCCAGACATGCCTACTGATTTGGAAGAATTATAGAAGTCCTAGATTCAGTTGAAGGAGCAAAGGGATACTTTTGAGACTCATTTCAAAGCTGGTCAAGAAAGAATTTTGGAGCTAACAATGCAACTTCATGAGGAGCAAAACCTCAAAAAGTATCTTTACACAAAGAGGAAGCGTCCATGGGAGACTTAAAACCCCATATATTTATCTTTTGTACTTTATTGTTATTTCTTTGTAAGCCCAAGGGGCAAAACTTATATTAAAGTATTTACTAATAAAATTTTGTTTTTTTGTTTTCTTTAAACAAATTTAAATCCTGCGGTCCTTGAAAACATTGCATAAACATATACATACCATATCATTACATCACAGGTTTCTTATGAACAGGTATCTTATCTTCTCGCTGTTTATTTCAGCAGAAATGGCTCTCGAACAAACTGTTAAGGATCTCCAGACTCAGAATGCACAATTTCAAGAAATGATTCTGAACTTGTCCAGGGGACAAGATGAGCTGAAGGCACTTTTGACCAAGAAAAAGAAGAAGACTAGAAAATCAATGGGCTTCATCAACCTGGGTTGAAGATTCAGAGGTCCTGTCAAGACAGAGGAAGAGGTTGAGAACCTTGAGTCTGAAAATTCTGAGAGATAAGGAGGTACTCTCCATGATACTGTGGAAGATTCTGATTCTGAGGAGAACTATTATCATGATCCTACTAGTGAAGAGAAGTATAAGATGCTGGTGGACAGAATGAATGCTATGGAACTACAAAAGAATTATGGGTTTAACTTTGAAGATTTGAGTTTGATTTCTGGAGTCTTCATCCCTATGGGTTTCAAGGTTCCTACTTTTGTGGTGTATGATGGTGTGTCTTTCCCAAAATTGCATTTAAGGTCTTATGTCAGAAGAATTCAACCCCATTCTCCTGATAAAAAGTTACGGATACATTTCTTTCAAGAAAGTTTGTCTGGATCCCAACTAGAATGGTATTATCAACTAGAGAGTACCAACATTCGCAACTGGAATGATCTTGCTGAGGCTTTCTATAAGCAGTACCAGTACAATTCTGATTTAGCGCCAACACGCATGCATCTCCAAAGCATGTCCATGGATGCCAAAGAAAGCTTCAAGGAGTATGCTCAGAAATGGAGAGATCTTGCAAGTAGAGTTCAACCCCCCTTTGACTAACAGGGAATTAGTTGATATGTTCATGAGTACGTTAACTGGTCCTTTCTATAGTCATCTCATTGGAAGCTGATCATCTGGCTTCACTGAGCTGATAATGACTGGAGAACGTGTGGAAAATGGGATACGAAGTGGAAAGATTCAGATAGTTGCTTCTTCAAGTATCACCAAGAAGCCCCCTCATGGGAAGAAGGAATCAAATGTTGTGTATGGCCAGCATGGTCGTAATGATCGTAACCAATCTGTGGGAGCTGTTTTGATTTCTAATCTTACACCTCCACCACAAGAGCAGCAACAGAATAGTCATCCCAAGCCTAGGAGGCAATTTACCAAGCTCAATATGTCATTGGCTCAGGCTTTGCAGCATATGTTGAAAGGAGAATTGATTACTTTGAAGGACCCACCACAGAATATCAATACTTCCTCTTCTCGTTACAATCCTAATTCAAGGTGTGCATATCATTCTAATAGCCCTGGCCATGATACTAAAAGTTGCTGGTCATTGAAGAACAAAATCCAGGATATGATTGAGAATGGAGAAATTGAGTTTGATCCTCCGGAAACTCCTAATGTGATTACTGCTCCTATGCCTAAACATGAGAAGATTGTTAATGTTGTTGATGAGGTTGTTTATGTTCGTATTGTGGCTGAAATAACTACTCCTCTAGCTATTGTCAAGAAGAAACTTGTGCAAGCCGGTTTATTTCCGGGTTGCAGGGAAGATTGTTTTTACTGTGCTTATAAACCTGATAGTTGTTGGAGGTTGAGGTCAGGTATTCAACGCCTGATAGATAATTATACTATACTATTTGAGAGGACCCCTTATATAGAGAGTCTGTGTGGAGGTTTCGCTCAAGACTTGAAAGTTGAAGATGTGGCTATGGTTAACAAGATTCCTGTGAAGATTACTTCCAGTGGTCCAGTGAGGATCACTTCTAAGGGTCCTGTGAAGACTACTGCTGAGCCAAAGGTGGATCCAATGATTATTACTACTCCTGGTCCTATCCCATATACTTCTGACAAGGATATACCCTAGAATTATGGTTCTGATGTATATATCCATGGTGTCAAATAAGAACCTTTGACTGATGCACTTGTTACTGATGTTAATCTTGATGTGGACAATATTGCTGGATCTAGTAAGGTTACCATGAGTGGAAGAATTTTCTCTCCAAAAGACACCTCAAAGACTGCTGCTACTCCAGTTCATATCTCTAACTCTGGGCCAAGTACTGAGGCTCGGGGCAAAGGACTATTGATTGAACTTGTTCAAGCTGAGGCACCAGTTAGTGAAGATCTCTCTAAGCAGATGGAAGAAGTACTGAATATCATCCGCAAGAGTGTTTATGATGTTGTTGACCAGTTGGGGAATACTCCCTCTAAAATCTCCATGTTATCTCTGTTATTGTGTTTTGAGGCCCATGCCAAGGCTTTAATCAAATTCCTGAAGACTGCTTATGTGCCACATGAAATCTCTATGGACCAGTTTGAAAATTGTGTTGCTCATCTAACTAGTGATAATGGTTTGGGTTTTACTGATGCTGATCTGACTCCTGCTAAAAGAAACCATAATAGAGCTCTGCACTTCTCCATTGAGTGTAGGGGCACTACTTTGTCTCAAGTATTGGTGGATAATGGTTCTTCATTGAATGTATTACCTAAGGAGGTTCTAGACAAACTCAACTTGAAGGATGTAGTTTTAAGACCAAGTAATGTGGTGGTGAGGGCCTTTGATGGTTCAAGAAGAATGGTGCATGGAGAAGTGGATCTTCCAATCAAAGTAGGCTCTCAAATCTTTGATTCCACTTTCTATGTGATGGATATTTTTCCTGCGTACTCCAGTTTGCTTGGGCGCCCCTGGATCCATGGGGCAGGTGTTGTGACTTCCACTTTACATCAGAAGTTGAAATATCCGGTGAAAGGGAAGATTGTCACTGTTTATGGTGAAGAAGAATACATGGTCAGTCATGTGAATACTTTTAAATATGTTGATATGGAGCGTGAATTTGTTGAGACTCCTTGACAGATATTTGAAGTAGTTCCTCAAGTCGTTCCTACTACTGAAGCTCTCCCTATTGTTAAAAGAGTTCATGTGATTACCAAAGTGCCTCCCACAATGGCCTCCCTCAAAGATGCTAGAGTTGTTGTTGAAGAAGGTGGTTGTACTATTTGGGGTCAGCTTCCTGACATTCCTTACAAGTCTGACAAGTTTGGTTTGGGTTTTACTGCAGAATCTAAGAAGACTGTTCGTCGTGCTCGTGTTGCTCGTATCACTCATGGAGGAATCATAAAGGACCAAGTCAATGGTGTGGAAGATTATGATGAAGGTTACAACCTGGAAGATTGGATTTTTCCTACCATGGAGGATGGACTCAACAATTGGAAGGCTGAAGACGTTATTCTTATCTCCTTTAACCAGGAGTAAATGCTATTTCATTTTTCTAAATTTAATTTTTGTAACTTTGAACAATTAAATACTTTTAAGCCTAGTGCCTTGCCCGGGGCACAATGGTATGCTTGTTAGGGTTGTCATTTCATTTGCATATTTTCATTCAATAAAATCAATGGACGTTTCTCGCTTCCGTAAATATTGCGCTCTTTGTCTTTCTTTTACTTTTTCTTTTTATCAAAAAATATGTGTTCTTACACATACCCACGTCACTAAAATGCAGATCTTCATCCACTCTGGACCCTATTGATAACAATTCTTCTATTGCCAATTATGACTTCGAGAATCCGATCTATCAAGCTGAGGATGGAAAGGAGGAAGATTGTGAAGTACCCGTACAGTTGGCTAGATTACTACAGCAAGAAGAGAAAACTATACAACCACATGAGGAACCAATTGAAGTTGTGAACTTAGGAACCGAGGAAAACAGGAAAGAGATCAAGATAGGTGCTGAGCTGGAGGATGGTATCAAAAACAGGTTGATTCAGATGTTACATGATTCTGTAGAAATTTTTGCTTGGTCTTATGAAGATATGACGGGACTGGATACAGATATTGTGGTTCACCGTCTACCAGTGAAAGAGGATTGTCGTCCAATAAAACAGAAAGTTCGTCGTATGCATCCTGATATGTCAGAAAAGATTAAGGCAGAGGTGATGAAACAATTCAATGCAGGGTTTTTAGCTGTTACTTCTTATCCACAATGGGTGGCAAACGTGGTACTGGTGCCTAAGAAAGATGGTAAAGTACGCATATGTGTAGATTACAGGGATTTAAACAGAGCCAACCCCAAAGATGACTTTCCACTTCCACATATTGATGTTCTAGTAGACAACACTGCTCAACATAAGGTATTCTCTTTTATGGATGGTTTCTCTGGGTATAATCAGATTAAGATGGCACCTGAAGATATGGAGAAGACTACATTTGTTACACAATGGGGCACTTTCTGCTATAAGGTAAAGCCATTTGGTTTGAAGAATGTTGGGGCAACATATCAGCGTGCTATGGTAGCTTTGTTCCATAATATGATTCATCATGAGATAGAGGTATATGTGGATGATATGATAGCCATATCTCAGAATGAAGAAGAGCATCTTGATCACCTGCATAAGTTGTTTGAGAGGTTGAAGAAATACAAGTTGAGGTTAAATCCAAACAAGTGTACTTTCGGAGTTAGATCTGGTAAACTTTTGGGTTTTATTGTCAGTGGTAAAGGTATTGAAGTAGATCCTGTAAAGGTAAAAGCTATACAAGAGATGCCTGCCCCTCGTACTGAGAAAGAAGTTAGAGGTTTCCTGGGACGACTGAATTACATTGCAAGATTTATTTTCCAGTTGACTGCTACTTGTGAACCAATCTTCAAGTTGTTGAAGAAAGATCAAGTATTAGAATGGAATGATGAATGCCAGACAGCTTTTGATGAAATCAAAAGGTACCTACAGGAACCTCCTATATTGATGCCACCAGTTGAAGGAAGACCCTTGATTATGTACTTGACATTATTGGATAACTCAATGGGGTGTGTGTTGGGGAAACATGACGAGTCTGGTCGAAAAGAGCAGGCAATATACTACCTTAGCAAAAAGTTTACCGACTGTGAAACAAGATACTCACTGCTCGAGAAAACTTGTTGCGCTTTGGCATGGGCTGCTCGCCGACTAAGACAGTATATGTTGACTCATACCACCTTATTGATTTCAAAAATGGATCCAATCAAGTATATATTTGAGAAACCTTCTCTCTCCGGACGAATAGCAAGATGGCAAATGATCTTGATAGAATATGACATACAGTATACTACTCAGAAAGCAATCAAAGGAAGTATAGTAGTTGACCATTTGGCTCATCAAGCAGTTGATGATTATCAATCTATGAATTTTGAGTTTCCAGATGAGAATATTATGATTGTTACTAAAGAACCTAGACAATATGAAAGACCTAGACAAGGATCCCGATGGACTATGGTTTTTGATGGAGCTTCTAATGCGCTTGGTAATGGTGTTGGTGTGGTGATTATATCTCCTAAAGGTTGTTATACACCAGTTACCGCAAAGCTTTGTTTTAAATGTACCAACAATATGGCTGAGTATGAAGCATGCATCATGGGTATCAAGGTTGCTATTAAGATGAAGATCCAATTTTTGAATGTATATGGAGATCCAGCCCTGGTAGTTAGTCAAGTGAAAGGAGATTGGGATACCAGGCATCCTAATCTCATCCCTTACAGAGAGCATGTGTTGTCTTTGATCCCGTACTTTGAAGAGATTACCTTTGGACATATTCCACGAGAAGAGAATCAGCTGGCAGATGCATTAGCTACCATGGCATCTATGTTTGAAATCAGTTGGGATGATGAAGCTCCGAGAATTACTATTGATCGATTTGCTAAACCTGCATACTACAATGAAGTGGGTATTGAAGGAGTAGAAGAAAAGCCTTGGTTCCATGAAGTGAAGAGGTATCTTGAAGCTCAGGAGTTCCCTGAAAGGGCATCTGTCAATGATAAGAAGTTTCTGAGGAGGTTTTCTGCTAAATTCTTCTTAAGTAATGGAATTTTGTACAAGCGAAACCACGATTCAACTTTGCTTCGTTGTGTGGATAAGAAAGAAGCAGTAGAGATTATGGAAGAAATGCATGATGGGATCTTTGGTACTCATTCTAGTGGGTATACTATGGCTAAGAAGATTTTGAGAGCAGGTTATTATTGGTCTACCATGGAAGTTGATTGCTATCAACATTCCAAAACTTGTCACAAATGCCAGATTTATGCTGATAAAGTTCATGTGCCTCCAGTTCCGTTGAATGTTCTAACTACTCCATAGCCTTTTGCCATGTGGGGCATTGATATGATTGGTGAGATCAAACCTACTACCTCCAATGGACATCGTTTCATCCTTGTGGCTATTTACTACTTCACAAAATGGGTAAAGACAACTTCATTTGCTTCTGTTACCAGGAATGTTGTGGCTCGATTCATCAAGTATAATCTTATATGCAAATATGGCATCCCTGAAAGGATTATCACAGACAATGGTACTAATCTAAACAACACTATGATTACTGATCTCTGCACGCAGTTCAAGATTAAACATCACAATTCTTCTCCATATCGTCCAAAGATGAATGGCGCAGTGGAAGCCGCCAACAAGAATATTAAGAAGATCTTGCAAAAGATGATAGTTACATATAAGGATTGGCATGAGATGTTGCCATTTGCTCTTCATGGTTATCGTACCACCATACTTACTTCAACAGGGGCAACCCCATTTTCCCTTGTCTATAGTATGGAAGCAGTTTTACCCATTGAAGTTCAGATTCCTTCTTTAAGAATTATGAAGGATGCAGGCTTGGATGAAGATGAATGGATTCAGACTCGACTCGACCAGATAAACTTGATTAATGAGAAAAGACTAGCAGTTGTTTGTCATGGTCAGATGTATCAGAAACGTATGATTAAAGCCTTCAATAAAAAAGTTAGGTAGTAGGTGTATCAGGCTGGTGATTTGGTAATCAAGCGTATTATATTACCACAGGGTGATCCCAGGGGCAAATTGACCCCCACCTATGAAAGGTCATTTGTTGTTAAGAGAGTATTTTCTGGAGGTGCCATGATGCTTACCACTATGGATGGTGAAGATTTCCCGCAGCCTGTGAACGCGGACATAGTGAAAAATACTATGCATGAAAAGAGACCCGCTAGGTTGACTGGCCTAGGCAAAAATAAGGGCATCCCGGTGAACCAAAAGGGTTCGGGAAAAAATTAGGGATATATATATATATATATATATATATATATATATATATATATATATATATATATATAAATGTACACCCGGCAAGTCGAAAACCTGAAAAGGTGACTTGGGCAAAAAAGGGTATCCCGGTGGATTGAAAACCTGAAAGGGCAATCCAGGCAAAAGTTAGGGATTAAAGCGTATGACTATGTCTCGTTGGATCACCCATGTAACCTCTACTAGTTGTGTTATCTACGTCAAGGTCAACAGATACCGATCAGTCCGATCGTTTCTTCTCCGATAGCTGAAGATGAGATAATTGAAGATAATGGCAATAGCAAAGTTGAAACTCAATAGGATTATTTACACATAGCTATTTTTCCTTGTAAAAATTTCTTTGACGAATTCCTCTTACTAGGATTTCCGTCTCCGTGTTAAAACCTGCCTATTTATAGGCCTATTTCTAAAATAAATAAAACTCCATTTTTCGTATTCAGCTTTACTTTTCCCTCTTTATTCAGCTTTACTTTCCCCTTTTTACTAAAGCGAAAAACGTTCATCGATTATGTTTGAATGTATATATGCCTTTGAATATGATTGATGTTTACCAGAAATGCATAAAATACAATAATAGCATTTACTAAGAACGAACGGAGGTAGGAATTCAACGAAGCTTTGCCGGTTCATCACCACGGAGTAATATTTACGGATATCCTTACGGAATACATCAATTAATATCTTACACTTCCAGCTTTACAAAGTCTCCAAGCAGTGTTATATCCTCCGAAGAATTGATACTTAACTACATAGGTCTCCCGGATCTGTGTCCATCTCTTTTATCCTCAGTCAGGATATTCAGGAACTTAAACCTTCAATGAGAAGTACAAAGAACAAAAAACGGGAAATTCCTAAGTACGATATTCTTAAATAAGACGGGAACGAAGATTATCTCATTTTGGGTCGTCGTTTATTCTTCCCAAAAACCGTATTGATACCTTGGGTCGTCGTTTATTCTTCCCAAAGGTTATCTTGTTACCTCGGGCCGTCGTTTATTCTTCCCGAAGGTTATCTCATTTTGGGCCGTCGTTTATTCTTCCCAAAAACCGTATTGATACCTTGGGTCGTCGTTTATTCTTACCAAAGGTTATATTGTTACCTCGGGCCGTCTTTTATTCTTCCCGAAGATTATCTCATTTTGGGCCGTCGTTTATTCTTCCCAAAAGCCATATTGATACCTTGGGCTGTCGTTTATTCTTCCCAAAGGTTATCTTGTTACCTCGGGTTGTCGTTTATTCTTCCCGAAGGTTATCTCATTTTGGGCTGTCGTTTATTCTTCCCAAAAACCGTATTGATACCTTGGGCCGTCGTTTATTCTTCCCAAAGGTTATCTTGTTACCTCGGGCTGTCATTTATTCTTCCCAAAGATTATCTCATTTTGGACCGTCGTTTATTCTTCCCAAAAGCCATATTGATACCTTGGGTCGTCGTTTATTCTTCCCAAAGGTTATCTTGTTACCTCGGGTCGTCGTTTATTCTTCCCGAAGGTTATCTCATTTTGGGCCGTCGTTTATTCTTCCCAAAAGCCATATTGATACCTTGGGTCGTCGTTTATTCTTCTCAAAGGTTATCTTGTTACCTCGGGCCGTCGTTTATTCTTCCTGAAGGTTATCTCATTTTGGGTCGTCGTTTATTCTTCCCAAAAGCCATATTGATACCTTGGGCTGTCGTTTATTCTTCCCAAAGGTTATCTTGTTACCTCGGGCCGTCGTTTATTCTTCCCGAAGGTTATCTCATTTTGGGCCGTCGTTTATTCTTCCCAAAAGCCATATTGATACCTTGGGCCGTCGTTTATTCTTCCCAAAGGTTATCTTGTTACCTCGGGTCGTCGTTTATTCTTCCCGAAGGTTATCTCATTTTGGGTCGTCGTTTATTCTTCCCAAAAGCCATATTAATACATTGGGCCGTCATTTATTCTTCCTAAAGGTTATCTTGTTACCTCGAGCCGTTGTTTATTCTTCCCGAAGGTTATCTCATTTTTTGGGTCGTCGTTTATTCTTCCCAAAAAGCTATCTTTATATTTGGAATTGTTTCCCTCTCAAAGAAACATATATGAAGACTTTTTCTCTGAATGGCATCTTTAAGCCCATTTAAGCATCACAATCAACCAACAATATCATTCTGCGCACCGGCGAGTGCAAATTTTTGGGCTTTTGTGTTCAATCCTCTTCAATCTTCAAGTCACGAATGGCTTACATACCAATCTAACGCCTCAGATTTCAGAAAATTGAACAGAGGCAACTGTTATACCCCAAAATTTTCCCTCCCACAATCAAGACAATATATCTCAAGACTTCTAAATGATCATAAGGCCCTCAAGACTCCCAATTGATCAAGAAGTGTGGAAGTTTTCCCAGACAATGCCTCCTCCTAAGCAAAGTGTCCAAAACTAGGGTTTTGAGCTTCCTCAGGTTAAAATGATTTCCAAGGCCTCAAGTGAGCTTCATAATATCCCACATGTATTCAAGAACCCCCATGTCAAGTTTCAAGGTTTTCCCAATAAGTTTGACCAGTCAGATGATCAGATATGCAAAAATCAGTCAAAGTAGTTAAAAAGTCAAACTGAGGTCAACTGTGGTCAAATCAAAGTCAAACTTCAAGATTTTTGGCGAAAATCAATTTTATGAAGTATAATTAATCATTTGATCAAGAGTTGATCATGATTCATCAAGGAAGTTTCAGATCATCAAGAATCAGGAGTTTCTAAATTAGGGTTTTCTAAGGAAAAGTCAATTGAACTTTGACCAGCCATAACTTTCACATGCTTCATCAAAAATTTCCCATCCAAATCTCATTTTTAAGTAAATTGAATTCTCTACAACTTTGTGTCTAACAAAGCCAAGCCTAAAAATGCTTCATTTGGAAGGTATGAGCTAAAACATTACAGGTCATTTCAAAAGTCAACAAAACGTCAACATCTTCCAAAGGGCATAATTTGAAAATGGTAAATGATATGGACATGAGATCAAAGAGGTTGGTTAGAGGACTCTTTAAGCTTTCCAAAATGTCCAAGAACACCTTCATAGCCTTAAAACTGAAGGATTTGTGCCTTGTCAAAGTTGGGAGATTTTTGAGGGGTGTATGAAGAAAATAAGGCCTTAAAACCAAATTTTTCCAAATGGGCCTATCATTTTGCAATCCAATCTTTATGATGACATCAAGCACGAACCAAAACCAAAGAGTTCTGATTTTTATTATTTATTTATTATTTATTTCGATTTTATTCATTAAAATTCAATTTAAATATAAATTAAATATGAAAAATCAAATAATGGACAAGATATTTGATTGGAAATCATTTAAATCATATTTGGAATGATTGGAAGTCAATTGAAATCAGATTGGATCAAAATAGCAAGGTATCATTTTATTTTTCTCATATTTATGATCATGGTTTCCTTCACACTCAAGTTATCTCATAAGCCCACAAATCCATAAGTTTCTTGACCAAAATTCAATCCTTATAAGTACATGAACTCAACACAAGCATTAGAGACGAATATCTGCAGCCAAGAACACGTATCAAAGCTCAAAAAGTAACAAAGAAATTTCAAATTTGGTTTCATAGTTGCAGGCATTTTCAAGGCAATTTTAAGGTTGCATTGTCTTCCTTGAACATCATTGAACGAAAACCAATCATCAGCACATCCATTCATGCACCAAAATGCCATAACCGAATGCACTTTGTTCTTCTTTCTTTGATTTTTCCTTTTCATATATTCATGAGTGATTAATCGTTTTTGTTTGCATAATAATGTTTGTTTGAATGTGTAGAACGATTCTGGGTGGATTAATTTGAGTTTTGATGCTGATTCAACAAGATGGCATGTTAGGGTTCCAAAAAATCGTGAATTGGGATTTTGTTTAAGAGTCTATTTTAGACCAAATTAATGGTGTATTTGGAATCATTGGCCTTCTTTTAATCGATCTGGACAATTAGAATGAATTTATTGCTTGTGTTTCTCATGTTCTAGTGTGCAGGACTTATAGTGACAGAAAAAATCTGTCACTGTAGCCTTTTGTGATGGATGAAGTGTCACTAAAGGTTAAATGGACGGCTGGAGGAGGAAGACGAAGTTGGGCGCGCAATCTGATTTTTCAAAATTGGATTTATTTTATTAATTATTATATGTACTTATGTTACAAACCATGCAGGTAGCCCAGTGGTGTTGTATGCGCGTGGATGGACATAGGGGTTGGGTTCGATCCCTGGTTCCAGAAATTTTTTTACATTTTATTTTTAGTTTGCAGGTTCAAAATATAATGATTTGATCCTGCATGCTTATCACCAGCGCGTGCTGGACCTGTTGGTTTTGTGCTAGACTATTGAGGTAAGGGACCTGGGTTCAATTCCCAGGTCCTATCTTTTTGAGCATTTTCACACTTTTTCATATTTTCTTATTTTCTTTTATTATAACTTTATTTTGATAATTAATTAACTTATTAAATTTAAAATTAATAATAAAAATATTTCTGTCTTAATTAAAATTTTATTATTTCTTAAAAAAAAGAGAAACATTTTTATTTTTTATAATAACTTTATTTAATGTGTTTTACATATAATATTATAAATAAAACTAATTTATTAAGTTTAACTAATTATTTTAAAACCCTAATTTTTTTAACCAACTCTAATAAACCCTAATTTTCTTTAACCCTAAATAAATACTTTTTTTTTATAATACTTTTTTTTAATAATTTGTATAAAATTTTAACATATTATTTTTATTATTAAACCATTTAAACTTGTATTTTTCTAATAATCTCTAAAATTTTAATTTATTTAACTTAAAACAATTTCTTTTAAAAGTTCTAATCTTTTTATTATTTCTTTATTATTACTTTATTATTATTGCTCTATTTATTATTATTACTTATTTACATTTACTATTCTTGCTTTATTATTATATTTGCTTTATTATTCTTATTATTTATTTTTATCCGATTATTTTGTATCTGTCCATAAACCATGTAATAGCGTAGGTTTTATATTTCCGTATTTTATTTAAATATCTAATTGTGTGGTTAGTAAATAGGGTGTGAAAACCTAATTGTGTTTAAAATAACTTAGATAATTAATTTAAAAAGACAAATATTTAAAAATGTACACTCACACACGTAAGTCGATCTTTGATCGCCATCTGCACTTCCAAGGGTATTCCTTTTGGTTGCCTTTAAATGGTTAAGTCCCTCGAATATAGGGGTGTCTTAAGCAAAGTCCCTTCACTTATAAAATCATCAAGTCCCTACAGATTTAAAAGATCAAGTCCCTTCGAGGTTGCCTACGGAATAATGATCTTGTCCCTTCGAATAAATGATGATAGTCCCTACGAATTGCTAAATACACCCCTTAAGTTGCCTTCATTGACCATACGATGACCCTACGCCTGTCCCTTAATCAAATCTAAGGTAATGACTACCTATTCCTTAATAATAGGGACAATCTTACCCTTGAAAGAACATATAAGAACATGAATGACTTAGTCTAGGGTAGGTACCTCCTAGTTACTTGCTCACTTCTTAAAATTACTTTTTACACCTCACTTTCTTAAACATTTTTCAAAACAAGGTTTTGTATACATCCATACGAGGATCATTACAAAGTACTTAGAAAAATTTCTAATCACACACTACACTCTTCAAAAACAATTTAAGTGAGCTAAGTAACTAAGAGCCCATGGATAACCATGGATATAAAGGGTGATAACACCTTCCCTTTATATAACCTACCCCCCGAACCCAAGTCTTTTAAAAATAGGTCTTTCCTGTTCTTTTATGTCCTTTCCACTTGGATAAAATAAAAGTCGGTGGCGACTCTTGCTATCTGCAACATGACTAAAAGTCAGTTCTCCCACCATGTTACACCTAGTCAACCACTTTGACCTTAGAAGAAGGATATTCTTTCGGATACAAACCCTTACGCTTAACTCGAGGCAGGGTAGTGTTAAGTTGACCTGACTACACCTTCAAATTGGAAGATGAGACATCCCATCAGAGGTCCATCAACAAATGACTTGACAGTCACAACATTAAAAAAAATTAAAGAAAAGCACTAAGTTGAGCATCCAAAGGAAGACTTAGTAAGAAAAAAAGAATCATAGAAAATCCTGGTGGACCAAGCACTTCATAAAGCAGTTCAGTCAAACCCCTGCAAATCAAATGAAAAGAGGAGCTCAAATCCTCAACAAAAACAAAACAAATATCATGTGACTACCACATAAAGAATCAAAGGGTCACTGACATCCATCAAAACAAATAATATGAATTCAACTTCAAAGCGAACCTTGAACTTCATTGGTGCTGACCCGAATCAAGATTACTTCAACAACTCAATCAGGGGCACAAATCACTTTAACAGCTCAATCAAGGGCACAAATCACTTCAACAACTCAATCATGGGTAAATCATCTTCAAATGCCCAATTAGGGGAAGACACCTACCAAATCCAGACACTGGGGCTGATCATTTCATGATAATTCTCAAAGGTTCTCCACCAGAATTCTTTCAAGTACCCTACAGACTGGGGCAAGCAAAGCAAGCAAGGAGCAAGTCCTCCTCTCTCTACTCCCCAACTAAACAAGCAGATCTTTCCAGACTCCGGCAACCATTCAAAGTGAAAGAAATCTTTATGCATCGATCAAGTTGCTTCACTCAAGTGATTAAACTTGAAGCTTCTAGATCCATCTTCTGACCGCATACTATTGAAGATCGAGTGTCGGGGAATCGAGGCTTTCCACCCACCCAAAGTCTAAAATTTATTGGCAACTACCAAACCAAAGTCAACCAAGCTGGCATCTTTCATCAAACCTATTCCAATCACTCATATGCATCATTTATATCAACACATCATATGCATCATTATGCATCATTTACATCATACACATCATTTGCATATATAAATGAATCATAGTTTTCATATCCCCTACATTTACATTTCTACTTAAGCACTTGTATTTTATTTCTATCCAATATGGAGTACCATTTCAAAAAAAAATATGCATCCATGCATAAGTCAGGATCCAGGATCAATCGAAGACTCCAGGCCAATCGTCAGCAAATCCAGTGGGCGTTCCCCGAATTTTCTCTTTAACCTTTTGTTTATAAAGTTATTCTCCTCAGCAAGTCCAATGGGTGTTCCCCAAGGAACTTCTCTCCTCAACCTTTTGTCAATGAAGCTTCAATCGGTATTTCTCCAAGAAAAATTCTTACCAAGTGTTATTCAGTGGGCGTTCCTCATTGGATCATTTTCTTCAACCTTTTGTTGACCTCCCCAAGCAGTTTTACTCATTATACCAATATTCCTCAACCAGTTTGTCCTTCATCCTTTAAGTGATAGACATTTATTTAGTTTTGTTTTTACCTTCATCCTATTGGTGTCGGGAATCACCATATCATCCTTTTGGTGGTAGCGAATTATTTTTATTTCAATTTACCTACTTCCTTTTGGTGTCGGGAATCGCCATATCATCCTTTTGGTGGTAGCAAATTATTTTATTTCAGTTTAACTACATCCTTTTGGTGTCGGGAATCGCCATATCATCCTTTTGGTGGGAGCAAATTATTTTATTTCAGTTTACCTACATCCTTTTGGTGTCGGGAATCGGCATATCATCCTTTTGGTGGTAGCGAATTATTTTATTTCAGTTTAGCTACATCCTTTTGGTGTCGGGTTTTGGTGTCGGGAACCTCCATATCATCCTTTTGGTGGTAGCGAATTATTTTATTTCAGTTTACCTACATCCTTTTAGTGTCGGGTTTTTGTGTCGGGAATCTCCATATCATCCTTTTGGTGGTAGCGAATTATTTTATTTCAGTTTTCCTACATCCTTTTGGTGTCGGAAATCGCCATATCATCCTTTTGGTGGTAGCGAATTATTTTATTTCAGTTTACCTACATCCTTTTGGTATCGAGAATTTCCATATCATCCTTTTGGTGATAATGGGTTATGTGTGTTTACCATCATCCTTTTGGTGATAGGTCTGTCATCCTTTTGGTGTCGACAATCCTCAGTCTTTGGTCTGTGTATCATCCTTTTTGTGAATGACAACCTTTAAAATCAGTGTGTGTTTTGTTATTATTCTTTTGGTGATACCAAGTTTTACGATCTTACTATGACCCTTTTGGAAATAGCGATTCCCAGTGGGTTGAATATCATCCTTTTGATGGTAGTTATCTTTATTATTTCGAATTATTCTTCATCCTTTTGGTGATGGTCGTTACCCTTTTGGAAATATCATTCTTTGTCGGTCTCACTGATATCCTCTTGGTATCAGTCGTCTTTCCAATTTTAATTGTTAACTCTTAATCTTCAAGTACATTTTCTTTCTTTTCAGACAAATTCAGAGTCATTTTAGTATCAAAACGACTTATACCTTGAAAGTATGAACACGAGCCAATTCACCTTACCCGGTCTAAGCCAATTAGATATGGACAATTGTCATACCCCGGATTTATCCTACTTGTAAATTATTTTGTTTCGATTTATTAATCAATATTCAAAAATCCAAAAAAAATGTGTTGTTTCAACTTTCATTTCTTTTTTGTCTAAGTTTAGGGTTACAAGTTCAAGTCAAGTGTTTTATATGGAGAATCATCAAGTGACTAATCATCGGTCCAATTAAAGCCTTATGTTAAAAATCAAGAGTTTTGTGATTCAAGTGACCATACATTCAAATGAGGATTCATTTTGTAATTAATCGATTCAAGATTCAAGAATATTGGTTTCAAGTTGGTCCCCGATAAATTCAAGCTTGGGCGTCATTATTGATCATACTGACTTCATCTAGGTGAATGACTTTGTTCATTGTCAAGCAAAAATTCATAAAATGTGAAATTGAAAAAAATTAAGGCATGCTAAGTGAAAATTGGTGGAACTGTTCAAAACGGTAAGGGTGTGATATCATTTCAAATTGTAAAAACCATTCCAAGTTCTCAAGGTCCAAACAAGTTACAATCCAAAAAGATTGTTTCATTTCAAGTTATACATACAAAAGGAAAAAATGTATCATTCACAAAACCTCGTCATCAATTAAGTCCATTACCACAAAAGCCCATTTCACATAGAAAAATATGGTTCATTACATTTGCATAAAAGAAGAAAAACAAGCTCCAATTTTAGCCTACCCCACACCATATCACGTGAGCCAAATAAACAACATAGAATCTTTCAGTTTTTTTTTCACATGCCAATATACACAACAATATGACCACCTTCATAATACACCTATGGACCCCACCGAATTTCATTTTTTTTCTTTCTTAGCAAGAAAGCCACTCACCCAAACGAATCAATTTTCCAATGCACACAAACTCCAGCATGTGCCTCTCACATATGTTTTACCATACCAAGTCACGTAGACCATTCTGTACCATAAGATTCCACTGCAACGTCACTCTCAAAATGCAACACGGTACACATCAACTCCATTACAAACGCAACAACTCCATTACAAGCGCATCAACACGTTCTACACTTCAACACCAAAACACAACTCAACATTCCAATTATGTTCTCCCCAATTCTTCCCAAAACACCCTCTTCAATTCACTCTATATAACAGAGACTCCTTCACTATTTTCACAAGCTTGGAAACTGAGAAACCCTGCAAAAAATTGTTAACACCAAGCTTCAAAACTTTCAAAAAACCTGCAATAAAACAGAACTAAACCTCTCATACACAGAAATCTCACAAAAAATAATCACCATCACCCTTCAACCTTCATAAATAACCTTTCATCATAACCTTTTCAAACCTTCAAAACAACCTCATAAACTCTCTTCCTTGAAAACCCTCTTAACCTTCAAAATAGAATCCAATCTCACACACCGAACCAGACATCACTACAAAACGAATATTGGATTCACAACCATAAACGCACAACCTTTATCGCCCTAACCCCTGCTCCGAATCACCTTTCACCTTCAATCAAAAATCTGGAGAGAGAAAAAACAGAACCCGGAAATAAATAAAAAAGAAGAGTGAGAAAACTATAACGAGTTGAACGAGATTCAAAATACAAACCCACTAAAAGAACCAATCTGAACCGAGAGAGAGAGAGAGAGAGAGAGAGAGAGAGATTGAGAGGAGTCTGAGCACACGAAACCGAGTGATTAAGAGAGATTCATATGAGTGAGAATCGCACGAAATCGAGATCAACTTGAGAGAGATCGCCGTCGGGTTTCGTTGTTCAAAGAGGGTGGGTTTCATTCACTTTTGTTTTGTTATCCTGAAGCATGAATTTTGTGAAGAAACTTTTGTTCTTTTTAGTTTTATTTTATGATAATGTTGACCTTCTTTTTTTTATTATTTATTTTTTACTTTTATTTTGAAATTAAAACCCCTTTTATTCTTTCTGTTATGGACTAAACAAAGTTGACATGACATTGGGCCGTAATTCTTTGATGAGTTTGTGGATCTAACATTCTAATTTCACCCACCATTACAGAAAATTTTACCTCTTACCCCTACGTTTGTCCCAATACCCCTAAGAATATTTTTTTGGATGAAAATGCCCTCATATAAATAGTGTGTAATTCAAAAATTAATTTTTTTTCTCCTCATTTTTACACCATACGAATTAAGCAAAATATTTGGAAAACAAATTTCGCTCCCGGAACACCCAGCAACAAGACATCCGGTTAAGGTTTTTACACTCCAGAACTAGCAAGTAAGCTACATCCGGTTTATAATTTTTTTTACGTTTACACACCAGAAGTAGTTGTATTGCTACTTTCGGTTTAGGTTATTTTTTCAGTTACACACCAGAAGTAGCTATATTGCTACACCCGGTTTACATTTGTTCTGGGTTTACACATCGGAAGTAGCCTCTGTGCTACTTCCGGTTAAGTTTCGTAATTTTTTTTTTTAATTAAATTTTTTTATTTTATTTTATTTTTGTTTTTTGTTTTAAATTTTATTTTGGTTTTTTTAAAGTGTCTCGCATTAGAGGACGCGACAGATATATTCATCGGTGATTGCCTGATGGAATGACAGTTCCGACGCATCTATACCAACAGGAACTTCAGGCACTTCAGGATGCTAATCTTGTAACGGCTCATGTTCCACCACATCCACCATTTCCTGGAGGACCATCTGATACGTCACTTTTGAGAGGTATCATGATCACGTCGCTCGACATCTGTGGGAAGGCGAAGTAAGTCAATATGACCTTTAAATGGTGAATAAATGTAATTTTAATTTTTAGTATATAATGACATATAATATCTATCATTTTCAGGAGAGACATAACAAGAAGGAGCTGAAGGTTGTTGCACATGGCAGCAAACTTATTGGATGGGTTCCACGTATGCTCTCACCTAAGATGGAGCAATGGATATCTGATTCGGGTATATCCTCTCTTCAGAGAACCAGTTTATCGAGGATAGGTACGAACCTTTTATTTGGATTTGCTGAGAGATGGCATCCTGAGACATCGTCATTTCATATGATGTAATACCCCGTATTTTAATTAAATGCTCTGGATAATATTAATTAAGATTAATAGGGTTCCGGTGTACTCTGAGAGTTTTTAATTAAAATAATTAGAGCAACTGACGAACTTAAATTAATTAATTAGTATTATCTGACTCAGAGGTTTTATTAAATAATTGACTCAGAGACATTTTTGGATACCCTAAATTTGGACCGGTTGTTACTAACTAATAGTTATCAGTATAACTATTGTTTTGTATCATAAAAAGAAAACAATTTGTGTTAGAGAGAAAAGAAGGAAAAAAAGGAAAAGAAGAAGAAGAAGAAACCCTAAGAGAAGAAGAAGGAAAAGCTCTTGGAAGGAGAAGAAATTCATGGAAGAGCTTGCTATCATCTTCACCTTCATCAAACTTCTCTTCATTGTCAAGGTGGGTTCTAGTTAGACACTTTTGTTTTAGAATTTGGAGTTCTAAGAGTTAGGTTAGAAATTGTGAGAAAAAATGATTAATCGATTATATCAAAATTTCTAACGGTTAAAATGTCAATTAAATGCATGTGAATAACCATGTTATGTGTGGAAGTGATTAACAACAAGTATTATGAGGTTACTAGGTGAAATGGGTGAGAAAATGGGGTTTATGTTATGAAAAACGCAGGTTTTTATGTTGCTGACTGTCGGTTAACCGGTTAACCATATGCATTAACCTGTTAACGGGACCCTAATTCGCTACTGTAAGTGGAAATTTAGACTGGTTAACTTGTTAACCATATACGTTAACCTGTTAACGCTGTAAGTTTGGGAAAAATATTATTTTTGTTTCCTTCTTCAAAAATTCATTACTTCTTCATCGTTTATCTGATTTAACTGTTCTTTATATCGATTTGAAGCTAATAATATGTTCTATGTTATAAGACTGAGAAATATTATTTTGATTCGACTTTTACTCGACTTTTCTAATTAATCGTAACTAAAATCTTTCTTTTAAAATTCATAACTTTTTACTCGGGTATCTGATTGAGGCCAACTTTATATCGTTGGAAAGCTACGACAACATATTATCCAATGGTGAGATAAAATATTGAGTTAGAAGTGAAATTAATTAATTTGTGAGATTAAATAATTTATGATATTTAATTAATTTCAGTATTGATTAAATGTGTGAATTGATTAATTGGGGTATTAGTCGATTTGTGGAATATATTTAATCATGAAAATTGAATGAAAGTAGAGACAATGAGATTATGGTGGGATTAGTTTAATTGTGATAATTAAATTAAAATGTTAGATTATATGATTGAGAATTATATAATTAAAGGTATCAAGAATGGAGAAAGAGTGAGGAAACCTTACCGTAAACCAATAGTATGGCCTAGTAATGTAAATTAGGAAATGTTAGATGGTAATGCTTGTACAATTGATGCCTAAGTATGTTTTCTTAGCATGTAATTATATTATACAAATGATAAGTCTTTAGGTTGATATTACACTGAGTCCCACGGGAAGCAAATGATAAGACTTGAGGTGGGTATTACACTGAGTCCCACGGGAAACAAATGAAAATTCTTGAGGTGGGTATTACACTGAGTCCCACGGGAAGCAATGATGAGTCTTGAGGTGGATATTACACTGAGTCCTACGGGAAGAAAATGATAAGTCTTGAGGTGGGTATTACACTGAGTTCCACGGGAAGAAAATGATAAGTCTTGAGGTGGGTATTACATTGAGTCCCATAGGAAGCAAATGATAAGTCTTGAAGTGGGTATTAGAATGAGTCCCACGGGAAGCAAATGATAATTCGTGAGGTGGGTATTACACTGAGTCCCACGGGAAGCAAATGATAAGTCTTGAGGTGGGTATTACATTGAGTCCCATGGGAAGCAAATAGGTAATATCCTAACTAGTGATAGTAGGATTTATAGACTCATGGACGTGGTCCCAAATGAGTGTGAGATTGTGAGTTATTAGACTCGTGAGAGTGCCTCATAGTGTGAGATGTGTAAACTAAAGGTCGTATTCTTTTCCCCCCGACTTGAGTTAGGTTTGATAGAACCTTGTAGAGCCGAAAGAATCCATAAGATAGGGAACTCACTGAGATGTTGATATCTCACCCCACTATTGTTGTTGCTTTTTAGGTTACTTTTGCAGGTTTGATTTACAAGTGGAGTTATGCTCGGGATGTTTCAAGAGAAGCATAGATTTAGTTTTTATTGTGCATTTATCTTTTGTACAATGATGGATATTGTATTTGATCTTAGTATTTTTATTTTAGTATGATTTCCATGTCTTGTACCATAGTTGTATAGAATTTTAGAATTGGTTAAGAATGTGAATTACGCTTCTAGGGATTTATGATGGTGTCAGTACCAATAAAACTCTTGTATAATGATATTCTAGGTATTTATTATATGAGGCGTTACAGTTGGTATCAGAGCAGGTCGTATCCTCAACCTAGCCTTGAAACATCGTAAGTAAATCTTTCATGCCTCTTAAGTGTATCTTGCCAGCATGACTCTTAATATCATATTATATAGTATTGGGTTTGATCAACCTAATGCTATGTATGTGATAGGTAGAATCATGGTTGAGCGACCATGAGGACTCTAAAGTGTTTTCGTAACTTGTGTTGTGAGAGTATGCTCAAGCCAAGAGTTAGCATAAAAAGCTTTGGTTAGCTCAGTTAGAGTCTTCTTAAAAGTTGTAATTCTTGTAACATGGAGTTGCAGAGTAATGTATTGTTCGAGAAATCCTTTGGAATGGATAGAATCTGAAAGGTACAAATATCTACAGGATGAGTGGTCACTGTATCAAGGAATACATAAAGTCACTGGTGGATCAGTATTGGTCACTGGTATGGACAAGCGTTTTGAGAAATCTCATTCCACGAAAAGATAAGATGATTTGTAGTGCGTGTGACGTAAGGTTTGGGAGTGAGTTAATTGTTAGTGTTTCAGTTCTAAGGTCGCGGTGGCATCTTAGATGAACGAGAGTACTTCAAGGAATGTATTCGGATAATACCTTACGGATGGATAGAAGTTACAAGTTAAGAATGTTCATTTTCTTTTGAGAACCTAAAGTCGTGGTGAAGCGTGAAGAGAAACACAAGGATGTGATTACACGTTCCAAGTCAGACAAGTATACCCCGGACGAAGAGTAAAAGATTGGAGTTATATATTTGGTTATGACCGAGGAGACAAAGTTTAGAGTAATACATCAGGGTGTTATATTTAGTAAGGGGTTAATTCGGAAATGTTGAATTACCCAAGGAATAGTATAAGGTATAGTGTCGAAGAAAGAACAAGCTTCATTTAGTATCATGAGGTGTATTTGATATGGACCAGATGAAGTTGTGATAAGTGTTAGAGTAAGCACCTTGGATTCGGGAGAACTCTAGTAAAACGAATTATGTTTGGGTATGAGAGGATTACTGGAGAGCGTGAAGTGAACACGATATGAAAACGGTATTAATAGTGCATTATGAGAAAGTGATAACGAAATGTATTTTTGGACGAATGTACAATGAAGTTGTTAAGTTGTTGTTGAAACTAAAGTTAGGGAAGTGTAATCAATGATAGTTCACCCATTAGGACTTTGGTAGTATGATTACTATATGTGTGAAATCATTTGTTGATAATTGTTATAACTTTTGGTTGCGATTGGAATGAGTTTGGGAGGTTTAGGTAGCAATGTAAACCAAAATTTTACTTCTGCATTTGAAGTAATTGGTTACCCTCTAGGTAGTAATCGGTTACTGAATTGTGTTTCTAAATCTCTTTTAGCTACTGGAAGTTCAGATTTGAACTGAGTAATCGGTTACCCTCCTGGTAGTAATCGGTTACCATTGTTAAGTTTTGAAAACTTGATTTTCTAAGATTCATACATTTTGACTTGAGTGCCCGATCGAAGCGTTCTTGGTACTGATAGAAAGTTGTGGAGACATTCTATGAAATGATTAGTAGAGGGTAAGGGAACCCCGATTAATACATATGTAGAGACATCAAGGTTCTTCAGATTAGTGTTTTACCTCAGTTTTCATGTGTAAGGAAAAATCATGTATTTATGAATGATCAGAATATTTGGAATATATCTCTATTGGGATTAAGAATCTTGTGGTTTTAATTCTCACCAAGGAATTCAAGAGAGAGGACAAATTTGTATACTAGACATGAGATGTCCATTGTTTAGTTTTCTTTCCGATAAGGATTGAATGTTGGATTTTGCTTGCGGACGAACCAAGTGTTAACTTATGACTAAAAACCCTTTTTGGTGTTATCATCGTCATTTTCCTACTAACATCGTTGTACAAGTGGAATCGAACTATTCTGTTGAATATTCGTGATGTGACTGTAACAGAATGGTAGTTCTACTTTGTCACTTGTCTAGAGTATGTCATCGATTTGTTGTATCTTGTTTTGTATTACCGTGAGTTCTGAGCAGTGGGTGAATGTTATACATGTTTAGAAACCATATGTGAAAATCATCCTGCAAGTTAGTGTGGACTGGATTGATATTTTGAGTTGGATTGTTTGTTAACAAGAGGAACAAGTTCAGTTGTGTTCGACCGATTAGCCTTAGATAGGTAATCGATTGCCACGTGACTTTTGTGGAGGACCTTAGAGAATCGTACTTTCTGAACTGTAAGTTTGTTTTGGCTTTCGTTCGAAGTGTCAGAGGTTAAAGTGTTGGACTTTCTTTTGAGTATGATTTGTAGACAGTAAATGATCTGAATTTTCTGGTGTGTCGTCGTTGCGACTACTGAGGACCTAAATTGCGAAGTTATAAGAGACTCATGAAGTGTTGATCTTCCAGGAAACATTTTTGGTATCCTAATTATTGTGTGGATAAGAGATGAACAATTGGTCAGTTTTAATATCGTTAGTTCTTATCATCAGTTATGAACTCCGTAAGAGTAATACTAGATATGTGCAGTTGAGCCGTACTCAGAGATATGGATTTTTAAGTTACCTTCTAGGTAAGAGTGAGAGATGAATGTTCCAAGTTAAACATCTAAATTGGATCGTTTAAGGAACGAGACCCTTGAGAGAAATGGAATTGAACGAGAAGTTCTGTGTGGTCTTCAAAGGTGAGTATGTGGAATATTGTATGCAATAGGCAAGTGTTATGGAAATCTGCTAGTATACTAAGGATGATTTAAGTTTGGTATTGGTGAATCACTAATGATTGTAAGTTTTGTGACATTACTACGTTGTTATTAATTGAGGCCTTGTGTCAATAGAAACCTTGAGTGAATAGAATCATGTGAAGAGGATTGACATGGTGTATAGTAACCATGGTAGATTTGTTAAGCTGAATTGGATAAATTGTTTCGAGTTTAGAATGGAATCAAAATTGTATCTGTAATGATTGCAAAAGTACAACCCATGTATCTCTGTCATTGGAGAGTTTAGACCGATGTTATTATTGTGTGGTTGATAAGTAAGTTGTTTTATCCCTGAATGTCTGCAAGTTTTGTTTCGTCGGTTGGTGAGAGCTCCAATGGATACGTGTGTTCTTCACAAACTACCAACTACCTGATATTGCTTGAGAATTCGTGGTATCTCCACTGTTAGACTTTGAGAGCGTAGTGGAAGAAGACAAATGAAAGAGTTCAGTCGGATTATTAAGAGTCATAAGAGAATTATTTGTAAGTGTTGAGGTAAGAGAATTTTGTTCTGAGTATGTTGTCCTTATGTAAGATACTGATAGGATGAAGTGTCAAATGTAAATGGTTACAGTGTATGATGTCGGACCAAGTGGAATTGGTACAAAAGTTGTTTGACAACTTTGAAATGGTTTTAGTAATTTAAGGATTTTTAATAAGGGCTTTTGCTGGAAAATTATGCGTAGATAAGATTTCACTAAGATACCTTGTGGAGTTTTGTCGAGTGTTGTTTACCCGAAATCAAGTTGGAGTGTTACGCCTTGGTGTTGTGACTCAATCGAAGGAATTAGAGTGGTATGCTTCTCCGAAGGGGAGATGATACTAAGTGATTCATTATGAAACAACAAATGAATTGCGGAAATAGTAAGTTAGAAGTTAACCCAATGATTGAACAAGCGTATGAGTAAGGACGTGAAGTTTGATATGTTATGAAACGAGGACTTTGACTCACGGAGTCAAATTGGAAATTTGAATATGTCAGAATGTGTAAGAAGTAAGGACAAGTATGGATCTAAGACAGTGTTATGAACTATTATTGTTAATGATTAAAGGAAATTCGAGCACGAATTTCAATTTAAGGAGGGGAGGATGTAATACCCTGTATTTTAATTAAATGCTCTGGATAATATTAATTAAGATTAATAAGGTTCAGGTCTACTCTGAGAGTTTTAAATTAAAATAATCAGAGCAACCGACGAATTTAAATTAATTAATTAGTATTATCTGACTTAGAGGTTTTATTAAATAATTGACTCTGAGACATTTTTAGATACCATCAATTTGGACCGGTTGTTACTAACTAATAGTTATCAGTATAACTATTATTTTGTATCATAAAAAGAAAACAAGTTGGGTTAGAGAGAAAAGAAGGGAAAGAGGAAAAATGATTGCTCACCCTAACTTCTACATAACATTGAAATGATTGCTCATTTTTCAGGAATTAAGCAAGACTAAAATGATTGCTCACCCTAACTTCTACATAACATTAAATTAGTTCAATCAACAACTTCACCTTTTTTATATTAATTTACATTTGAATAATACGCATTTTATTTATTAATCAATTATAGAAGACTTTACCCTATACTCCTACATCTATACTTTTACCCCTACAAATTTCTCAAAATGCCTATTATAACCTTATTATATTTTATTATTTTATTATTTTATTTTTTTACCATTTATGTCAGACCGTCAGATTCTTGAAAAAGTGATCCAAAAAAAACACGATCCGGAAGACTTAAAGAATGAGTTCCGGTACGTTAATTTTCATACCGGAAGACTTTGGGAAAGTCTTCCGGTTTTGTTATTTTTGTTCACCGGAAGACTTAATAAAAGTGTTCCGTACCGGAACACTTTTATTAAGTCTTCCGGTAGGCCAATGTATGTGTACCGGAACACTTCATGTAAGAGTTCCGGTTTGTTCCAAATACACTACCGGAACACTTACGTGAAATATTCCGGTTTGTTTTTTTTTTTTTTTTTATTTTTAATTTTTTTAATTTTCTTTATAATTCCTTAATATACAATTAAGGAAGGAAAAATTATTTGACATTAACAACATAATAAATATTTATTACAAATTAAAATATTTGACATTAACAACTAAATATACAATAAAGGAAAAATTATTTGACATTAACAACATAATAAATATTTATTACAACTTAAAATTTATAGCATTAAAATGATGGTTAATGTACGTTTAAACTTTAAATTACTATTTAATTCAATGAACCTTTACAAGCAATTAAATTTTTTAAACGAAAAAAAATAATTCAAAATTATTTTTAACATATGATAAAATATTTTTTAAATAAAATAATCATATTATTCTATTTTAAAACAATAATATATATATATATATATATATATATATATATATATATATATATATATATATATATATATATATATATATATATAATAGTGTAAAATACCAAAAAATAAATAATAAATAAATAAAATAGTGTATAGAGTTTTTAATATAAGTTATATGAGAATCACACCCGTCAAAATTTTAAAATGTATATAGGCTGATGATAACCAATTTATATAATTAAATAAATAATCAAACAAAATGTTTTTGGTACAAAATAAGCATACAATTTAAATGAATTAAATGAACTTTAATATAAATACTAATAGAATGAAACATAAGTAATGCATGAATAAATAGTATCAAAATTGTATGATATTTTATTAATCATACAATCTTTTTGTCATTTATAAAAGGAGAAAACCTAGATAAAATTCTTTATGCGTGCTTTATACACTTGTCATATTTTAAGTATAAAGCACACATAAAGAATTGTATCTAAGTTTTCTCCTTTTATAAATGACAAATAGATTTCATGATTAATAAAAAATATTATACAATTTTGATACTATTTATTCACACATTACTTATGTTTCGTTCTATTAGTATTTATATTAAAGTTCATTTAATTCGTTTAAATTGTATGCTTATTTTGTACCAAAAACATTTTGTTTGATTATTTATTTAATTATATAAATTGGTTATCTTCGGCCTATATACATTTTAAAAATTCGACATGTGTGATTCTTATATCAACTCATATTAAAAACTCTATACACTATTTTATTTATTTATTATTTATTTTTTTGGTATTCTACACTATTATATATATATATATATATATATATATATATATATATATATATATATATATATATATATTATTGTTTTAAAATAGAATAATATTATTATTTTATTTAAAAAAATATTTTATCATATGTTAAAAATAATTTTGAATTATTTTTTTCGTTTAAAAAATTTAATTGCTTGTATAAGTTCATTGAATTAAATAATAATTTAAAGTTTAAACGTACATTAACCATCATTTTAAATTAAACTAATTTCTCTTTTATAAATAATATACTTTTAATTATTTGTTAGGGAGAAAAAAATTAAATGTAATTAAGTTCTAAGTAATGAATGATATTAAAAAAATATATATATTATAAAGAGTAATAAATTTTATTTATCTTATAATAATGATTCAATGGTATAAATGACATTAAATAACTTTGTTTCTCATAATATTTTTATTTATTTTATACTTTTATTCAATGTTTAATATTTATAAAAATAATTTTTTATAATTTTTTTTAAATAATTAATATATAATTTTTATTTTTATTGTATTTGAATAATTAATATATAATATTCATATTTCAGTATTTACATCAAAAACACATATTCAATAAATCAGCATTTAAATGCTATAAATTTTAATTTGTAATAAATATTTGTTATATTGTTAATGTCAAATAATTTTTCCTTTATTGTATATTTAGTTGTTAATGTCAAATATTTTAATTTGTAATAAATATTTATTATCTTGTTAATGTCAAATAATTTTTCCTTCCTTAATTGTATATTAAGGAATTATAAAGAAAATTAAAAATTAAAAAAAAAAGCAAACCGGAACACTTCACGTAAGTCTTCCGGTAGTGTATTTGGAACAAACCGGAACTCTTACATGAAGTGTTCCGGTACACATACACAGGGCTACCGGAAGACTTAATAAAAGTGTTCCAATACGGAACACTTTTATTAAGTCTTCCGGTGAACAAAAATAACAAAACCGGAAGACTTTCCCAAAGTCTTCCGGTATGA
Organism: Lathyrus aphaca; assembly: GCA_963966055.1. NCBI lineage: Eukaryota > Viridiplantae > Streptophyta > Magnoliopsida > Fabales > Fabaceae > Lathyrus > Lathyrus aphaca. The sequence goes on along the minus strand of OZ014520.1, from coordinate 127,287,270 downwards.
AAATTAACGTACCGGAACTCATTCTTTAAGTCTTCCGGATCGTGTTTTTTTGGATATCTTTTTCTAAAATCTGACGGTCTGACATAATGGTAAAAAAATAAAATAATAAAATATAATAAAGTTATAATAGGCATTTTGAAAAATTTATAGAGGTAAAAATATAGATGTAGGGGTATAGGGTAAAGTCTTCTCAATTATAAGTACTAATAGTAGAATGTGTGTTGTGTAATAGCCCTCCAAGTTTTAAGAATAGAAAAGGGTGAGAAAAAAATATGTAATAGCCACCCAAGTTTTTAGAATGGAAAAGAGTGAGACAAATTGTTTTAAATTTTAGTATTTTGATTCAACTTTTTTTTTTATCAAAACTTTTTAAAATCTTTTTAAGTTAAATTTGGCTAAATATTTACATGGAAGATAATATTTGTAAAATTTAATTTTTTTTTATTTAACGTAATTATAAACATTCAAAAATAAAAAAAAATAAAAAAATTTAATTAAATTAATTCTTCTCTCTCGGTCCAGCCAATCACAATGAATTTTAAAAGATGTTTATAGAATATTGGTTAATATGATTTAATAAAAATATAAAAGATGAAGTTGATAACTCATGAAATTAGAAGCGAAAGACATGGCTGAAATATCTAAATATCATTGAAAAATTAAATTTTGGAAAAATTGGTCCCGGCGGGGCTCGAACCCGCGACCTTCGGCTCATAAGACCAACGCTCTAACCAACTGAGCTACGGGACCGATACATTTGCAAGTATGTCTTGTTTTTATTTATTCGTACATCTTATATTTTCTAAAATTTAAACCCCTCCATTTATCACATCACAGCAGGTTTTATACCTTTCTTTTTATCCTCCTCATCGTATGAATATACTTTCAAGATACTTAGGTGTCTGAAAAGTTAGATAAATCCTTACAAAAAATGTATATGTTTGTATAAAATCCAACAGTTAAATATCTTTTTTGTTATTAACTGTAACTCTATGATTTAGCATAGTAAAATAGAAGTAGTATAGTCATTATTGACACTGTTTTTCCAGTTCCTTTTTATAGAAAATTTATCTGTGATTTGAGTTGGGTAGATATTAGATACACAACAAGAAAGACACTCTAAGATGGAAATGAAATTGAAATCAACTCTTTCTCTGTCACTATAATAAAGATTCTTAAGGACCTCTCAGTTGAAAGGTTTGTTGAGCCATTCATTACTACTTAATGATTTTTCACCAACAAAGATTATTGGACATAAGGTGTAAGTATATTACCCTAAATAGCAGGGATAGCATAGCATTACTCCCATGCTGAGGACAGGCCTGAATGGAAACATTAATAAGAGCAGGCTTGGTTGGTTGGGTTCTTAAAAATTGGCTTCCAATATTGTACTATTTCTTGTTCAAAAAAATCTACTTTCAAAATATTTTAACTAAATTATAAGGGCAATTTTGCAATTTAGATATATGGTTCACTATATCATATTCAAACTAATCTAGCTATAAGGGCATTCAAACGTAATTTTGGATTAATCATAGAGATGATAAAACATCTATAATTAAAAATTATCAGATTTTTGGTAGGAGTTATCTTCATTTCTTTAAATGTCTGTGTAATTCATCTTGTATAACATTATTTTAAGAGTCTTTTTTTCACCGCAACAATAATAGGTATGGCTGCCCATAAGTTAAAATGCATTCAAAGCATCTAAAATTAAATAATTTAATAAATATCATATATGATCAAATTAAATGGTATTAATTTTGAGTAGGGTTGATAAAACGGATCGGGTCCGTGTTTTTGCCTGCGTTTTTTCGTGAGATTTAATATATTTGTTCCGTTCTATTTTTTCTACGGACTTTTATGGACACAAATATTAATAAGAGTTTTGTATTTTTTTAATATTAATGGGGTGCAAAGCCCGCATGTTCCTCTTATCCGCCAAGATTTTAAATATGCATTTTCAAATATGTCAACTTCATTCTGTCTTTTGCGATCGCGGATCGATTACTAATAAGAATTTTAGCAATTTTTAGTAAGCATGTATATTCGCTCCAATCGCACTCATTTTTTTAGACGGACCAAAATTTTAGGGCTGTATCCTCGAATATGTTTTTATGAAACTTCAAATTTGGTCATATTAAAGTGAATTATTTACATAAAGACCATCCATCATCCATCACATTAAAATGAAATACCTAGGCAACTAACAATCAAGTAGTATAAAAGAAGCAAGTGTAGTATAACATTCTCTCAAAATATTAAACCTTCAAAAGCCAGTGAGATAGATCTAGCAGCAGTCAAGAAAACAAAAATGGAGAGAGGGACAAAGGGGTTGTTGATGTTGAGCCTTTTGCTGGTGGTTCTTAGTAACGTGGAAGGAAGGATGCTGCAAGAGAGTGTGAAACATCCAGAGACTTTCAATCTTGGAGGAGGTAATGGTAGGCTTCCAAGCACTCCTCCTGGTAATTTTGCTGCAGGTGTAGGGTTTGGTCCTGACGGGTTAAGGTTCTGCACCTTCCCTGGTGGATGTACCAATGGTATCCTTCCCAATATCCCTGGAACTAGTATTGGAAATGGAGCTGGAGGTTTGATACCAAATCCATAGATCAATACTACAACAAAGTTCTTAATGCTATAAGCACGTAGTAGTAGTAAAGTTAAGTCTCTAGAACCTGTTTAAGTTTGATTTTTCAGAGTTTTCACTATGTTTTCTTTGTATTCGGCTGCTTTACCATCAACCTAATTATTAGGAACATTATGTTATATTATATTATGAGTATGAATATTACTACACTTATATTGTGGCTAAGTTATTATCAAGAAGAATGAGGTTATTATTGTAGCATTTGTGATATGGTGGTAGTTGAAATGTGGACTACCAAATTTTATTGAAAATATTTAATTTATTTTTTATTATTTTAAAATCCATGTCTTTAATTAAAATGGTAGTTACGAGATTTGAATTTTTTTTTTAATTTTTTAAATAGACTTCTGGTGATATAAACAAAAATGCCTATATTATTTAAGCTTTTAACTATAAGCAAATTTGTTTTAATAAGTGATATAGTGAGAAAATAATACAAGGATTATCCACCGGAATGCAAAGCGGGGTCAAGATAAAGTTTGTCACAACAAAAATATATTACAAATTAAATCGCACTAAGACAAGAAAAACAAAGGATCTTTGTCAAACTATTATAAGTTGTAATTGGGATGAGTAATTTCCCCATCAAAAAGACCACCTCCAAATGGAAATCTTAATTTTCTAAACAATGTCTAAAATATTCCAAATTGAGGTACAAAAAATGATCTCATTCCTAATCAACTAAATATTCCAAACAACTGCCACAAACTTCCTTCTCTACCTTTCGCAACATTTTCAGATTTGCAAAATGCAAACTAATCCAAAAAGCTTCCCTTAAGGTCTAAAGCTACGTTCACCTTGAAATCTAACCAAGCATAAATCTTCTTCCAAACAAGATTAGCCATCATACAATTTAACAAAAGATGATGTATAGTCTCAGGGCACAAAGTGCAAAAAGGGCATAATTGAGCGGTGTAATCTGAAATCACTACTAGAAATCTCGCCTTTAGAGATTGATTTAGCGACTGAATTGTATGCAAAATCAGTCACTAACTGCGTCAGTGACTAAATCCGCGTTGAAGGACACCTTTACATAGGGATCGAAGACGTCCATGTTGAAACTGACATATGTGAAGGTTTGAGGATTATACTGACTCCTTGATAGTTGATCCATTAATGACTTTTATTATTTGTTTTTGTCATTTTCAGCAATTTCCAAGAAGTCCACTGTCCTCAAGGGAGTGGTAATAAAGGAGAACAACAAAGGCAATAAGGTATGCAAATTTCCAGAGTTATGTGACTTCTGCATATTCGCCTTCTTATTTTTGGTTATCTTTTCAGACAACTACCAAGCCTTCGACGTCCTTGAAGAAGGATAAAAAAGCTTTCACCCCCATCCCTGGCGATGAAGATGAGTCTTCTGAGGAACAAGTCCTTAGGAAGAAAAGGAAACTTACACATCCTCCTAATACTGTTGGCCAATCTTCTTCCAAGATGGCCAAAATTGTAAAAGAGACGCCTGCTTAGGGTGGTGTTAAAACTATTCTTGATACCCCTGCAGCGAAGCCTGCTGACGCTCCTGAGAGTGTCAATTCTAGCCCTGGTGGCGAAGAGAAACATGTAATTTTCTTGGCATTTTATTTCCATTCTTAAACTCTTCATACCATGTTGACTTGACTTTTTCCCCTTTTCAGCAGACTGGGGTTGGCGTAGGCCAGCAACCTTCAACCGATACCCTCATGTCTGTCACTCTTCTAAACAGCCAAGGTGAGCCAACTTATCACCCAAACTCTGATTTTGGGTCTGATTATGGTTCCTTGAGTGAGGTTAACCAACCTATGTTTATGGCAGTTGTCCATCCTCAAACAGTCGTAGTCGCTCCACACTCTCTGGTCAAAACAACCACTCAGCAATCTCATACTGTTGATTCAAAGCGTGAGTGTGAGATTTCCTCTGGCAAAGATCTTGATGGCCAGACAAGCAGGCTAGTTAAGGAGATAGACGCGGTCTTTGTTGCCGAAGGAGAAGAAAGTGGCAAACACTCTGAAGCTCCTGCCCCCTCTAGCCCCAAAAATAAAGAACCAGAGGTTGACGATAATACCCATGCTACTGCCCAAAGCCCATACATAATTGACCTTGAGGAGGAGGATGAAGAAGAGGGGGAGAATGTTAATATTGAAGGCAAAGGGAAAACTGATAAAGAAATAGAGCCTGAAATGACCCCACAACCCTTGCCTGAAAGGAACCTCCAACTTTCGACTCCTGTAGCTAGGGATCGACTAGCAAGTCTGAAGTGGTCAAATACCCGGAAGTATGCCAGGATAAAACTTGGCAAGAGTTCTTGTTTCTCTACAAGCGACTCTCCATTAGCTCCTGGGGCTTCTGCTCCAAATGACTTCGTTGGTCTTGTCCTCAAGAAAATCAAAGACAAATTCTTCAAAAGGAACATTCATACTACCCTGGAAGTTGACCCCACTGCACATCTTTGGCTGAAGGAAACTCTGCAGATGTTGGATCTCTCAGCTATTGATCCTAAAATCTCTGCGTCCCTTATGGAGCTAAGTGATATGGTGAATCAGGTGTCTGATGATCTTAAGTAAGCCCCAAAGGTTGATGATGTCATTCAGAGAGTTGGCCCTCATAGTATGAATGCATGGGAGCTAGCAAGGGAAGCATAAGCTAGAGTTGAAAAGCTTGATTTCCAGAAGTCCAAGAGGGAAAAGCAAATTGTTGCAAATAATATAACCATTGGAGTCTGGGAACAAGAGCTTGAGGAGCTACAGAAGAAGATTGTTGATGTTAAGTAGACAAATCTTGAGCTGAGTCAAGCTGGCAGCACTGAGCTAGAGGCCGAGTTAAATAACACACTTGACCTTATTGATGCAGTTGAGGCTCTCGACAAGAAACTTGCTGAAGTCAAGCTTGACAAGGCCTTTAGTGAAAATTGTCTACTGATCACCCAACATAATTTCCTCCAACTGCAATCAAAGCTTCTTTTTTAGCCTTTCGACAATCTTCCAAATGTATTTATTTATTTTATTATCATTTTCGTTGGCCCTGCTGTGGCCATTATATAATGACAATTAGGGCACGGTTTCCCCTTTAAATTTTATGCTCTTTATTACTTTTCGACTTCCATTATAATTTTGCTTTCGTATAAGTAATAAGTTAATGTGGCCGTCAAAACAGTCTTTAAGTCAGATAGATTCTAACTTAAACTCAAATTAAAACGTTTTAATGTCTTAACTTTATTATCGACGGTGGTGTTCCAGCTTTTTTATGCCTCATCATTACATGGCACATTTTCCAATTCAAGGCAGCAGCCAAAACGTCTTTTTGAAATGACATTTTCAAGGAAGGATTCACGCGCCCTTTTATTGCCTCTTATTTGGCCAATAAGCACGCAGCTTCTTTCCTTATAAATAGAACTTCTATTTACTCCATTATCATATCACAGTATCATGGAGAGTTATGCAAAGAAAGTTAATGGCACTTCTTCACACAAGCAAGGTAAGAGCACCAAAAAGAAGAAAAGTCATTCTCCAGGTACGGGAGTGGTTATCCGCTCCAAGGCTAAAGGGGTAAAAACCACTCCTCCCAACAAGGATCCTCCCAAGAATCAACTTCCAGGTATTGATGAAGAAGCTGACGCAGATTGAATGGCTTATCTCAACTACATCACTTTGCTTCCAGATATTGATGAAGAAGCCGACGCAGATTGGATGTATTATAGCAACTGCATCACCTTGGAGGATTTAAAAGACTAGATGTTTTTTGTTTGGTTCTTAAACCATTTATCTAGGCTTCTGTCCTTGTAGTCCTTTTGTGGCCCTTATTTAAATTAATGAAAAATTTATTTTCCTATATGAATCTCTTGCAGTATTGGTCTATATCTTTTCAAATATTTTCCATTTACTTTAAAGACTTTTAAGTCAACTTCAATCTTATGAACTTCATAAGCCTTGTTACTGAATACTTTGGTGATTTGGAAAGGGCCTTCCCATTTAGGTGACCATTTCCCTAAAGATTTGTTCTTCCGATCCATGGGTAATATGACTTTCCACACTAATTCACCAACTGAAAAAGGTTTTTAATTTAACCTTTTTATTATAGGATTTCTCTACCTTCCTCTTTTTCCTTTCTAATAATTGTAAGGCATGAAGTCTCTCTTCGTCCAAATCAAACAGTTCGTCAAACATCATGACCCAATAAGTATCAGATGAGATTTCGTGATGCCTTTGAACTCTTATAGATTGAAGATAAATTTCAAGAGGCAAGACAACATCATGGCCATAAGTTAGTCGAAACGGTGTAGTATTAGTTGCTTCTCTGGGTGAAGTTCGACATGGCCAAAGAATTTGGTCTAATGTCTTGTGCCAATTTATTGGCTTCTTTCCCACATGTTTTTTAATCAACCCAATAACTATTTTGTTTTCCGCTTTGACCTGACCATTTTCCTGGGTGTAATAAGGTGTGGATGTTAAGAGTTTAAAGCCCATTTCTATGGAAAACTCTTGCATCTTTCAACCAGTAAACATAGATCCTTGATCTGTAGTGATTGTTTTTGGTATACCATATCTATATATGATATGCTTCTGAATAAATTCAATCACGTCTTCTTGGTCAACATTTGGCAATGGGACAGCTTCGACCCATTTGGAAAAATAGTCGATTCCTACCAAGATGTATTTATGATTTTTTGAAGATGTTAGGTCCATCCTCTGAAAGGCCAAGGTTTCACTATAGAGTGTAATTCGCTTGTAGGAACATGTTGGATACCAATGTGTACTTGACATTCTTGGCATCCTCTGGCAAATTCTATGCAATTTTTCAGCATAGCAGTCCAGTACACACCTTGTCGAAACAAGAGCCACTTCATTTTGTGACCTAATTGGTGCGCTCCACATGCCCCACTGTGGACAGTCAAAAGAGCTAAATATCCTTCAGCCTCACTAAGGCGTTTCAGCAATAGTCCTTCAGCAGTCTTTTTATATAGTTCATTCCCTAATAATACGTAGCTTAAAGCTTGGTATTTGATTTTTCTGTCCGTCAAAGTTGTTGGATTCTCTAGGTAATCCATTAAGGGCCTCCTCCAATCTTTAGCACTTATGTTGTCGACCATTAGTATTGCGAAGTTTTCTTCATCAATATACACAAGCTTAGTTTCTTCTAAGTCTGATGGGGGTAAACCTACTGACACAACTTTTTCTCTAACCTCAATTGCATTTTGTAACTTTTCTTTTGAAATTTTGTATCCTGATGCAATTTGAGCCAAGTCATTGGAGACTTGATTTTGTAGTCTAGGAATGTGTCGAAATGTAATTGTTTGAAATTTTTTCAACACTCTATTTACTATTACAAAGTACATAATTAAGTTTTCTTTTATGCACTTGTATTCATTGGTAACTTGTTTTATTACTAACTCTAAGTCTCTCATTATTTCGACATAAGTTGCCCCCAATTCCAACAATACCTCAAATCCAGCTATCAAAGCTTCATACTCAGCCTCATTGTTAGAACAATGGCCGTCAATTTTGTACTTGAGTGTTGTTGGAATTTTATGAGGAGAAATAACAAGTATTCCAATTCCAGTCCCATTTCTGTGACTAGACCCGTCGAAGTATAACTTCCATGGTTCAATGTCCAGATAGTTCAATGTGCTTTCATTTATAAAGTGGTCAACTATAAAGTCTGTGACCACTTGCCCTTTAATTGCTTTTAAAGGTTTATAAGTTAAAGAGTATTCATTTAATGCTAATGCCCATTTCCTAATTCGACTATGCAAAATAGGTTTAGACAACATATGTTTAATAACATCAAAGCGCGAAGAAACATAAACATCAATTGGCTTTATATATTGCTTTAATTTAGTACAAGAGTAATACAAACATAGGCATAATTTCTCTATCATACTATACCTAGTTTCTACATCATTTAGAACTCTACTAAGGTAATAAATGGCTCTTTTGACGCCATCATCATCCTCTTGGGCTAACATGCTCCCTAAAGTTCTATCTAAAGCATTTATGTATAATCTCATACTTTTCTTTCTACAAGGTAGAGAAAGAATTGGAGGGTGACTCAAGTACTCCTTGATCTTGTCGAAGGCTTTTTGTTGTTATTGCCCCCACTGAAATCCTTCCTTGCTCATGCGCAGCAAAGGTGAGAAAGCTTGCGTCTTTCCACTTAGGTTAGATATGAATCTTCTCAAGAAGTTGATCTTACCTAACAGTGATTGTAGCTCCTTCTTTGTCGAAGGCTCTTTAGCCTCCATAATAGCTTTGGTCTTATTTTGGTTGATTTCGATCCCTTTCTTGTGGACCACAAATCCCAAAAAACTCTCATGCATGCACATAAAAAGCACATTTAAGAGGATTTATTTTAAGACCATGTTTTCTCATTCTTTCAAAAGAACATCTAAGATAACTAACGTGATCTAATCCAGAAATGGACTTCACAAATATGTCATTTATGTAAATTTGCATAAACGTATATATGAAATCATGAAAAATTGAATTCATTGCTCTTTATTAAGTTTCCCCTGCATTTTTCAAACCAAAATACATGACCACCCATTAATAAGTTCCCAAAGCCATTGGGCATCGAAAAGAAGTTTTAGGAACATCATCCCTAGCAATGAATATTTGATTATATCCTGAGTAGCCATCTAGCATACTTAGATACTCATGTCCTGCAGCGGAGTCAATTAGCATTTTTGCCATAAGCATTGAATATTCATCTTTAGGGGTGGCAGAGTTCAAATATCTAAAGTCTATGCACACCCTCAAAGAGCCATTATTTTTAATTATTGGTACGATTTTGGCTAACCATTCGACGTACCTAGTTGTGCGAATAAACTTGCATCAAAGCAGCCTCTCAATTTCCTCTTTAATTTTGGTGAGGATTGTTGGGGCGAAGCATCTTGGATTTTGTTTGACAAGCTTCTTCCCAGGTTTGAATGGCAGTTTGTGTTCGAAAAGTTCCCTCTTTAGGCCAGGCATTTCGTCGTAGTCCCAAGTAAAGCAATCTTTAAATTCTTTTAGCAAGCTGACCATTTCGACCTTGAGTTCTGGGTCAATATTGGCACTAATGTAAGTAGGTCTTTTTGATTCTCCATCTCCCAAGTCAATTTCTTCTAAGGGATCTTGAGCCAGCATTTTGGTACTTGCTGACAGAGGATCCTTTTCGAATCCCAGAGGCTCGTTGTCATAGATTGCATCAAGCCTCTAATCTGAATCTTCTTGGGCCTTGTTTAGAGGCTCTTGTTCATAATCCTTCATAAGATCTTCCTCCACAAATTATGTATTGGCCTCAACAGTCATCTCACTTCCTGCAACCTCTAAGGTCGCTTGTATTCTTGTTTCGGCAACATAGGCTGAAATCCTTCTTAAGGCTTTAAAGTCAGTCATTATTACTACCTTCGGTTTCCCATCCTATGGGTCGGTTTTCAACATCAGGGAAATATAGCGGGAGATTTCCTGCTTCCTCCATAACCTCTTTATCCCAACGGAATCCTTTGACAGGATGGGCCAATGTGCGCTAAGTTCTTGTCGAACTCTACAATTTCCACATGGTTAACTGGTACCTTAAAGTACCCTTGATCAGCTTCAATGTTTTCGACGATGTCATCTGGTCTCTAGATGGTAACCCTTTGATGCATTGAAGATGGCACTGCACTAATGCCATGTATTCACTCCCTCCCCAGTAGGAGGTTATAGTTGGTCTTGCTTTAGACCACCATAAAGAGAGTGGGTCTGGTGACTGTCCCCACAGTTAAGTATACCTACAGGACCCCCATAGTAGGTCCAGTTTTGCCTTCATAGTTCGACAGGACCAAGTTATGCGGCTTAAGGTTAGTGTCAGTCTTACCAATCTTAGGCAACAAGAAATGTGGCATAATGTTCATTGTGGCACCACAATCTACCATAATTTTGTTAATGGCCACATCTTCCACCTTATCGGTGATGTACAAGGGCTTTAGATGCCCCTCATGGCTTCAGAAGGGCGTTCGAAGAAGGCATTTTGCTCTTCAACACACCCATTATTCATAACATAGTAGCACACTGGTTTGTGTGCTGCCATTTCTACCCCAGTTCTGGCATCCAGGTCATCAACCTCAGTAATACGGTCGTATTCCCTGGGCATAACTGAGACTAGGTTCACCAGGACATCGAAGGATGCTTCAGATCCACACTCAAAGTTATCTGTCGTTTCTCCGTCTTCGACGACTTTCAGTTCCGCTTTGATTTGTGCCCTGATTTCAGCTCCCTTGTTCTTTGATGAACGTGCTTTGTTCCCTGATTTAAGCTCCCTTGTTCTTTCATCCATTTGTTGCCTCAAATAGGCCGCAGACTTATTTGTTAGGGTATGACTTTGCGTCGAATTCCCCAACTGACCAACTTGATTGTTCCTTCTCATGTTTATTGTTGAACCAGACTCCTGTAATGGTAAAGGGACAGCATGATCAGAAAAAATAGGAGGTGCATTCCTTACTCCTGCCATTGTGGTAGTTGATGGCCCAAAGAGTCTAGGGTATTGTTGAGCAAGAGTATGTCCAAAAGGCCTAAATGCAGTCGAACTGGGTGGTGGAGTCTGGGTACTTGGCCCAATGTACTCCAACACTGGTTGAGAATAAGGCCTGTTGAATGTTTCTCCTGGACCTGTTGAAGGGGTTAGTTCTGACACCCCTGTTGGTGTTGTCGACGCCCTTGTCGAAGGGTTGGAGACTGGTACGGCCTCATTTCTTGATCCATCTTGTACATTTTTACTGCGAGCATTCGAACTGCTCACGTGAGGATTCAACCCACTTGTTGTGGGGATTGAATCACTTGTATTTCTCTGGCTAGATGTCATTTTTCTTATGTTTCTTCTTCTTGGTATATAGTCATCTGTGTTGGCTACTTTTCGGCTTCTCAAATGCATGCGCGAAAGTAACCGTCCTTTCGACTGATATGTCCATGTAGAGGAAGTTACAACAGAAGGAAGTTACAAAAAGGGAAATTTCTTAAACAAAACTGCTATAAAACAGTTTTCTTAGCACTGTCCCGCCGGGTATGGCAATTTGTTTACCCCAAAATTGGTAAACAAGCGCTAGTCCTCCAAAGATACCTAGAATACCCTTGGTTACTCACAGGATCGACCAGATTGATCCTAGAACATGTGTTAAGATTTGGTTATTTGCGTAATCGCAATGTTTTTGGGAAACTGTCTATGAATCCTTAAACAAGACTCAAAGATCGTTTTGAACAAGGAAAATAAAGTAAAAGGCAAAAGCTTTAAAAATAAAGGAATGTAAAAGACAAGACTTGAAATTTAAATGAAAGTAAAGACAATGCTTGAAATGTAAATGAAAGTAAAGACAAGGCAAGGAATGTAAATGAAAGTAAAGACAAGGCAAGGAATGTAAATGAATTTTAAAGAAACGCAGTAAAATGCATGAAAAGTAAATTGCTTGGAAACATAAATGACTTTGAAATGTAAAAAAGACTTTAATGTAAAAGTTTGCAGAAAGTAAATGACTTAAAAGATAAAAGACTTGAAAGTAAAATACTTGAAAGTAAATTTGACATTAAAGATAAAATTGATATGAAGATAAATTTGGTGGTGCTTCAATCACGTACATTCTCACTGCACTTGTTTATCTACACACGGATACTTTGAGTCTACGAAGTTACTAGTACATATGATTTCCACACAATTATTCACATAATAAACATAGCTATTTATATACATTACAAAGTAATTATTTTCGACGGTTTCTTCCTACAACTATCCTAAGATGGTGACACGTGTCCCACTACTTGTTGTAGAAGCTTCATCTTGCGCCACTTGTCTCTGTATTTGAATTGAAGATCACTCACTTTCCCTCCAAGTTTGAACGTGTGAAGACTCTTGGTAATTGTCATCTTTGTCGAACGCGCCCTTGGTCGAATCCTCTCAACACTTAGAAAATAATTCAAACTTAGAACTTCACTAAGAATAAAAATAGTAAGTGGGTCCCTTCGACTCTCATCCTTTATTAAGTAAGGTCGAAGACCTCTCTTTAGGTCATAATATAATAACTCATTTATTAGCCAAAATAACGTCATTAATTGCTAGCGTCAAAATTTAGGGATAACAACGGTTAGATGTAAACGTATCTATGAGAGATTATGTTGTAGACTATTCATTTTAATGTTCATCTTTTAAATATTTCTCTTGCTTCAGTTAAAAGTTTGTGCATATTATTTTTTAAGGAAAAATGGTACACTTGTAACTATGTGAATATTAACCAATTGAATAATGAATTCAAACTTTACAAATGATAATTTGGTTAAAATGTAATGCGAATTCAGAGGGAACTCGTGCAATAACATGAGTTTCTTACCGGTTTCCATTAAAACAAACAAACAAAAACTACACATTAATTTTTTAATAAAAAGATTTTTAAAAAATATCAAATGTTTCATATGTATTGCACGGCTTTTAGACGCATTATAAAAATCAAAGAATGAATTAAATCTTTTCAACTATTTAATTCCCCTTAAAAGTCTCTAATAGTTAATCAATACCATAGACCCCAAATACTTTGTATTATTCCACTTTTTGTTGTTTAGAGATTTACAAGGGACACTTTTTGCATATACAATACATCACCCTTATCAACCGTGACTGTGCAACCACACTCTCTCTCTCTCTCTCTCTCTCTCTCTCTCTCTCTCAAGCTGCTTTGCCTTTAGCTAAAACCTAGTCAGACAGTACTTTTGACTTTGATTAAATTGAAACTTGAATAATGAAAAGGAACTATAAGATCATTTCCCACATGGTTTGTTTGTCCCACCCATGTTGTCGACATACCATATACATTAAACAAGGCCTGCATATGACTAGACATTTACACTAGTACAATGCACAATTTGTGGAAAATAAATAACCAAGAACTAAAATAGTTTTTTTCATCTCATCAATCTATGAGAAGTATATTTCTCATTCACCTCACTCAAAAATTAACTTGAACTTTATAGAGTCTTTTAGAATATTTGAACATTAAGATAATTATCCTCATTTATAAATATATCATATATTGTTCATTGTTGAATTCATAACACACTCACTTACGTCCAGGATTAGACATATGAAACATAAAATAAATAATGAATGACCTCATAACAAAAACCTAATAATAGATGACAAACTAAACCTTAAACCAAACTCTAATATCATGTTAAGAATTATGGTTGAATCTAACTCACAACCCTACAAAACTGGATTATAAGGTGACAATTGTCTTCACTTATAACCCACATGTTGTGTCTGACGTGTAACTTCTACTAAACAAATTAAATTTATTTGATTTTGGCATAAACCTTAGCTCATCCACCAGCTTTAGATAGTTGGTAGAGATATAGATGCTCAAAAGCTCACCGTCAGTCCACACAATACCGCCTGACCTCATCCAAATAAAAGCAAAGCCATCATCTTTTTGTCTGTCCCCTTATCTCTCTTTTACTTGCCACACTCAAAATCTGTCAGCAATAGAAATTTTCCAAATTCCTGCACTGAAATTGATAATTACCCTCCTACACATGGTTTGTGTTATAACCAGTATGGTATGGGATCCTAAAGCAAAAGCCTTTAGTTGAGGAACACCAACCAAGAGTCACATGTGAAGGATATGCATGTGTTCAAGTATTTGTCATGCACAGAACTTAGTGAAACATATATATTTAGTGATGATGCAATAAAAGCATATTCTCCATGTTGTTATCCGACAAGATATTTTCTTTTTCAAACAGATTCTTAATAACAAAGTAACATCTTTTGTTTTCTTTATCATATCATTACAGCTTGGCCCTCTTTCTTTTTTGACAACTTTTTCTCTCCCTCCCACTCATCATCTTTATCTAAAGCTCTTTGCTATGTCTTTAAAACACAGTTCCTGTATATATCAATCGCACTGATAATATTCAAACCAGATCATTACATTACACACACTCTGATAATGGCTAAGGAAGCTTCTTTCTACCTCTTGTTTCTCTCTTCTCTCTTAATTTCATGTTCTGGTAAATCATATTTGTTTCTGATGAATAGTACAAATTTATCAGTTTTCTTTTTCTCAGATTCTAATACTCTATTCTTTCACTCATTGCAGGATCTTTGGTGGGTTTTTCCTATCATGAGAGAGGAGACACGTGGAAAACATTCCTTCAGCCGAGCAAAGCTTCTTCGTCTCAGATTCGAGTTTTCGTCACAGATCATAGAATTTTGAGCACTCTTACCAACTCAAACATGTTAGTTGATCTATACTTAAGCAAAAGCCAAGTTGAAAATTTCATTACTTCAAAACCTTCAGCAACTTCTGAGCTAAAAGCTCTACTACATTCTCTTCCACGATTAAACATTAAATGCATCGTCGTTACCTGTGGAAGTGAGTGCTTAAGTCAAAATGAGATACGTTTGATTATGCCTGCCCTTGAATCAATCCATTCAATTCTCAGAGATCTTCACATTAGTAAGGAAGTAAAACTCTCAGTAGCATTTCCACTTCAATTCTTAAGGAAGTTAAATCCATCGCAAGAACATGAAATCCGTAAGCTACTTTCATTTATAAAGGAAACGGAATCGTTTGTGACATTAGAAGACACCATTGATGGAGAATTAAGCATGGAGGATCATTTTGTTCAAACTGTTATCAAGCAAGCCGCGCTTGCTGCTTCTGTTTTTCCTTGCAAAGATGTTCCTGTGGTACTAACAATCAAGAGTTCGGTTATACCAAGTTCGATAGAATTAGCCGAATTTAGTAAAAGAGTATCTAAATATTTAGCAGCAAGAAGAATAGCTGCATTATACGTAGAACTGCATACAACAGAAGATATTTCAATGAAAGAGCTCAAAAGGGAAGAAGATAGAGAAATTTTACCGATGTCTAGAAGAGAGCTCTTAAGCAAATTACACAGAAGGAAAACTCTAGATGGCACAAACAGTCCAACAAACACAGTTTACCCTACGAATCCAACACCAAATCCAACACCAGTGATCACACCCTCGGATACACCAACCATTATAGCAGTTCCTTCCACAAATCCTGTCACAATTTCCCCTACAAATCCAGCTGCAATGCCTGTAACGGTTCCTTCTACTACACCTGCTGTTCCTTCTACTACACCTGCTGTTCCCTTGCCTCCAACAAATCCAACCAATTCACCGGTTCCGGTCTTCAATCCAGCTACAACACCTTCAACTGTTCCAGGTGCACAGCCAGTAACCAACCCTGTAACGTCTTATCCACCTCCATCAGGAAGTGTTCCTGCTCCTGTCATAAACCCTCCTTCAAACACAAATGCTCCTTCCATTCAGGGACAGAGTTGGTGTGTGGCAAAAGCAGGTGCTGCACAAGCCTCCCTTCAATCAGCATTGGATTATGCTTGTGGAATGGGTGCTGATTGTTCTCAGATACAGCAGGGTGGGAGTTGTTTCAGTCCAGTCACTTTACAGAGTCATGCTTCTTTTGCTTTCAATAGTTACTATCAAAAGAATCCAGCTCCAACAAGTTGCGACTTTGGAGGCGCTGCCACCTTAATTAACACAAATCCAAGTAAGATCTTAACATTTTAATAACCCTTGTTTTTCTTTTTCTTTCATTCTCATGCTTCAAAATATTGATGACCATTTTTAATAGGTTCTGGTTCTTGCATTTTTCCATCATCATCGTCGTCGTCATCCTCAACACCAACGATATCATCCCCAGCACCACCTACACAATCAACTTCAACTTCAATACCACCACCAAGTCCACTAACTGCACCATCTATTCCAACAATAGCTCCACCATCTATTCCAACATTAGTTCCACCATCAATTCAAACAGCTCCATCATCAATTCCAACGGCTCCACCAACATCTTCAGGATCAGGAACAGGCACTTTCGGGTAAGTGAGATGGCACGTTTTCACTTTTAATAATTATATTGTTGCACCAATAAACCTATACTTATCAAAGTTCTCTATAATGCTACCTTTTGTAGCTATGGTACCCCACCTTCAGTGTTAAATTCAAGCAGCCCGGACTCAGGTGCAATGCCAGACTTTGGGTCTGATAGCCCTCCTGTTGTAAACACAACGTCTGCCTCACACCCTCGAGCTCTAAAATCTTTTACTGGCTGCATTATTTTGATGCTTCCATTCGTCACTGCCAGACTCAGCATGCTCCCATAGTGTTGAGAAACAGGTTTTCCATTCAAATCATCATACTATTACTATAGACATTTGTTAGAGTTGTGTTGCAACATTACATGCTGCAGTGTTAAGGTCTATAGGCGCAGAAAGACAATAGGGTAACAGAGGAAGAAAAAAGTGTGTTCATCCATGTGCTGCTTTCTTAGGTTGTACAATATATTATGGTAAATATTGGTCATGTACATAGATATTTTGAGAGCTTAGGTAGTTTTCTTTTGTTTTTTTCTTTTCTAAAGTATCATCTTGGTCTATGTAGTTCCGTGTAAATTGTCAGCGTTGCTATAATTTGAGGTTCTATCAAGATTCAGATGGATAAAAATTGTATCAGATGATGTGGTCTTCTTTAGACTGAGACAGATGCTTCAGAATGCACAAGACACCAATTTGTATCTTAATTCGATATCAGATGTTGATTGAAAAGTAAGAATCAATTTAATTATCAAGGAAAATAACGAGAAAGCACCGATGGCTACCAGCTACCAAACACCTTGACTTTTTTAACCGACTCGTGTGAAAAGCTTTAAAAGCATATACATCACTAAATGGCTGAAATTTCATGATGTTTCTATGGATATGAGGTCCACAGGTGATTAAAGCCAGCCTTGATGTCATTTTTTTGTGGTGATTTAGATTAATTAAATTAAGCTGTAATGACCAACTTAGATTCTCTAGCAAGTCGAGACAAATAATAATGATGGGATAAATGTCCTTCAAATTAAATATGTAAGCGCACCTACATAGATTAGTTTCAAATGGGTCACAGCAAAATTGTGTGCTTGATCCTGATGCTACTACATATTGCATAAGCTAAAGCTAGGTTGTCTCTAAAACTGCGTTTCTACAGCACGAAACGCATTCTATAACTCTATACTCCTACAATAAACTAGAGGATCTATACAAGAGTCCTTAAAATCAAAGGAATGGTTTCACCGCTTTGAAAATACCACCAAGACCAGCATGGACATGGAGACCACAATTTTGAATCCAGAGGTGTCCCAGAAGTTCTGGTTTTGCTTTTCTGCATCCACCACTCTCTGTTGCTTTCCTGCTAATTGATCTTTCAATTCTTTAATAGCTTTGTCCCGTCGCTCTCCCATCTGCTCATAAACACAGAACGAAACATGTGATTTAACTAGGACATTATAAAACAGATGACATATAAGGAGGGTTATATGATGAAGGTAAATGATAGCATGATGATAGTATGAATCACCAATCATGGCATCAGTGAAAAATTCTGAATAATGGTTAAGTAATAGATGAAAAATCAAATCTTGTGTGTCCTCGTGTTTCCTATTTCAATGCATAAATTATTTTCATCATCAAAAAAAATACATAAATTATTGTCCGGAAAATAAAGATCAACAATCATCGAAATTTCAAAAAGGCGAGCACTAAATGAACCCAACTCACTGTAATTAAGAACATTTAAGCATTTTCTAAATGACAAAAATGAGTGCAATAGATAGATTTACTTACCCGTTGGAGTTTGCGTGTCTGCGAACGAGCTTCCTGCAGACAGAAGTCCAACTTTAACACCCTCTTTTTTAGATCCTGATCAACACGCCGCTGTTTCTCCAACTGTGTTTTAAACCCGTCAATCAACTTAAATAGATTAGCCATGACCTCAAATATAGGAAAGAAAGCTCTACTAAATGAATGAGTAATTACTCAGGCAACCCAAGACGGCAATACCTGTGACTCTAATTCCTTAGTCTTGAGCTTCCAATGAGAAGACATGATCTTAATTTCATCCTTAAGTTTAACTATTTCATCATCCTTAACAATCAATAAGTTATTCATCTTCTCTAAATTCTTAGGAGAAACCTCATCCAATATTTTTCGTAGTTCGCAATCCTTGTTCTCTCCAGCTTTTGCAAGAGCCTCCATAATATCACGCTCAATTCTAAAAACTTCATCTTTCAATTGCTCTTGTGAAGATTCCCTTGCCTGAAGATTCTTCTGCAAATTATCAAGCTGCTCGCCTAGTCTAATTACGCGTTCCTCATGCTCTCTTAGTGAACTATTTTTCTCATCTAATTCTCTTTGAAGTTCTAAACATTGGAACTTTGCTGATTGAGCTGATGCGGCACTTGAATCTGCTGTTGCTCTAGTTACTACAAGCTGTGTTCTAAGATCATCCAACTCCTTTATGTGCTGAATCAAGATTAGAACATATCATGAGTAAATGACACTAAGATTGCTTCCTGTACTAAATAAACATATTTTAGGGATAATTTTCTTTTGAATTGATGTTGCAACTTGCGATAAAACATAGATTTTTGGAAACTCTTACTCGGAATCTAATGAACTCTGAAGGACTAATTATATGCATAAAATCCAAGGGAATCTAAGGGAATATGGTAGACCTACATCTAGGACTTGTTCAAGCAACAAGTTAATATGCTAGCTAACCTACTCTACTTTGACTCAAAAGATTTGGAGCACATAAGGATCAAATTAAACTATAGATATGGAACAGACAATGCCAATATATGTTCCTAAATTGTACTTGGTAAAACAACTGTATTAACAAATAATGCGAGAATGATTTGTCACAAGTAGTACACCGATAAAATGCAATGCTTACGTCACAATCGAATTCATGATACAAAAGCATTTAATGTGTAAGATAAGATTGTTGCCAGATGCTCACTCATAAATATGTACCGTCCCTATTCCCTATTGAATATGCCCACATGACTTTCCTTCCATATTGCAGTACAATGCAGGTTATTATAGTGCAAAGTTGATAAGTTACTTTAATAGTAAAGGAACTTATAAAATTTGAATTCTTGCGGCATCTAATGCAATTGGATAGCACGGTGCAAATCTATACACATAGGCTTCATTTAGATATAGGAAGTTGTCAAAGTACCACTCTGGCACGGGAAGGGTCGTTTGAAAGTAACCATTGGTTATTAGCATTTAATATTTCCGTGAGCTTTTGTGCATCTAAAACAATTGGCTGCCGTGATGTTCCAACTTAAGACTTTTCTGCTACTAATATAAGTATCTTGTTGGGGAGTAAAATGCAATTCTCTTTGTAAGCATTCTGAGTTTTAGGACTTTTCTGACCCTAGTGAACTCCAACTCCAAGATCTAACTCATCTAAACTTTATTTTATTTAATGAGAAAAACCATAAAGAGCTAGCAAAATATATATACAACGAATTTCATGAGCACTTGCAGCATTTAAGCAAGAAAATAAGGCAAAAGACAATAATAGAGAATCGTGTAAAACAAAAAGTTGAAACATTTCAATTTTCAAAGTAAACAGCTGTATAAGCCATGAAAAGAATTATAATAAAGTGAGAGTAATTAAAACCTTCTCAGCCGAAGAGGTTGTAGCTTGAAGCTGCTCATTTTTTTCTTCCAATTTCTTCTGCATTCTACTAATTTCCAATTCCATAATCTTGGCACTTGTCTCTGCTTCCTAAGGAAAAAATCCATAAATTGCGGGACCAAAAAAAATCAAATTTTCTATACCCCACAACCACAAACACTCCAAAAGTAGAAATGATTGATACTACTATCAAAGTAATAATTTTTTTAGCATGGCCAAAATGAGGAAAACAAAAGAAAAGAAAATTTGTCTGTATATCAAATATCAATCCACAAAGACACAGAAACAATAATTCAAAACACACAAAAAAATCTTATACCTGTCTTGTTCGAGTTTCTTTAACATACGATTGCTCCTGCGAAGCCAAACGATTCCGAAGCTCCTTCAACTCTGCAGCTAAAGACTCCACGTTTCGTCTAAAGCTTTGTTTTTTATCATTCAAACCTCTTAACAATGGATCAACATCTCTAGCTGCTGTAGACGCCAACTTAGAATTGCTTACAGAAGCTTGTTTCTCAGAAATCGACATGGGAAATCAACAAATTATGACCGAATCTGTCGAATTGAACCTATCCTCTTTTGTACTACGTATACATCAAATCAGATCCTATGAACCAGGGACCAACCCTTCAAAATTCAAAGTCCTTGAAATGAAAGCAATTAAAATATATACTTGATTCCCTACATGTGAATATGGTAGTTGTACATTTAATTTAATAAGAACTCAACCCTGATAAAAATAAAATAAAATCAAATATAAAAATTATTAAAATCAAATTTAAAAAATAATAATATCATAAAAGAAACTTAGAAAGTAGAGTACAATAACTTGTTTTGATGAAAAGGGTACTGAACAGTGGATTCAAATTCAAAGCAAATTTTTCGACTAAATTCAAATCAATTATTGTTCTGATTACCAAGCATTTTTCTCTAGGAACATGATAATTAACACTAAGAAATTAAAATTAAATTAAAAATTTTGAATTCCAATGAAATTTGGCCTAATTTTTTTCCCTGGCATAGATTGCATCAAACATTCACTTTCATCATAATTGAAAGTAGAGAGAGAAAGAAAGAACTTTCATGATCCTTTATCTGTCATTATCAAATATTATAATTATAATAAATATTCTCAAGAGAAATACGTAATGAAAAATAAAAAATCAACAGAAGAAAATTAAAATTTGAAGAAGTTATAATAATAATAATAATAATAGAACTATATATACATAAGAGAGAAACGAAGAAGATGCAGAGTTAGTTACCGGTTTCTGCGTTTTGATCAACAGTTTCTGCGTTTTGAAGCTGTGAATTTGATGAGAGAATGAAGATGAAGAGAGTGTAACGTAGGGTAAGTTGTTCAGATTTAGAAATTAAATTTAGTGTCAAGAGTATGAATTTTTGTCTCGTGTGTAACTTCTTCGTTTTTTTTATTATTTTAATTTTAATTAATATTATTTTTTGTTTTATATGTGAGTGTTATTTGGTTCGGACTACGCGATATGTTCAAACCTTGGATCGGGAAAGGTTAGGTTCGGAGTATAGAAAATGTTATTATTATTATTATATTGGTTACAAAATTGTTGGAATGGTGATTTCTTAAATTAATTGTAAAAGTGTAATATTTAACTTATTAGCTCAGGGTAGTTTATAAATTAACTAAAAAATAATAGTTTCTTTAATTAAATATTAGAAAAAGTACTCACAAAAAGGGTGGATTTATCAGGTTAAATACTTTTACCTTTTGTAATACTAGTAGTAAAAATAATTATACTCGATATTTTTAATGTTTAAAAGTAGTTAGTTCTAAAATAAATAAAACTAAAATTAATTTTGTTTTTCTAATAAACTGAGGTTACGGAGAACGAAATGATTAGGTTCGGAGTTTCCTAACCTTGGGCTCGTGGATTGGACAAAATTCAAAGCTACAGCCAGGATTGATTGGTGTTGACTGTGTAATTGATGAGCGCGGCAAATACGAATTTTGGCCTCGTCGAATTGTTTTGGAACACGTGGATTCCGCAAATTTTGGCTTCAGCACATTCACAATGGCCCTTTTTTCTACTACACTACTCTGTATTTAATTTAATGTACTATGTGTGAAAATATGTCAAACTCGTTTTGGATTTGAATTTTAAGATGTTTTTTAAAATAAAATAAAAACCTCATTTTAGCAAAAATCTAAAATAGTATATTGTTCTAAATTGATTGGTTGAGTTAGATTGAGATGAATGACTTCTAAAACTTAAGAGGGGATTAATGAACTATGAAATGATGAATAGTAGGAGATGGCACTGGTAGATAAAGATAATGTGATGTTCAAGTTACTAATATTTGGATAAGATGCTATGTATTTTTTTCTTTAATTTTAGAATTCTCATGTAAATATGTGGAGATCAAAAATTACGACGGGATCAAAATTATGACAATTGTTTGTCTTTGTGATTCTTGTCTTATGTTTGATTCTTTGTTTCAACTTTTGTTTTCTGGTGATTGTTGAAGGCGGGGAGGATGATTAGTTTATGGGTCTAATGAACGATGAATTGGACTTAGGCTAGTATAGAACGGTCAGTTACCTTTCATATCAATAATCTAAGGGAGTGAAGAGGGGCTACTTAGTTGTTGATGATGAGGTGGGACGATTTAGTAAGGACGATTTAGTCACATAAAATATGAATAATTTGAAGAGGATTTTGTCCACAACTTGAGATGGAGGCAATGTTGTGGTCTGGACCTGTGATAATTCGAGGAGGATTTTCGTTTGGACTTTAGGTGGTACCCAGATGAGGTGATCGCCTAAGTACTTCATTTTTGTTATGGATTGTCAACAAGGCCCAAATGATACAGTGAAAGCATTCAAGTGCACAGAACAAGAGTACATCGCCTTCCTTGAAGATAAGATGTTTCATCCACGAAAGCTTTATCCACCGTCTGAATCTTTCTGAAGGTTGGTCGTGATTCACGCCTCACTCCACGTTGTTAGTTGTCTACCATTTCCCATATATAAGAGGAATGGCGTCATTTCTCATGAATTCAAATTCATTATCATTCTCGCATCACTTTTCACTCGTATACTAACTTGAGAGTTTAAGTGTTACCCTTGTAGGGTAGCCCTTTCTCCTCTACCACAAAAGCTCAGGTCCACCGCAACAAACTTTGTTCCTCGGTTCATCGATCATTTCTAGCTCCTCAACCGAACATTGGGTGTCGTCTATGGGAATTGAAATTTGACTTCACAAATATTCACATTCAAATGTCTATTTTTCGATCTCCTCGATCTATAAATCTAGATCTTTTTCCTATAATTGCGTATCTCCATTTTTGGACATTCCTCCTCCAATTTCAACCTCGTCTCAAACAGGTATCCTCCGATTTCATTAATAATGGTGGCTTCGAAAGCCTCATGTTCCATCATTCATTGACAAGTTGTTGATGCTACTGAAGCTTCCAAGGATCCACTTCCTTTCCCCCCAAATATTGAAAAACCAAGTCTTTGTAGCATCATCGTCTAATCCTTCACATCAATATCTTATTCAACTTAGGGCAGGCTAGAGAGCATTTTAGCATCTATTATTCCTCTAGTCCGCGTAACAAATTCACCAGAGCGAGCCTTCACATAAACCTCCTTACATGTAATGTCTAGAAAGGAAATGTTCATCGGCTTTCAAGTGTTGCAAGCTAACCTTGGCGTGAGGGAGTCAGCGGTTTGTTGAACAATATTTACGACATGGTGTAATAACAGATTTCTCAGTCCTTGCCATAAAGAATATTAAGGATTTAAGAGAACCTACACTATATCAATTTAATTAACGATATCATGCAGAAGGTGTCCTTGTGAAGGAACTAATCCATTATACATGAACTGATGTCCGTCATAATATTAACACGTTAAGATGAAGCCTTGAGGTCACCGAGTAGCTGGCAACATCATAGACAAATAACCCATCCATTTGTTCCCAAAGGGGGAAATTATACTCATACTCTACCAAAAGTCTATCATCTCCCGATTAAAGAAAGATATGAAGAAGATGTTTCACTCTCAGAGCGAAAAAGAAACCCATGTTCACTTGTATCCTAGTGTTGAATTGTTAGTGATATGAGGTTTTGTATATCGTCTCCACGGGGATTATTCGGATATATGATGCTTGTCGTTCTATAGTTTATGAGTTTTAAGTAAGGGTTTTCAAAGTTTGTTTGTTTTGGATCATAAATTTGTCACGATTTAGTAGCAAAGATTAAATTCTAAAGATGTTTGTTAACAAAGTATATCAAAGATAGGTTTCATCAACCCTAACTCGTATATATTCGATTAATCTTGCATGTGAAGGAAGATCCAATTAATATCATTATGTATTCTCTCAATATCGTATATGTCTAGAGTGGTGTCATGAGAAATAATGTATCTGTCACTAGATGATGTCTCATGGTAACAACTAATACAATAAGCTTTAAGATCAACACAAAGCAAATATCAGCCATAAATTTATGTCTAGAATCTATGAATTGATAGGTGAATATTTTAGATCAAGTTTCATAAAATCTATGTCTAGAGTTTTACAAATCAAGAATGGAAGAACAAAAACATTCACCATATATTAATCATCATTTGTTCACATACAATGCCAAATAAAATAAATACATACAAGCTAATGTAAACTACCCCTACCTTTGATACAAAGAGATTTAAATACCTATCACCATGGTAGCATACTTTACAAGTAATTAGAGAATATGAATGAGCATCTACGATGAAGAATCGATCTTGGATGCGAATCGCACTTCTATTTGCAAAATATTTCTTCTTGATGAAGAAATGAAGATCTTAGAGTTTTTTCTCTTCTTGCAATAGTTTCTATGTTAAAATATACAAGAATATCTCAAAAAGTACAATAAAGTACTTAAATAGATTTACCAAATTTGTATTGTTCGCCTTGCGAACTCCTTCTTCACATTACGAAGTCCACTTATAGGCACACGAAGTGCCTTTGAATAGTTAAACTGACCCAGGGAAAATATCTAAGTTTGCAGTGTGAACAATTCTTCGCACAAGGAACTTCTTCTCTTTGGCTTCGCAATGCAAACTTTATGCAAAATACCTACTGCCTAAATACTGTTTGGATTCGCTTGGAGCTCGTACTGCGGGCTCGCCTCGACCTTGCTAGTTCTTCATGTTTTCTTTGGCTTCCTTGTCCAATCATTTATGTTTTAATCATTGATGTTTTATATCTACATCATGCACAATAACACACATATCCAGGCATCCAAATGTAATTACGATATAATTGAAGAATCACATGAAAACATTGAATAAATCCATTAAAACCTAAGAAATTAGTTGAAAATGACAAGAATAATGGATCAAAATAAGACATATTTGGAATTCAACAAACTCTCCCCAACTAGATCTGCTTGTCCTCAAGCAAAGTATGCCTCTCATGAAAACAAAAGGATTTTCTCAAGCATAAGATTCAACCAAGAATGGATTTATGATTCAAATTCAACATAAGAATATGCAAAAGCAATGTTCACTACTTCCTAGAATCTAACAATGATAAATAATTTAGTTCTTAGACAAATATCATGCAATGTTTCAAATAAAAACTAAATTATCATGCTTGTATGACTCTAACACTCCTCTTTAAAATAAGGATGGAGAAATTAACGTGTTTGCAACCGCAAGACAGTTCCACTCATAACAAACAATGATAACAAGAATTAAATTTATACATTTATCTAACAATAAAAAATGAAATAATGGAAGAATAAGATCACTGAGGGATTTTAAGATTGTAGCTTGGTCAGGTTCACAACAAATGGTCATTTCTAAAGGTCCTTTAATTAAAGTTATCAATGCAAAAGAAACATTCACTATACAAGTTATTTATATATCACAACTTCATTTACCACTTTTTTCTCTATTGCAACCCTTTTCAAACTTCCTCTTGCACAATTATTTCATTCTCTATTTTTCATCTTCAAACAAGCATCTTTTTCTTTTCTTTTTCACATTCATATTCACAATTTTTCTTTACTTGTTTGAAAATTTTCAAATTTTTTAGTAACCTACCACTTTTCTTTTCATTCTCCCCAACTTGAATTCAATCAAACCTCAAGTTAATGCTCCTTGCTTTTTATGACAGGGAAAATAATTTAAACAATGTTCAAAGGTTTCAAGAACAAGTTTTTTTAGAATCCCAACAAATTTAATGATGAACTTAAACTTTCAAGTTATGTACACATACCAAGTTCATCATTAAATTAGGATCTAATCTATTAAGACTCAATGGAGATAACAAATACTCACTACTCACAAGCAAGTTACTTTTGGATATGGTTGTGCTCAATATAAACAAATGTCTTGATAATTTATAATGCTTCCACAAAATCACAATAATCAAAAGATTAAGCACGACTCAAACAAATTAAACAAAGCTAACAGTCATCTTAGCATATAGTAAACAATTAAGGTTTCTCACAATTTGTGGCTTTTGGACCTAAGTGAAACAAGTATTTAAACAGGTTACAAAATGAAACAAGAATACACATTTGCATAAAGCACAAAATTATTAAATCATTCTAACATTCAAAGAAGCGGTAACCATGTACCTTGCTTGCAATCATCACATTTAATATCTTATCATCACCATTCAAACTTAGGAGTATCTTCATTGGATACTTTTATGCAAAGAGCAACCAATCTAGAAGTTCTCATCATTCATTAATCAACGAAGAAACATTAAAATTCAAAATAAACTATCAAACAACCATAAAAAAATTAATAACTATAACTGCCCACTCCTTTTTCAAAAATGTATGACCTCGTGTCAACAACAGAATAAGCAACATAGTTGTACTAAAAAACAAAATAAGAGTGTTGTGGCAAAAACCCATTCAAACTCCTCAGAATCTGACATGTTCGTAGTGCGAATTCCACGCGAACATTCGCCTCAGGTTCGCACTACAAACTAAGAGCAGACATGACAATAAATTCAAAAATTATGGTTTTTCCAATTTTGGTTTACCA
The DNA here is from genome assembly GCA_963966055.1 of Lathyrus aphaca. Classification (NCBI taxonomy): domain Eukaryota; kingdom Viridiplantae; phylum Streptophyta; class Magnoliopsida; order Fabales; family Fabaceae; genus Lathyrus; species Lathyrus aphaca. The sequence continues at coordinate 127,260,100 of OZ014520.1, read as the reverse complement.
CAACCCTCTTCAACACAATCACAATTAACATAAAAACTAACAAATACAGTAAAAAGCAACAATACTCACAATGTTAGGGTGCCTCCCAATAAGCGCTTTATTTAACGTTATCTGAGCTCGACGGTCAAAAGCGACTCAAGGATTGCCAAAAGGAATTGCTACTGCATTCGCCTCAACTTCACCACCAAGGTACACTTTCAACCTTTTCCCATTAAATATTCACCTTTCATTTGATGAATGGTCTTCAATAACAATTGCTCTGTAATGCTTGACTTCCATAATTTGGAACGCTCTGAACCATTTGGACTTCAACTTACCCGAAAACAATTTTAATCTTGATTTAAACAATAAGACCATTTTTCATTCTTGAAAGTCTCTGGTCATAGTCTTATTGACATGATCCTTTTTAATCTTCTCCTTGAAGAGTTTGTTAGAGTCATAAGTTTGAAGTCACAATTCATCCATTTCATGAAGTTTCACTTTTCTCTTTTCACCACTTAAAGTTGGATCAAAATTCAAGAATTTTAAGGCCCAAAAAGCCTTATGCTCCAACTCTACCGACAAATGACAAGTTTTAGCATAGATCATTTTAAAAGGTGTAAGACCTATCATAGTTCTAAATGCGGCATGATAAGCCAACAATGCTTCATCAAACTTGTTTGCACAATCCTTCTTAGAAGAAGACACAATTTTCTCAAGAATCCTCTTGACCTCACAATTTGATACCTTTGTTTGATCAATAGTGAGATTTGTCAAAGATATTATTTGCATACTAGAACGTCCACCTCGACTCTGATATGTTTCATCTATGTAATGTTTTATTATTTATGTAATATTTCATCTTTTAAGTTATCAATTTTAATTTTAACTTCAATATGCATTAGTGTCCTTGAATATGTATTTAAATACATCTCTGAAATTTAGGGGGTATTTTGGATTTTTCACTAGCGTGTGGTGGCAATTTATGGGATGCCTCTAGCAATTTCTCATAAATATCAACCATTTGTTTCCGAACTATCAAATTACACCCATTTAACTCAACTATAACATAATAATTGAGTTACTCCATACACCCGTTTTTTTTTTGTTGATATATATATATATATATATATATATATATATATATATATATATATATATATATATATATATATATATATATATATATATATATAAATGAACTTAATATTTTATACTTTTTTAATTGATACTTTTTATTATATTTATACTACATTTTTAATATTAATAATAATTTAATAAAAAATATTCAAAATCTAATTATTTAAAATTAAGTTAAGGAAGTTAAATGATTATATATATATATATATATATATATATATATATATATATATATATATATATATATATATATATATATATATATATATATATATATATATATATATATATATATATATATATATAATTTTTCAATCTCTTTTAAAAATATGTTTTTCATCTTAATGTTTTAGGTTTAATGTCTTTTTGTCCTGTATGTGTTCTTCAAGTTCATTTTATTCTCTTAATTTTAAAAAATTCATATTAATTATTTAACTTCTTAAAATATATTATATTATATTTTTTTTATAATTACCGAGTAATTCAATTATTTATTTTTAAGATTTTCCTTCATTAACACATTTAAAAAAAAAATTAAAGAATCAATACAATGTTTTCTTAAGTAAAACGATCAAAATGAATCTTAAAATAATATTTAGCTTATTTTCTTTATTGAAACTAGTAACAAACTCGTACCTACACATGGGGTATGTTCTTGGATGGAATATAATTTTGAACGTGTATTTGTTTGCAAACTATCGCAAAAATTGGAAGTAATTTTTTTTTAATGATATTAATAAATTTAAGTTCTTTTTAATACAAACGGGCCACAGGCCCAACCATAAACACGCCCTAAAGAAACTTAGGTTTTCCAATTCCCACTACCCTATCCTCAATACACTAATGAGTGATGGAAACCTTAGCAGCTAAGTGTGTTAGCGTATTCATCTCCCTCCTAATATGTTGAAAAACCACTGATCCAAAGCTCCTCCCGATCTCCTCCATCCTCCGGCAGACCAAGCCTAACCTATTATGCGGCGTCCCTTCTTTCCTACCTCTCATAACCTCCACAAGTTGCTTGTTGTCACTAAGAAATCCCATGTTATCGCACTATATCTCCTTCTCCAACTCCATCGCTAATAGTAACGCCTCTGTTTCAGCTTCCATAACCAACGGGTTACCTTTGACTCTTTTGGTGAAACCATTCACCTCCTCACCGGTAGCAGCTTGCCGAACCACCCCCAATCCCCACCAATGATCTCTATCCATTGCGGCATCCGATTGGAACCAGGTAACACTCTGATCTTGATTCATTGTTTCTCTTCTAACATTTGTTTTGTTTCCGATTTGTTGTTTTTTGATGTAATGATCATTGTTTTCCGTCTTGTGCATCACTTCTTTACCTTTGAAACTGTTGTGGCTACTTTTACCTTCCTGATGGCTCGTCATCCACTATCTATACGTCTTCCTCGTACCACTGTCTTCGCCTTTACCTTTGCAATCTTTGGACCAGGTAAGCCTTTTCACTTCTTCGTCTCTATTTTGCTTCATCTTCGAACTTTGCGTATTTCTTCCATTGACCTTCTTTATCTTAATGTTGTTGGCGCTCTGGACCCAGGTTTGGTCATTGTTGTGCTTTCTAGGTTGACCTTTAACGTTCTCCTGCTCATAATGCTCCTTCGGCTTTTGATTCCCATTGGGTTTATCCACAGTATTTCTGTTGCAATCTTCCTCTAAGAGCTGAGCTTTGATTTGTGACCGACCAACATCCTCATTCTTATTGTTGTTATTTGTGCAGGTATCACGTTTTGGAACAAGTTGACACAAGTTGAACTCCTGTTGTTGCATACGAATGGCTTGAACGACATCCTCCGGGTTAGTCACTAGACCTTTAAAAACAAGTTTGTTTCTACAAAACCATATAGTATCAATAGTATGAATAAGCATAGACATTTTCTGTTCATTTCTTGTCATAATGAATCTTGCACACCAATCCCTGAATTGCATATTGGTGTCCTTGAGATAGCTAAAATTGATCGAAAGAGGGTTGTGTAGCCACACTCTTCTCACCCAATCATAATCCCTAAAATAATGATTAGTATTCTCCAGCTCATCCTCGCATCTAGGGCAGACAAAATCAGTAACAATATGCCTCAGGCTAAGGTTTTCCTTCACAGGAATATTTTTATGCATAATGTTCCACATGAGGACAATCTTCCTAGGAGGCACCTTACATTTCCAAAGCTTTCTCCACATACTCTCCCAACTATTTGTTGTAGAGCTACCATTCTGCTCATTAATAGTCCACTCAATAAGTTTTTTGTATCCTGGCCTGACACTAAAAGCCCCATCTTTGGTATACGCCCACCCCTCAATATCCTCCTCCTTAGAACTATGAAGGGTCATTTTACTTATGGTTTGAACATTCACATGATAGAACACATCCTTAAGTCTAGACAAGTTCCAGTTCTTCAAGTCAGGCTCAATAAAGTCCACCACCCTCATATCCTCCATAGTACTAGACATAGGCGTTATACATCTGAAATTAAAATTGTCACTTATCCAATTATCCTCCCAAACTTTTATGGACTTCCCATTGCCTATAGACCATATGGTCTCCTTCTTAATGATTGCAATAACTTGGTACAGGCTCCTCCACATGTAGCTAGCATTACTACCAATCTTAGCCCGCAAAACATTAGTATCCGGGAAATACTTAGCCTTTATCAGCATGGCCACCAAACTATGAGGTTCAATATGCAATCTCCACACTTTTTTAGAAATCAGAGCCTAATTGAACTCCTTTAGCTTTCTAAATCCCAAGCCCTCTTCGTACTTGTGGGCACACAAATCTTCCCATTTATTCCAATGGATTTTATTCTCCCCCCACCAATAATTTGCCATAAGCCTCTCCATCTGAGCCAATATCTGATTTGGCATCATAAAAGAACTCATAACATACGATGGTATGGCTTGAGCCACAACCTTAATTAAAGTGACCTTCCCAGTTTTAGAAATATGTTGACTACTCCATCCCTGAATTTTATGCCTGACTTTATTCACTAAATACTGGAAACACCTGCTCATAGACCTTCCAATCAGTATAGGTAGCCCAAGATACTTAGTGATAATGGTGTGATCATTGATGTTGAGCATGCTCGTGAAAAGATATTTTTTAGTTGTAGAAGTGTTCTTAGAGAACATAATTTGCAATTTAGCCGCATTAATTTTCTGGCCAGATCTATTCTGGTACCACTGAATAATATCCTTAAGTTGTTCAGCTTCTGTATGCCCTGCATGATAGAAGATTAAATTGTCATCAACAAAAAATAAATGAGAGATTTGAGGAGCATTTCAGGCTATAGTAATGCCTTTAAAATCATAAGTCTCTTTAGCTTGGTTAATTTTGTTAGAGAAAACATCAGCACAAATAATAAACAGATACGGAGAAAGGGGTCCCCCTGACGGATCCCCCTAGATGGTATAAAATACTCAGTAGGAAACCTATTTATCAGGATAGAATGTTGCCCAATAGTCACACAATTCATGATTAATTTCACAAAGTGACAAGGGAATCCACAGTTATCCAAAGCCCTTTTTTATGAAGTTCTAATCCAATTTGTTATAAGCTTTTTCCATGTCAAGTTTTATCCCCACCAACCCAGTCTTTTTTCTCTTGTTATTGCTAAGGTGATGAAAAACCTCACTAGCAATCATTGTATTATAAGTTATGAGTCTTTTGTGCACAAAAGCACTTTGATTATCACTGATAATGTAGGGAAGAATCCCTTTGAGCCTGTTAGCTATACTTTTAGTAATGATCTTCATAATGACATTTCAAAGAGCAATGGGCCTGAGCTCATAAGGCTTACTAGGCCTGGTCACTTTGGGAATTAGGGACAAATAAGTAAAATTATGCTCCTTATGGCTAGTCAGATTATTCAGAATGTCCATCATTTCCTCTAGCACAACCTCTCCCACCAAATGCCAATAAGTTTGAAAAAACTTTACAGAAATCCCATCAGGGCCAGGAGCAACATTGCCTTTAAGTTGAAACATAGTTGCAGTCACCTCTTCAATCCCAAAAGGCTTGATGAGGTCCTCAAACATCTTATCACTGATTTTCCTATTAGGGGGTGATCCATAGAGTCTACCAGCTTAGAATCTTTAGTGAACAGCTCCTGATAAAACTTGGTAAGGATCACCTCTATATCCCCACCATCATTGGTTATCTGCCCATTCTGATTTTCCATATCCTGGATCTTGTTATGCTTCTTCCTCTGAGAGGTATTTTGATGGAAAAATCTAGTGTTTCTATCACCCTCCTACAGTCAGTGGACCTTAGCCCTTTGAGACCACCATCTCTCCTCCTGCTCCATAAGATGTTCTATTTCAGCTTGTGTTTCAATCATATTTTTCTTATTATGATTCTTAATTCCTGCATCCTGTAAATTTTTCAACTTGACCCCAAACTCTCTTATTTTTCACTAGAGGAGTGCCAAAAGTAGCATCACCCTAAATTATCAGTTTGGTAAGAGTGCCCTTAAGTCTGTTGTGCAGTTTCCCCTATTTCTGATTAATCCAAGCCTCGGCAATGACACTTTCAGCCTGATCAGATTCACACCAAATGTGTTCAACTCTCATTGATATGTCATACATACTTTTCCTAGTATTCCAGCTCTGATTTTGAGTGTTCAACATGATGGGATTATGGTCAGAATTGAACCTAGTAAAGTGTTCCACCTTAACATGATAGAACATATCCAGCCACCCCTTGGTGGCTAGAAATCTGTCAAGTCTAGCCTCATTGTAGCTATCAGTTTCTTGTTTGTTGCACCAAGTGACCATGGACCCTAAAAAATCATTATCATTAAGGCTACAATCATTAATAGTGGATAGGATGAGTTGAACAAGGTTGCAATCAAGGGTTCTCCCCCCTTTTTCAGAATTCTGGAAAACCAGATTAAAATCTCCAAAAACCATCCACTTAGCATTAAAGTTTCTTTGAGCTAAATGTTTTAACAATTGGCAAGTAAGTACTTTTTGGTTAGTTTTAGAAAAACCATAAATGGGAGTTCCACGCCAAGTCCATTTACTTTGATTATTAAGCACAATATCATTATTAGAGTTATCAACACCCAAAACATAAAAATCAATGAAATTTTTATTCATGTCCAGAATTTCCAATTTTACACGATTTTTCCAGAATAAAGCTAAACCCCATGCCATCCCTTTCCCATTACAAACACAATCAATAACCTTATAATTGGTTAAGAAACCAATTTTATCAAGATTTTTAAAAACAACATCATTAGACTTTTTTTTGTTTCAGAAAGAAAAAGTAAAGAAGGATCTTGAGTTCTGATTATAGTTTTGATAGCCCTCACAGTGTGGGGGTTTCCCAACCCCCTGCAGTTCCATGTTATAGTCTTCATGTCTCTTCACTTGCCTTTGTAGGAAGGCTAACCTGTTGCTTACTAGGACACTTGATTACTTGAATAGCTGAGTTAGAATCATTTTCCCCCATTATCTCAATAGACCTTCTCTTCATTTGCTTGTGATGTTCCACCTGCACACCTTGATCTACCTCATTAACCTTTGTCATATTAATCTTCTGCAAATCATTTCTACTATCCTGAATCCTGATGTCTGAAAATTTATCCAGCATCTATTTAGGAATAGGACTATGAAGCCCCAAGTTAGGTTTAGCCACGGGGCTATTCCTAGCCTTGATTTCTTCCATAGTCAGTTGTTTTCTACCTGGGTATTAAGCCCTAAGCCAAGGCCCGAGAGGATTAACCTCTGTAAATCCGTGAGCAAATATGGCCAACTTGGTGCAGAATTCCTCACTATGACCCGTAAGCCCACAATAAAAACAAACTAAAGGGAGTTTCTCATATTTAAACTCCACTCATGTCACTCAATTTCACTTACTCCCTATGTGAATACCAGGACTAATTGGCTTTGCAACCTCATAGTTGATCCCCACCTTCACTATGCTAGTCTTATTTGGCATGTCATAAACTCCAGCCTCCATCGCTTCTCCAATCTTTCCCCCCAGCTTGATCCCCATGGTGGTATTCTTAACATTGGGAGGAAGGCACCAAAGTTGGACCCACATAGGGTCTTTAGGAAAAATCCAAGCTCAGAATACTATCCTTTCCGTTCCATTCCCTTAAGATCACCCAAGAATTCCTGAATAACCAAGGGCTGCCCTTTAAGATTCGTTTATGATCTTCAATTTTTTCCATGCTGATTTTGAAAGTATCTCTATCTAATTCTTGAATTTGCATGTTGATTGGATTAGATCATATGTTGTTAAGCACCGTCTGCAGGGATTGTTTGTGAATAGGTTTCTCTGTGATAAATTTTCCCACTATACAGGTAGTCAGATTTTCATCATCCAAAAAATTTGTTTCGTTGTAGAACAAGAAATCTTGTTCAACCTGTTGCTTGTAACCTGACTATGAATTTCTCGCATCACTACTCCCCCCTGTTTATATGGAAATTTGCTTTCCAATAGTGAGGTTGACATTGCTGCCTTTACCTATATTTGTTTTTGATGCAGTCCTGTCACAGGGTTCTTGATGATGATTGGGAGCAATTTGACGAACAATAAGTGTGTGACCACCTCTCTTTTGATCATGACTGGTACCAATGTGTTCTTGAAGCGCCATGGAAACCCAAAACCGAGAAGAAAACCCCATCAGCCACCCATACCAGCTCGAAACAGATAGAATAGAACACCCACACCAGAACGAAACGGGAAGGAAAAAACAAGAGCGAGAAAAGAAAGAAGGAGTCTCACAAAGAAAGAAAACAAGAACGAAAACACAAAGAAGAAAGAAACCCAGAAAACTCACAAACCCGAATGAAACAGTATGAAAACACCTCATTCACCAGAACGAGGCAGGAAGAAGAAAACCAGAGCTAGAAGATGGTTACAAAGAAGAAAGCAAGAGCAAAAACACCAAAAATGGGAAACGCACACACGGTGGATCAGGAGTTCTGCCTAGTTTCATCATCCATTATTAATAAATTTAAGTTGAAATAGTAATACATGTAGAAGATAAAAGGTAAACAACAATATCAAGAATAATATGATTAAAAATAAAAACTATTAAAACTTGTATTAGATAAATTATCGTTTTAGTTTTTTTTACAAATAAGGCAATTATTTTATAAGAGAGAATTTATCTTTTAAATATCTAATCAATCTTTTTTAATAAGCTCACTTAATCTTTTTCACATAGTTGAATAAGTTTCTATTATTCAATATTTGGATCATTAGTAAAATTGTTCTCGTTTATAACGATAATATTTTTTTTCGTATATAAAAATAGTTAAATCAATAATGTATTTTTTTCCCGTATATAAATATTATTTTTGTTTTAACATTATTTATACAAATATTTGAATCATTATTAAAGTTCTCTTATCGCTATCCATCTAAAGACACTTTTGGCTGCATTGCTCTTGTACACGGTTTTGAATCCATCCAACTTAATAAGGGGGCTACCACAAAGGCCAAGCTCCATAGAATAATCATCCAGCACCTTCACCAGATCATACTGATGCCTTATCTCATATGGTAAAAAATGGTTTCAATATGTAGACCAGTTTTTGTAAATAGCCAAAATTTCTATGCATTTGGGATATATATGTGAATACAACCGCCTCGACCGACCTTCACCCCGCTTAGAACATGAGAAAAAATGTTAACTTGGTCAACAACATCAGAGGTCATGGCCCTGAAATTTCCCCAGGATTTATTGTAACATAAAACAAGCCAATTTACTGAGCCAAACTCATTATAAGTCTTGGAACTCAAGTAACTAGTGTTAATTTTGAATGGATTGACATAGACAACCTCGTAAATCAGACAATACAAATGGAGCATCATGTCTTCCTCATCATACAAGGCCCATATTTGCTTTGGTTTGAAGCATGGCTCAGATATATCTTTATCGAAATCGTGAAAGTCAGGATCGAGGAAAGTAATTGTCACTGGAACAATTTTTATATGTTCTAATTGATTATCAGAAACATTACGAGCTGCTTTAATGTATGCACCTCCTTCGACCTGGCCAACATCAGCTTGAGATTTAACAGCAGTTGCAGCTTCAGATCCCAACTTCATCTCTTCCAGTTTTTTTCTTATTTATGTCCTGGTTTTCTCGATTAGTAATTATCTTGCATCAAAAGCTAGTGCCATGGAATATTGTTTTGTTGGAACTTTACATCTTGAACACCTTCAACAATTCTTCATCGAAACTCATAAAATCAAAAACCATAAACTGAACCCTAAAGTTCAAAAAGCAAGATTCTAAAAGCATGATTCTTCATCGAAATCCATAAAATCAAAAGGTATAAATTGAACCCATAAAATAAAAAAGTATAGACTAAAACCTAAATACACCATAGAAGCATCAATGGATGCATTTTGTTCATCCAATATCTCTTGAATATTCACCATTTCTTACTTCATATCCTTCCATATTCATTTAGAGATTTCAAAAGAAGAACTCCAAAAAAATAGATTCAAAAAAGTTAGAACTCCAAAATCAAGTATAAATTGAACCCATAAAATCAAAAAGTTAAAACTAAACCCTAAACACACCATAAAAACATCAATGTATGTATTGTTCATCTAATATCTCCCGAATATTCCCCATTTCTTTCTTCATATCCTTCTATATCCATTTAGATATTCAAAAGAAGAACTCCAAAAAAATAGATTCAAAAAAGTTAGAACTCCAAAATCAAAAAGTATAAATTGAACCCATAAAATCAAAAAGTTAAAACTAAACCCTAAACGCACCATAAAAACATCAATGTATGTATTGTTCATCTAATATCTACCGAATATTCACCATTTCTTTCTTCATATCCTTCTATATCCATTTAGATATTTAAAAGAAGAACTCCAAAAAAACATATTCAAAAAATTTAGAAGCCGGATGTGGAAGAATAAGTTGGATTGAAAAGTGAGAGAAATGTGGAAGAGGGGAGTGAAAAGTCAGAGAAATTAGAAAAGGCAAAAGGAAAGAGAGAAAAATTGAAAAAGTTAGATTAAGTAGGTTTATTTTGAATCAAATACACTAAAATTGGTTCTCATCATTGGAAGTTTTTTTTATAGAATAACGTAGTTAATCAAAAAAATACCATTATAACATATTTCAAAAAAATTACCAATTTGGCTATGTTTCATTGCGTATTCGCCATCCCAGTTGGTGAAAGAGTGAAAAATGTGTTTTTTCTTATTTTGTCCATAGTGCATTCACCATCCCATATGGCAAATACATGTAGTTAGATTTTTTTATTATTATTCACACATTAGCCATTTTGATGAAGTGACAAGAATAAAGATCACAAAAAATGAGTTTTCCACGTCATGTTAAATATAGATAAACTTGATGTTTTTTTACTCAAAATAAATTATATTCATTAATTCAAATTGATAGAGTACATTGTTGCAATACAAATTCAAAATCGCCAAAAACAAAAAGGATGAATCTGCGAACAAACTCACATGTTAATAGCATAAAATGACAAATTGCATAAGCCTACAAATATGACTGTATTGAGATATCTGAAATCTTCATGCTTCCGGATCTGTAGCGTTAATGACACTAAAGTCATCAATTGGATCTGCACTAGATCGAAACTAATCTTTCAACCTAAAACAAATAAACACCGCACAAAGACAGAAAAATAAAATACCCCGCACAAAGATGAGAAATCAAAATACATCGTACAAATACGGAATATCAAAACAAACAACGATCCACGAAATCAAAAAATATATAAAAGAAACACTAAATATATTTGAAAATCACTTATTTAATTAATAGAGAAACAAAAGCGATTTGGATGAGTGATTTCATCTTTGAGATAAACTTGATGTTATAAACTTATAATCTTAAAACTAGTGTGGATAATCGTGCATTCGCACGGGTACTGGTCGGGACGCGCAATGAGTATTAAAAGAGAAAGATATAATGAAGTAAAAATAAATTTTTGGAAAATAATTAGAGATATTGTAAAATTAATATGTAGTAACTGAATATATTTCAATGAAAAAATAAAAGTGATATCAACATTCAAAATAAATAAATTAATCAACAATATATTTTTCCCCGTATAAAAATATTTGAATCCACAATATATATTTGTCCGTAAGTAAATACAAATATTATATTAAATGAAATTTTATATAAAAGTATATAAAAGTAATGTAATTTGGAAATCTTCCAATGAAAAAAAGTGATACCAACATTAAAAAAAATTAATTAATCAACAATATATTTTTCCTCGTTTAAAAATATTTGAATTCACAAAGTATATTTGCCCGTAAGTAAATACAAATATTATATTACATAAAATTTTATATAAAAGTATATAAAAGTAATGTCATTTGGGTATCTTCCTATGGCAAAAATAAATGATAACGATATTTAAAATAAATAAATTAATCAACAATATATTTTTACCCGTTTAAAAATATTTGAATCCACAATATATATTTGTCTGTAATGAAGTAAAAATAAATTTTGAAAAAATAAACAGAGATATATTCAGTTAATATGTAGTAATTGAATATATTTAAATCAAAATATAAAAATATTATATTTGGCCTAAATACAAATATTATAATTATAGTATTATAATTATTTTTCAGAAATAATTTAATTTCGAAATTTAAATGTATTTGGATGATAAATAAAGTGTTATAATTAAAAAAAATGTAATCTATTTATTTTATATTTTTATGTACAGACAACTATTTTATATATTTAAAAATATATAACTTAGATGATAGATTGATTAGTCTTATTATAATAAATAAATATAATGTAATACATAAGTAAATATAAATAAAAATGTCATTAAACAATGAAATTATAAAGCTGGCAATACCAGAAAAAAAATGTCATCGAAAACTGAATTTAATTAATCATTCCATCCAAAATTAAAAAACGAAACTAATGAAGTTTACTCCAATAACATAAAACATAGAAAACTTGAAATTGAATAAATATAGCAATCCTAATTATCAAATCTGAAACAACGCGCCGAAAGAAAGTTGGTCCACGACCAATCCTGTTCATCATCATAACTAGAACCAAATATTAAATAGTCTTGTTCTTCATCTTCATCGTCGCTGAAGATTTGAGTCCTTCTGACCCTTTTAGCTGATTTTGTTTTTCTTTGTTTTCGTCTCCTCCGACGCACACCAGACAACTCAACAACCATTACGCCATCCTGAACAAATAAAAGTAAGGCAGAATCAGTATAACCAATTAGCAGGTGCAGATGAAGAACTAAAGAAATAAATAAAAATCATAAAACTTGCCTGGTGGAGCATATTTCGCTCTTCATCCTTGGGAGGTTGCTCTGGAAGCAGAGGTTGGAGTACCACCAGAAGTGGTTGAAGGTCGATTTGTGGATCGAGTTGGACATTTTGATCTTGATTCTATAGTGGATGTTGTGGATGTTGTAGTTGTTGAGGTTCGTCTACCACCTTCGGAACATCGTTTGACGCCATATAGGTATTTGAGTTGTGAGGGATTTTGAATTTTCATTTGAGTTGAAGTACATAGGTTTATATAACTGAGTCTATGTCTGTTGATGTTCTCCAATTCCTTGAAAATATGAAACCATTAATTTTTTTGAAAGTATAACATATTAAGATTGGGTGGTAAAATAATCAATGCAAATGACTATCAAGTTTCATACTTAAATTTTGATACAATGTACTCATTGATGGGCCACTATAGAAGAATATCTAATTATGGACCAAGAACAATGTAATATGTGATCGATGACCGTGGAAAATAATAAAAAGGAAAATGAGAAGCCACTTTTATACCACATGTATCCTGTCATATCTTGCTAATCTACATATGTTTCATTTATTATCCAAGAGAAAACCCTTGCACCAAAACCAACGAAGCTTATATATACATACAAATAATTAAAAATGAAATGTTTATATGTTCCTAACAAACAGGGAGAAGAAAAAATGCACCAAAGACCGAATTTACTATTAAAAATCATTCACGAGAATACCATGTCTTCCAATGTCTTCTTCAGCAAATGACCCTGTGTCGCTCCCCGGATTTCCATCCTGGTACAAACGCGAAAGTGGCGCGGAAAAAGAAAAGAGTCGCCAGCCAGGCATTTTTATCCCTGAAGAAAGGGAATGGTAATGCTGCACAAACCAGAAGAAAGAAGAGGAAGGACACAGGTCCTGCGAACCAAAGAGACTGAGTTCGGGAGTCGGTTACGACCTGGGAAGGTATTAGCACCCAGATCGTCCGCCATACCTGACGGGATCCACGCTTGCAAAAGAAACTGTTTCAAAGGGTGAGGGTATGAAAGCTGCAGCAAAAGAAAAGAAAATAAACTGGACTTGGGAAGGAAACTGAGAAAAGAAACTGAATGAGAAAACAAAGAGAAAAAATGTAGGGAAAATAAAGATTGTGCTCGAACGGGCCCTACCTCGCTGCCTACGTACCTCATCAGGATAATGAGGATCAGAGACGCCGTAGTTCCCCTAACTAGGGGTGGAAAAGATTGCTTGTGCCTTAAGGCTTGAACTGCCTATGTCAATGCTCAGCTATTGCAGGCTCGAACGACGAGTGCGTAACCGTCTTGCAAAATGACAAGTAAGAGCAAGTTCGCATACGGAGTGAATGAGATGAGAAAAGAATTCCCGAAGGAAAGACGCTTATTGTTTATTTGTATTTTTTAGAAAGCTTTTAGGAGTGTGTCACAAGGAAGTGAACTCAAGCTCTTTTCCATGAAATGTGCACTTGTCACTACATTCCAAGATGGAATAATAGAACAAGCACACTCAAGTAAGGAGAAGATCCCCAAAACTTGAAACCAAAGATTAGGGCCTAAGCTCACTAACTTGTTGAATTATTAAGTGTTTTTGGTTATTTACAAATGAAGAAGTGTTTTTTATGCTTTTCTTTTATGAAGAAGATACCTTGATCAGACTTGTGCATCACAAGGTAAACTTGTACTATCCCAAAATGGGAAGACTACAAGCATACCTCATGGGATAAGGCTATGGATCAAGACATCACTTCAAACATTATTAAGTGTTTTTTATGGGTTATGAGATGATAAGAGAAGAAGAACCAAAAGGATCTCAAAAGGAAAAATTCTAAAGGGGGACTAAATAATCCTAAGTGTTAACATGCATGGATGTCCTAAGGGTTAGTGAGGTTTCTATCCTAGTGAAGAAGGAAAGAAGAAGAGAAGAAGAAGATAAAAGATGAGTAAGGCCTAAGACCAACAACAAAAGAGTTAGTACAAATAAGCATAAGAGGAGAAGATGAGATTTGGAGATGTGGGACTCAATTCCCACATCTCACACTTACCATAGCCCCTGCAAGGTTAGTAAAGCATACAAGTGAAACAAAATGAGCAAGATAACATGCTAACATCACACAATCAGAAGTGAAATGGTATGAACATATGCACAATGCAAATGCAACTCAAAGGAATGAGACATGAAGCTTATAAGACAAAATGATGCAACATGAACACATATGAAAACAAATGCACATTTATGAAAGATGCAAAGCAAAATGCACAAGATATGAACACAAAGCACACAACCAGAACCAAAACAAGATGGAGAAAGGCTTAAGAAGCCAACAAGATGAAGATAAGAAAGGTACAAGACCAAACAAATACCAAATGGGAGTAAAAGAAACAATGAGATGAAATGAATTCAAACTTAAGAAAAGAAAGAACACAAAAGGAAGCAAGACACAAAAATTCCTAAGACTCAAACCCTAATCTAGGACCAGGAAGGTACCCATACCCCAAAAGAACCCCAAATGAAAAGAAGAAGTTGGCACAAGTGCCCTTCTAAGCTTAAATGAGAGCCAAAGGTTCAAAGGAAGCAAAATGGGACAAGGTTCAAAGGAAAATTCAAAACAAATCAACCAAGCATCTAAAAATTCCACAATTCAAGCCAAATGATCTTCAAACATAATGTATCAATGAGCCAAAAGGATTTGAAAATATTCAGAAGCTAACAAGGTCAAGAGGAGGCAAGAACACAAGCTAGGGTTACAAACTTACATCACAAGTCAAAGGACTAAGACTCAAGAAATAAAATTCTAAAATTTAGAAGAAAAATCACATAAGAAGTTCAATGTCTTAAGAATCTAGAGCAAAAAGAATGGGATCAAAATCATAAATATTGAAGAGTATGGAAAATAAACAAGGCAGTATGGTCAAAAGAGGATTCAAAAGAAGCTTAGTGAAACAATGAATTAAATTTGGACACATGGAAACGGGAATAAATAAAATAAAAATATGAGAAAATAAAAGAGACTCAAAATAATGTTCATGATTTTTTTGGGATTTTTTGGATGAAGGAAACTATTTTAATAAAATGGAAACTAAACTGAATAAAAGAAAAATAAATGAGGAAAAGAAATTAAAATGAAAATGGAGGGTGGTGTGATTAGCAAGGTTATACGTTCAAAGTGTTTGGGCTGAGTGTGAAGGGGGGTGCAGATAGCACGCTGAAGGCCCAATCCTGGCGCATGTGCATGTGTTTTATTGTGGGAATTTTATGAAAATAATGAGGAAAAAGCTGGGAAAATCAAGGAGTGTTGGATTGATCCAGCGCATGAGGTTCAGGGCTCATTAATTGAGCTGGCAGTTTGGTGAATCATGAATGGTGGGACGCATGGAAGCTACGGTGTGCTGAAGAACACGAAGCATTAAATGAAATAAAATAAAAACATAAGAGACGGGAGATGCCCTAGGGCTACGTGGAGCAATCTCAAGCGCTGGATGAGTAGATCCAAGGGTGGCTGGGTCATCTTCCCCAACGCAAACCCTAACTGATAAGAACACAAATTCCGGTGACCGGAGCTAGGGCTCCGGCACCGGAAACATCAAACCATGAGCAAAACACCATTAAAATGTATCAAACTATCCAGATTGACTAATTGAACATCACTGATTTCAAAAATGACCTCAAAAACACCTAAATCTCAAAGAATTGAACGGATCGAAGCAAAACATCTTGCACCATGAAAACTGAAATCAAGATTTCTCTCACTATGATGCACCAAATTCAAATCCAAAGAGTGCAGCATGATCAGCAAACATCAAATAACACAAAGCAACACATTAATTTCATTTCCATATCACAAAGTTTCAAGGTATACCTGAGATGTAGATCCTGGTTCAGTGAGCTATAAGACCAAAGAAAGGATGCAAATCACTCCACTTACTCCCTAGATGCAAAATAAATGCATCTAAGGTCTTGAAACAAGCTGGATCTGAGATTTCAAAGCAAGTTGCTTCTCAATGGTACCTTTCTATTTCTGTGCCTTAAGCTCAAATGAATGGTAGAATCTTGATCTATATCACTCACTGATCAAGAATGTGGAAGAAATTTGTGAAGAATGTGAGAGAATGAAGAGATTTGTGTGAAAATTCAAAGTTGCATGAAGTTTGTGAATGAGGGAATGAGAGAGATCTGAGGCTTGCTAAACCCTAATTGCTCTTTGTGTGACCTCACAAGGCAATGCTGAAAGAATGAATTGAAATGCCCGAGTGAATCATGAGAAAAGTGTGAATTTGCATAATTGGCAACATGTGAGATAAGCATGCTATGATCATGCTCTCTTGGGCCTCTCAGCACATGTGCCATGCATTTCCCACCCTTGATTCAAATCCAAACAATTCTGGCCTTTAGATCAAGCCCTCACACTTATTTCATGACTTTTGTCAATTTTGCATGTTTGGAGTGATTTTCTTGTTTGGCACGAAAATGAACATTTCTTTGGAGCAAAATGGTTCAAATGTGATGTAATTTAACATTGAAACAAATTAGAACCAAAACCAAGTCTTGAAATTAAGCTTTGAGGCATTTTGCATTTGGTGCCTACATGAAACTTTTGCCCTAAAAATAGCCAATTTTCGAAGGACTTATAGGGAGATATCCTATGAAAATGTACTTGTAATTTTTGAAAATGGGAGCCCTTACTCTTCAACTTTCATATTTGACTTTGGTCCATTTGAAGAATTTTTGATCATGTTAAGGCCATTTGAAAATTAGGGCAAAAGTTGCCAAATTTGGAAAACTTCAAAAACCAACTTTGTACCATTTTTGCAAAACCCTTCAAATCTACATGATTCTTGAACTTTGATCATTCCAAACCTCTTATAACATTCTAAGGACCCCTCTTGGCCAAAACAATTGGGTTAGACCCCTTGAAATTGCACAGTTGACTTTTTAAGGGCACAATTGACTTTTTACTTCATCTGCAAGCAATTGAGGAATTGTCTGACTTCCACATGGAATTTTCTCATGAAAATTGACACCTAGGATCCTCTTAACGTATAGAAGACTTTGCCCAAATGAAATGGCCAAAGTTGTGAGATCTTGGTGCTTGAATCACAAACCCTAATTTGGGTGCCTTGTATAGGAGCTTTGCCTTGTCCTGAGATCTCTGATGATCATGCAATCTTCTGAGATTTTGCCAATGGACTTGAACTTGTAAATGGAGTGTAGACTCACCATAGGACTTGTACAAACTCATTGGGACCCTTGTCATGGCTTGAAATGCTTCAAGGACCTCTACAGATGACCATATGCTTGATGCTAGGACATGAAGAATGTTATGCCTCATCTTTCCATGCTATGATGCTGAGAAAATGATATGAGTATGATGATTATGATATGATATGATGCTTAAAATGAAGAGGGAAAATTTTGGGGTGTTACAGCTGCCCCTATTCAATCATCAGTTAATCTGAAGGATGATAGTACGGGCTATCGACCATTCAAGATGAACTGTGGTTGAATACCAAGAAGACCAGAAATTTGCACTCTGACGAAGAATGAAACACTGGGAAATAAACACAACCAGATGACGCTCTGGGGATATGAAGGGGAGAAAAAGCAGACGAGCTTCTTCCAAGTTGAAACTGACATCTGGAATAAGAACACTTTGACAGATGAGTCTTCAAACAATCCTGTGACGCCAGGGGCTGGACAGACGAGTCCTCAAATACTGCAAACACAAATAACTGAGACAGACGAGCCTTCAAACAATCCTGTGACGCCAGGAGCTGGATATACGATTCCTCAAACACTTAACATAGACTTGAGACAGACGAGTCTCCTTCGGATTTACCTGTTACTCCAGGACCGGGATGCATTTAAGTCTGTGGGATAGACATGCAAATCAAGGTAGACAAACCTTCTTCATATATTATCCGCGGATATATGGTATAAGACAGACGAGTCTTCTTTGGGCAAACCTGTGATGCCAGGTGCAGCAGCCATAATTGGTGCTTGAGACAGACGAGCCTCCTTCGGATTTACCTGTTACGCCAGGACCGGTAACCATTTTGACATTTAATCCCACTGTCAGGATTTTAAACCTCTTCAATACAGACGAGTATTGGATGATCATCAAGATAACATAGACGAGTGCCAAAAGTCAATGATACATACGAGTATCAGACGATGATTTGAGAAACACATACGAGCGCTTCAAGCAATGATATAGACGAGTATCAGCAACTGGTATAGACGAATACCAGAAATTCAAACACAGACGAGCATTTGAAGTAGTCACAAAAATACCAGGATAAACAACAGATCCACACATACAGATGTAGGCTAGCACAAACGAGTGCCGGAGATGATACAAACGAGTATCCAAACAAAGCAGACGAGCTTCAAAAGGTGATCAACACAAACGAGTGTTGGGGATGATACAGACGAGTATCCACAAGTATCAGGCATACCAAACACAGACGAGTATTGAAAGTTGCAGACGAACAACAACATAGGAGACCTCACAACACAGACGAGCATAGAGAATTGCAGACGAGCAACATCAAAGATCAAATACCAAACACAGACGAGTGTTGGAATTACAACAGCAAAGATCAAACATCTCAAAGCACAGACGAGTGCTGGAAATTGCAGACGAGCAACATCAAATATCATATCAGAACACAGACGAGTGTTGGGGATTGCAGACGAGCAATAACAAATGAGGTATCACAACACAGACGAGTGTTGAGAATTGCAGTCGAGCAACATCAGGGATTACATGCCAAACACAGACGAGTGTTGGAACTTGCAGACGAGCAACAACAAATACTGGATACCAAACACATACGAGTGTTGGAAATTGCAGACGTGCAATATCAAGGTAATCATGGACCACTGTAAAGCAAACGAGCAATACCAAAGGGCCCACACAGACGAGTGTTGAGAAATGCGAACAAATAGCAATAAAGAAACAATATATCACTGCTGGGGAAAACCCTGCTTAGGGATAACACAAACGAGTGTTGAAAAACGCAGACGAGCGATAGACAAATGCCTGATTGGCCACAAGAGTTACAACTCTGCAGGGGAGGACAAGTCAAGAGGTCTGGATACCTAACTCTGACTGAGGTGATGAATGCCTGACTGTATCATCAAATTACCTAAAAGTATGGCAACTTCGCTGGGAAATATTTCACTGACGGAGTGAAACTTAAATATGAACTCTGTAGGGAAGATCATCTTCAGACTTGGCTGGAAAGATGCATCAATAATACTCTAGATGGGGAGAGCATCTGCTGATTCAAAGTTCTGGCTGGGAAAGACTCTTGCTGAGGATAGAATTCTGATAATTCTAACTCTGGTGATGTCAGGCTTTCAGATACCTGCTGGGCATACTCCACTGAGGAAGAATAGATTGTTACTCCACTGGGGAAGAAGAAACTGCTTGGGCTGCTGTCAAGGCTTAGCTGGAGAAAATATCTGCTGGAGATGTCAGGCTTTCAGATACCTGCTGGGAGAAGAAATCTCTGCTTGGGGAGATACTCTACTGGGGAAGAGTAAATTGCTTGGGAGAACGTGACGCCATCCTGCAACCTGCAACAACAGAAAACACAAGTGTGCCCCGGGGACTTGCATGGTATGATCTGTTCATCCATTGTCACCCGACACTCAAAGAGGGTTTACAGTTTCCCTGTGTAACACGGTGGGAGAACTGACTTTAGTTATGTTGCGGATAGCAAGAGTCGCCACCGACTTTTATTTTATCCAAAGGAAAGGCATAAAAGAACAGGAAAGACCTTTTAAAAGATTTTTTTGGGTCCGGGGGGTAGGTTATGTAAAGGGAAGGTGTTAGCACCCTTTACATCCATGGTTATCCATGGGCTCTTAGTTACTTAGCTCACTTTAAAATGTTTTTGAAATGTGAAGTGTGTGAATAAAAAAATTTCTTAAGAGTTTTATAATGATCCATGTACGGATGCGTAAAAAACCTTTGTTTTGAAAATTGTTTGAAATGTGTGAAGTGTTTGAAATTGTTTTGAAGAGTGAGCAAGTATCTAAGAGGAACCCACTCTAAGTTTTAAGTCTTTTCTGTTCTTGAATCCTTTAAATGGTAAGACTATCCCTATTATTAAGGAATAGGTAGTCATTACCTTGGATGTGAGGGACAAGTGAAGGGACATCTGTTATTTAGGCAACTGTGGGGTGTATAAGCAATTCGAAAGGGACGTATCATTTTTATTTCGAAAGGGACAAGATCATTACGAAGGCAACATTCGAAAGGGACTTGATCTTTTATCTGTTAAGGGACTAGATGATGTGAAAGGAGAGACTTTTGCTTTATACACCCTACTTGCCCTTTTTGTAATAGGCAACATGAGAGGTATCCTTAAGGAAGTGAGATGGCGATCCAGGATCGACTTACGTGTGTGAGTGTACAATTTTAAATATTTATCTTTTAAATTAGTGATCTAAATTAATTTTAAACACACAAACATGTTACACTCCCTATTTTACTAACCATAGCATAAAATAAATATTTAAACATTACTACTAAATATTACATCCAAGGAACAATTACATAATAATAATTAAAGCAACTTAAATATAATAAGCAAAATAATAAATAATAATAATAATTGGGTTAGTAAAAAATAATAATAAAAATAATACAAAGTTAAATGGGGTTAGTAATGATAAATATCACATAAATATAATTAATAATAATAATAATGAAATAAACAAGAATATTATAATAATTAAAAGTTCAATTTTATAAACAATTATTATTTAAGATTAATAAGAAAATATGAGCAATTATACTAATTATTATCAAGTTTTAAGTTATTTACAAATTATAAAAATTAAGTTAATTATAAACCTATTATGAAAAATAAAATTGTAATTACAAAATTAAATTAACAATTTTTAACTATTTTTAAACATATATCAAGAATTATTTATATACAAAAATTAAATTATAAATAAGTTATAGAATATATGCATATTATGAAAATAAGATTAACTATAATTATATTTACAAAATTTAAATTATAAACAAATTATAAAATATGTACACATGATTAAATAATAAATTGAAAATTATAATAGAAGAAAATTAGGGTTTATGAAATTTAATTAGAGTTTTTTACAAAATATTTTAGATTTTAGAAAATTAGGGTTTATATACATATTTTTAGAATCATAAAATAACTATATACATAATTTCATAATATTAATAGTTTACAAAAAATAAATAAGTTTTTATTATAAAATTAAAATTAAAAGAATGAATGCTAAAATAATATATACATCCTATTTATTATTTTGAACTTGTTTTAAAATAGAAAATTAATTAAATAATCAAAAATTAAAGAAAAAAGATGAAAAAATAGAAACCTGCTTGGGCTGGGGTTTGAACCCAGTCCCTAAGCTTTCAAACTCCAGGACTAGCCTTCCATCCACTGGGCCACGCATGCGTTGGCGTTAGAAGCAAGGGACTAATCCCTTTTGTTCACTACCTGGAAAAAATCATGAACAAATAATGCAAAACAAATACACAAAAGGCCTGGGGGGGATTCGTACCCAGGACGTTTAAGCAATACGCAGGCAAACTTTCCATCCAGCCAGGAGGGCGCTTTTGATATTATAATGGCTATAATTCATAATATATTAAGACTGATGAATATCATGAAAAAACAATAAAAAAGATGGTGCCTCCAGGATTCGAACTCAGGCATTCAAGCATTACACAAGCGCTTCTCACCACCAGGCCAAGCAACCTCATCTGAAATAATATGAAAACAAAATCATAAAATATTATGTTAAAATTTCAAATTTCCAGACGCGCGCAAACTTCATCTTCTTCCTCAGGGTTCCTGCGAATTTTGCTGCGTTTTTAACTATGCATTTACCTGCGAATTTCAAAACACAAGAAACCTGCGAATTTGAGACACCCTCAAAACAGTTCAATTTTATTGAATTAAGAATGCAAGCAAGGTCTATAAGTCATTTGGAATTGATTCACGGTTTCAGAACTTATTTATACTTGATGAATCACAAAGCCCTAAAGCTCAACCGAAACCCTAAAAATGGTGGATTGCGTTCTAGGTGATGAAACTTCACAAAACCTGTCCAGAATCAATCCCTAACTTATCACAAACAAGAAACATTGATCAAAACTCATAAAAAACAGTCAATATTTAGAATCGAAAATCAAAAATTTCATGAATATGATGAATCGGATTATGCATATGAGGGTGATTTTGATGCTTTTGATGGCTGGGATTGGTTTTGTGATGTCCAAAGAAACCTTCCATGTCTTAAAAATACCTTAAAAGCTCTTGTAGAGAGGAAACCGAATTGAAGTTTTTTGTGAGATTTTTGAATGTATGAACTTACTCTTGGAGGCCAGAAATTCGTGTCTTTGCATTAGGTTTGTGTTGTATACTTATAGTGTAATGAGTTTAGGTCAAAAGAATGGATCATTGTGTGGAAAATTTGATTGAAAAAGATTGAAAAAGATTAAGTCTTAAACTTCAAATATTTGAGAATTAGACCTTTCTATTTCAAGCCAATCACCATGATTCTCATACCAATTTCATCCAAATCACCTTTATGACTTTCTAGAAACAAAATCTCATTTAAATATTTGATTTTTCTATTTTATTTTAATTTAAAATGATTTTAAATGAATAAAATCAAAATAAATAAAATAAAATGATGAAAAATTTGAAATTTAGAGATTTGGGTCGTGCATGAAGTATTGGTATGGATTGGATCATCATATGGCAAGCCCATTTAGAAAAAAATTGATTTTAAACCTCCATTTTCTTCATAAACCAACCAAAAATTTCCCAACTTTGCAAGGGCACAAATCCTTTAATTTTAATGCTATGAGGGTTTTCTTGGACATTTTGGAAAGCTTGAAGAGTCCTCTAACCAACCCCACTGGTTTCATGTCCATATCATTTACCATTCTCAAGTTATGCCCTTTTGAAGTTGTTGACTTTTTGTTGACTTTCAAAAGGACCTATAATGTCTTAGCTCATACCTTCCAAATGAAGCATTTTTGGGCTTGGCTTGTGAGACACAAAGTTGTAGAGAATTCAATTTCCTTCAAAATGAGATTTGGATGGAAAATTGGTGATGAAGCATGTGAAAGTTATGGCTGGTCAAAGTTCAGTTGACTTTTCCTGAGGAAACCCTAATTTAGAAACCTTTGATTTTTGATGATCTGAAATGTCCTTGATGAATCATGATCAACCCTTGATCAAATGATGAATTTTACTTCATATACTTGATGTTGGCAAAAAATCATGAAGTTTGACTTTGGTTTGACCACAGTTGACCTCAGTTTGACTTTTTAACTGCTTTGACTGATTTTGACTTATCTGATCATTTGACTGAGCAAACCTTTGAGAAAAGTTCTGAAATTTGTCATGGGGGTTATTAAACACATATAAGATGTTATGAAGCTCACTTGAAGTCTTGGAAGTCCATTTAGCCTGATTAAAGTCAAAACCCTAGTTTTGGATGCACTGCTTAGGAGGATGCATTGTCTGAGGGAATTGTCAAATCTTCTGACCAATTGTGAACTTTGTGAACCTTGTGAACCTCATAAGATGTTTTGTGAATCTTGTGGAAAGTCTTGTGAACCTTGTGAACCTCATAGAGTGTCTTGTAAACTTCATGAACCTCATGAAAGGTCTTGTGAACCTTGTGAACCTTCCTAGCACACAAAGTCTTGTATTGTGAGGGCAAATTTTGGGGTGCAAAAGCTGCCCCTGTTCAATTTTCTGAAACCTGAGGGGTTAGATTGGTATATGTGCCAGTCGTGACCTAGAAGGTTGAAGGGGATTGAACACAAAAGCCCAAAAATTTGCACTCACCAGTGCGTAGAGTGATACTGATGACTAGTTGAATATGCTTGAGTGGGCTTAAAGATGCCACTTGGAGAAAAATTCTTCAGGTACATTTATTGGAGGATGAAGCAGTCCAAGATATGAAGATATAATAATAGCTTTCAGGAAGATAAACAATGTCCCGAGGAAATGATATGCTTTCAGGAGGATAAACAACGTCCTGAGGTAATGGTGTAACCTTTGGGAAGATAAACAACGGCCCAAGGTAATAATATGCTTTCAGGAGGATAAACAACATCCTGAGGTAGTGGTATGCTTTTGGGTAGATAAAAAACGGCCCAAAGTAATAATATGCTTTCAGGAGGATAAACAACGTCCTGAGGTAGTGGTATGCTTTTGGGAAGATAAACAACGACCCAAGGCAGTAATATGCTTTCAGGAGGATAAACAACGTCCTGAGGAAATGATATGCTTTCAGGAGGATAAACAACGTCCTGAGGTAATGAGATAACCTTTGGGAAGATAAATAACGGCCCAAGGCAGTAATATGCTTTCAGGAGGATAAACAACGTCCTGAGGTAGTGATATGCTTTCAGAAGGATAAACAACGTTCTGAGGTATAAGTATAACTTTTGGGAGGATAAACAACAGCCCAATAGTCATGATATGCTTTCAGGAGGATAAACAACGTCCTGAGGAAATGGTGTAACCTTTGGGAAGATAAACAACGGCCCAAGGTCACAAGTTGTTGATGAAGTTTGTCTGTTGGAGAATTAACCTGAAAAACAAGATTATAACATTTTGTATGATAATATTAGCTTATGCATTATGTATGCATGTATAATATGATGCACTTAGGTAATGTATTATGTATTTATGGATATGTATATTATGGTATGATGTAAATGATGTATGTATGAATCATGCAGCCTGAAGCGTCTTGGATATCTTCGTATAACAACTGCTGGCCAGGGAAAATAAATCCCGATTTGTTGCTGAAGAATATGAGGAACTTGTTTCCGTCTTGTTTGATAATATAGTATATATAACCTCCCGTCTTCGTTTGATAGTAAGGTATACATAACCTCCCGTCTTCGTTTGATAGTAAGGTATATATACCCTCCCGTCTTCGTTCGTCGTACTCCTATTGGAAAAAATAGATTCCCGACTATCCGTATGAGGATAAAAGAGATGGATATAAATTCCAAGGGAGATATGACTCGAAGTACTTATGAAGATGGATTTGCCCTACTTGAGAATTTGTAGCTGTCTTGTGGGGATGAACCGGCGAAGCTTCGTTGAAGTCCTTCCCTCGTTCGTCCTTAGTAAATACTATTACTGCATTTTCATGCATTTCTGGTAAACATCAATCATATTAAACATCTATGCATTTCTGGTAAACATCAATCATATTCAAAAGCATACATACATTCAAACACAACCAATGGACGTTTCGCTTATGTAAATAGGGTAAAAGTAAATCTGGATTCAAAGATGGAATTTTATTTATATCACAAAGTGACCTATACATAGGTAAGTTTGTACAAGGAGACAGAAATCCTAGTAAGAGGAATTTGTCGTAAAAATTTTTACAAAACAAAGAAAATCAGCTATGTGGGAAATAATCCTATTGAGTTTCAATTCTAATATTGCCCTTATCTTCAAGTATCTCATCTTCTGTTGTTGAGACGGAAACAATTGAATTGAGCTTTATCTATTCGAACTTGAGTAAGTAGTACAACTGGTTGTAGTTTCATGGGTGATCCAAACGAGACATAGTCATACGCTTTAATCCCTAACTTTTTCCTGGATTGCCTTTTCAGGTTTTCAATCCACCGGGATACCCTTTTTTGCCCAAGCCGCCTTTTCAGGTTTTCGACTTGCCGGGTGTACATTTTATATATATATCCCTAATTTTTGCCCGAACCCTTTTGGTTCGTCGGGATGCCCTTATTTTTGCCTAGGCCAGTCAACCTAGCGGGTCTCTTTTTATGCGTAGTATTTTTTAACTATGTCTGCGTTTACAGGCTGTGGGAAGTCTTCACCATCCATAGTAGTAAGTATCATGGCACCTCATGAAAATACTGTTTTGACCACAAATGGTCCTTCATATGTTGGAGTCCACTTGCCCCTAGGATCACCTTGTGGTAATATGATACGCTTGATTACCAAATCACCAGCCTGATATACCTTTGGCTTAACCTTCTTGTTAAAAGCTTTGATCATCCGTTTCTGGTACATCTGGCCATGACAAACAGCTGCTAACCTCTTCTCATCAATCAAATTTATCTGGTCAAGTCGAGTCTGAATCCACTCATCTTCATCCAAGCCTGCATCCTTCATAATTCTTAAGGAGGGAATCTGAACTTCAATGGGCAAAACTGCTTCCATACCATAGACTAAGGAGAATGGGGTTGCCCCTGTTGAAGTACGTATTGTGGTACGATAACCATGAAGAGCGAACGGTAACATCTCATGCCAATCCTTATAATTAATAGTCATCTTTTGTATAATTTTCTTAATGTTCTTATTAGCAGCTTCAACTGCCCCATTCATCTTCGGGCGATACGGAGAAGAGTTGTGATGCTTAATCTTGAACTGCGTGCAGAGATCAGTAATCATAGTGTTGTTCAGATTAGAGCCATTGTCAGTAATAATCCTTTCAGGGATGCCATACCTACATATGAGATTATTCTTAATGAATCGGGCCACCACATTCTTAGTAACAAATGCAAATGAAGCTGCCTCTACCCACTTCGTGAAGTAATCAATAGCAACCAGGATGAAACGATGCCCATTAGAAGCAGTAGGCTTGATCTCACCAATCATATCAATGCCCCACATGGCAAAGGGCCAAGGATCAGTCAACACATTCAATGGTGATGGAGGTATATGTACTTTATCAGCATAAATTTGACACTTGTGACATGTTCTGGAGTGTTGGTAGCAATCAGCTTCCATAGTAGACCAATAGTAACCTGCTCTCAATATCTTCTTTGCCATGGTATGACCACTAGAATGAGTGCCAAAGATCCCATCATGCATATCTTCCATAATCTTTGTTGCTTCCTTCTTGTCCACACAACGAAGCAAAGTTGAATCATGATTGCACTTATACAGAATGCCATTACTCAAAAAGAACTTAGCAGAAAACCTCCTCAGAAACTTCCTATCTTTGACAGATTCCCCTTCAGGGAATTCCTGAGTTTCAAGA
Source organism: Lathyrus aphaca (assembly GCA_963966055.1). Lineage (NCBI taxonomy): Eukaryota > Viridiplantae > Streptophyta > Magnoliopsida > Fabales > Fabaceae > Lathyrus > Lathyrus aphaca. The sequence goes on along the minus strand of OZ014520.1, from coordinate 127,232,628 downwards.
TATCTTTTCACTTCATAAAACCAAGGCTTCTCCTCTGCTTCTTCAGTACCAATCTCATTGCAGTATGCAGGCTTCTCAAATCTATCAATAGTAATCTTAGGAGCTTCATTATCCCAACTGATCTCAAACATAGATGCCATGGTGGCCAAAGCATCTGCCAACTGATTCTCTCTTCGTGGAATATGTCCAAAGGTAATCTCTTTAAAATGTGGGATCAAAGACAAAACATGCTCTCTGTAAGGAATGAGGTTATCATGCTTGGTATCCCAATCTCCTTTAATCTGACTTACTACTAGGGCTGAATCTCCATACACATCAAGGAACTGAATCTTCATATCAATAGCAGCTTTAATACCCATGATACATGCCTCATACTCAGCCATGTTATTGGTACAATATAAACAAAGTCTGGAAGTAATCGGGGTATGACAACCTCCAGGGGAACTAATCACAACACCAACACCATTACCAAGTGCATTAGAAGCTCCATCAAAAACCATAGTCCATCGGGATCCTTGTTCAGGTCCGTCATATTGTCCAGGTTCTTTGGTAATAATCATAATGTCTTCATCAGGGAAATCAAAACTCATTGACTGGTAATCATCCACTTCTTGATGAGCC